>CM026567.1:25482418-26211445 GCA_015143295.1 Tetracentron sinense | reverse complement strand
CGATTGTCTACTCTTTCTCTCCTTCTTTGTCAGCTTGTTGAGATAGTCCTCGTACTTGGGCTTGTATCCCAATCCAAATGGAGGCGTGTAACGTGGAGGCACATATCTCTTCTTCATGCCCTGGTTCCTGACACCCAGGCTTAGACCTGGCTGGTAATTCATCTTTACCATCATTCTGATAAAGGGAGGTACTGCTTGCTTGCTCTGCTGTTCCACTTGGGCGATGGAGCTGACCTGCTCAAACTGATAGGTCATGTAAGCTGTACCTTGACCTAGCTCCTGGATGTCCCCGAAGGAACTTGCCAACTCTTCAGATGGAATGACGACTTGGTGGTCGTCTTGTATGAACTTGACTCTCTGGTGCAGAGATGATGGAATGGCACCGGCCGAATGAATCCACGGCCTCCCTAGGAGCAAGGTGAATGAGGCAGGTACATTCACAACTTGGAAATTTGTCAAGAACTGAGCCGGTCCAACCCTGATGGTTAGGTCAATATCTCCCAAGTTCTGCCTGGTGGTATTATCAAAAGCCCTTATAGTCATGGGTCTCTTCCTAACTTGGCTGGTGTTCATACCCAGGCTTTGCAGTGTAGAGAGTGTGCAGACATTTAGGCCGGAGCCATTGTCAATGAGTACCGAGGATAATGTCCTATCCATACACTGAACTGCAATATATAGGGCCCGAGTGTGATCCCTATCTCCATCCGGTATTTCCTCTTCAGTAAAGGAGATGATTCATGATTCTAGCACTTGCCCCACCATCTGCCCCAGTTTCTCAGGCGAGATGTCTGGTGTTACATGGGCGTTGTTAAATACCCGGAGAAGTTGCTTTCTGTGATGCTCTGAAGTCAAGAGAAGGCCCAAGATAGAAATTTGTGCCTGAGTTTTGCCCAACTGCTAGGGCTGTCAATGGACCGGATCATGATCCGGATCCGATCCGAATCCGATCCGATTAGCCGGACTTTGGACCCTATATGTGATCTGTCGGATCGGATTCGGATCGGATCGGTGGAATCCGATTATAATCGGATCAGATCTGGATATAGGGTGATCCGATCCGATTAAAATCCGATCCGATAATAATAATAATTTTTAATTATTTTAAATATATTATTTAGATTTTCTATGTATAAAATATTAATTTTTAAAAAAATTAACATTAATTAGTATTAATTAAGGTATTATTAGATTTTTTTATTATTAAAATAGATTTTTTTTTAAAAAAAATAACCTTACTCGGATCGGATCGGATTCGGATCGGACGATATATAATCGGATCGGATTCGGATCGATTACTTCATGATCCGACGGATCTCGGATCGGATTCGGATCAGTCGGATTCTTAATCGGATCGGATTCGGATCTAGGCAGATCCGGTCCGAATCCGATCCGTTGACAGCCCTACCAACTGCTGGGTAATATTGAATTCTTCCGCTTTTTCCAATATTTTGAGTAGGAGAGCCGAATCTGCTGTTTCCTTTTCTGAGACTGCTACCCTGCTTTTTCTTTTACCTTTTCTTTTACCGGCTCAATCGCCGGAGGTTGATACACCCGGCCGGATCGGGTGAGGTTGGCTATGTACTGACTTTCCAGGATGAGAGATTGAGGGGCAGGTACATGATTAAGGTTGAAAGGCCGGGAAGGGATGTAAGGGATTTTGACTGGTCCAGTGGATGTTGAGGCCTTGGCTGAAGCGGTGGGCCAACTGGCAGGACAGGGAATTGTGTAAACGATTCGCTCTTTCTTTGATTCCAGAGTGGGGAGTTGTATTGGGGTCTGGATGGTCTGAACATTTGACTGTGGCAGAGGGATTATGATTGGGGGTCGGTACGAGGGCCTGATAATACCATCATCGACTACGGGTGCGCTGGGTCTAGGTTGCCCTGCCCCGAGCTCTTCCCACTCAATAAAGTTAACTTGGTTGTTATGTGGGGGCAGTGGTACCTGGTCGATACTGGTGTTGCTGGGAGCTAGTTCGACCTTACCCGTATCCAGGAGATCCTGGATAGCGCACTTCAGACCAATGCAGTAATCGGTTGCATGGCCCGGACCTCTATGAAAGGCGCAGTGTTGGTTGACATCATAATTTTTGTTTCTCTTGTCTGGCGGTAAAAGAGGGGTAGGGCCTCTTAGTTCGAGAAGGCCCTGCTTGGTTAGGAAGTCCAAAAGTTGACTGAGTGTGTAAGGGAGAAGGGTAAAGGTTCTGGGGGGACGGGTTTGCCCCTGGTTCTGTTTAGCCGGTCGGGTGCTTTCGGGTGCTGGCTGTTGCCGAGTGGCCGGAGCCGGTAATCTGATCGATGCTACAGGGGCCACCAAGTTAACATTTTCTTTTCTCTTCTGATCTCTGTGACCGTTGTTTCGGCTGGTTGAAGCTGCTGCCGCTTTGGGGGGAGCAAACCCTAGGCTTGAATGAATGGCTCCACTCTGTATTGCTGCCTCAATACGGGTACCCGTTTTAACTATTGTGCCAAAGTCCACAACCGGTAGAGTGACCATCAGTGTAGAGTAGGGTTGCTTCAACGTGCCCAAAAATATGTTTGCCAGCTCTTCCTTAGGGATAGGGGTGATGACCTTTGCTGCCATTTCTCTCCACCGGGTTGCATATTCTAGGAACGACTCATTGTTCCACTGGTACATCTGTTCCAGTTGGCTTCGCTGAGGCCGAAGTTCCAGATTAAAAGAGTATTGCTCCACAAAGGCATCCATGGCATCCTGCCATGTCTTGATTCTCTGCTTATCGATCGACATCCACCAGGCAAGGGCTGCCCCCTTCAGACTTTTCTGGAAATATTGTATGAGCAGAGTCTGATTCTTGTTATACGGAAGCATATCCCCCAAGTACATCTGCAAATGTTGTTTAGGACAGCCTGAGCAGTCATATTTATCGAAGTCAGGTACCTTAAATCTAGGGGGAATAGCATCTCCAGAGGAGAAAGTCAGGTCCTCCAATGATAGAGTGGGGTTGACAGACGCCCCTTTCATTCTTCTCATTTCCTCTTTCATCTGTTTTATCTCCTCATATTGGTCCCTAAGAGACGGTGTAGGGTCAGAAGATGATGGCCTGTCCTGATTGACATGTGATGTCTTAGGCTGGTCGTCATACTGGTCATACTCTTCTCCTCCTCCGCCTGTTGCGGGTATAGGGTTGGGAATGATGATAGGGGTAGGCTGCTCTGGGTGAGGCTGATCGGGGGTTTCATTGGAAGGGTTTCGGTTAGACGGTTCTTCGGTTCGAGCACCAATAAGAATATTCAAGGATTCCAAAACTCGGTCCAACTTGTTCTGCATTGCTACAATATCACGGTCATGTGACTGTACTAGTTCCTCGATCCTCTGTTGATGGTCTGATGGTTCTGTCATTGCTTCAAAGCTGTTTTCTATCGGGCCGATGTAGGGTACAATCTCCGTGACTGGTATTTCTGTGAGAACCGCTTCTGCGACTTCTGCGAGAATCGCAGTCAGAGAACGAGTCATGGGTCAGCTCATGCAGACTGAAAAGATGCAACGACTAAACATGAATATGCATGAGGGAGAGACAGAAAATGCAGAAAAGATTTTCATTGATTGCAGTGACTGAGTGAGTGTAATACAGGACTGACTAAATAAAAGCGAAAAAGGACTCAACCCTAGGCAGGCCCATCGGGAATGGCAAAGTCAAGTGGCCGGGGCACGCCATCACGGTCCATGACCTGTTGTTGGAGGGATATGATTTCGACCTCCATGCGCTCAATTGTCTCCGAGGCATTGTACATATGGGATCCGTACTGACGGATCCGACTGGTCATCTCCTCTTTCGCACTATCAAGCTGTTCCTGATGAAAGTGCAACTGGGCCCGAAGGACGGAGTTCTCTCTGATATCACCCCTGTGTCTCTTCCGCAAGGATCGGACTGTGTGCTCGAGGCGGTTAACCTGCTCCTGCATGGCTATGAGTTCACGGCTCTGCCTCGCTTCCTGCTGCCTGAATGCGCGCTGGGCTCGTCTAAGCTGCTTTTCTCTCTCCTGGATCTGTAACTGTCTTTCCAAGAAGAAGTCTGTCCAGGGAACCGCCATGTCAGCTATGGGTATGGTTCCTCGAGATGGGGCTGCAACTGGCGTAGGCAGTTCCCTAGGCTCTGGCATTCCGGGTGGAAGGTCAGGATTTTCTACCCATATACGGTATGCGGAATCAGTTGGTGGTCCAGTTGTGACCACAAAATCTGGCCATTTGTCCCTTCTAGAGCTTCGTCAATCTGCTTGAAATCGGCGGGTGAGGCATTCAGATTGCACTGTGAAATCGACAAAGTCCTGTTCCAGGTTGTCTATAACCGGGATGCGCTGAGGGAGTCCAAACTGTCTAAGGACTCGAAGTGGTACATAGGCTGTAGAGCCGGTGAGTCCTGCTAGGACCATGCATCGCCTTCCTGCTATGACGACGCGTGGTAGTTGTCTGTGAACCAGCCACATGCATTCCTATGTGATCTGCTCTTCTGTCAAGTCTTGGAGGAGCCGGTAGAGAGTCTTAACATTCGAAGTCACGATCTCGCCCTGATTCTGCGAAATCTTTCTGGGTAGGCTGTATAAATCTCGAGGTACATCCGGTACCGGTAAGATGGTGGGCCGGTGTGAGACCATCCACAGATGCAAAAGCAGTGCACTGGCGTGGAAGACGCCCTTTCTGCGTCCTGATGCAAGGTTGAGAGCCCTGAGTAACTCTGCAAGAATGACTGGGACAACCGTCTTTGATTCCCGCATGTCATCGATTACCCCTGTCAGTACTGAATCGGCGAAGGCGCGAGTTTTTGGGAGCACCAGTTGTGACATGATGATCAGTGTGAAGGCATTGAGACCAGGGATCTCAGTTTCTAGGGAGTCAGGGTCCCACTTGGGCCGGTACAATTTCTCAAGAAATTCAATGGACACCCGGTTGTAAGTGCCGCTAGGATCGTACTGCAAGGAGGCAGACCTGATTCGTAAGAATCGTGAAAGATCTGCCTTGTAGCGCGATACTATGGCATCACCTTCCATGTTTAAGCCGAGAATGCGCTGTATCTCCTCCAGTGTTGGACACAACTCGTTCTTACCGAAACGGAATACCATATAAGTAGGGTTCCAACACTGGACGGCGGCATTAATGAAGCGCCAATCTGTCTTAACCATGGACAGGTCTAGGGTGTTACCCAGTCTGTTGTACTGGGCCCAAGTGAGACGCTGATCCTGACTTAGTGCCTCAATTTTCTCACGGAGGGTCGGATCACATGCCCCCTGGGAGGTCAGGTGCATGGGCCTAGGAGGCTAACCATTTAGCAGAACAATCCCTGACGGACCTGCCATCTACCCTGGACAAAATATACAGACTCTGTGTAAGTGCACTGTGTATGAAATGCAAATGATGCAATATTTTTTATTTTTTATTTATTTTTTGATTAGGGTGTGACATGGCACATGTATTCTAATAGGGCAATCGGACAGGTGTCCGGTATGCTTTACCCGGGTTGTAGGGAACCCGGGGCCTATAAGGACAAGGCGGGAGATAGGTCTAAGTGAAGACCTATATGCTGGGGATTTGAACCTCATGTGCTATGTCAGGAAGCAGGGTAGGATGTGTTTATTACAAGCACAAGATTGGCTCATTACATGCCCCTGATGGGTGGTTATCCGGGTAGAATGTGCCCGGGTAGTCAACCATGACTGGGGACAGGTATAGGGTGCAAGCAAGTTAGGGTTTAGAGTATCCCTTCAGGTGAGGCTGCTTGTAGACTATACCCTACCTTAGACTATATGTATGCATGCTGGGGTATGCAATATTGTGTTCCTAAGGGTGGGGGGATCACTTACACCGTATATGCTACTCCCTGAAAAGGGCCGATTGGTGTAAGCGGGAGTGTTCAGAACCGTTTCCTGAGGATAGTCACCCAGCAGGCTAGTTCCACGGACCTCCAAGACTGTTAAGCCCCTATCACTGAGGATAGTCATCCAGCAGCCGTGAGCGTAATAAGCCTGTCTAATAGGTATTGGGTTGTTACACTAGTATGTTATGCATGAAATGCACTGTGCAAGAAACATCCAAAAAGAAATAAAGAATCAGCATTTAATTAAATACCTAAGTATTTTAATTAAATTTGAGATTATTTGGCTTAAGTTTAAGTTCCAGCTTGAACCTTTTCCCCAGCAGAGTCGCCAGAGCTGTGAGCATGAGAATTTCCTACCCACTTTCACATAATATGGTTTGACTGTGAGTCGCCACCTATTCATTCTAAGGGATAGGTCCCAGGTGTTCGCGTTTTGGATAAGGCAAATGGTCGAATCAGAATTAGGGTAAGCGGTTCGATTAAGCCCTGGGGAAGGTGTTAGGCACCCCAGGACCCCCGTTTTATACCGGTTACCTACTCCCTAAACTTAAGTCAATTTTAATCTCAAATTTCAATTAAAAAATCCAAGGTATTTAAGTAAATGCTAATCCAAAAAATATAAAGCTAAATGTCTAGGGTCGGACCCAAGTTGGGTTGCCTACGTACTCACAAAGGAGTGAGATCAGACCGAGCGTAGTTCTGGCACATGAGCCCGTGCCAAGGCTAGGGGTGTGTGTGTGTGTGCACCAATGGTGGCTTAGGGTCTAGCCGGGAGGCTAGGGGTGGTTGACCGGGTTGGTCAAGTACTTGGTATTGGGCCCGGTAGGCCTAAGGTAAGTCTGATAGAGTAGGGTTGGGCCCGGTGGGCCGAGGGTGAAGCCCGGTAGGCTAGCTTGGGCCCGGTAGGCCGAGATTGGGCCCGGTAGGCCAAGGATGAGCCCGGTAGGCTAGGGATTGGCCCGGTAGGTCGAGATTAGGCCCGGTAGGCCCAATGTGTCTTAACCGAGGGTTAGGGTTGCTAACCGGGGTTAAGAAAGGTGATTAACCCTGGTCAGGGGTGCTAACCATGGTTAAAAAAAAGTCCAACATCAGATTTTTTGGTCTTTTGAATTTTTCTGATTTTTTTGGGATTTTCTCAGATTTTTCCCAACTGTCAAAGGTGCTTAACCGCGGTTAAGGAGGGAATGTCACCGTGGTTAAGGGTCTTAACCATGGTTAAATGGTCAAAAGAGACCATTTTTGGGTTTTTCCTAATATTCTGGATTTTTTGAGCATTTTTCCAGATTTTTTCCGGGTCAGGATTTTTTTACCCGTGGTTAAGGGTCAAAAATGGGGTCGACTCTGATTAAGTGTCTTAACCACAGTAAAAAATGCAATTGAAGACATTTCTGGATTCCATGTAATATTTATGATTTTTTGATGCTTTTTCCAGAATTTTTGCTAGGTCATGGGCCGCTTAACCATGGTTAAATGTTAACCACGGGTGAGTTTAACCATGGTTAAGAGGCCGACTGAAGTAAAAGTGGGTCCAAGGTTCATGGCAGGGCCTAGACTGGCCTCCTACCCGGTCTGGGCCCCCACAAATATCCGAAATTGCAGAAAACCCAAAATTTGCATCAAATTTTTAACCATAGTTAACATGAATTTAACTATAGTTAACGGGGGAACTGCGGGAATCCGATACCACCAGTGGGTAGCCTGATATGTGGGGAACAATTTGGGCCCTTGTGGGTCCCAAGGGGATGCCTTATGTGGGCCCCACAGTGGCCCAAAGTTGCCCCGAAAAACACCACATAAAATGACGATTTCGACCAAAACAGATTTTTTCCAAACTTTGCGGCGATTTTTCAGCTGATTGGCTCAATCCCCGGGGGATCCAAGATCATGGTTGTGAATATTTCTATGAGGGGAACAATTTGGGCCCTTGTGGGGGCCAAGGGGAGGCCGGATGTGGGCCCCACAGAGGCCCAAAGTCGACCCCACTTTGGGGTCGATTTAACCATGGTTAATGGTGGAGTTGGGAGCTGAAATGTTACAGAGGGATAGCCCTATGTGTGGGGAGTCTACCCATGGCCTCATCTTTGACCAAGGCCGGGTCTAACCATAGTTAAACTGGGGTTAAAGGTGGCTGGCCGAATTGGGTTTTTCTGAAATTTTGTTTTGAAAAACCTTGGTTTGGAGCTGTTTGGCCTGATTAAAGGGAGTCTAGGGGAGTTCCTCATGGATTGAGGACCCCCCCAGATCCTGGGAATGGCCGTGACTCATGGTGGGGCGGTGGTGCCAGTGGCCACGCTTCCAGATCCGCCTACTGTGTGTTTTTTTTTAGCTACTAAAAAAAGAAAAAAGGAAAGAAAAATGGGGACCCCTGGAATGGGACCAGGGGTCCCTTACAATGGTGAATCAAGAGGTAACAGGGGCAGAGAAGTGTATACCAAACCAACTCGTGAAGGATTGTGGTGTGTTGCGGCGGCGCTACCACGGTGATGGACTGTGGAGCTCGGGAATTGCTGTAGGCAGTGGTGGCGAGGCTGGGAGAGCCCGGAGCTTGTGGGAGGGGCCTTTCAAAGGTTGTGGCAATTGCAAGATGGTGAGAGGTGGCTAGCTAGAGAGGGCGAGTTCACTGTAAAAAAAAATTCAGAATTTTTTCTTTTCAACCGTGGATGATGTTGGTGCTGTGATGCTATAGTGAGCTTAATGGACTCAAACGTGTAGTATTGGAGAGGGGAGGGTAGTGATGGGCTGGCTGAAATGAGGCCGAAGGGGAGTTGCAGAGTCTTTGTTTTTTCCAAAATCCCTTCACCACCGTAGCTTGTTGTGGTTTTTTTATAGATGAAGAAAGGGAGTGAGATGGGAAGGATAAGGATTGAGGATGTTTGATGGATGAAAAATGGATGACTTTGGAGGTTTATATGGATAGGAATAGGAGGGAGGGGTGGCTGACCGAAACTACTGTAATTTTTTTCAAAATCTCCCTCCTTGACACAGTGGGCGTGGTGAGGATTAAATGGAAGAAAGGATCAGGGATAAGGTTTGAAGTAGAGTGTTTGATTGGGTGGTCAATGGCCGGTGCAGGCGCAGCTGGTGCACACAGGGGGTAGGGGCGGCTTTACACTGAAATGGGACTGCCCCCCATCCTCTATCTTGCTGTTTTTTCTTAAAAAGAAACCCCAAATGGATTACTTTAGGAATTTGGAGGGAAAGGAGGAGAGAATAGGTTTATAGGGGAGGTGTGGGTCTGTGTGGCAGGTGTTTGGACCAATGGGGAAGACGATGAACAGTGTCTTCCCCATTTGGTCTCTTTTTTTTTTTTTGGTTTGTTTCCGGATACGGGCCTTAGTGTTATGTGGGTATGGGCCAACTCATGTTGGCCTTGCCACATTGGGTTGGCGCCCAAACTCAAACCCGTTTTTTTATTTTTTATTTTTTATTTATATATATATTAAAAAAATAAAAAAATCCTAAAGGGCCATGGGCCCCAAACTCAAACCTTTTTTTTTTTTTTTTAATAATGAAACAAAATATAAAAAATAGAAATGATAAATAAAAATAATAAAATAAATAATAATAATAAAATAAAATAAAATAAAATAAAAAAATCCTAAAAGGCCATTGGCCTTGACCTTTTGGTTGAAATTTTTTTGATATTATGAACTTTGAAGCGGGCCTTTTGCCCATGGGGATTTCCCTAGGGGTTTAGACTAGGGCTAGGCTAGGGTTAGACCTAGGTTTAGGTCTAGGGTTTAGGTGAGCATGGTGTAAAAATTGGGTGCTTACAGGTTCCTGAAGGTTTCTTTGAATAAAGGAGTAATCAGATCTTGACCTGTGGACATAGGTAGGTTATTGCCGAACCACGAATATCTCTTGTGTTTTCCCTTGGGTGTGTGTTTGTTTATTCTTTTTAGTCGGTATTCTATTGCTATTTCCCCAACACGCGGTTCACCTACAATAGAGCTACAAGCATTAATTGTGAGTCTACTCTTCTTCTTGAGAGTCATTGACTCTTCTTGAGAACTACCCGAGCTTTGCCAAGAGCAACTTGCTTTCCCTGAGAGCCCCATTTACATACCCATCAACTATTATAATAAGCCTAAACCCTAGACCAATTTGTAGTATTTTAAAACCAAAATTTAAATCCTAAACCAACCACGATTTCTCCAAATTCTACAGCTTCATAATAATTGGATTTTACTTCCTACAAAATTCTATGTCAAATCCTAACAGTCTCAATAATGCAAAAACAAAATCTAGGTGTTTTCAAAATGGTCATGATCGGCATGCAAACATTAGAGAGATCTAGGAGATAAACAACAATATGTTAACCCATGTGTTGTAATAAGAAAAGTTTGAAATATTTACCATCTAGGGTTTTGCATATGTTCTAGATTTGCTTTTCTCTTTCAAAAATTATTAATCTAAATAGATGAAAGCACAAGAATAAATAATATGAAGCATAAAGCACAATAAATCAAATAAAATGTCACTACAAGAAATCTACCGATTAGAGACGGATTTTTCCCATCTCTAATAGTGGTATTTCTGTCACTAATAGTATTAGAGACGAAAATTTTGATCGTCGTTATTCCGTTGCTGATGCAACCGTCACTAGTGGATTTTAGAAAAGATAATCATAATCCGTCACTAGTTAGAGACATAATATTTTCTTATCTAATACATTGATTTCGATCACCGAATATACTTACGGAATAAATATCATCAACGATAGAACAAAATCTATCTCAAATAACTCAATTGTGACGGTTAGTATTCCGTCACTAATTAGCCACTGATTAATTTCTGTCACTAATATAACATCAGCGACAGAAAGAAATCTCTCTCAAATAAATTAATTGTGACTGTTAGTTTTTCGTCACTAATTAACCAAGGATTAGTTTCCATTACTAATATAACATTAGTGGCGGATAATTTTCATCCTTAAACCTCAATCACCATTAGTGATGGAAAATTTCCGTATCTAATGTCTAATTTTTTATAGAAAAAATCAGATAGTGTACATAACCTGGAACTTGTTCAACCTATAACCTATTCATTTTATTCAACCTGTAACTTTCCATTTACATTCAACCTGTAACAAGCTCCAACTCCAACTATTAACAAATAACCTAGTTCATTCCATTGCATTCACGGTAGTCAAATACACAATAATCAATGCCATCAAAATAGTCAACATTCATAAATATTACTCAACAATGTTAGAAACAAAAAAAAAAAATGCATAATACAAAATGAGCAACCATGATGCTCATCCAATGAAATCATCTAGAGGCTGGGTTGCATCGGGATCCTGGGATGGCCATGGAGATGATGTGGGGAAGGATGGGAATGACTGACCCTCACACTACATCCGCATGAAATCTTGAAGGGCCAGAAACTGACTTTCCATATCACCCAGCTGATTCTCTATAAACTCTTAGCGAGTCACCATAATCTAGTTTGTAGCCTCGGCCTCCACTGCCCTCCTCCTCCACTGATCAAGATCTAGAGCATGAAACTGAGCAGGGGTAACACTCAATTCATATGTGCGGATGTGGCCATGTCCATCTGGGCCCATCACCTAGGTGAATACCTCATTTCGGGCAATGCTACTAGTACTACCCTCAGGACACTGGCTGGTAAGCTGGTCCATTTACGTCTGCAGTTTATAGTAAATAATTCAATTTAAATTAAGCAATAAAAATACATATTGCAAATAAAGGTTTATGACAAATACAGAACTTGAGAACTTTAATTCATGAATTGCGTAAACATACCATCATGTCCTTGGATGCCTGGTCGACGAGAGTCTCAGCCCTACGTGTGTGGGTGATCCTGAACATATATGCATCCGGTCAGGCTCTTGCCCCTCAAGATCCCTGACTTGCTTTCCTCATGAAAAAAGTTATAATGATTAATATGAACTCATTAATTGAATACATAAAAGAATTAAATCACTACCTACACCTCATCCTCCCTAAATTAGATGGAAGCCATCATCCCTGCTGTGCAAGACATATGTATCCTCGATCTATTCTCCTTGTTCCGGCACTGATATCCTATTATAAAATAATGAATTCAGTTACTAGCGTGGTAGTGCAAATATCAATTAATAAAACTGACAAAAAGAGAAATTGAATACTTCATTTCATACTTGGGCTTCCTCCGTGCTCTAATAATCCATGAGCGCTCTCCACTGGGATGAAGTCTCCTAATTATCTACATAAGTTATTGTTCCTCTAGTAGGAACTCAGGATCGTAGTACTTGTTGTACAATTTGTTCTTCTAGGCCTTTCACAACTGATCACATTTCCTAATGATCTCGTCCTTGTACGCGCATCCGTAATATCGTAGTGAGTCTACAACAAAATACTTACAATTTTTTTTGTGGACAAGTTGTCTTACCAAAACTATATCCAGCATATCATGTATCAACTCATCTACGACATGCCTCCAGTCATGGTATGTCAATGGGACAACATCCTCGTCCCTACCCAAGACCCCAACAAACCGTGTCAACTTAGTCGCGGTTGCGTTGATGAGCTACCCCAACTCATTAACAAGGCACGATGGTGTGTCCCATATGTGGTGGGGGTGGTGGTGGCGGCTTGTTTGGACCCCTCGTTTGTCTGCACTGTGCTACCTCTATACAATATGCATATATATATATATATATTTATGTGTGTGTGTGTAAAGGAAGTAATTATTGATTATATTGGGCTCGCAATTTACAAGTGTTTAATCTCTATTGATTTCAAATTCGTAGTAATTAACATATATCAAATGAGATTTACTTGCTGAATTCCCAGCCTTAGATTGGGGTGACCCAACCTCAGGCTAGGTTGGCTCAATCTCATGCTGGTCTGGCTTAACCTTAGGATGGGATGGTCCAACCTAAGAAGATGACTGACCACTCTGATTTCTTCTACTTGAATAAAACATCTTCTTATGCTTTTACAATATTGTATTGAAATAGACAAATAACCCCCAAAAAGTAAATAAAAATCCATTATTTTGCATTGCCAGGAATGGATAAATATAGAACAAGCGATCATTCAAAAATTAATTCCATGAACAGTGAAAGACAATATATATTTAGAGTCATTCATACATCAAACACAGTAGATCCACTATCACTTGTCCTACACACAATGCTAATATTGGGAGCCCCATATTTAAGGCCATTCATGTCTCCTTAAAAACTATTATATATATATATATAGTAGCATTCTAATGAGTCATGCTTATTGAAGCTTGTAATGAGTGGTCCCTAATAATGTGACATTTGGCAAGTTGTTTCGAAATCTGACCATTGGATGTAAAGACGGGTTGCTCGATAGACACGTGGCAAAAACTCAGCTTGATCGTATATTTATAGACGGTCTGATCGAAGAAGGAAAGATTAACCATTTCTATATCCTAGGTAGGGTCTAGTGATTCCTAAGGGGTTAATGCTACAAACTAGGGTTTAATCGAATAATCTAAACATGTCTGATCGGACTGATTTTTTTGACACGTGTCTCCAATGGACCCTACTTAACATTCAACGGTCGATTTAAAAAAAGTAAGTCATGTGTTATCTTTCTAGAGAGACCGCTCATTACAAACTTCAAATGAGCATGACTCATTAGTACCTCTCCCTATATATATAGGTAAATATATTATTATATGTATGTTATAATAATATCAGTTAAAGCTAATATTGGGAGCTACATACTCAAAGTCATTCATATCTCCCTAAAAATCATCCTCCAGATATACATATATCCTATATACATATATATATATCCACATATAGATATATCTTATATATATATATATATATTACATCTAAAATCAACCATCATATTATGAAACCGTAGAGTGATTATCATTAGTCTAACATGTCCAAAGCCCCTTTTAATAGGTAGGACACCACTGTTAAACCTTAGTAATAAAAATCACATAGTTAGTGAATCTTAACTTTAAGATTCACCCACCCCTAAGGTCACAACATGGAAAAACCAAAATGACTAAATGGTCAAGAAAAGCATATTGGGAGAACCCACAGGTTAGCGTAGAAAAACCAAATTGTTTAGTTTTCAACCCTTGTAGAATAAGACCATAAATATGAGTCAAAAGGAAAAGCTTATTAAGTAAGCATAACCCTACTTGATACGTAAAGCATCATGTATGTGATGGTGTGCACAAGATAAATGATTTAGTTTATGCTAGATTCTAAAGTATCCCTACGATGCTTTATTGGCAAGTGGAAAAGAGAATGTTGGCGTTGTATGAAAAAAATTAAGCATCTTTGCCTTTGCTATCAAGGCAACAACATTGAGTGTCATATATACTGATTAGGGTGATAACTTGGACAAAATGAAAGTTGATAGCCGTCATCTAGTCAAAACATTTCATTGATAAAATTGACTGGTAAGATTCTCCAGTTATAACCGGTTTTTGACAAAACCGGTTACTCCCTGTGGTCATCAAATGTCCCCTTTTACACCCCTTAACTGTGGTTAAGATTCACCTACCCTTAGGGTTCACCATCTATCTTTGGTTTTTAGATAAAAATATTTTTAAAAAATTAACCCTAGGAGTTGGTAAATTTTAACTACGCTTAACACATTTTTTAAATAATTTTTCTAAAAATCAAGGATAGGTGGGTGAACATTAAGGGTGAGTGAATCTTAACCATAGTTAAGAGGTGTCAAAAGAGACATGTGGCCACCTCAGGGGCGTAATCGATTTTGGTAAAACCGGTTACAACTGGGGAAGAATAGGGCCTAAAATTTATACTCCAATAATTGAGCCGACATTAATATGCTAATAGAAGCATAACAATGTGTCAAAGATGTGGTTGAAAAGAGGATTTTATATTCTTTTAGATCTCATCACCTGAAATGATTGTTGTTAAATCATTTACGAAAAATGTCTGTCAGACATACTGATTGAATAAGGCTATGGTAAACGTTATGCAAAATAGCTCTTAAGGCCAAGTGAGAGTATTATAATTATTGGTTGTAATAGCCATTTGATTTAGTCATCAAAAAGGGTCTAAAACCCTTGACCATATAAGTGTAACGACAATCATAAAGGCGTCGGTTATAGGATTAAAGGCATCAATTATGGGCGATTCTCTCAATAAAGAGTGACAAGAGCATGTAAAAAGATATTCTCTCATGGTTAACAAAAGCTTTATATCACCCAGATTTGGCTCGAGGGGGTCGACTAAGAACCGTTGGTTTACATCCATGGTCGCCTTTTCTCGATAATTTAGACGGCGATTTTCTTACAAGAATGAATTCTCTAAGTAACTTAGTTTGGCCACACCCATCTTAAAAATCTTTGAATCCGACATGAGCTAATATTCCTATGTGTCCCAACTTGAGCTCGAGCGTGGCAAACCGTGAGGATAGTAACAGATCACCCAATCTAAACTATGCTACCCGATCCAGATGACAATGTCGTCGCATCACCTGAAAAGCCCCCATGACATGTCATGTTTTTTAGTAAGTACAATTTTGGAAAATATGATGTACAAGTAGCCAGACAGATCCTACTAACATAAGATTTTACACAAGACACGTAGGAGCCACTTGAAAAGTAGACAGAGACTAAACCTTGACAAATTAGAAGATTGAATGAAAATAATGCAGGTATGTATGAGGGAACCTACTTACATTAGGAGAGAGACTAATTTGAACATTAGAGCATCTTTGAAGGTCTGAGGACTTGCTTGGGAGGAGGAGAGATATTATGTCACCCCAGGCCTGTACCAAGGGAAAAGTTTAGATAGTTCAGGTATGAACCCCCCCTACAACTAGCGCCATCTGTGGGAAGTTATATATACATTGAAGTATTCTTCACCGAGGGGTCAGAATTGTATTATGCGACTAGAACCAAGTGCTAGGTCATAATACTTTCCCAACTCCACCATTTGCACTTCCAACTTTCGGCCGCGTGGCATGGCCAATATTGGCTATAATAGACCACGTGAAGGAAAATTTTGCCTGTGCGTGAGGATGTCAAGATGGTCAACTGCTACAAGAATAAATCACCTACGGAAGTCCTTATCGGGTACCCCAGAATACCGAGACACGCTTGAACCAAGAACTAGCTTGGATCCAGCTTGGAAACAGTCTCATAGGTAAAAGCGAGCAAACTTAGTAAAATCCATCTTAGATGTTTCTCACTCCTAAAATCTGTCTTGGAGTCTCTAAAATTGCCTGGTAGCCTGTGACATTGCATGTTCTTTAATGCTGACCACCAACTGATGACGTGCAAACAAATAAATCAAACCATGCATGATGTCCCTGCTCTCTGAGGAGATAGGCAGGCCCGAGGTGGTCCTATATGAGTCTTTGCTCTCTAAGGAGACAGGTTTACCCAAGGCGGCCATTTGCTTGACACATACATGATATGATTTCCCTACTCTCTGAGGCGACAAGTCGGCCCGAGGCGGCCCTACTCCTTATTCTCTGAGGAGACAGGTCGGCCCGAGGCAATACCCTATGCTTAACATATACATGATGTCCCTGCTCTCTGAGGGATAGGTCAGCCCAAGGCGGCCCTATTATTAACAAATGTGCAATGTCCCTGCTCTCTAGGACACAGGTCATCCCTAAGCGGCCCTACACAATGTCCTTGCTCTTTGAGGAGATATGTCAGCCCAAGGTGGCCCTATGCTTGACACATGCACGATGTCCCTGCTCTTTGAGGAGATAAGTTCGGCCGTGGCAGCCCTACACGATGTACCTACCCTCTGAGAACATTGGTCGGCTTGAGATGGCCCTTACATGAAGTCCTTACTCTTTGAGGAGACAGGCCAGCCCCAGGTGACTCTATGTTTAACTCAGGTGCAAGAATACATGATACAACATAAAGGTTGTCGTTTCATAGCGTTTGACATAAAATGTCAACCCATACACCAGATAGAATAACTCGGCTCATCACATAAGGCAAAACACAAAAGAAGCAACACAGTTTATAACATTAGATTGAACAACTTGGGTTATTACATAAGATGTAACACAAATAAAACACAAAGCTTGTCACATCAGATAGAACAACTCAAGTCATTACTTAAGATGAAATACAAAGGAAACAACACAGTTGGTCATATTAGATAGAACTTGGGTCATTATATATGATGAAACACAAAGGAAACAACACAGTTTGTCACATTAGATAGAACAACTTAGGTCATTACATAAAATGAAACACAAAGGAAACAACATAGCTTGTCACATCAGATAGAAAAACCCGAGTCATTACATACGATGAAACACAAAGGAAACAACATAATTTGTCACGGCAAAAGATTACCTCTGGTGGCTGCCCGAGCTAAGCGCTCGGGCATCCACAAAACAAAGGGCACCTGGTGAGAATTTATGGGAGAAGTCATTTTATTGTCTCCCCTGATTTTGACTTCTCCCCATATGATATCTTTCCCCTTTAAAAACACCACATGCCCATTGTTTTGTGGATGCCCGAGCTAAGCGCTCGGGCAGCCACCAGAGGTAATCTTTTGCCACACTAGATAGAACAGCTCAGTTCATTACATAAGATTACATAAGATGAAACACAGAAAGGAAGGAACATGGCTCGTGATATTAGATAGAACAACTTAGATCATTACATAAGATGGAATAGATAATAGAAACGACACAGCCTGCCACATTTGATGGAACAGCTTTGGAAGAAATAGAAGACAAAACGAAGAAACTTAGCCAGCCTTACAGTGGACACTCCTGAGCCTAGCATAGAAGTCCCCATGAAGAACTGCCCAGATGCCTCCCCTGCACATGCTTTGGTGAAATGAACAGTATGCCCTACATTCGGTGCTCCTGCGTCCTATACAGAAGCCACCATAAAAGAGCATCCTACTCTTCCACCATTCCTAAGCTGGAATTCAGGGCACTAGCTAGAACACCACCATTCCCAGAGGGACGAGAACAAATTCGTTTCCCAAAGGGTAAGAGCATTCTTAAAGTCAGCAACAAGAAAGCTTTGACATAAAAGCATGTTTCAAATGCCTAAATGGACATCGTGAATTGGGAGTCTTCGGTCCCACACCCGTAAAGATGCAAGCTCAAATACCAGCCTTGGCTTTAATCTCCCACCAAAAACCAGATCAACCCACCTGCTAAAACCCCCAGAAATGAGAATATAAAACAAAAACCATTGGAGTAAAGAAAAATTAGGGAAGGTAAAAAGACATAACATAGCAAGAAAAGAACCCTCCCAAAAAAATATCTTGGAAAAATTTCTCATGGAGTGCTTTGACCTCTCATCTAATTCACTGGGCAAGAACGCAAGAGGGGTTCCCAGGTTGGAAGCCTCGACCTTCAAGATGAGTCTCTCAACATTACATGGGGGAGGAAACAGAGAAGGCGTTGAAGGAGGAGAATGAGGAAAAGAAAGATAAGGAGGAAGAGGAGGAGGAGGTGGAGAACGATGAGGATAAATGAGGTATCGTGGATTGCATTTCGCTTTTTCTTTACAACCCAACAAAATGAAAAACGAGGATGAAGGTTGGATTCATAGATAAGTTGTGGGGGTATGAGCATGATCTAACTGGCCTCTTTCTCATATTCATCTAAGGAATCGAAGATGGAGTCCTTGTTGTTGTCAATGTTGTGATCATTGCTAAACTTATGACTGATGAGGAGGAGTGGGGTATCTTGGATTGCAATTCACTTTCTCTTTGCAGCCTAAAAAAATGGAAAACGAGGACGAAGGTTGGATTCATAGATAAGCTGGGGGAGTTTGAGCATGATTTAAGTGACCCTTATCTCATATTCATCTAAGGAATCGAAGATGGAGTCCTTGTTGTTTTCAATGTTGTGATTCATTGCTAAACTTATGACTGAGATTGTGAAGAAACAAAGATGAACAACAAAATAATTTGAGGGATGAGCAGAGGAGAGTGGATTTGAGAACATAAATCTTGTTGCTTGGAACTAGGGGCTTTCCTTATAATGGAAATGCATGGCGTGTTTGTGGCCTTTGCCACGTGTCTCTCTATTAGAGATTACAGTTTCTCTAGGGTTTATGTTATTAAAGTAATTGTGTTTGGAGAGTGATATCTCTTTTGTTTTATTTATTTTGTAATTTTATTTATTTATTATGAAAATGAGTGGAGTATAATAGTTTGTGACTCTATTGCAACCTCTGGCCAACAGCCGATAAATCTATATCTTGAAAATATTGCGAGATATATGTTAACCCTTATTTCTATTTAAGTTTCCTGCTTATAAAGGTGGAAATTATACCATAGGATAATTTGCATCACTATCACTGAATCATGTCTTTACACCATTCATTTGATTGGTCCCTTAAATATCCATATAGGTAGGGTCCATATTGTGGACTTCAGATCCGCCTTATGATTAGAACAGTGCCTTATGATTAGAACAGTAAAAAGATCTAGCAGCCCCACCATTGGTCTGTACACATCACTCTCTCATGGGGCAAGATCTTCATTACGCAAGGGAAGGTAAAATGACTTCTATAGTTATCATGACTCTTGAATGCACAGCTGTGCAATAAATGCTCACACGTCTCGAAGTTTGAGGCGACATTTCACAAAGCGGTGATTAGACTCATGAGATGACCAAGGCCTTAAATGACTAATGAAGTGTGTCCCTCGAGGAAATGTAACAAGTCTAGTTTCACTAAGCATTCAAACTCGAGCTAGAAAACGAGAAACTGGCAAGTGAGTAGTCATCAAAAAATGCTAAGACTTCGGTATAGCAGTTGTCTTGAACAACTCAGGATGACAGAAATACAACTCAAAGGTTTAGTTTAGGCCAGAAGTTGTGAATCCCTAAAGATGTTAAGTCGATATTCCATGAATAGCTCAAGACGGAAAAGATGCAGTTCAGAATGACAGGTTCAGCTCAGGCAGAAGTTGTGAATTCCAAACAATGTAAGTCAATAGCTTGGAACTCTTGCGAACAATTCAAAATGGCAAAAATGCAACTTTGTGAATGAACGACTCAAGAATGCAAGGATTCAGCTCAGGATGTTAACCATAAATATATCACGACCCCAACTCGAGACCTTAACAGACAACCTATATGGGAAAGGTAACCACCCCACGTCAAAGGTCATTATCAATACACCACACATGAATAATCTATGAAGACCATGGAAAGAACAATGGGAAAGCTCGTCGGAATCAAAAGTCATTCATTAACCCTTAAGAGTAGGGAAAGCTAGTACAACCACGACGGAAAACAAGCAAACAGACAGAAGAAAAGAGCAAGAATGCCCCCACTGAAAGACAAAAGAAAAAGAAATATGACATCATGACTCAGGGCCCCTTCACATCCAGTATTGCGAGGTTGGCTTGTACTCCCAAGATCTGCACCCAGGCAGATACTTCCTCACCCTAAATGGGTAGCGTCGGTCACCATTGGTTTAGCTCGAGACGTGACCACCTTAGCCAAACCCAAACGACAGGCACCACGGTATCCTCACCCACTGGCCCATTCTCGCTTGCACCTCCACCGATTGTTCCTCCTCAATCAGCTCGAGTACTGGCATTGGGAGAGAATCTTCAGGAGTTGAAGGATTAGGAGGAGCCCCTTCAGGAGATAAGACATCATAATGGAAGAACCCTTCTTCCCTCAACTCCTCCCATTAATACCAATAGGTGTCCACCCAATTTTTCGTGACCAGATCCACCAACTCTCTTTGGTACCTAGTTTGAGTTTATCGTTGAGTCGGGCCATTCAACCTTGGAATAGGCGCTCATCACAAACCGCCAAGCTACAATGCAAGTCTAGGACCTTCACACGAGCCTCTTCCAATTTGGATCGGGCCCCTGCCAAGTTAGATTCCAATAGGCCAACATCATTATGCACCTTGGAAAGCTTGACGCCCATCTCAGCTAGTTTCTTCTCTCCCTTAGTGCGGAGGTCCTTCATCTTTGCCCTCACTACCTAGTCCCTCTGATGTCGGAGTATAGCAAAAGTGTTGGCCAAGCTGTAATGAATGATGAGTCATGAGCCAAAGTGAGATCAAGAAAAGAGATTACCCCACGAAAATGAAAGAGATTGAACGCAAAAAACTTACACTACAAAGGCTATGTCCCCTACAAAGATCGGCCTCCTCCTCGCTCCATTGATCAATTTTTTCCACATCAGCAGGAAGACGAAGCTTGTCCACAATGGCAAGGCCGACTTGAGAGCAGCGTCCCGAATGTGCACAAGACGATTGCCAACGATGATATTAGGCAGCTAAACTAGGACATTGCTTGTGCCATCATTTAATCAGACGACATTAGTACTCACTGAGTCCATGGCCTTGTTCTTTCCCTTGTTGACCTAGGCCAAGGATCGTATCTAAGCAGGTTGATCCCCCAGCTTTTTGGGCATCCCGGTCTAAACTAGAGACTGAGGAGCACGCTTCTTCTGTTGATCTTGAACACCCTCCCAATGCATGTCACTGGAGAGAGGTCCAAACTGTGCTGAGCTCAAAGGATAAGGAGTAGAATTGTGATCCTCAAGAAAGGGTGCAATAGGCGATCGAGTAAAACCTGAAGGACTGGAAGAGACAACCTTCTTCGACCTCGAAGCACTAGGAAGGTGGGTAGGGAGTTGAAGCGTTCCATTCATATCGGCCAGCGGATCCCTACTAGTTTCACCAATAACCTCCTTTGTAGAATTATCAGATCCCAATTGCTCGGCCTAGAGGCTTGAAACAGAAGCTAGCGACATCGATACTTCAAAAGAATTTCTATATATGCACAAGAAAGTAGCGTAAACAATCTTTATCCACTACAGGTATGTGGAGTCTGCTGGTTATCTCAAAAGACTTTTGAGTTTGTCTTCTTCCGCTGAAGAAAGCTCAGCCTTGAGTTTTCTTAGAGCTGCACAAGAAAAGGTTGAGTCAAGCTACAATTTTATAAAAGTAAATGGACGGTGAGCTCATAGCTTTACCTGTCGGAGGAGAATGAGGAGCTCCAACGCCATTCAGAACTCTCCATTCATCCCATATCAACAAGGGGCAGTCCTTCCAGCCCTTATTTGTTGCAAGTAAACCTTTGGTCAGGCCGGTCACCTTATGACAGATGGTAAGATAAAAATTTGTCTTAGGATCCTTAGGGTAATGTTTGATAAAGTGGAGGGCTAAGACATGACTAAGCCTGATCTGGTACCCATCACAAGAGTATTTCCTAACTGGGCTAGGAGACAGTAAAAATTAGGGTGCATTTCCATAGAGTCATCTGAAATTCATGAAGCAATTCCCCAGTTAACGGATCAAGGGGGAAACGTAGCCCGACCTCAAGCTGAGACCGGTGCACCATGATCAAGTCGGGGATAGACCATCTAGGTCATCTAAGACCTTTACCCCCAATAGATTGAGGAATCTCATATTTGGCATGAACTCAAGCTCGAAAAGCTCGAGTAGCCTCACTACGCATTAGAAGAATAAGGAGAGGATGAAGAACTAATCTAACCTTGTCAGGCACCTGGATGACCAAAGGAAGATTTAGATTCACACGACATAACAAAATAAACAAAAATAACAAAGAAAGAACACGAAAGACAAGAGAGGTAACTGAGAACATATCAAGAGGCTGAAACCATAAGAAGAGGACCACTTTTGGGAGTCTAAAAGTGCTATCACACCTGGACGACAGTAAGAAAAGAAGACACTAAGGAGAACAAAGGAAAAAACGTAAGAAATTTCTCGAAAAGGAACACATCTACTTATAGATAACAAAGAAGCACTAAAGCCAATCGTGCCTCCCATCTCACAATACATATCATTTAATCCAAGGGATAGAGCCGCCTTTTTAGGGGCTAGACGGAACGTCAATCACCATTACAAAAGAGGCAACGATAACCCCTGACACGATGTACAACTTTGTGCACTAGCACGCAACCTAAAGTCATGCGGATTAAATGCGAGCATGTGAGCAGCTAGCATACAACCAAGCAATGCTTCTACTTCTTAGGACCTTGCGCAAAGCCCAAGATCCTAAGAGGGGACATTTGTAAGGGGAATGAATTCTCTAAGGCAGTTAGTTCGCCACACCCGACTTGACAACCTATGAATCTGACTTGAGCCGATATTCTTATCTGATTTGACTTGAGCCCTAGCATGGCAACCTGTGGGATAATAACGGTATCATCTGACCTAGCCTGTGCCACCGATCTAGATAACAATGTTGTTGCACCACTTGGGAAAGCCCCCATGACACGTCATGTCTTGTCAGTAAGTATGATTCGGGCAGGTATGATGTACAAGTAACCAGCCAGATCCTACTAACATCAGATGTTACACAAGACACATATGAGCCACTTGGAAAGTAGACAAATACTAGACCCTAAACAC
This sequence comes from Tetracentron sinense, assembly GCA_015143295.1. NCBI lineage: Eukaryota > Viridiplantae > Streptophyta > Magnoliopsida > Trochodendrales > Trochodendraceae > Tetracentron > Tetracentron sinense. Next base: position 26,188,287 of record CM026567.1, on the reverse strand, counting down.
TAGAAGATTGAATGACACTTACACCGGTATACATAGAGGAAATTCACTTACATTAGGGGGAGACTAACTTGACCATCGGAGCGTCTTTGCAGGTTTGAAGACTTGCTCAGGAGGAGGAGAGCTGATATGTCATGCCAGGCCTGTAACGAGGAAAAAAATATGTAATTTAGGTATGAACCCCCTACACTACTGTTAGTTTTAATCATCAGTTAACGGTTAGTAATGAGGACTGAAATTCTTATAAGACATCACCCATTGGGAATAGATTCCACAACCTCTTTCATAAGAGAAGCCACAACCTACTATTGGAGCAAGTAATGAGGTGTTCAAAGTTATGCCTTAATTTAGGATTGTGAATTTGCATTAAATGGAGATTGAAATTCATATCGGAATTTCAAACACAAAATTCAATGCATGTACAAAATAATGGATTCAAAAGGAAGAAAAGCGAAGAACAACCGAAGAAGAGTTCGTGATTATTATAGCCTCTAACCAATGACATTACCATGAGGATAGTATTCACAGATAATGAAGATATCTCCACTCTTGCATCTAATTTGAGCACACTCAACAGTTGAAGTACTTCTCCACAACAGTTGTGTAAAATGGAAACAATCTCTATTTGACATACATGTATTGCTTTTGAAATCATAATAAGATTCTTGAACAACCCAAGTGGCAACAACATCAGACGGCTTCCATCTCTTTCCATGTTCCCAAAATATGTTTTTACCGTAGTTTCCTATTGTCGTGACCCAAAATCCCACTTAGGAGTTAGGAGAGACTTTGAGCGTGACTGTACATCATATCATATCATCCTGTATAAATAAACAAGGCAATTAACACAATGGAAGCGTGAACCAAAAATTTCTTTTATACATCAACAATATTTCAAGTTATAACAAAATTGTACATGACCAAAGTGTAAAGTGGACATGCCCACTTTAACAAAATAAAAAAATAGAATCCTTCCCTCACTCCCACTCAATAGTGTCCAGGATAAGGCCACCTATCCAGGTTCCTATCCTCCTTTGGCTGAGCCTCTACCGGCTCCTCCTCACCGTAGTCCTCCTCGAACCATGGACCAGGAGCACAAATATCGAATGGACATGCTGACATAAAATGTACGGCTGAGCATGAAATACTCAACATGATACAAGCTACTATCTAACAATGTTATGAAACATTAACATGCAACAGTATATCAAAATTGTAGAGCGTAGAGCGGAAACCAAATATACCTCTTGCTTAGAAATGTGTATAGTTTTCCAAAAATATACTCTTATGAGCTTTATTAAAATCAAACTTATGAGTCTTATGAGAAACCATAACTTATGAGTCTTTTGAGTTCTTGTGTGAATCAAGGTTCTTATGAGATCTTTGAGTTTATGAGAATTTCTTATGAGTTCTTTTGAAATCTTTTCTTATGAGACTTATGAGCTTATGAGTTCTTTCGAGATTTTTGCTTATGAGACTTTTGAGATCCTTATGAGCTTATGAGCCAGATGATAGCACCCTTTAGAGACTTATGAGCCAGGCATGTAAATGCCCTTCAGTGAAGGTACATAGAAGAGGAGTGCCATCATCCTTGACCAATCCTGAGTTTGGCTTTATTAACTTATGAGATTTACTTTGACCAGATATGACATATCCTTGGATATGCCTTATCCTTGACCAACCTAATGTTTGAATTTATCAATGCTTTTGAGCTTGTGAGCTATGACTTATTAATTCTTATTATAGTTTATGAGTTCATGAATGTCGGATACCCGTACTTATGAGAAATCATCGATAGTGCAAAGCATAATGCGCATAAGATAATTGTAAGCATCATCATATACTTGGAAAGCTTTAAACATTCAATACATGCCTAGGTAAAATCATAGAAGCATTAGAATATACGTAGAAACCCTTAACCATAATCATATACAATTTAAGAACATCATAGTAAGCATAGAAAACCCTTAAACATTCAAGCATGGTCATAGAACATCATTCATAGCAATTGAAACACAATAATCATGGCTACTAAGCCTATTTACTTAGAATCATAATTTCTTTAAGGAAATACCCCAACCAATCAAACATAGAAGTATTTTCCCCATTTGAATGAAAAACTCAAACCTTAAACTCTCAATTCTAGATTGAATCAATAGCAAAGCTAGAGAGTAGGTGTATTTACTTGTAAAATTATAACAAACTAATTAGTAGAAGGTATTTACTCTTATTTTTGAGAAACCCCAATTTAAAACCCACATTTCAAGAATTGGATTATAACAAAGCTAGATAGGAGAGTGTATTTACCTATGAGGTTGAATCCTCAAGGCTTTGTGCGAGAGAAACGCCTTGGCTTGCAAGCTCTTTGCTCCTCTTTTTGATCTTGAGAAGCTTTGGAGGTGAAACTTGGGTTTCACCTTTGATCTTGAGAAAACCTTTCCAAAACCCTAGCTTTTCTCCCCTTTCCTCTCCACAATCTCTCTCAAGTGTTAATAACCCAAAACCCACGAATTTAGGTGGGTATTTATAGGCTAAGGGATTTAAAAACTCTATTTTTCCCTTAGGATTCACGCACAAGAGGAAAAACCCCCGATTACTAAAGGTCGGTCGACCGGCTGAGGCTGGAAAGCCCCAGATCCAACCAAGTTCATATACTCGGTCGACTAGCCAGAGGGGCAGTCGACCGGCCACCTTAGAAAACCTATTGTCATCCTATTTTTGGGCAAGTTAGGGACAGTCGATCGACCGGCCTTCACAATAACTTGGTCATTTTCCCCTTTTTTTTCTTCATTTTTTATCCTTAGAGTGTTTCCACTCTTCCCTTGACTCACTAAGATTGTTTCCACTCTTCTACCTTAGCTTAAACACCCCTACAACACATTTAGTTTGATTCAAACACTTTCATTCATTCATCACACAACAAATTACATAGAAGACCTTTCTTGGCCAAAAAGTCACTATTCACCAACTAAGAACTTGAGTTCTGGGGTTCTACACCTATAGAGTCAATTAGTTTGCAGTCTTCTCTTCTTTGGTTTGACTACCGCTTAACGAAATTTGCTACCTTCATACTCCACTAAAGAGGCAGAAGGTCATGTCACGCCCTTACCGTATTATGTGCGCTAAGAAATGTGTCACCGTTGCTTCCAGATGTTGGGAGAGAACAATAAAACAGATCCTTCAGAAAAGATAAACAAGCGCACACAAGAAAAAAAAAAAAAAAAACACAAGAAAATTTACTTGGTTCGGCAAATAACCTGCCTACGTCCACGGGCCGAGATCTGATTTTTCCTTTCCTGTTTAGAGAAACCTTGAGAAACCAATACAAGATACACTCTTAAATGTGTCACCGTTGCTTCCAGATGTTGGGAGAGAACAATAAAACAGATCCTTCAGAAAAGATAAACAAGCGCACACAAGAAAAAAAAAAAAAAAAAACACAAGAAAATTTACTTGGTTCGGCAAATAACCTGCCTACGTCCACGGACCGAGATCTGATTTTTCCTTTCCTGTTTAGAGAAACCTTGAGAAACCAATACAAGATACACTCTTAAATCGTTTTCTATTATTTCCACCCTTAAATTTTAGATCTATAAGCACATATTTATAAGCCTACATCGTAGTCCTAAAAAATTAGAAAGTCTCAAAATCACGTAACTTACCGATTTTGGACTCAAATACACTTATCCTGCAGTAACCCTTCTAACAGTTTGGGGTTATCGTTCAACAAACCCGAAAACCATTCGAATGGTTTGGGGGACCGGTCAAACAGTGCCTTGAATTTTGAAGCCAAACTCAACACCGGAGTCATACACGTGACTCGTCAGGGGACGCTTGACTTGATCGGAAGAGGGAGAGAGGCACCAAGAACACAGATGAGAGGAAATTGGTTCATGCCATGGATTGAAGAGGATGGTGTTTCATGGAAATTTGGGTTTGACTAGGGTAGTAGTGTCATGTGTATAGCTCTTAAATTGAAGGCTGAAAACATGTGGCCATGAGGCCCATCCAATTTTAGAGGACATGTCCTCTTTTTTAAACCTACTTCCAAGAGTGAAGGTAGTGTTCATCCCCCGTCAGGCGAATTCAGCAGCTCACAATCAGGTCCAAAGGGCTTCGTGCATCTTTAGAGGGGAGTTACTTTAGCTTCTGTCGATTCCATTAGGGGGTTGATTCATACCTTCAATCCGGGTATCCAGAATGTGGAAGGGGTTTCCTCGGGTTAGAGTTTTGGATATTTGTACTTAATGAAACGTGGAATTTTGAACATGCAGAAGTAAACATTTGTAATTAATGAAATTACTATTCTGCCTTTTGAACCCTGCATGGTAAATAATTTTCCTTTACGATCCGTTTTGGAGTTTAAGTAGCGTTCAAAGCATTTTGTGGTAGTTGACTCTGTTTGTTTTGCCTGTGATTGGCTTAGGGTCAAATATAGTGGTGTTTGGATACAGGGTTTTTGGAAGCGAATTCAGTTGTTTAGCCCTTTGATGATATCTGAAATTTAGCTATGCACCAACATAGAAGTGGACCCACCAATTGAACTCTCCAATCCACTTTTGGTGGGTGGGTGGGCCATGATAAGATGGTTAAGGCCCAATTGTAAATAGAAAACCCATTATATAATGTATCTGAAAGCCTATTATTTCAATATGTAGCAGGTTAGATCTCAGCTGGGGGAGTAATTTGATGCGCATTGCAATCTATATAGTTGGAAAGAAAATGAAATTGCAATCCATATATGGAAACAAAATTAAACTGCAATCTGTATTTTGTAAGCAAAAGCCAATGGCCATTTGTATTTGGAATATAAATTAAATTCTCAGGCATTTGGAATTCAACACATTGTAGTATTTTAAATTGCCCTTCATAGGATTTCAAGGTGATATGGATATTCTCACATCTCCAATATTTCTAGTGCCATTCAATCCACAAATCAAAGGGTGATGGTAATGTTGCTTCCATTGTCAAAGCGACATTGGAAACTGTCCATGAAGAAGGATCAGATTAGCAATCTACCAAACGTTACTCGGAAGATGTGCTCATCATATAAGATGGGCTATCAATCTCATAGCAGATGAGTTCATCATCTAAAATGGGCCAAAATCTCATACAAAATCCATTCCCATTGTCCAAGAGGATCCAAAATTCTCCTGTAAACCTATATTTAAGTTCTTGTGGTGTTTATAACTGTTTATGATCCAGTGTTATTCTTTGTTTTGCTTTGAAAGATTTATGGTACTACCGATTACGACCTGTTTTCATACATTCATTGGTCTTCATTCAATCATTTGGTCTATGAAAACCAGTTGGGCTCCTAGGTTCAAATTTTGGCTGAGTAGAGTTAATTTTGCATCCAAGCAACCTTGGAGCAGTACAAGGGTGTAGAGTTGTAAACAGAGCAAATTCAAGTCATGGTATATCCATTGACTATCCGAATTTGACTAAATATCCGACAAATAGTAATATACGAATTTGACTAAATATCCAACGAATAGTGAATAGAGTATTCATATCCAACTTCGATTAAAATATCTGAATTACTAGATTACTTTTATAATAAAAAGATTGAAAAAATGCAAAAATAATACTAATAAATTATTTTTAAATGAAAATTTATTATTTTATCCTCATCTATATTAAAAATTATAATTTAATATCTTACTATGTAAAAATTTATATATTATTAAAGATTTTTAGTCTTATATACTTATAATAATATATTATATAATTAGTCAGCTATTTAAATCAGATATATCCATATTTGTATTTGTAGCCAATTATAAATAGATAGTAAAAGTAATATTCGAATTCACTCGGATACATGTTCATGTTCGGATAATTAAATATCCGTATCCGTTGGCACCCCTATGTTTGCAAGGGATATGGCAATCCTATATGTGATATTCTATTTATTTCCAACTTGGTCATCCTTTGATCTTCACTAGTTTAGTAGCACCTCCTTAGACCGCAACAACACCTGTTAACGAAATATGTCGACTGTGAAACTAAATTTATTAGAAGGGAAAACATCAAAAATAGTAAATAAGTTGGTCTCTTTTTCGAATAAATAAGCTGGTTGTGCATCCAAATTTCAGACCTCATTAAAACCAGAATATTATCTATCTATTTACTCAATAAGTCTGAAACAAAGGACTTAAATGAAATCCTAAACCAACTAGAAGAAGCAAGTTCTATTCCCAGTCCCACCCAAAAAATAAACACTATTAAGACTTGCTGCCCAAAACAGAAAACATGCAGTTCTTACATGGGAAAAATACCACCAATATTCCACTTCAGAGAAGCTGCATCAATTCCTGTAAGGGCAACACAAGGACAATGACCTAGATGAAAGATTGCCCATTGTGTGTGTGTGTGTGTGTGTGTGTATATAGATAAATATAACTATGTTTACTCATAAGAAACAAACTCAAGTAGTCCAGCCTAGGTTGAAAATCCACCCTTTTACTAAGGATATTTAGGAATATCATGATATTGAGTTGCACATTTTTGCTCCTATTCTCATCATTGCAGAGCAGAAATCACGAACTTTAATCTCAATTTCATCACTTGAGAAAGGGCTGTTCATGATCCATAACTGGTATTTTTTCAGACCTGGTAATGGGCAATCTCCTATAAATCCCAGCAAATCTATACATGGTAAGTCTCTACAAATATCTCCTTAAATTTTTTACCTGCATTCTGGATTGCATAGGAAAGCCACTACTTATGTCATCAACTAAGGGAAAATTCTACCTTGACCTTGTAATGGATGCATGGTCCCAACGAGTAATTCACTGCATTGCTAGCAACCAATACTGGGAATTGGGAAAACTATAGTTCCTATTCCTGCAGTAGAATCTGTTTTCTTAATTTCTTTGAAGAACCTGAAGGATACTCTAGCACTGATCTACAGTCCGTACACAATTAATATATGAACCCCTCCTGGTAGGTTTATATCAATACCAAGTGTACTTATATGGTCCATAAGAAGAAAGCTTATAGCTAGAGGAACATAGAATTGAGAACTGTTCCAGCTTGAAGATTCTGCAACAGAATGTACAGGAGTGTTTGCATAAAGTTTCACTTATATTATAAAGTCAACTATGATCCCACTTGCCATTGGGAACTGTAACATTCCCATTTAGGAGAAGACCCTGATTCTTCACCATAGAGGTGCCTAAATTCCAAAAGGAAAGACAAATTTTTGTCAAAAACAAAGCATACTTGGTTTTCCTCCAGGATTTTTGGACAAGATGTAAAAACCCTTGGGCAAGGAGGAATTTCAATGCAAGATATTAAAACACCTCTCCATGAGGCAGCTTCCTAAGTACTCTATGTCTCAGGTTATTCTCAGATGCGTTGCCATACCATTTTGTCCATTCTAGTTATTGTCATGGTTAGGAGTGAAGCAGATTAGAGATACAACAAATTGTCCTTGACTAATCCTCTCCTACTTCTTATTCTCTTTTTTAAGTTTTTCAGAATAAGGGGGAAATAGAGAACGAAAGTAGATTTGACTTTGGCGAAACTTAATTTCATGCTCAAAATTGATATTAACAGAGCAACTAAGCTTGGCTCCAAACTGTTCTTAGGAACATGGAGAATAATAGGGGGGAGTTAATTTCCAAGTCAATGAAGATGAGCATTACGAAATGAAGAATATTTCCAACCTTTTATCCCAGGGAGAACAAAGCATTAGCTTCTCAACCTACAAGAACAACCATGAGATCTAGATTCTAGACTAAGATCAGTTTGTCTCAATGGATATGTCACATCTTAATGTCTCTGATGTTCAGTTGAGTGTATGAATCTTGTCTCTGTCCTCTGTCATAGCCCCGGGTGTTAATTCACTATAATGGAGAACTTTAGAATCGCTCATCTTTGTAAGAAGGATAGAGGTGTATTCTCAATTTCTCTTCAAAATGGTTGTCATAATTTTCTAAGTAAGTTTGTAAAATCAGCCAAGAAGATTCCATCTAAGTAAGTTTGTAAAATCTGTGGTGTCAGAACCTGACTTCACCCCTAAACCTACTAGTCACTCCTCAGTAGCCTTCCCTGGCAGAAAAAAGAATGTCAGTCAAATGTTTTGTTGGATGAAGAACGAAAGCAGTCCGGGATATTCCAAAGGATATATTCCTCCAAATTAACAATGCCGCTAGACTCTGCAATCAAATTCAGGAAATAGTGGAAAGCCAGGAAGGAGAATTTATTGAGAAAATACTAAGCTTTAGAGACAATCTGAGAGAGGCTTAAATACTGCTATATTTGTAGATCTCAAGGCACAACAAAAACAGAGAAGAAATGAGAATTTTGACTTGTATCAATAAGTCCATATTCTCAGACAGAACAATTCCACTCAATCAGTTCTGCATGTGCTGTGCTACCACACAAGTTTCTTTGAGTTGTAATGAAAACCACTGGGGTTTACTCTCAATGCAGATTTCAAAGCTTGGAGAAGAACTTGCTAAGTTGGTAAAGTTGTTGGTTTTCAAAACCATGACTTGGGTTCAGAACCCGTCCCTACCTGATAACTCACTGACCATCACATTTTCCTATCCAAAAAAGATTTAAAGCTTGAAGAGAAAGGGGATGTGTCCGAGACTGGGAGACTATGATATGGACTTGGAGACTGCCAAGGATACTGGGAGCGAGAATACAAGTTATTATTTCCTGAAACCAACGAGATACAGGTAAGGTATTACATCCGACATGTTATGCATGCTTTTAGTTTTACTAATATAAATTCAAGTATTATCAGTCTTTCCAAAATGCCAAATTTAATATTTAAAAAATTAATATTTGCAAGGTCTGTACATAAGATTCCCGTAATTTACCAATAAAAAAAAGATCCTTTGTAATTTACCATTTATATTTTCACAGAATCAACACTTAAGGAAACCCTTAAGATTCAAGAAACAACCAGTTTTACAATAATAAATGAGAGAACTGGTATATGAAAAGTACACTTGCAATATCAATATCAAGGTCAATATTATTTCAGGCCGCTACAAGTATTTGAACAAACAGAAGTATCTGAGTATCATCTGTGCATGACATATATAGAAATACATGTTAACCCATTGCTACAACTACATTGCACAATATCTCTTCAATAAATAGAAAAAAATAATTCACCTCAGGGTTTTCAAAAGAAAATACCTGGCAATCAAAAATTAAATGTATAAACATGGAAATTGCATCCAGACCGTCTTAAGTAGAACCATAAAAGGATGTGTTTCAGATTAAAAATGAAATCAACTTCAAATCAATTTGGAAAGCTAAGGCCATAATGTGGTTTGCAAAAAATTACCATTACAGCACTAAAAACTTAAAAAGGTTACAGAGTTTCTCAAACTTATGAAAGATCCTATCAATAAAATTTAACACTAAGGGGAAGTGATAAACGATGACTTGTGCAATTTATTACAAAAATAAAGTATAAACATCCTGATGCTGCCCAAGCATTGGCATGGGATCCACGTAAGCAATTGCATTGACTTATGAAGAGAAGAAAACAATGAAATAAATATAGTGGTGGTTTTCTTGCATTATGCAGAAGTAATGGGAATTCATGATGGTGGGTTTCCAAGTGCAAGGGAACTCCCAGTGGTGGGTTGCCAAAAGTTACTTAAATGGGAACACATGATTGTGGGTTCCCAAGGTCCTAAGATGGATTAGAACTTTTTTTGCCTCGTTAAAGTTCTACATAAAGCATCACCTAGAACCAATTGAAGATAATCTTTCATTTAAGAGTTTCTTAGCCTAGTACTTTTGTAAGAATTGAGTTATTATTCTTAGTGCCACAGTTGGGTGATTCCCCAACCTTTTATTTTGAATTGTCTATTGTCGTCAGACCCTTAGGAGAACCATTTCATTAACAAAGTTCATATCTTTTGAGTTTTTCTCGATTCAAATCTCCACTCTTCTCAATCAAACTGCACCAGATCCATTTGTGATCGCATGAATCTCATATAAAAACCAGGTGGTAAGACTTTGAACTAATCCAATCATCATTGAATGAATATAAGAACTAAAGATAAGTCACTAGTAAGTAGAACAGCTAATCAGTAATGATTGACCTATTTCAACATATGCTTAGAGTTTGAATATTACCATTGTACAATTGTCACACCCCTTCTAATAGGGTAGACCCCGCCGGATGGAATGGACCCCACAAGACGAGACTCTACTAGAAACCTGCCAAGTGGGTTACATAATTCTAATCATGTACATGCTAAAGCATATGCATTCATACTAATTTCTGAAACATGAGACATTCATGCAAGATCCAAAAGCCCAAAAGTGGCGGGCTAAACACCAACCATACACATGCTTAGAATCCTTAGATGAAAACACCTCAAAATGAGTAAGTGTATGAACATTCACATACATACTAGTCCATAAATGTAAGAGTCTAATGATGGTACTAGGTCTAAAAAAAACAAATAAGACCTAGATTGCACTGAAACAATGATGACTCCGCGGCACGATCTCTACTGACTCGGCGAAGGACTGCCCCTTACCAAGACTGCTACTAATCTGAAATGGGAAAAGATAAACAGGGTGAGACATTGCTCAGTGAATGAATGTCCACTATAGGTTCATAAAACAAGAATATTCAAACATTATAATTTTAGAAAAATTTCGGCAGAGTCTCCTCTAAAAATAGAGGATTCCGAAAAATTTACACATCACCTGTAAAACCTGTACATAATCAAATTTAACAAGCACAACATAAATAATCTTCATCCTGTCCCAATTTCTCATGTACGATATTTTTACAATCAACGACAACGTTTCACAACACTACAAAGTGAGTATACAGTTTCTATAAAATTACTCCGTGCAATTTCCTTATCATATTCATACATATGCATATTGCCTGCTTGCTTGTTTATCTACTTAGAATTCCCTCATCGTATTCCATACATGTCCATACTACCTGTTTGTCTGTCTGCTTAGAACTTCCTTATTATATTTCATACGTATTGACACTACCTGTTCGCCTGCCTGTCTGAATTCCCTTATCATCTGTCATACATATTCATATCACCTGTTTGCTTGCATGTTTGTCTGCTTTCCAGGACGCTTACCGCATGGGTAGCCCTATTACCAGTACAAGGTGTTTTTCACCTGGGTGCTTACCATATAGGCAGCCCTATTCCCAGTAAAAATCTTTTCATCCGTCCATCTGAAGGCTTACCTTACAAGCAGCCCTGTACCCAGTGGATGATCTTTCCATCTGGGCGCTTACCTTAAAGGCAGTCCTGTTCCCAGTGGATGATCTTTCCATCTGTCCATCTGGGCGCTTACCTTACAGGCAGCCCTGTTCCCAGTGGATGATCTTTCCATCTGTCCATCTGGGCGCTTACCTTACAGGCAGCCCTGTTCCCAGTGGATGATCTTTCCATCTGTCCATCTGGGCGCTTACCTTACAGGCAGCCCTGTTCCCAGTGGATGATCTTTCTTTGTTAGTAAGAACATCGTCATATCCATTTTCTCGTGCATGAACCATATTACATGGAAACATTCAAATGTACATATTTTACAGAGTATTCATACTACCAATAATTTCATAATCATATTCAATAATCCATAAATTCTGAATTTAAGCAAAATCACTATAGTAGATATTCACTCACCTGAACTAAGCGTCAAGATAAATATAGTTAGTACTGGAGCTCCTCGGGTCAACCTCTGGTAGTAAGCTTTCGCCTAAGGTATAATAACATACAAGCATACATTAATACATTAGCTACATACCAAACATTCATACTAACTCAATACATGCATATGCACTCTCTTGAAATTTTCATAGAATCTTTCATCGCTTTAGTCATCAAAGTTCATCAAATAACTCATGAATCTAAAACTTTGGACGAGAAATCAAATGTTTTCCCTAACTTTCCATACTCGAACACTTTCTTAGATACATTTCAAACCACACTAACCATTCATGTTTTTCCAATATAATTTAAAATCATAAGCTTCCCTTTGGGACTAAACTCATTATTTTGAAATCCACACTAGAGCATTTTTCTAAAATTTCCATAATACCCTTAATGATATTAAATCATTAAAATTAACTTGTAAAATTCAATAAAAATTCTTTCCCACATTATAATATCCCCAATTAAACATCTATCAAATCAATTTTACCAAATTGATTGATTAATAGCAAAAGCCCCAATTTATGTTTTGAACATAAACCCTACTTTTTCCCATTTTGAAGTTACACCACTACCCTTCAAATTAGCCATGTTCACCACACATTATTACACCCCAAGAAAATGTTTAGACACAAGGAATTGAACCAATTTATACACACATCATGAAACTCGAGCTTGATACACACAATGTCAAGATTTTACAAAAGAAATAGGATAATAACTTTAGATAGAGAACTCACCACTTAGATGCATGCTTTAGTTTCTTAATGTCTCTCCCAAATTAGTTTTTAATAAGGGTTGAAGAAAAACCAAGAAACATAGGGGTTTAAATAGGTTTTGGGGTGAGTTTTTGGCCCAAACTAGGGGCTGGCCGGCGGCGAGACTGTGGCTGGCCGGCGTCTGGTGTTGGCCGGCAGTGATGTCGGAGGTGGCTAGGGTGCTCGGGTCTTAGAGTGGGAGGAAAATGGGAGAGAGAAGAAAGAGAAGAGAAAAGGAAAGAAAAATTGAGGAAGAGGAGAACTCACGTTCTCTTCTTTTCCTCTCCACCAAAAGGTAAAAAGACCAAACTGCCCTCTTGCAGTTTTAAGGCTTCACTTGTGGTCTAAGGGTATTTTTGGAAAAGTAAGGTATTTAGAATCATTTTGAAGAGATTAATTTCATCAAAAATTTTAATATAAACATATTCTTACCTTACATCTTTCATACTTAATCAAATAATTAATAATACAAAAGAAAATACCAAAATTATGAAAAATCCAAATTATCCCTGCTTTTCTAAATCCGGGTGTTACAACAATAATGCACCAAACAGTGTAATCTCAAACCAAATACAATTATATGAAGTCCTTATGTTTAGTGCTTCAACATTACACCAATGAATCACACAACTTATCATGAAAGGATTGAAACATGCTTCCCTCCCCCTTCACTACATAAAACAGCCTCAGCTAACATGAAATTATTCATCCTTAGGCACCTCAAAACCACTACACGAGGCCTAAAAGGCCATCAGGCTGGTGATCCAAGTGCAACCTCAACATGAAATGGCATTTGGGGACCTTGGCCTTTAGTTAGTGTCTCACTCTAGTATCTCTATTCTGTTCCATTTATTGATTATTCTTGTGCTACATTTGGACATTGTTTAATTGAAACATTCAATGTGTTCCACTAGCCGACTTAGTTTTTAGAAAAATCAAGAGGCTCATATATGACAATAAATGAAATGAATAAAAAGTCTTTAGTAAGCACCCTAATTTGACAGATAACGGAATCTTTTGTCCAATGACTTGCCCTCATACACCTAAGCAAAACTGTGTAATCGAGCACAAAACACCCCCTTAACTAACCAAATTTCTATCAAAAAGATGAAGGTCCAATTTTTTTTTTCATGGCCGCCCTGACCCAGCAAATTTTTTACTTAGATCCATCCCTCTTATTAGATCCATCCCTCTTATTATCAGTTGCAGGAATTTCGAATGCTTATGCTTCATTCATATGACTAAGATAATATTGAACAGAAGTCAATAACCTACTAAATAAGTTCTTCATTAATCAATTTCGACAAGGAAAAACTCCATGATCTGAGAAAAGGAAGTGATAAATGATAAGTCAAGCATAAGTGGATTCCTAATGTTCGAAATTGAATAAATGAACGAGCCAGCTTCTCACCCTACCATCTTGAGGAAGACATCAAACCAAGACCAAATTGACTCAGTTTCAGAAAAATAAAGACATAAAGATGAATGAGATTGGCCAAATCGATGCAAGTTAACCTAGTAATAGGAACCAGATCTTAGTCAACTAACCTAATCTTAGAAATATAACTATGATAGATATCTAGTGCTATTCTAGTAGCAAATTAACATATGTATTCCTAAATACCACACATATCATCACAGATAGAACGTTCACAGCAGTGCTTTATACGTGGTACACACACACATACTTTATTAATTGATTTAAGCAACAAAGCCCACAAAACTAACCCAGCCACCCAATATCTAATCATATAGAAATATAATAGCATGAAAAAGAAACATGCATGACTCCGAAAGTCCGAAATAGAATAGACAGAAGGAAAACATATGCATATATTACTTAAAAAAATTCATGTGCATATTGAAGTCATTGTTAAGAACAAAATTGAAGGAATGCATTAAAAACCATGTACCTGACTAAAATATCATTAAAATATCAAAAATTAATGAACAAAGGAAATATATTGCAACATCAAAACCTGATGGAAATATGTGTGAAAGATGAGCTCAAAGACTAGAATGTCTGTATATCAAACCGATCATGCCTCTTTGTTCAGTTAATAGAAATATAAAATGCTGAAACAAAGAATCAACAAAATGTTGTTCTTTCCGCTGGAGTAAGTTGTTCCATCTGTTCTGTAAGGTTATCTACATTCTTCATGTTCCACCAAAATTTCCCACGATCAGCTGGCTTATTTTCGTTCTTCCTATTATCAGTATCCCTTCTTTCTGACTGGACCTCCTGTGTGTCAGATGAACCAGGAGTCTCCGTCAGGAACTGTTCCCAGAACACATCATTCGCCCCAGTCAGCACAGCAGAAGCTGTGGCCCCCAGGACCCCTTCTTTGGAGGCCTCAACCTCAGAAGTAGCAGCAACAGGCTTGGAATTCACATCAATCCATGAAGGTTTAGGCTGAATGTCTACACTAAGGCGAGTAGAAGTAATAATCGGGCTCTGAACATAACTTGTAGCATCAACCAACTCGGGAGACGGTTGAGTATCACTTGAATGAGGAGAAGAAAGATGTAAATTAGGTGACTGTGGTTGCAAATTTATGTCTGGATCTGCAAATGAAGCGTGCATTTCAGTAAGAACGACTGCAGAAGGTTGCAAAGGTACTTCGACACCATACATTTCTTCACCAGAAGCTTCACCAACCCCACGTACAAAACTCTCCCAATAATTTAAGGATGATTCCAACTTCTCAAATGGCTCCAGGTTCAATAATTGCACAGTAGCATCCGAATTTTCTCTATTCACTGCCTGAAATGTTACAATTCCATTCTCTTCCATATTGGCATCATCATAGAAGTAATCGAATTTTGGCAACCTTCTTTTTTTGTTATGATTTTCTGATTGTTGCAAAAGATTGGTGACAAACCCTGCTTTCTTCATGACTTGAGACAAGAAGGATATAATTTGGTGCTGCCGGTGTTCCATCTGATGCAAGCGCTCCTCCAGTGACTGAATTGTCAAATCCATTCCTTGCTGCTCCTGTGTATGCCTCTGTAACTCCAAAATAAGCAAGCTTTTATCATGTTGCAGCCGCCCAATTTCCTCTTCAAATTCCTGCTTTTCTGATTCAGCTAATCCACCAGAAGAATTTCCTTGCCCTTGGTGATTCTGTATGGAATGGCTGTGGATTGGCTTGCGTCTGTGAATGTTCTTCAGAAGTTGTGTCTGACCTCTTATAAAATCCTCATTTGCAAATTCCCACTGATCAGGATCAATTTTTCTGAAACCCTAGTTGAAGAAGGAAGACACATAGATTTAAGCAATAACAAATTAGGTAAAAAAACCTTCCCAACAAAAAAAAAAAACAAATTAGGTAAAATAAATGAACATGTAAAAATGGAAATAGCAAATCATCTCCAAATTAAATAAATACCCATTTCTTACTTACATATGTATTGAGCTGCCTAACAAAGCTGGAGAAGTTGTTGTGCTTGAAGTACTTAGGCAACAAGTCCCTTGCAAAATCCAATGGATTCCACACGATGAAGCTCTTGTTACTGGAACTCCATGAGACTATGGAGTTTGTCAATGGATCATCCACCATCTCGTACGTCTTTGTAAGGAACGGAGGCGGCCCATTCGAACTTCCCTGAGATCCATCCATCATAAATAAAAACCCCTAATCACAACCTCCAAAATCCAAAAACCTACAAAAGAAAATCATGTCAGAAAACATTATCAGAATCTACCCAAAAGAGTCAAAAATTCAGTTTCTTTACATACCCAGGATCAACAAATAGGCTCGCAGTAGCCCATTAATTTGCACACCAAATCCTTCAAATTCAATCAAGTCTAATCGCTGCCAAACAAGACAATCTAGGCTTCTCTATTGCAAAATTCTTATTAAACTCCAAAGAAATCCCAAATCAACAACTCCCGCCTATGATCCACCAGTTCTCCCTCAAAGTCCAGCTGAAAATGAAATCCCAAACACAAAAGCAAGGTTTCTCGATGTCAAAATCTTATTAAACACCAAAGAATTCGCAAATCAACACCTCACACCTATGATCCAGCTGAAAATGAAGTCCCAACACAAAAGCATCTAAATTGCTAGAACAGTTCCTGAATCAAACCAGAGAAACAGCTCGTTTAACCGTTTCTTCGTGCAATCCCCAACAAAAAGTCATTATACGGGTCAAATAAACAGTAACACAGCTCGGAAACTTGGAAGAAGGAACATGGGAAGAAATCAATGAAACGAAAGCGATGGCAGACTTTTCAGGAACAGGAAGAAAAAGGAGGTTAAAGCGTTATGACCTTTCAAAGAAGAAAAACAAAAACTGAGTCTTTTAGGGTTTCCAGAAATTCCCAAGGAAAAAAGGGCGAGAAGAGAGAGAGAGAAAGGTCTACGTTTCCGCCATTAGAGCACAAGTGGAGTTGCAGGGTCTCTAATGATGGGAAGATTCCAACGGTCAGATCCTTTGTCCTTGTAAGAATTTTAGGAGGATCTTGGTTCGAATTCCGAAGAGGATTTTTCTAGGGTTTTAAACTGAAGTGATGCGGTTTGAACAGAAAGAAAAATACGTGATTCGGTCGTTGAAGTTTCTTGGAAGACAAGACATGAAAAATGTAAGAACGTTTTTCTTCGTCATTTTGAGTAAAGTAAAATACAGGAAAATAAATAAACGAACTTCACGAAAAATATCACTTGTCATATAAAAAAATAAAAATAAATAAAATTTAAATATATATATATATATACTTGAAAATGTGGTTTTTTTTTTTTTTTTTTTTTTTAATTCATTTGTTTTCTTCTATTTTACCTCTAAACAAACGGAGCATAAATTACAAAAGTGGGCTTCGAGGTTTCCGAAAGATTTAGGATTTCCTCTACCTCTCAACTCGCCATGTGTTAAACTCTTAGGATTTTTTTTCTTTTTTATTTACTTAGGACCTAAAGAATTTAATCTTAATTTTTAAAATAAAATAGTCACATAAATTAAAACTCTTGATAATACGTACTATAGAGAGCTGTGCCCAACAGCCTGTGAGCTATTAAATTTTCAATCCAACACCCCGCTCTTAAAAGTACCTAGTTTTAAATCACTTTTCATTTTCTTAACTAAAGTTAATCTATATAGTGTTTTGAGTCTCTGCTTTAAATATGGTCACTTGTTGCTTGATACCATTATATTTTCAATATGGTCCTACTCTTGATAGTAGGTATCATTATGAGTTTTTAATCACTTTTCATTTTCCTAAATAGTGTTTGAGTCTCAGCTAGAGTATTTTACTATGGCATCAACGAGCAAGTTTTGAAATCCCGATAATCTCGACGATTTCGATCCTTTAACCTGAATCGAAATTTCAAAAATTTCAATTATCTCGATAGTATTTCGGAATTCCAATTATTAATATTTTACATATATTAAAACTCTCGATATTATCTATTATGGAGAGGTGACCGTTTTGCATTGGAGCTATTAAATTTTCAATCCAACGGCCCAGCTCTCGATAGTACCTAATTTTAAATCACTTTTTATTTTCTTAACCAGAGCTAATCTTATATAGTGTTTTGAGTCTCAACTTTAAATATGGGCCCCATTTATTGCTTGATACCATTATTTTTTCAATCAAGTGGTCCAGCTCTTGATAGTAGGTACAATCGAGAGTTTTTAATCACTTTTCATTTTCCTAAATGGTGTTTGAGTCACAACTAGAGTAATTTACTATGGCATCAACGAGCAAGATTCGAAATCCCGATAATCTCGGTGATTTTGATCCTTCAACCTGAACCAAAATTTTGAAAATTTCGATCATCTTGGCAGGATTTCGGAATTCTGATTATTAATATTTTATTTTATATATATATATATATATTTGATTTTTACCAAAATTGTATGTCAGAAAATAATATTTTATTAAAATTTAATGTAATTATATAAATATTATTATTTTATTTTTAAAATAAATATATAAATATCTAAAATTTCAAGAAATTTTGATAAAATATCAAAATATTTCAATTTTAATAAAAATATATTTAGAAACAAATTTCTGAAATATCGCCGAGTTAACAAGATTTTTCTTTTTTCGACATTTCGTCCAAAATTTCTAAAATTCCCCTTGAAATCATGGTTTCCGATATTTTCATCACATCGATATCGGGGGGTTGGGTGAATTTGCAAGCCATGTCAACGAGAGGAAATTCGGTGCATTTTGAAAATTACACTATGCTCTATTGTAAACTGTAGTGTATGGTAACTTTTATTTACAAGGCATCATTTATATAGAATTAATCGACCTCTACTTACCCATAGAGTGTCCAAGTGGTTGTGTCTCCCTTTGGGGAGGTGTGACTCAAGTTCGAGTCTTGGCCATCAAGCGCCCACCATGAGTAGTAACCCTCCCAATCCCCTCATCCTAACTTATCTAGATAAATGATTAGAGCCTACCAAAAAAAAGCTTCCTCACTGAAAAGTAGATGAACTGCAGGCTACAACAAGTAGTCGCGCTATTGGTACACTTTAATAAAAAAAAATATTTTTTAATAATGATTTGATGTAATAATATTTTTTTTTTATTGGAATTGACTAATAACTTGGCCTGTAGTAGCCTAATGGGGTGCAATAGGGCTGTTGCTCATCTGCCATCTCCACACTGGGACCCACTTATTATGTATGCCAACCTAGTTACTAGACTTAAAAGATATATAATGTGAATTAGCAACAGCCTGGAAGCAAAGCTTGCCCCCTTTGGCTTTGTCTATAGTACACCACACCTTTATTGGGAATCTAAGTACTAAGAGGTTGTGATAGTTGATATATCCACCCGTTTCACTAACCTAGAAAATATAATAATCATATTAATCCACACATTTATCCAGGATTAAAGTCCTTAAAAGGTGTGATAGTTGATATATCCACCTGTTTCACTAATCTAGAACATATACTAATCATATTAAATCGTATAACTTCATAAAAAGAAGAAGATTAGCAACAACCTTTGTTACAGCCCAATGAACTATAGTACAAGACATGTTATTGGCCTACCTCAATAAAATATGGGTGATGCTAGCTAGACACACCCCAATATTTGATGACCGCGCTCTCATTGTTATAAGTTATTGATTGTACACTATTATATTCATTAAATTATTTATACACGTTAAAAATAAAATATTTTCGTAAATGTTGTAACTACACACCAAATTAGGGTTTTCTTATTTCATAAAACTAAAAATTGGAAAAAAATATATATAATGAATTTAAAGAACATAGCTCGAGCCTCCAATAAATTGTGAAAGCTAAACAAACTAACAAATTGAATTACATGTGTCAATTTTGTTGTCCATGTCTTTCTTTGGGTATGTAATGCCTTTCTTGTTTGTCAACTTTTTGGGAAATGATATCAAGAAAGATGGTTTTGTACATGACGGAAAAACTTTCTTCTAAGGAATTGTATAATCATTGGGTGAACAAAAAAAGAACAACTTGAACAACGAGTTCATAAATCCAATTGAAGCTCTAGATAAGGGATCCCTTGCTCTAGATGTACTCAAAAAAAGGACTAGATTGTGTAATGATAAATTTGAACAAGAATGCTTGTCTAAAATACTTGATCCAAATTGTTGTCCATGTCATTCTTTGGGTATGTAATGTCTTTCTTTTGTTACTTTTGTCCTTTGTTCATTACTTAAAACACTTGTAAGCAGCATATTACGGAGATTTATGAGTGGGAGTATCTTCCAAAGATGATAGGGTTGTGTTTGGATAAACTTTTTAATTAACTTTTGCCAACTTTTGGCTCTAAAACGTCAAAATTCAACAAAAATCACGTTTGGTTATCTTCCTAATTTTTACTTCCTATGAAAGTTAGAAGTCAATAAAAGTCACACAATTAGCTTTTCTAGAAAGCTAGCCTAAGAAAACTTTCATGAAAAGTCGACATTTTAACTTTTTTGTTCAAAAATTATTTTTCTTGAAAATTCTAAAGAGGCCCATCTCTTTCTTGAGAAGTTTATCCAAAAAAGCCCTAAGTAGCATAGATGAAGAACTTCTAAAAAAAAAAAGAATAGATATCCTCCCCAAATTGAATGGGATCAGGGCTGGGTACAACTATTAAAGATGTTGAAAACTGAAAAATAAAAAATAAAAATGAGATGCAATCATTTAAAAGTTTTGTAAGTGCTATTTAAGGGTATACAAATGCAAAACAAGTATTTTAAAATGCCGAAATGAGGTGCAATCATTTTGTATGTGTTATTTAAGGATACACATGCAAAATAAGTATTTTCAAATGCTCGTGGACTTCTAGAATTGATTTTTCCATGGTAAAAAAATTGTTTTCAAAGGGTTGGCCCACTAAATGTTGTTGGCGTCTACAATTGATTTATCCATAAGTTTTTTTTTGGAAGACATGCATTAACGGAGAAAGCCTTATATCATCATTTACCAACATAGAAGACCCCATTAAGTTTTTTATAATTAAAAAAACCTCTAAATGTTTAGGAAATTGAACTATCTTCTATGTTGGGTATTCTCACTTGGTAGCTAAAAATTGTAAATATAGATATCTATAGTATTCAAGGATAGATACTTTTTTTGGTTGAAAACTCCTCTCATTTCAATAGAATGATAGAATTACATAGGAACAAGCACTTCATCCACAGGCCGAGGACCCATATTGAAAATAGAAATGTGAGAGGAAATTCTGCAGATGCTAGCATTTAGAGCTTCTTAAGCTTGATTGTGGGCTACTGAGTTCGCTTGCCTTGGTAAAAAACAGAAGGATATTGTCCTGCATAAAGAGCTTAGATTGCGAATATCGGAAATGAGCGCATAAAATCTCCCAGTGAGTTTGGGAACAAGGATTGATAAGGGACTCTATTATTTCCTTGGAGTCAGATTCAATGATGACACGCTGCCACCCTTTGGATCGAGCAATTTGGAGCCCCAAACGTATGGCTTCTACTTCTGCAATACGACTGCTCCCGCCATCCAAAACCTTCTGTTTAGTGTGTAGCGTTCCTCCATCTTTATTCCATGCAATGATCCCAGCGCCTGCTGCTAGAAGGGATGAGAGAGCCGCCCCATCAACATTTATCTTGATCCAATCAAGTGTTGGAGGTTCCCATCTATGCTTGCCTCTGTAGCCTTCTGAAGAAGTGGAAATTGTAGGATTGCCCAATTGATGCCTCCGGATGACTGAAAGCTTATTAATAAAATGCTCAAGCTTGTTAATCGTGTCTAAAGGGTTAGGGGAAACCCCTTGGAAGACAACCTCATTTCGAACTTTCCATATGAACCAAAGGGTAGCACAAACCTATATAGCTAAAGTTGTGTCCCCCTGCGAAAACTCCGGAAAGGACAATCAATGGTTCCACCAAGACAAAAAGGATTGAGTAGCAGTGGGAGGGAGAGGAGTATTGAGTTGGGAACCAAACCATATACTTCGAGAGCAAGGACACTCAAGAAAAAAATGAGTGATGGTCTCTTCTTGTAATTTGCACAGGCCACATACATCCTCGATGGGGATATTTCTCTTGCATAGATTTGGAGCTATAGCAATGGCATTATGATAGAGTCTCCAAATAAAGGTCTGGATCTTTGGTGGGATAGGGATATTCCAGATCTTTTTCTAGTTTACCATCTCTCTCGTTCTCGATGTACCACTGGTAGAAGGCTTATGGATCTTAATGATATTTTTGGCCAAGTGAGTGGCTGAACTCACTAAGAAATTCCTAGAATTTGAAAAATGCCAGAGAAGGCGATCAGGGGCATTAAGAGAACTGATGGGGATTTTATGAATTGCCTCCACTGAAGAGGCGTGCATTAAAGAGGAGAGATAGGATATATCCCAAATCTGAGTCTCTTCTACAATCATCTGTGATATAGTTAAATTCTTCAGAGATATGCATGGTAATGGTAACGGTTTAAATTGTGGGACTGATGGAATCCAAGGGTCTTCACCTACCCGAACTCGATGCCCATCCCCAATTTACCACCTGATACCTTGATTTAAGACCTCACGTCCCTGGAGGATACTTCGCCACACCCACGAGGGTTGCGCCCCTAGCGTAGCATTCATGAAAGGATTCTGAGGGTAATAAATAGCTTTTAACACTTGAACCCATAAAGAATCGGGATGAGTCAACAACCGGTTGTTTGGCTAGGAGGTCCATGTTGAAGGTTTGAGAGTCTTTGAGACCCAGACCTCTAGAATCCTTGGCTTGGCAAAGCTTGTCCCACCAAATCCAGTGTATCTTTCTACCTTGGGCTTGGCTTCACCAAAATCTAGCCGTAGCCGCATTCACCTCCCATAACCACCATTTAGGTAACCGAAAACAACTCATAGCAAACACCAGAATTTCTTGGACAATAGATTTTATGAGTGTTCCCCTCCCCTCTTGAGAGAGTAGCTTCTCTTTCCATCCTTGCATCCACCCCATGATATTATTTTTTAAGTTGTCAAAAAGGGTGGCTTTGGATCTAGTAAAGACGGCGGGTAACCCAAGGTGTTTTTGAGGGGCTTCAAGATTCTGGATTTATAGAATCCTAGCAATCATTTTTTGGAATCTTTTGGGGGTATTGGCACAGAAGGTTAAGTGAGATTGACCAATTTCCTTGAGGCTTTCCCATACTTGTCCAAAACATCCATGAGTTGTTGAGCTTCCTCCTTGTTGGATTGAATGTAGATCACGCAATCATCAGCAAAAAGAATGTGTGAAATGTTGGGCGCCCCTTAAGCTACACAAATACTACTAAAGCGTTTATGCAAATTTGCTTGAATCAATAATTGAGAGAGAGTCTCGGTGCATAATAGGAAGAGGTAAGGGGATAGAGGGTCCCCTTGCCTTAATCCATGGGATGGGGAGAACAGACCCTTGGGTTCCCTGTTAATCACAACCGAGTAAGTCACTATAGAGATGCATTGTGCCACAAGCTGAATCCATTTTTTTTCAAATCTCATTCGATCCATCATAGCATAGAAAAATTCTCATTCAACCCGATCGTATGCTCGATTCATGTCCAGTTTAACCACCACTTTACGTTGATCCCCCCCCCCCCCCCCCCCCCAATTTCTTTTTCTTCAGAAAATGATTGAGTTCATGGGCCACCAAAATGTTATCTGAAATTTCCCTCCGTATAAAGGCGGATTGAGCCAAGTTTATAAGCTTCTCGAGACACTGTTGTAAGTGGTTGGCCATGATTTTTGCAATTACCTTGTATATAGTATTACATAAACTGATCGAGCGGTATTGATGAAGAGTCTTGAGATGACCAATCTTGGGAATCAGCACAATGTGCGTGAAATTGATTTATGTTATCATCTTCCCATTAGCGAAAAAGTCTTTAACTGCCATACTAAGATCATGACCTACTACATCCTAATGTTTTTGAAAAAAGAGCCCCGGCATACCATCCGGTCATGGTGCTTTGATAGGCCCAATGTTGAAAGTGGCTTGCTTAATTTCCTCGAAAGAGACTTCACTGCAAAGATCTTGATTCATTGCCTCTGAGACAGATGGAAGCACAAGAGAGGTAGTCTCAAGTATATGGACTGGATTGGACGAGGAGTAGAGCTGTTGGAAAGAGCTCAGAATGTGTTGCTCAACCTCCCTATTAGATGAAACCCACTGGTCATTCTCAGTCTTAATCGCCCATATTCTATTCCGTTGTCTTCTCTGTATGGCATAAGTTTGGAAGAACTTCAAATTTTTATCACCAAGATGAAGCCAGTCAGTTCTAGCCTTTTGATGCCAAAAGGCTTCTTTTTTGTCATATGCTTTATCCAGTTCGGTGGTTAGCAATTGAAGTCTCCCTCGTCCTTCATCACAATGAGCATGTTCCTGAGTGATAGCAATTTAGTTCTTCAAAATATGTATGCGAGCAGATAAATTCTCAAAAGATCTCTTATTCCACTTCGTGAAAACTTCACTAGTTGCCTTAATTCTATGGTGAACTTGAAGCATGGAAGAAACAACATGAGTTGTAATATCCCACCCTTCGTATAAAATTGCTCCTTCCTCGTTCCTGTCCGAGAAGAAGGGGGTGGTGATCCGAACCAATTGCTAGGAGAACCAGGACCACTTCTGTAGGAAAAAGTTTACGCCAAGAAGGAGTTTCTAGGGTCCTATCCAAGCGGGCCGAAGTAAAATTGGGTCCAACCCATCGATTTAACCATGTATATGCTGAACCTTGGAAGCCCAAGTCCAGAAGGTTTGCATAAGAAATCATTTTGTTGGAAATGATGTTAGCCAATAAACGAAGGAAGTTGTCCAAGCCATGTTATAAGGCTGAGTGGAAATAGACACTTGAGTGAGGTAGTAGGTGGCAGAATTGATTTTGAGAGAGATGTCAATAGTCCATAAGAGACAAAGGCCACCAGCTAAACCCACAAGGTCCACCACAAAGAAATTCTCCATCTGAAATTGCCGAGCAAGGTGCTGTATTTTTTGTTTTTTGTCTCCATAAGAAAACTACATCCAGCCGGTATTGAAAGATCATATCCTTCAAACTTCAAACTGTCTGAGGTTGACCAATCCCTTTGATATTTCCCAGCTAGGATTTTCATTGCATCGGGGATGGCTGCTCCTTGGTAGGCACCTCGGACAAAGGTTGGTTACTGGGAAGTGGCACATCTGAAGTAGGCAAGGAAAGGAGTAGCTCGGTGGAGAGGGTACTAGGTATGTCCTGTTGGTGAATTATTTTTGTGGATGGAGGAGAAGGTCTATGGGTTTCTGATGGAGGGGTACAGGATGGGCCTGAGCTGCTTAATTTGGCGGGGTTGGGTGGACTGGATAACTTGAATTTAGTTGGGGTTTTTTTCACTGATTTGTAAACGGGCTTAAGAGGTTGTGAAGAGTGGGCCTCGGTCTGATTGGTAGGCTAGGTAGTGGTGTAAAGGGACTCCTCAATAGTTGGGTTTGGTTTTGTATTTTGGGTTACTGCATTGGCAGCTATATGGCATGGCGGACTCTGATCAGGGCTAATCCCACACCCTGGCTATTTGGTTGTCCAAGGTAACCGTATCCAAGATTGATATGGGAATGGGATGTTCCATACCCGTTGCCCACTTCTTGGGATTAGGGGCTGGGTTCCGCTGTCCTTTCGGAGAGGATCTCATAAGCCGATTGCCAAGTGATGTTGATGTGAGGATTGAGTCCGCAAGCAGATTACGTGTCAATGTCAATCTTATCCGTTGAGAGACTGTTTGGATAGAGACTAGGCATGCTGAGCTGGACCCTACGTAGTCTGGCTTCTATACCTCCCTGCTTTTTTTTTATATTTGTCATGGTGCGTTCATTCATACCTTCCGTAGGCGACTATATCGGCTTGTGACCGTTGTTCGTACCATCTTCCTCCATTGCCGACACCGAACTTGGTTGAGGATTCTTTTGATGGATTGCTTGGAACTTTGTTAATTGTGCAAGGGGCCAACTATTAAAATGAAAAAGTTCAGCCTTCATCCATGATCCGTAGAGATCCATTCCAGCAAGTTTTTTGTCAAAATTACTACGCTTGACATCGTAATGTTTATCATCGTGCCCCAAAATCCCACAGTGATAACAAAAGGTAGGGAGTTTTTCAAAAGCCAAAGGAAAGACTGTTGATTCATCGGAGTGAAGTTGTAGGACAAGGTATGGCTGGAGGGGAGTTACGATGTTATACTGAACCCGTAAACACATATATTTTCCCCTTTCAATACCCTTTTTTGGTATATCAGCTTCTTCGAGAATCCCCAAGTGCTTGGTAATCAATTCTCCAACCTCCTGGCTATGATATTCAGGTGGTAGACCATGTATTTGGGTCTAGAGGGGTAGTATCTGAAGCTGGAGATCTCGAATTAGTATGTCTGATTGCCATTGTTTCATCATCAATGGATGGCCATTGAAGCACCATGGTTGGTGTTTGAGAACCCTCATCTTCTCACCTTCGGTTGCAAACTTAAATAAGATGAAATCATTTTCGAGATCGACTGCTCTGAACGGAGTCTTGATGTTCCAAGCACGGATGGTGGTTCGCTTTGCTACTGTGAGATTTACCGGTCGGTCAGTCTCAAATCGACCAATGATACTGTAATGGCTATGAGCACAAATTTTTACTCACGGGTGTATGTTTAGAGTCGCCACCTATTAATTCAGAAGGGATAAGTCCCCAGGTTGTGGATAAGGTCTTGGTCTGTGGTAGAGGTTCGGTTAAGTTCGAGGAAGGTGTTAGGTACCCCGAGACTTCCATTTTTCAATGGTTCCCTACTTTGTAAGTGTAAGCCAATTAAAATCAATTTGTTTGTTCAAATGCCTAAGTGTTTAAAGTGTTTAAAGTAATACTTATGAGCATGGGTTTTAGGGAACCCTAAAAATTAATCTCATGGAATTAGAGTCGTCACTTATTCATTCAGAAGGGATAAGTCCCCGAAAAATGTTTGATAAGGCCTTGGTCTCCAATCAGGGATCAGGGTAAGAGGTTCGATTAAGCTCGGAGAAGGGGTTAGGCACCCCGACACTTCCACTAATAGTGGTTCCTTACTTGATAGGTTTAAGCCAAAATTAGTCTCAATACTAATCAAATGCCAAAGTATTTAGGTTAATTCTAACCGGAAGAAAGAAAAGCTAACTAGGTCGAACCCGGGTTGAGTTACCTTTTCGGGAGCTTTCCCACCTGTTTTTGAACTTAAGGGTGTGTGGGTCTCACCTTAGTGGATCCTAGAGGGTGTTGGGCCCAAGTTTGGGCCCACCAAAGGCCTTAGGCTTGGGTTTTGAGGATTTGGACTAGGCAAGTGGGCCTTGAGCCCGAGGGACTTAAATCTAGTTTTGGCTAGGGTTTAGGCTAGGTCTAGGGTATGTCTAGGGTTAGTCCTAGGTTTAGCTAAGGCTTACTTAGGGTTGGACTAGGATTTTGGTATACCAATGGTAATGGGCTTTGAGCCCAAAGGTTTTGGTTCTAGGTTTTTTAGGGTTTAGGATCTTCCTAGGGTTTGTTTAGGATTAGCCTAGGGTTTATGCTAGGGTTTAATGATTCTAAATGTAATGGGCCTAGAGCCCAAGGTTTAGGTCCTAGGGTTTGAGGGCATACCTAGGGTTTAGGTTCAAGTTTAGGGTATACCTAAGGTTTCCACTGGGGGATTGACTGGGTTTGTCAGGGTGTAAAAATTAGGTGCTTACAGCTACCCCTCTTTGCCGGAGAGTATCAGGATGACAATTGAACGGTAAAGACTGGAATCACCCTACTTTTACACTGAGATGAATAAGATGGATGATGAGATGCATGCCTGCTGTGCATATGGTGAGTACGGTGAAGTGATGAATACTACTGTTAGAGGATAGCGAGTAGCTGGGATGAGAGATAGATGCAGAGATGGTGTGGCCCGGAGGTGCTAGCCGAAAGCAAGGTGTCGCTCGGAAGTGATGAGGGGATTAATCGAGACAGTGTTTCCCGGAGGATATTAACCGGATCGATCAGGGGACACACGGGATGTCGGGGACACACGGGGTGTCAGGAACACACGGGGTGTTGGACATGCAAGGTATCGGCATATTGAATCACCGTCAATCGAGACCTGGGATGTCAAGGACACACGGGATGTCAAAGAGAGGACATGCAATAAATGTACACTGTAAAGGTATGCATGGGACGTCGGGCATGCAAGGTGTGAACAAAGTGTGTTATGTTGACGCTCACCTGGGATGCCAAGGATACACAGGGTATCAAAAGGAGACATGCCAGGTGCCGACAAAGTATGTTATGTTGGCACTCAACTAGGATGTCTCGAACACACGGGGGTATCGTAAAGGAGGACATGTTGATGGTGTACATTGTAAAGGTACGCACAGGATGTTGGGCAAGCGATGTGTCAACAAAGTGTGTTATCTTGACGCTCACCTGGGATGCCAAGGATAAACAGGGTACCAAAATGAGATATGCAAGGTGCCGATAAAGTGTGTTATGTTGGCGCTCACGTAAGATATCTTAGAGACACAGGGGTGTCACAAAAGAGGACATGCTGGTAGTGTACATTGTAAAGGTACACACGGGATGGGTGGTGTACACTGTAAAGGTACACACAAGATGGTTGGTGTACGCTGTAAAGGTACACAACATGTTCAAAGACTTGAGGCAAATGATGCTGAAATGATTTTGGTATGGCCGAGAGGCACTGAAGTTTGATCATGTTGACATGATACTGAGGTGCGCTACTCGATTAAGTGCATGCGGCTAAAGTGTAACGTGTTGTGCGACTTGAATGTATTGGATGTGGCTTTCACCTTATATGCAGCTAATATATAGCTAGGATGTATTGAGTGCAACTTGATTGTGTGCAGCTAGAGTACGATGTGCAGCTAACTTGAGTGCAGTGCAACTCGATTGAGTATATGCAGCTAGTGTGCAGCTAGATTTAAGTAGTTAGAGTGCATTATGTATGACTCAATTGAGTGTGTGCAACTAGTGTGTAGCTGTGTTTAATGTATGCAACTAATGTGCAGTTTTTTTGGTGTGACATGCAGGTTGATGGAGGGCTAGGTATATGACTCTCTCTTGGAGACCAGTCCTTTACCGATTATAGATTCGATCTTGCTCTTTGCTTCTTGTTGGAACTGTGATACATCTTGGGCAATTGCTGAGTTCTGTTTAATCTGGCCAAGCCGATGGATAGACACCTAGAGGGGGATTGATCCGGTGAGTATTGGGACTCTGGCAGTGATTGGGAGACGTCACAGGATTTGATAAACTCAGGAGAATTTAAGGATGGTAGGTCCAATGAGTATGAGAAATCTGGTGGTCACAAGAAGACTCAGGATTTGAAGTTGAATGCTTCCTTTGCTTATGTGATTTAACAGGGAGATTACTTTCACAGGGTGAATAGATTACGTCTTTAAGGGCATAGTATGACGCCAAGCAGATTTTTCCTGTTGTGACATTGATGGAGCTGTGCTTTGCACCTTGCGAAGTCGGACTTTGCCGGGGACCTGGGATCACTTTGCCAATAAGACCTACTCTGTCTTGTCCTGGAGTTTGAGTATCTGGCTGGGGAGAAGCTTGTTGTGATGCTTCTAGGCTCTTGCAGGGGAGCAGGTCTGGGGTCACTTTGCCAATAAGACCAGGGGCCTTACATGGCTTTGAACAGAAAGCAAACAAGGTAGGGAAGCCATACCCGAGCTTGACTCCTTCCGTTTGGCAAAGGTGGTGCAGAGTGGTGGTGCGAGGTGGTGCAAGGGTAGAGGGTCGTAGCAGGTCTGGGAGCAAATCCTAGGATGCCTGGAGTAATCTCAGGTCGATTGAGAGTCTGGGTTTGGTCTAACTGAAATCCTACAGAGCTTTGTTGTGGGGTTTTTAGAATGGAGTTTGAACTGTAGAATGGGGGGAGATTTATAGGAAGAAGGGGATCCAGGGGCACTTAGGGGATTAAAAGAGGTGTGCTAGACACTGAGGACGTGGAGCAGGAGTGGCCAAAGGGGGTGCCAGCTACGAATTTTGCAGAACCTAGTAATGGCGGTAATAGTATTACCGTCATTCCTAATATAAGGGATTTTGACAATGGCGGTAATAGTATGACCGCCATTGTTGAGGTTTTGCCTTAACAGGTCCAACTCACTCTCACTTGAACTGGATCACTGTAGCTTTTACTGTTTATGGTAATGACGGTAAAAATATTACCGTCATTATTGGAATTTTTGAAATTGGGTCAGTGGGCCCCACACCAACGGCTCCTAAAGGCCTATGGGCCCATGTTTAGGCCCACCGAAGGTTTTGGGCCTAATCTTTATGGTTTTTTGGACCCTAGAGCTGAACTAGGGTTCACCTGGGGTTAGGCTAGGATTTGACCATGGTTTGATCATGGTTTGACCAGGGTTTACCTAGGGTTAGGCTAGGGCTTCACATGGGATTAGGGTATGTTCTAGGGTTAGGCCTAGGGTTTAATTAGGGTTTGCCTAGGGTTTAGGGCTTAACTAGGATTAGGCCTAGGGTTTGATCAAGGTTTGCCTAAGGTTAGTTTAGGGTTTTATCTGGGATTAGGGTTTGACTGGGACTCGGCTGGGGATAACCATAGTTAAAAGATATTAATCATGGTTAAGGCAGGGGGTAAAAATTGGGTGCTTACAACGACATTTCGTCACTCCTTCCTGTAGGATGGATGGGTGGAGTAGGATAGGTTCGTCAAGCTTTTGAATAACTAGTTTACGACATATTTCTTCCGATAATTGGTCCTGAGTATTGGAGCCAGTGGTGATTTTTTGATTTGCCGAATCAGACATGAAAGAAGGCGAGAGGGAAAACAATGAAAAAGGGGTAGAGGAAAACGATGAAAAAAAGGGGGAGAACTTGATTGGGCGGCAAAGGGTAGGTAGTCAAAGAGGGTTTCAGAAATGGTAGATAATGGAAGAGAAGGACGTGAAGGAAATCACAGGACTCTCGGAGACATATGACTAGCACCTGAAAGTTAGGACGACGCTCAAACGAGAGTGGAAAAAATCGCCTGAATGGAATAAGGATAAACACATTAAGTTGGTATATTTAGTCGCGACAAATAATTTTTTTATTGGTACAAGGCATTATTTATCAACTGTTAATAGTTAGTTAGTGTTAGTGAAAAAGTAAGTTACTAGTGAGTGGACCTCTTGACACATCACTAAAGAAAGGCATTCCTCCCTACGATCAATTACCAGCACCACCTTCATGAGAAGTAGGCTTGTCAATCTGACACTCATGTGAGGATACCGAACTTGGCCCTCAAAAGCCCATAAAATCAAGAGATTTTTTTCCATCCTTAAAGCCCACAGTTCCAGGTAAGTGCAAAAAAATTAGGCCCGTTGACATGAGGAACAAGCTTGGGCAACACCTCCTACAACCTGACCCTCATTGTCCCCCCCCCCCCCCCCCCCCCTCTCTCTCTCTCTCTATATATATATATATATATATATATACTAACAGAGACTCGTGCGATGCACGGGTGTGAATAAAAAAATAAAATATATTAGAATTACCATTCATAAGACAAACATTCCTAAAATCTCTCTCTATCCCTCTTATCACAACCCCCTAAAATTTCTTTGTTGATTAATACATCTGTACATTCTCTCTCTCTATTCATCTTTTCTCTATTTCTCTTATCACAATCTCCTAAAATCCCTCCAATTGATAACACATCCTTACATTCTTTCTCTCTATCCCTTGTGTCACATCTCTAAAATTATTTTCCTTTTTTAGAGGTGCAACGTTAGCACTTGTAGAATTTAAGAGATTGGAGTTTGGAGCTCAAAGAGAAAAGTTTTATTTCTGTATATTATAGTATAATTTTTCTTAGTACATGTTATTAGAAGCATTTCCTTTATAATCAACATTGCTTGTAGGAAAAGCTTCCCCACATACAAACATAATAAAAGTAAACAAATAAAACTAATAATAGCACACATATAAATTATACAGAGCCATGCTAGCCCTATTTTCAGACATTCCCTACTCTTAGCAAAAAAACCAATGTGTCAATGCTTTCAGCCGAAAGCCAACACATGTCTTTGCTTTAACAAGTGTTGGTTTTTTTGTTGAGAGTAGAGAATGCATGAGAGTAGGGCTAGCATGTCTCATTATATAATAAGAGCTTTGAGAGATAGTACACCCTGCTCTATTACCACATTGCTCAAAGTATGCATAATAAAAGTTCAACTGTAAGCATAGATTCCTCTAAACTCACATGGTTAGGATTCTAGATAAATTGCTAAGTGTTGAATTCTTACACCTACTGCAATTAAAATAAGGAAATGTATGTCCAACATCATATTCTAGATGAGAACATCACTTACTTTGCAGTCCAACATGTTGTAATGGGCTCTAAGAGACCTAAACAATACATGTATAATTATATGTTTAAAGTTTATATCCATGAATATGTGTATTCCCCATTTCAAACATCTCCCAGGCTATCATCCCTTATAAGGAAAAGTCCCTATCTTTTTTTCTTAACATATCCAAAATTTTTGGTTACCAAAAGGCTATTTGAAAAACATGTACTAAAAAAATGACTCATTTGGAGGTGGTTTTATTTTATGTTTTGATAAATATCATGAATTTATTTATCGTCTTTTCAAGCCTAGGCTAGGGTCCAGCCTAGGCCTGAGGGTAGGGCTTTGGCCTAGTCAATTTAGGCCTTGCAAGGGCTTGGGCCAAACCCTTACAAGTGAGGGTTGGGCCTAGAAAGACCCCGGCTCGACCCATTGACAGCCGTAATGAGAAGGACACGCTTCATCATTTGAATTAGATGAGCAAGTGAAACTCAACAACTGTTGCGGGCATCTAAAATTGGTTTGTCCAAAACTTTATTAGATATAAGATATTGAAATCTTTATCAGCATTTAAAGGCTAAATTATAGAAAAATCTCTGAGGTTTCTTA
The DNA here is from genome assembly GCA_015143295.1 of Tetracentron sinense. Lineage (NCBI taxonomy): Eukaryota > Viridiplantae > Streptophyta > Magnoliopsida > Trochodendrales > Trochodendraceae > Tetracentron > Tetracentron sinense. The sequence goes on along the minus strand of CM026567.1, from coordinate 26,155,515 downwards.
TAATTATGCAAATATCCCCAAGGGTTTATGGAATCATATAATCTTTTATTCCTCACATGCCTTGGCGAAACCAGATGAGAAAGTGATTGTCGATCGATAATGTCAATAACTGTTGTTTGGTTTGTGGAGAATGATGAGGCAAGTACGATATATTCTGGATCCAGGAAGTGCGGGAGCATAGCCCCCGATAAATTTTTTTATTACAAAGTTCGTGAGCCATCTCATTTGTATGTTTCGTACATTTCCTACAGGTATTGTTTTTCTTTATTTTGGGTGAACTCATATATATAGTCTTGTAAATCTATACACAAATACATATAAAAACTTTTAACCTTAAGAGGGGCTAGTGCAAGCTTTTTCTCATTTAAACGTTTATAAGGGAAGAGACAAGAAGCTAGATAGGGGCGGTAGAGAATAGAGCGTTCGAGATGATGAAAAAAATATCAAATTTTAGGGGTAGCTTCCCCCTTGTCCCGTGGCTATACCCTATTAAATAATTAATTAAGATAGTATACTTTTTTTCCTAAAGTTCAGGGGGAAGATACCCCCTGCTTGCATGGTCAGAGATTGTGAAGATATATAGAGAGTTTTAGGATACAAATATTAAGTTAGGTTGCTTAACTTCAGATTTTAATACAATTTAATGCTGATTTTCAACAGTTAAGTTTGTTATGAAACGTGTTACACGTCTTAGAAAACCAGTTAATATGCTTAACAAGTTTGTCCCGTTAAGCTCCTGAGTTGTGCTTAAATAAGACAGTTGGATATAGGGGTGTATTTGAGCCGAGCTTGGCCCTGCTCGGCTTGGCTTGAGATGCAAAAATATAGGCTCAAGCTCGAATTGATCCAAGCTCAAGCAGAGCTCGGCTTGGATTGTGCTTGGCTTGATTTATTAAAAAATTACCTTAAATAAAAATAATAATATTTTTTTCTTTATATATATAATAATTATATTATATATATATATATATATATATATATATATATATATATATATAAAATAATGATAGATATAATATTATTAAAAAAATATTATTTAACATTCAAGCCAAGCCAAGCTCGAGCCGAATCAAACAGACCTTAGCTCAAGCTCGACTTGAACACATTTTCAAACTCAAAAAGTCAGCTCGGTTCGGCTCGATCAAGCCTAATTTGGAGCTCAAGCCCAACTTGATCAAGCCGAGTGGAGCCAAGCCAAACTTCGAGCTAGCTCGGTTTGGATACACCCCTAGTTAGATGAACTTTCATGTTAAGCAACTAATTATTACGTGGGTCAAAGATTTACTAAAACAATTTACAATTTTATCCGGTTTAATAATTTAAGATATCAAAAATACTCTTATACATTTAAAAATTGCTCATTCTCTAACCATTTACCATACAAGCTCTTACATTTTAATTTTAGATCAAATCTATGTTACCAAACTATCATAACTACATTAACTGTTCAGCAATAGGTCTTAACTTGTCTAAGTGTACTTCAAAGAGACAACTGAATAAATGTCGTTAGTGTCTATAGTTGATTCAGAAAAAAACAAATAGAAGCTTTACTTCAACATATAATAAAGACTACATTATATGAGCCCCCATGCTCCCCCGAAGTTTCTGGTGATCATTCAAACCTTCATGACGGTTTCTAAAAATTTCACAACTTCTTTGTCGGTGATCCTCACTTGTACCGAAGCCTGTGAACCAAAAATCTCATTCTTCTTCTTCTTGGATCTTATTTCATTATTCGTCATTAACTCGATATGGGGCATTTCTATCCAACTTGGGTTTTGATATGGCTTTAATTTCCTTACGAAAATTTGAAATTAATTACATCAAACTACACAGTTGTTTAGGAGCCAATACATCTTACTAGAGCTATTCGATTGAAGCGAGAATTACGAGTAGGGCTGTCAATGGAGCGGATCAGGATCCTGATCCGGATCCGGATCTGATCCGATTAACCGGACTTTGGACCCTATATGTGATCCGTCGGATAGGATTCGGATCGGATCGGTGGAATCGGATCAAATTAAAATCTGGTCCCGTTATAATAACTTTTTTTAAATCATTTTACATATATTACATAGATTTTCTATGCATAAAGCATTAATTTAAAAAAAAATTAACATTAATTAGAGTTAATTAAGGTACTTTGTATTATTATAATAGAGTTTTTTTTAAAAAAAAATTAACCTTAATCGGATCGGATCGGATCGGACCGGATTCGATGATCCGACGGATCTCAGATTGATTAATTCATCATCCGGCGGATCTCGGATCGGATTCAGATATGTCGAATTCTTAATCGGATCATATTCAGATCTAGGCGAATCCGGTTCGAATCCGACCCATTGACAGCCCTAATTACGAGGTTATTTTACTTTGATAATTTTTAGTTACTACATCAAATATCATTAGCTAGTTACTTTCTTAAAATAAATGCAATAACAAATTATAACACACAATTGGTACTAATAAATCATATGAATTTTTAAGATAAATATAACACGGCGTACACTATACCAAGATGTATGATCTCTAATATAGTTAAAATGTTCATATTCATATATTTTTTGTATTTAAAAGATTCACAAAATTTATTAAAGTTTTTTATTTTATGGTTTATTTGATTTTAAATAATAAAGAAGATTTTACGATGGCAACAATATTGTTAGATACTTAGAATTGCAATGTTTTTTTGCAACTTCTTAAGCTATTATGGGTGTGCATATAGTATTAATGTTGAGGTTTGCGAGTAATTGTCACTGAAAGCGATGCTTAGGAATGCCTCACATCTTCCTCAAAGAATAATTAAATAATGTCACCCTAATTTATTAGATCAAAATACTCCAAATCACACGGGTCTCATTTTTGCTTCAAATTTCCATCACCATAGGATAGTGATTGGATGGAAGTAACTCCATAATTTCCTTTTTGTTTTAGGGTACACTTGGAAATTCTCCCATTATAACCAGTTAGAATGAGTCCAATAATGCTGGATAAAACTTGTAGGTTTTTTGTTCTTTTATAAAATTTTATAAAAAAAAAGTAGAATTAGAATTAACCTTAAACGTCGTTAATACTGACAAACTAAAGTTAATGGGACAGGTGTTGCTTCTCTGTTATAATCGGACACATTCTAACCAATTATAGCCGAAGAAGATCCTGTGCATGTTTAGGGTAATTATGATTAGGACAACAAAATCCATTTACATACAGCTTTTCCATGACATTATAATTGAAAGTAATTTGAACATCCAAATCGATTCCAAAGCAAGCAAAAAGTCGAAGATCCTTAGCAGGACCAATGGATGGATTTATATTCAACATTTATTCCTCAGTGCTTTGGTGAATCATAGATATCATGAAAAGCACTCAATCTGCTCCTTACATCAACATTTTTTTAAACTCCTTCCTATAACATTTCAATTTAAATACAAAGATGAGCACTGCTTCACCGCGTTGAGCATAGCTCCCTTTTTACACCATCCGGTGGTAATTTTGTAATTATGATGTGTTGCAAAATTACCCCAGCATCCTTCAATAATTACAAACATGCCATAGTTATGCTTCAACACCTTGAAGCAAAGCTCCGGCTCGAAATTAATCTCATAACATTTCTAGTCATTAATAAACTGGTAGGGTCCCTCCACTTGCAAATTTGGTAGGGGTCCTTCCACTTGCAAATTTCACCCCATATTGTTCTTGTCCTAATTATTCATTTTTTACATTTTTGTCATCTAAATCAATTCAACGGGACAATATACTTGGGCCATTTTTTACTATTTTGCTTCTTTTTTTTTTGGCTCCCTAGACATCCATCTAGTCTAGTTTTGTCATTTTACCGGGGATTGTTTAAGATAGGAAATGAACTGTTTCGACCACTTTTCTCTTGGCATACGGCATCAATGTCATTTATCCACGATTACTTGTGAGTATTAGTGAATGAGTGAGTGTAGAGACAGGGGCGGAGCCAGGAATCTCTTGCAGGGGGGGCTAACAATGGGGGTTCGGGGGCGGAGCCCCCGAAATTTTTTTTTGAGTGCCAAGTTCGTGGGTCAGCACATTTGTTTGTATCCGTTTAAAAGAATATATATATATTTTTGAAGTTTTAGGGGGGCTAGAGTCCCCGTCGCCCCGGCACCGCCCCTTTCCCGGCTGCACCCCTAGTTTTACAAAAGGGGGGTTTTGTTTTCCAAAATTTCAGGGGGGGCTAGAGTCCCCGTCTCCCCGGCACTGCCCCTTTTCCAAGGCTGCACCCCTAGTTTTACAAAAGGGGGGTTTTGTTTTCCAAAATTTCAGGGGGGGCTTCAGCCCCCCCTGGGCCCCATGTGGCTCCGCCCCTGTGTAGAGATCAAATCACAGCCAATTGGAGAGTTCAATCTCATCAACAAGTCAGTACGTGTCCCTTTTAGCCCTTGTTAATTATGGTTAAGATTCACTAACTCTTAGGTTCAACAATCTAACCTTAGTTTTTGAAAAAATTATTAAAAAAATATTAACCACAAAGGTTAAAAGTTCTTAACTAGAGTTAAAATATTAACATGATTCCAACTTCATAATTCCAACCTTACATCTCGGTGGGATTTCGGATTCCAATTTATTAATATTTTATTAAATATATATGTTTAAAAAATTATATTTTATATATTTATATAAATATTATTATTATTATTTTAAAATAAATATATAAATTTCCAAAATTTTGATAAGAATATCATAATATTTTGGAATTTTAATAATAAAAAACTAAAAAAAAACCTATTTAAAAACAAATTTCTAGAATATAGCCGGAATTCAAAAATCCCAGAATTCCGAAATTTGACCCAATATTTCTGAAATCCCGGTCGAATTCGTGTTTTCCAAAATCTATGTTGTATCGATATCGTTGGGGTTGGACGAAATTGGGATTTTGCGAAATCCCAACAAGATTTTAAACCTTGATTTTAATACACAATTGGCACTAATAATTCATATAAGGTAAATATTATAGGGTATATGCTATACCAAGATGTATGATATCTAATATAGTTAGAATGTTCATATACATATATTTATTGTATTTAAAAGATTCACAAAATTTATGAAAGTTTTTTAAGGGTAGTTTATTTGATTTTTAAATAATAAAGAAGATTTTAGGATGAAAACAATATTGTTAGATACTAAATAACAATTCTTTTACATCTTCTTAAGTTCCTAAACATACTATGGGTGTGCATGTAGTATTACTTGAAGATTTGCGAGTAACTGTCATTGACTAGATATTCCTAGCCTTGAGACTACATAAGGTTCTTCTCTCTTACCAACCAAGAGATAGGTCCTTTGGGTAAGTTGTGTTGGGATCAACCTTCCGCTAGTCCATGTGTATGTGAGTGTATTGTGTTTACCATTAACCAAATACAATGCTTAGGGTGCCTGACATCATCCTCTAAGAATAATATTCATTCTAATCTCTTAAGACCAAAAGACTCCTAATCACATGGATCTCATTTTGCTACGGTTTTCTATCACCATAAGATAATGAATTAGTGATTGGATGTGACTCCATATATCCTTTTTGTTTTAGGGTAAACTTCAGATTGTCTCTGGTTATAATGAGTTTGGTAATGTTGGACAGTGACACTTGTCCCAAAAGCCATAAAATTGCAGGCTTTTTTTTTCTTTTATAAAAGTTCAAATGAAAAAAAGGTGGAGTTAGCGTTAACCTAGAGGTTAATGCTGCCAAATTAAAATTAAGGAGACAGGTGCCGCTTCTATGTTATAACCGGTCAAATTCTAACCGGTTATAACCGAGGAAGATCCTGTATTTAGGATAATCATGATTAGGACAACAAAATCCATTTACATACAGCTTTTCCATGACATTATAATTGAAAAAAAACCGTTGAAAAAAATATATATATAGGTATCTATTCATGTTTGTTAAGACGATGCTCCCGTTTTTTCTAATATTTATACCGGATTAAACCGGGTTCGAATCCCTCTCTTTCCATTTTCGTTTTCCATGACATTATAATTGAAAGTAACTTGAACATCCAAATCGATTACAAAGCAAGAAAAAAGTCCAAGATCCTTACCAAGACCAATGGATGGGTTTATATTCAACATTTATTCCTGGGTGCTTAGGTGAATCCTTACCGAGACCAATGGATGGGTTTATATTCAACATTTATTGCTGGGTGCTTTGATGAATCATAGATGTCATGATTACTCGGTGCGGATTTATATTCAACATTTATTCCTAGGTGCTTTGATTGAACATCCAATGCTTTTCATGATATCTATCCAGGATGGATTTTTTTTAAATTTTTAAATTTTAATTTTAAATTTTTCATGTAAAAAACTTCCGCCTTTTTTTTTTAATTTTTTTTTTTTAACTAAATCCACTCAGAAGGAGTGGGGGGTTTGGCAGACCCCTACCTGTTTATTAAAAATAAAAATCATGGGGGAACATAAACCTTACCCCTACAAACGACCAACCAAAGAGAAGGGGGAGGACATAAAACCTTACCCCTACTCCACGACCAACTAAAGAGGGGGGATGAATCCACCCTAAACAAACAAATACAAAGCATGAGGGGGACATAAACCAAAACCCCAGCCAAAAGACCAACTTACAATCTGATATTAAATAAAGATGCTCTATCAGTGTTCATCATGCCTTTAATAGGCATAGGACAATCACTGATTAAATTGAAGGTTTTATCGTCCTGATTTCTACAAGCTTCTTTGGATAGATAATCAGCTATCTGGTTGTTTTCACGGTATGTGTGTTGAAACACCAAGTTACATTTATACTTCAAGTTTATAATCTTCTTCTACCAGTACCAGGTTTTCCATGGGGGCTCTAAGATACCATTAACAACATCAATAATAATTTTAGAATCACTTTCCACAATGATGTTGGATAATCCCAACTCCTCACATAGCAGACAACCGTCCCAAACTGCCCTTATTTCAGCAATAGTGTTGGATTCCATCTCATAGAATTTGTAGTAGGCTATAATCATCTTTCCATTTGAATCCCGAATAATACCGCCTCCTCCACTAACCCCAGTATCACCATTAGCTGCTCCATCAGTATTTAATTTAAACCAACCTGGGGATGGACTGATCCATTTAGTAAGAATGGGCCTTTTAAGTTTAGGATTGATTGGGATGATATCAAAATAGGCACATAAATTCACCTCTTCTGAATTTAAATCCTTAGTAAATTTCCACACTTTAGCAGCCCCTGTCACGCCTTCATTTATTCTTCTCAGGATATCCTTGAAATTCCTCTTGAAGTTATCATGTCTTGAAGCATTCCGAAACAACCAAATCTCCCAACAAATGTAAGCCGGCAAAACAGTGCAAAGAAATCCCATCATTGATCCATTTTTATTACCTTGGAAGATTCTCATTAATCTAGTTTGAATAGTATCCTCCTCAAAAATCTGAATATTCAAGGCAAAATCCACTCTACTCCAAATCTTCTTAGCGATCTCACCTTGGCAAAAAAGATGAGATAATGATTCTCTATTAGGAGTATAACAACATTCGCACTTACTTGACAGAGATATTCCTTTATCTTAGACTCTTAAGTCTACCGAAATGGCATTGTGAAAAATTTTCCAGATAAGAATAGAGATTTTTGAAGGAATAGCCTCATTCCAAATATATTTAGCCCATCTAACTTTATGAGAAGTTTCGCGAACATATTCACAACTAGATTCAAAGGAAAATTTTCCTGAGCTTTCTTTAGTCCATATGATTTTGTCAGCATGATGAGATAAAGTAATAGAGTGATTATTTATCTCCTGCATCACTCTAGTGGGAAGGATAACTAAATCTTCAGCCCGCCACCTGCCTCTGTTCCAGCTATCTCTGATCATAGGGAAAGTTGTTGGACATTCTGTAGCCAAATCAATTAAAGGAGTATCCTCATACCAAATGTCAAACCAGAAATTTGTATCTTCACCATTTCCTATCAACCATTTACAATTAATCAAAGTTTTTTTGATCCATCGGCCAATCTCTAACCATGTTCTATTGCCCTTGAGGAGGTTGTCTATCATCCATGGATGGTTATTCTTCAAATACTTGCTTCGAAAGTAATTACTCCAAATACTTTTTTCAGATATGATTTTCCATGCCATCTTCATTCTGAACGCGTGCGCCACTTCCCCAAGTTTCCGAATACCCAAACCACCTTCATCGAGTGGTTTAGCTATTTTGTTCCAAGAAATCCAATGAGCTCTATTGTTGCCCAAAGAGTCATTCCAGAAAAACGAAGCAAACATACTTTCCAGTCTATTAATAACTCCCTTAGGAATATTGGATCCCATCAAACTATAAATTGGCAAAGAAGAGATAATAGACTTTAAAAGAACAAGCTTCCCTCCATTAGACAAAAGTTTACCCTTCCAACCTTCAATTTTTCTTCGGACTTTGTCAATAATATTATCAAAGTAGCTGATTTTCATATGACCAATGAAGATGGGTATACCCAAGTACCTGAACAGAAACATGCCGGTTTCAATTCCACTGGAGTTAATCAGCCTTCTCTTGTCCCTTTCAGAATTATTCTTCGCTATATACATAGCACTCTTCTGTTTATTTATTCTTTGCCCTGATGCTGATTCATATTCCGATAAGAATTTGAATAGTTGGGTGATAGATCTCTTCTGCCCATTACAAAAAATAAGAGTGTCGTCAGCAAAAAGTAAATGAGAAATAGGAATAGCATTTCTCGATGTCCTGAAGTACCCCACCTTCTTATCAGCAAAATTAATTTTCAGCCCTCTGCTAAGCACCTCTTCAGCCAGAATGAATAAAGCCGGGGAAAGAGGGTCTCCTTGGCATAATCCACGAGAAGACTGAAAAAATCCATGCAATTTTCCATTAAGAATAACCGAGAAAAAAGGAGAAGTGATGCAATCTTTAATTAGCTTTAAGAAATTTTCGTTAAATCCAAATTTCTTCAAAACTAATAGGATAAAATCCCATTCCATTCTATCGTATGCTTTGGCCATATCCAGCTTAAAAATCACATTTCCTCCTCTTACTTTCCTATTAATGTGCGAAGTCATGTCTTGAGCCATAGAAATATTATCCACAATGTTTCTTCCTTTGACAAAAGCAGACTGTTCTTCTGAAATTAATTTTGGCAATATCAAACCCAATCGGTTAGCAATAACCTTTGCTATAATTTTGTAGAAAACATTGCAGAGACTGATTGGTCTATAATCTCCAAAAGTAACTGGGTTCGCAGTTTTTGCTATCAAACATAGCAATGTAGCATTTACAGCTCTCGCAATGAATCCATTATGAAAAAAATACTGAATCGCATCAACTAGATCCTCTTTAATAATATCCCAACAATGCTGAAAAAACATAGCCGAAAAACCATCAGGACCTGGAGCACCTGATTCCTGAATCTCGAACACCACTTTCTGGATTTCTTCTGTATCTGGAATTTTACAAAGTTTAGCATTCTCCTCTTCTGAAACAAGGGAAGGGATACATTCCACAATACTATCAGCCCCTGAAATCCCTTCTGAAAGTAAATTTTTCTGAAAAAAGTGAACTGCTTCCCTGCCTTTATCTTCCTCTTGAGTCAACAAGTTTCCATTACTATCATGGATAGAATGCACCATGTTTCTTTTACGATTATGTAGATAAATTGAGTGGAAAAACTTTGAATTTTTGTCCCCTTCTTTAAGCCAATGCTCACGGGATTTTTGTTTCCAAAAAATTTCTTCCATATCTAAGAAATCTTTCAACTTTGATTTAGCACTGCATAACTCCAAGTGGCCCTCATCCGTCCAGTTGATTTGCATATGGTTTTCCAGTTCTTCCACTTTACTTTCATGAGCTCTCAGATTAGCAAAGATATTTCCAAATTTATTCCTGTTCCAAGCAGATAACTCTACTTTAAGAAATTTTAATTTCAAAAAGAAAGAAAGAATAGGGTTACCTGGTTTTTCCGCTTTCCAACTTTCTTTCACTATATCCATGAAACCTGCATTCTTTGTCCACATGTTTTGAAATTTGAACGAAGATGGGGATCTTCTTAGATTACAAGCAGCTTCAATTAGGAGAGGAGCATGATCCGAAGGACTTCGAGGAAGGTGAGTAATAGTGGTCTGCCAGAACACATCAAGCCAAGCTGAGTTGAATAGCACTCTATCCAGCCTTGCCCAAATGCAATGAGCTCTGATACGATCATTGCACCACGTGAACCTGTTCCCTAAAAAACCCCCATCAATCAAACCACATTGGGAAATCATACTATTAAACTCATCAATCGCATTTAGAGCCGGACTTCTGCCTCCTTTTTTTTCCTCCACATTACATACAACATTAAAATCGCCCCCTATAATCCAAGGAAAAGATTTATCGGAACTTAAAATTTGCAATTCCTCCCATAATTGCCTCCTTTCCAATCTATCACATGAAGCATAAATAAAAGAAAATTTAACCGGATTCGTACCTCCCTCCGCAAGAACCATCGAAATACATTGGCGAGATTTCTGAATGGAGAACACTGTAATTTTATCCTTCCAGAACACCCAAATTCTGCTACCATCACCATCATTTTCTGTATGGTTTTTGAAACCCATATCACTACCATATCTATCTCGAAACTTTAAATTTTTTTTCGGGTCTAGAATCGCTACTAAAGAATTGTTTTTCTCCGTTATCACTGATTTCAATCTTCTACGGGAATTTGTGTTGCCCACTCCACGAATATTCCATATGATTGTACTAAACATGATTAGATAATTGAGAATTAGCTACATATCCTGCTCTGGACTTCGATCTTGTTATTCTCGTCACCGCTTTTGGACTAGTTTCCTCTACCACATTGCTTGAATGATTAATGGGATAGCTCTTTAACCACACTGATTCAGCAATTTTCTTGGAGAACACCTTGCAACTTTGTAGGAACTCCTCTTTATTCTGGTCCATTTTGCTTCTGCCCTTCTTGGAATCCGATCTATTCCCAACTTCATTTGTACTCTTTATTGGCACCTCTTCTTCCTTGGAACGCCATCCCCTCTTTGGTTGTTCAAATTGTATTGCCTCCAGTAGATTTAGCATATCTTGGTTATTAACATTACCCCCTCCGAACTCAGCCTCTAGCCCATGATTTACAAGAACCATGTGATCATTTGGTCCAGGTCTTATCAAATTATCTTGAGTCTGATCGGATATCTTGGTTCCCAAGTGTTTGAGAGTTGGAACTTCCAACGCAGACTCTTCTTCTCCAATTGATTTATGCTCCTTCCTTTGGTTATCCTTCTCTTTTTCAACTTCTGAAACTTCAGTGCCATCAGTATCTTCTTCATTCCTTTGAATGCAATCTTTCTTATTCAGATTCTTTTCTATTAATATGAGATCGCAGCTGTGATTTAACGAGGGATCTCCATCTTTCTCTTCTTCCCTTTCCTGATCACCACTCAGAACCACCTCTAAATTCTTTATTATTGGCCTCTAAATTTCTGTAGCATCCTTCTTTTCGAACACTTTTTCAACCCATCTCTTGGTATTATTCTTTTGGTTTGGAACAGCTTCCTCGACTGATTTTCCAGATTTTTTCTTCTCCCTTGCTGCTCTTTTGTAATTCCGTTTCTCATCACTTCTGCACTCTTCACTGCTATGCCTGATCTTCTGACATATTTCGCAAATAATAGGTTCCTTTTCGTACAGAATTTGTTGCCATCTACCCGAAGTATTCAGCCCTAACCAGAACCTATCAATTTTAGGTTTGGAAACATCTATTTCCACGCACATCCTGGCCATACTTGGCCTCGATAGAGTTTTGGTTGGCCCATCTACCTTCAGCACTTTCCCCACGATACTACCAATGGCCTTCAGGTCCTTCAGATTGAAAAAATTGATAGGTAGCCCCGGCAATGTTATCCATATGGGAACCACCGTAGGTTCTGATCCTGCAAGAAAAAAGGGTGTCCATTTGATAAACCGCACAAGTTGTCCCTCCATATAAACAAACTCTTTGATCCAAACTGATAGGAAATCAGCTTCTGCTTCAAATCTTATTAGCATGTGCCTCTCGTCCAGAATCCCTACAGCAATTCCTGACTTAGTGTGGATCGATTCTCTTATGAATTCTATTAATGCTTCAATCGAAGAGCGCCCAAACGTGAATTTGGCAATCAAAACGTGTTGGAAAATTGCTGCAGAAGAGTTGATTTCTTCGGTTGAATAGAAAAGCGCTGGTTCTCCTTGATATGATGAAGTCTTCTTAACTTCAGTTATGGATTCAAAGCTGAAATCAACTGGATGAGATACTCCATTACCCGATCTGGAGATGTTTCCAACAACAGACGCATAGGTTTTACCTTGCTGATCCGGTGGCCTTGGTGGGGATCTCCCTCTCATTGGGGCGGCTGCCATGAAACCCTAGAGAGTTGCACGAAAAACCTTGCTAACTTACACCACAAAAGTAAAACTTGCTAACATGCACCTCTAGAGCATATGTAGAGCTTCAACTTCTTTCGTTAAGCTCTCCAATTTTCAAGAATGCAACCAAACACTAAAAGCTAAGTGGAAAATTCACCTTTTACCATAAAATATTTTCCTTCATAAATGATTTACGTCGTAAAACCATTTACGTGCAAACAAACAGAGCATCAACCAAAAACCAACACCTATCGTTGCTTTCAGCCAAAAATCAACACATGTCCTTACTGACAGATGTTGGTTTTTGGCTGAGAATAAGGAATACTTGAGAGTATGGCTAGCATGTCTCATTATATAATATACAATATATAGTGTATATATATAAATTATGTCAGGTTGGGCCTGACTTTTAAGGAGCTAAGCCTAGTCCATATTAATATGGGCCTAAGAAGTTAAGCTCAGCCTTAGCCCTAGGGCCTAAACTATGAATTTTTTGGGCCAGGCCGGATTGACACCCTTAATTCTGAGGGGATTTGAACTGACGACCTCCTCTAACGAGGGGCCACACCTTTATGGTTTTAGCTAGAGGGGGAGGGGGAGGGGCGTCGTTTGAATTTTTCCAGTTACACCCTTAAAAAAACCATTATAAACTTTCTTGGGCCTCACTATAGGGCCTAATGGTTGAATGGGCTGGTAGGGAAATCGTTTGCATTGGTGTATGTTTAACTCATGAAGGCCCGGGCAAGGCATGGGCCTACATGGTTGAACCACGTCCCACCAAGTTTTATCCTGATTTAAGTTGTTCTAAGTTTTGTTAAACAATGAAGCGAAAAAAAAAAGAAAAAGGTGGTGCTAGGCGTACTCCAACATTTAATGACTACACCTCATCAAAAAAATTTCTTATATTTTGAAGTTCCTCACACTTCTAAATTTCTACCTCACTTCTAACTCCCTTATTATCGAACGGACTTCTTCTCCATTCACCAACATTCTCTTACCTTCTTGATTTTTGGTTTGCCAAAATTTTTTTTAGAGAATTTCTTCACTCCAGTCAAAATTAATAATATGATTTCTCATATGATTTGGATTTTCTTCCTTTGCTCGATTGGTTTCAATTATTTGTTTGGTAATTTCTAATAACTTGAAGCCCACGTGAAATGAATAAAAATAGAAAAAATTGATTAACGGTGCACACTACCTCATTAGGCTTGCACTATACATAAGGTTCAATAGTCACTACCACATTAAGTTTGCACTATAATCAATAGCTCACCTCTAAAAATGGTACTTAGCCAATAAATATTACTAATGATATTATCTTAATAATTTAAATAAATAGGTGGTGCACCACTTGAACCACTAGTATAGATGGGAGTCAGGTGGTAATGTCTTGATTATATTTACTCTTGTAATTAATAAGTTTGAAGTTTGGTGAATAATTATAAAATTTATAAATAATTTTTGTTATTGTTTTGATGTGTAGTTAAAATTTTACGAATTTAATAGTGCATTTGATAATTTTAAATTTGGAGTGTAGTCAAGGGCGAACCAAATGACAGCTACCTCTGAACCTTTTTTAAAAAAAATTCTTTAGCAATCTATAGATGAGGTGAGAGAAGGGGCTGCTCCTCGAACTTTTGAAAAAATAATATTTGCAATCAAAGAAAAAATAAATAAATATGAAGACAAGCAACATATTAATTTACACGGTTTAGCCAATCACGAATATTCACACCGAGTCACTATTGTTCTAACCAAGAAAACAAACTTTAAAAACAAAGTGAACAACCCTCTTCGTCTTCCTATGAATATGAGTTCACCTTAAACTAGGAGAAATAAATACACATAGAATATGTACGAAGGATTTTGCTACTCTCAGTCGCATGCTTCCATAGACGCAAGGTGCTAGCTACAAATGTCAACTTACTCCTGATTTTAATTTTTTTATTTTGTTAAAATAACATAAAACTCCACGTGTTGCCCCTCATCTTGTGTATGTGAAAATTTCTGTTGTTATTGCGACTAGAGCTAGCACTCCTCGTGTTCGAAATGTACAAACGAGATAACCCGCAACCTTGGTCCTTAGAAAAAATTTCACAAGGACTACGCCCCAAACCCCCAGAGCCCCCAAAATCTAGAATATTCCGTACCCGTCTAAGCTTCTTTTTTCTAGTTTTGGAAATTAATCATTTAAACACAAACAAAGTAGGCCAACACACGGACTCAAACTGAACTTGCTACAAGATAGGTTGTAGGCCAACACACACGGACTCAAACTGAACTCACTACAAAATGTCGTATCCTTAGTAGAGAGGTAGGAGCCTACCCAAAAGAGAGAGTTAGGAGCCTACCCAAAAGAGCCTTATACTTCGTACTCATTTAATCATTCTTTGCAAAACCCACCAACACTTGCTAATAATTCATTGCTTGCAAGAAAATCCTAGCTTGACATTGGGTATAGGCATAAAAGGGAAAACAGATCGCAATCGACTGCATGACCTCATTGGTCAACACTTTTTTTTAACATTCACTAATTGTGGTTAAAATTCACTCACCCCTAGGGTTATGCAATCTAATCTTGGTTTTAAAAAATATAAAAATAAACACAAATATTACCCTTAATTTAGTTGAATTTAACCATAGTTAATGAGGTCTTAACAAGGATGTGGACATTGCAGTCATCTAGGAAGGTGTTCTTTTCTTGAGACCGAATCAAGGTCCCGAATTCAATCACACTCACAGGCCCTATGAACTGTGGTTAAGATTCATTAACCCTTGAAGTTTGATAGTATAATCTTTTTAAAAAAATGGGCTGCACGACCATCCATAAAAACCAAGGCCAATGCTAGCTCCACTTTCATTTAGACTCACTTTTCTTAGGAGTGTTAATGCTGCCATTAAGCGAAAGACACATGTTTTAAACTAACACTCTCCCAATCAAGACACGTGCTAGTTTTGTTTTTTATATTGAATTTTGTCTTAGAAATGAAAGAAAAATATAATTAATAAATAGGGATTTCACTATGAGATGGAACACAAATAGCATAGCATGATATTGGAATACAAAACACTGTTGTATTTGGATGTTTGGATTTATGTCCAGAGGAAATTTAGAGAAAGTTTGCAGATTCTTTTGCACTGCTATAAATTTTGTGTTCACTACTTGCACCTGATTTGACGGGGAAAGATTATATGCTTTCATTTGAAAGAAACTTCGTTTAGTTGATGTGGCTGGCGAAGAGTATATTGAAACATTTGGCGAAGAGTATATTGAAAGAGACTCATAGTTATAGGCATTTCAAGTGTAGAAGGTGGCTGCTCTATGATCATACCTAAGTAGACAAACAGAAAAATGATTTCAGCACCTGCATTAGGGTGCAATGTCTTAATATTGTACTGAACCACATCCCAAGTTAGTAAAGTTGAATCCAATAGTTCAAAAATGTTGATTCAAAGTAAAAGAAACTCAAAATATGAAAGATGGTTGGAGAAAATTTTGTTTGGTATGAAATTGGCAATAAGGAATGTCTCATTCCCTTCATCAGATTTGTGAATCACTCTTTCCTAAGTTGCTCATTAATTTTGCTTCTCCTGCAACATAACAAAACATAGTAGCCATGAGCACACAATAGCAAGGCACGTGTGCGCATTATTTTTCTTATATGATATCTAATTGATCGGAATCACATACTGTAAATAGCAAAAGTTAAACCAAATTGACAAGAACCTTTGACATATCATATAGAAAACCATTTATTTCACTAATGTAAACAAATAATTGGAGTATCTTAAAGTAAATACCATGTCAATCAAACTCCTGTGTTTTGATGAACTAAAGTATTGTGTCATTGTTGAAGTATATTGGAAGATGTGTTTGGAGTATGTGTTATTTTCCTAATCAAGAACCTTAAAGTATAGTCATTTCATGGAATTGGGAGATTTACTATTGCAAACATTGATCTAATTGGATGCTGGAAGTAATAATTTTACAGACCATTAACAAAAATTTGGATAAAATCTTTGGGGCTAGGCCATTAAAAAATATCCGATAACATAAAATCTTTATAGCCAACCAAGAGGAACTATGAGGAATACCAAATAGTATTAGGCAAGCCTACTGACATGTGATGACGACGATGCCTAGCAATGCAAAGTACATTGCAAAGGTTGGGCTCGTAAAGAAGGGAAATAGGAAATTAATATTGCACTGATTTGGTGATGCCTAAAAAAAATTGTTTCAATTGTTTCATAAATATCTTCAGCCAAGTAATCTTAATCGTTCCTTTTATTCACTAATTTAATGGCTTGGAGTTGAAAATCTCACAAACTTCTGAGCTTGTATGCTTAGGGATGGTAAGGGGCGGGCTAATCGGGTAACTCACCCCGCCCCAATTGGGACAGGGACCATTTAAACGGGATAGAGGTGGGTTTGAAAATTTGATGTTAAACCCGAGGGCAGGGGATGGGTTTAGGCCGTCCCGCCCCACCCCGTCCCGTCCCATTTATAATGTCAAATCACTATTTTATCCATTCTTTAATACTAAAGTTAATTAATTTTTAGTAGATATAGTAAAAATATAGTCCCGCCCCATCTAGTGCTTAACGGGACGAGGCGAGGCAAGGATGGATTTAAAAACTGTTTCCAAAATTTTGAAGCAACCCGCCCTGGGTTTGGGGTAGGATTTTTCCATTAGGGGCAGGGTCGGGATGGGGGTGCCCCAGCCCAAACCCGCCGTTGTCATCCCTATGTACACTCGGAAGCTTACGTGGCCAGTCTCATGCAAGAATAGATTCTATAGCACTGGCTATTAATCGCAGCTTCAAACACAAGATTTCCTCAAAATGATGATAGATAAAGAGAATATATGGCTGGGTGCAGTCCATAATCCAATATGGCTGGTTGTACCTGACATGTCTATGACCAGTGGCCAGTGACAGATTTGTGTTCATAGGGCATTTTTTGACATGCTTCCAGAGCATATTAAAATGGATTGATTATAATAACCATCAGATTGCAGATTATTCTACATACAGTATATATTTTCTTACCATTTCCAATTAGTAGGACAGATTCATTCCCCCGGAGATAAAAGGAAGAAAATCATTTTGCTTAATTGGTTGATTATCTCTTCGAATGTGAGAACGACATTGACAAGTGCTTCAAGCTGGAAATATGTAACAAATCCATAAACCTCTTATTAAGACCGGAGATTTGGCAGGAGCAAACTGCTGGTAAGTTGAAATTTTTTTAAGACAAAAACAAACCTCATTTTTTTTGGCAATTTATCATATCCTCTGGAATCTTCACCAAGGGTCCTGCAATATGTAAGAGATAAATCCTTACTATAAGAGTACCGGTAATGAAGAGCATAATAAATGTGGAGCTCTATAACAAAAAAAAACTTCGGCTTTTCGCACATTTTTACTTTGTCGAATTATTCGCGAATTATTGTATTCTTGAATTATTAGCAAATTTTCTAAATTATTCGTGAATTTTTCGGATTATTTCCGAATTATTTTCTCAAATTTGACAAAAAAACTACTTATTTGTATATTTTTTAATCAAATTTTTTGATATATTTTTATATTTATTTATTTTAATTCCCGATTGTTTCCCGAATTTTCCAAACTTCACCTCTGCCGAATTATTCCCGAACCCCGACTTTGTCACTATGATGTGGAGGGATTATATTTCCTATACATACTACATTTTTAACATGCAACAAATTTAACCAAGATTAGAGTTGAAATGAGCACTGTCAGTTTTTTACTTTCTAATATGCGGTGAAGATCCATCGCAAGATTAACAAGTAGGAAAGGTTCAAATCAATGTTTATTTTGATTCCACATATTCCACGTTCTATCCCTAGTTAAAAGTGTTACTGCAAATAGTATCTTGCTTGTGCCAAAATATGAAGAAAGAAGATAAGAGCTTATTGAAAATTTAAACTTCAAAGTTTCATCACCAAGACTATCTATATTCTATACAATGATGGTAAGTTTGTAATCTATAATGAGGTCAACTTATGATGCTTCAATGCAACCAAACTGAAATAAGAACTCGTTCTTGACAAAATTAGATTACAAGAAACATTGTATCGATCAAAAGCTTCATATTTTAGATTATTATTATTATTAAGAAAAACATTTGAAACTTAAATGTAAAAGCGAAAAAATATATATATTACTTATGGCTATACTTGAACAATTCTTGAAACTAAATTTATTCAATTTTGGTTACTTTGCAAAATTGATGTAAATGGCGTTTTTGACTAATTGTTACTTTTTAGGACTGGGATAAACCAGAGATAGAGATGGTGCTTACATCATAAAGTTAAGAAAGATGTGATAAAGCTGTGGTTCAAAAAGAAAATTAACAATGTAACATCCTAGCGCATATGCTGAATTTGTAAAAACAAAAATATGCCAAAGATCAAAATAACACGAGATCAATAACTAAAAGTTAAAGAGAGAAAAAAAAAACCCTAATTTTAGAGGAAGAGAGTGGCAAAAGAGGCAAACTTTCTCCTTAAATACCAAAAATGGGTACACCTAAAGCCAGAAATTCAATAGTGCAAAACCAAATATGTGCAAATCCTTGTTACAAGAAGTTAAATATATCAAATTCTATCGTTACACAATGCGAATTAGAATGGACTATATCCTCTAACAAAGCCAACATTTTCCACAGTACAAATAAACTCATTTCAAAGAAAAAAAAAAAAAAGAATAACAACAATGATGGTATGAAGAACAATACTTTTAGCTTGATCATTGCAAAATAATAACTTACATCATGTAGAGATTGGAAAACCTGAAACTTCACAATAATTGCCATAGAAAGCAACACCCAAAAAACAAAAATTTCCAACCAATTATCGAAAAATTAAAACAATAAAGCAACACCCAGAAAACAAAATTTCCCACTAAATATCAAAAAGGGGAAAAACTGAAAAAATTCAGACACTTAATCAAATTTAAATACCAAACATAACCTAAACCTATAAACCAAACACTTCAACACCATATCAAACAAATAATTTACTTAAAATTAGTCGTTTAACAATTTACTTAAAATTGTCGTGTTGCTGAGGAAGACGAGTGGAGCAATAAAGTAGCGAGATAGAGGGACGTGACAAAGGTTTAAGAGTGTGTTCGGTTGAAAGAATTGCGAGGGAAAGTATGTGTAAGTGATAGAAAATCTCACTTTCACTCTGTTCGGTTTGAGGGATTTTGAAGGAAAGTGAAACCTCAACTTTCTCAACAGTGCATCACTCTCACCCAAACCTTATTCCACCAAAATGTTGGAATTGTAAAAGAAAATAAAGTAAAAACTTTGATATTCCAAATCTACCTTTTTGTATGATTATATTCTTAAAAAGAATAAGGAGTAATTTTAAAATAATTTATATTTTTTCCTAATATTTTTCTCTCAAATCAAACATATAAGAGAAAACAATGTTATCTGGTTCGCCGGTTCGCTCGGTTCGAATTCGGGTTCGTAATTCGCAATTCACCACTATAGAGTGAACCTGGTTCGCTAGGGGTAGGATGAGTCGGTTCGCTTCTTGGTTCGCTTAAGTTTCTAGTTTGGTTCGCTAGCTTGGTTCGCTTATATAATATTAATATATTATATAAATAATTGTGTAAATAAATATATTATAAATAATTATTTTAAAAAATGCATTAAAAATACATTTAAAATGTAAAAAAAACAAAAAAAAATGGTTTTATGCCCGGTTCGTGAACCCAGAAAACAAATTCGTCAAATTCAAAGTATAAGTTCGCTGAACTTAAAGAACAAATTCGTTAAATCCAAACAAAAATTTCGCTGAATCCAAAAAACAAATTCGCTAAACCATAGCTATTGGGTTGGCTGATTTTCACGAACCAGAACGAACTGAACCACGAACTGGTTCGTTCCGAACCAACGAACCAGTTCGCGGTTCGAACTAGGTAACCCGAGAGAAAGTATATAATTCTTTTACTTTATTTTATTTTATTTCACTTTCAAAATCAGTTAAGGGGATAAGGAAGGAATTATTGAAGAAGTATCAGCCAAAATTTTAAGAGTAAACCTTCGTTTTTAGTATAGGTTAATAGATAAATAGATTTTGTTGAACCCTCGGAAGGGCCTAAACCCTAAAGTAACTAACTTTGCCTTCATCTGTACTTTAATGGCTGCTTCATCAATCATCTGACACTCCAAAAAACCCTCTGCAAATATTAAAAAATGGTTCTGGTTAGAGCCCTTCGCTCCCATCACTTCTACAGATTTTGTAGACATCAAAACGCTTCTCTATTCATGAAAAAACCTCTGAATACTTCTTCCATTACCCATCCTAGCTTTCCAGATACCCAAAAATGTAATTCTAGGTCTAATTCCTTCTTAGTTTCTTCAACATTTCCAAGAACGTTTTCGGCTTCTGCCCAAGTCGAAGAACGAATCGAAATCGAATCGACTGGTTCAGACGAGGATAAATCGAGTAAGAAATCTGGATATGTTGTGAAAAAGACCAAGTGTATGAAGAGATTTGAGAAGAATCTTAGGGAGAAGAAGGGGAAGAAGCCTCTGGATGTTATGTTCAAAGAAGCCGTTGGATTATGTGAAAAGCTTGAAGAATCTGAGACCTCAGAGGATGAATTTGAGGAAGGAGAATTCGGCCTTGATTCGAGCTTGAAGGAATCGAAAGAATTGAAGAAGAAATTACGCAAATTGGAGAGAGAGGTGAGGAATCTGAAAGGGAATGAGAAGGAAACTGGAAATCAGAAGAAAAATCCCAAGAAGTTCAAAGCTCCTGAAGTTCAATCTCAGCGAAAGAGCTTGTATGCTCTGTTTACAAACAAGTCGGATTATGACAAGAAATCTGCTGCATCCAAGCAAGAGGGAGGTAATAGCATTAGCGAATCAGAGTCTTTGAAGCAGGATTGATCCAGTCAGGACCCTTTAGAGAAAGAAGAGTACTTACTCAATGTAAACTTCCTGCCAAGAAAGTGCAAAGTAAGGAGATTTGTTCTTCAACCAGTTACTAGAGATTGTAAGATTATAATATGTTTACAGAGATTGCTTTTATGCTGTTGTGGAAAGACATTACAGGAATAATTTTTTTTCAAATTTGATAAATTTCTCTGTTTTTAAGGTTGATGATTTGATATTGAACCTCTGAAATGTTCTGAAACTTCAAACATACAACCTGTTTTGACTCATTCTTAGCTCAATTTGGAGTTGAAGCAGGACCTACCCAGTTAATCTGGTTTATGTTGTATTATTCTCTTTGTCTAATATTGGGATTTTAAGTTGAAAGTTTCAATATTTCTTGAGTTTGCTTTGCTAATTGAAGTTGGAAGTTAATGTTAGCTCAAATTTGTCAATTGAGACTAGCATTGTATCACTGTAGTTTCCATGAAACCATTATGGCCTGATGAGCAATTAAACACCAACTCTGTAGATTGATATGTATTTGTCGAATACTAACCATGTGCCGATTAATTATAAGGTGGATTCGTTGTATCGGTTTGTATTTGTAGTTCTCTTTGCTATAGAAACTGCTTGTGTTGAGGCTCCAACTTAAGATCGAATGTAGTGGATTTGGTGTTCTGTAGTTCTTTTGCCTCTTTGCTTTAGACACTGTGTATGTTGAGGGCTCCAACCTTTTAGGTCTTTGCTATCACTAGATCCAATCGTTTTTGGATGAATGAAGATGAGAAACTGTTGTTAGCTTGTGGCATTGAGAATTCTAGTGGAAAGTTATGGAGCTTTTGATTTCAGGTTCTCTCCTTGATGCCCATTTGGATATTGATTAGATGAAAATTTGTGCTGAGCAGTTATGCAGATGACAGGAGATTGGTGCATATCCAAAACAGTAAGATGTCCCAGTAGTGAAAATAACGAGGTGTTAGTGATGCAGAGATAAATTAAGTTAAAAGCAGAAAATGGAAGGAGCAAGAATTGTTCGATGGTTTCTCCCAAAGAAGTGTTGGAGCAATGAGTATTGCTACCTAACACATCATTGCAGTTGATGTTCAAAGTTTATCATTGAACATATGTACATAGGCAAGAGAACAAAGGGAAATCACATGAAGTGAAAAGTATAGTAATAAGTAAAAGACAATCCCTTTATAGAAAAAAAAAACTATCTCTAACAATGCCAAAACTGATGTGGTAGAATCTGTTGGTAGAGATGCTGATAGATAAAATAATAAGTAAAAGATAAATTATCATAGAGAGAACACTCACATTGACGGGGTTCACTTCTCACGGAAGTTATGTATATGACAGAGGGGTCAAAGTAAATAACTATAAGTTTACATCCTATAGGTACAACTACAATATAACAAAATAACCTAAAAAAATAATACTATGCAAGTAACTAAGAATTTTGAAATATAAATCACTTCTTAAACATTTCCCAATTGCTTGCCAATCATTCCTAAGCGCTTCCCAAACATTTCCTAGGCGCTTCCCAAAAAAATGGGAAACCGAATCGAACTCGCTTTTACCTTGGACATGGTTTCCCTGCAACTATGGATAAATTTTATCCCTTGACATCTCTCCAACTTCATAATTCCAACCTTACATTTTTACAAGTTAACTTTCAAGAAAACCTCTATTATGAATTAAATTGTAAAGTCGGACAAAAAGTGAAACTTGTGTAGACACCCTATTTTGCATTGTCAAGCCCCACATAGTCATAGCAGGACTGGCGGTCCAGCTCCTCCAATTTTTCAGATTAAGCTCAAGGCTTGACCCAAACCCTAATATACCCGACCAAAAATCCTTTAGACCTATAAGAACCAAACTAACCTTTTCTGAATCCCATAGAATCCCTAGGAAGCCTCTAGTGAGTTAGAGACAGAGTTCAAAAAGATCAAATTTTCGATGATTCCATCATACATGATTGAGTTGAGGAGAATTCAACAAGCAGGGAAGGCCACTTTATAATGGTGGCCTCTTCATTTTGTAATCTGTGAATTGTTGCAAGGAACACCGACCTACCCTCATTTCAAAATTCATGTCAAATGGCCATCGGCTGTTGTTCCAAATTGCGGCCAGATCGTTTCCGCTCAGATCAATTAAGGCCCTTAATTCACACAATCACAACTTATATCGCACGTTTAAATTGTAACTTTCAAGAAAATCTCTACAGTGAATTAAATTATAAAGTCAGACAAAAAGTGAAACATGTGTAGACACCCTATTTTGCATTGTTAAGCCCCACATTGTCAGAGCAGGACTGGCGGCCCAGCTCCTCCAATTTTTCAGATTAATCTCAAGGCAACCCAAACCCTGATTTACCTGACCAAAAATCCCTTTAGACCTATAGGAACCAAACTAACCTTTCTGAATCCCATAGAATCCCTAGGAAGCCTCTAATGAGTTGGAGACAGAGTTCGAAAAAATCAAATCTTTGATGAATCCATCATATATGATTGAGTTGAGGAGAAGTCAACAAGCAGGGAAGGCCACTTTATAACGGTGGCCTCTTCATTTTGTAATTTGTGAATTGTTGTAAGGAACACCGACCTACCCTCATTTGAAAATTCATGTCATATGGTCATCGGCTGTTGTTTCAAATTGCGGCCAGATCATTTCCACTCAGATCAATTAAGCCCCTTAAGTCGCACAATCACAACTTAGATCGCATGTTTAAATTGCAAAAGGATGTGGATCCTTGTTCAGAACAGCCTCCCCTGTGGTATTTATGTAAAAATCCGTCATCCCGATTTGGTAAGATCGTGTCAATGTTGTCTGTTTTCTCCCAAAATACATTAGTCCCACATCGGCTAGAGAACTAACCCAAAAATCTTGAACGATTGACACTTCTGATTCAAATCTAGGGACACGAACTGAGTTCAACTCTCTGGAAAGCACTCACGGTGGTTGGTATACCACAATTATAAGAGCAATCTAGTACCGCCTAGACAGGTTGCATTCCATGCCTAACCGCCTTATAAGCGCCCCTTGGGCACCACAAAAAAAAAATCATTTACTATTCAAGACAACTTGAAAACCACTGAGCATTAGAGCAGCTAGAGATCTAGGAGTTCTAGTCAGGGGTACTTGAAGCTTAGAACCTTCGGGTCCTCACCCTAAAGACCATTTAAAGTTTAGAAGAGCACTTGAGTAGTGACTAAGGATCATCTCTTCTTCAATAAGGTGAGTCCTCATTATTTACCTCCTCCTTTTCCTCCCATTTCATCTATCTTCGTGCTTTCTCTTTCCCAATTTCCTCTTATAAGGTTGAATTTCGTTTGAACCTTCACTGTGATGTGGAAAACCCTTGCCTTCTCTCTTTCGGAGTAATTTAGGATCCCCTTCTTGGTGCAATTTGCAATAATGGGAGGGATTCTTGGATGAAAAGGAAAAATTTAGAGAGGCTCCTTTAGGACTTAGAACTCGGTAGCTGTTTTTTCTTTTCTTCATATAGCATGCTTGGTTCCCTATTGTCTTCCTATTGCCATTCATCTAAAGTAGAGAAGTCCCTTTGATACGTTTTGAGGATTAGGGGATCTCTTCATGAAAAGGATGGGAAAAGGATTCAGGATCCAGTATGGAATTTCTTTTGAATTCTTGGTAATGGATCAAACATGTTGTATTGTAATTGTAATGTAAGTATCCAATTTTGCATCCTTGTGAGGCCCACAAGATCCCCTTGAATTTGAAAGAGAGATCCCCAAAATACTCCTTCGGTTTATTTATTTTCTTAACATTTACAGACAATCTCCAATTATTCTCCTGTTGGCGCCCACCTGTTAACATGGGAAGACATGAGAATAAGGAAATGACCGAAGAGAACTTTTTTTTTCAATATGGATCTCGTGCCCGTAGCTCGAATGGTTGATATACCTGCGTCGCAACCATGAGGTCATGTGTTTGAGTTCAGTTTACCCATCTAAAAGAGAAAAAAAAGTTTAAAAGCATGAAGACTCCCTCAAAAAGAAAACTGCTTTTGCAGCTAAAAGATTTAAAGTACTTTCCTCGGATTCTTAATGATAATTCAAATTCTTAATGATAATTAAGAAAACCGCTTGTGATTCTTAATGATAATTCAAATTCCAGATTGATTCTAAAAAGGTGGCTCTATCTACATGAACTTTATAGCAACATTCCATAGGTGACCATCTCACAAGATGTTTCATCTCTCCCACCTCCAATTTTTCTTGAGCTTCAACCTAGTCTTGTAAGGAGGAAGCAAACAAGGTTGTATCATGTATGCATTGGATCATTCTTATCACCTTTGAAAATAAGTCCACTTTGACTTTTCCATATTGTCGAAGCGTGACCAAAAATTCTGCAAATCTCTCTTTGCCAATGCATTCATATATCACTAAAGCCCAACCTGCAAAATTATTAGCTTTGCTAAACTGAGGATGTAATTCCAATGAAGAAAGCAACCACACTCTGCAAGCAAAATCACAATCCTTCAAAATATGGGTCACTATTCTCTGTCAACAAAACTCACAACGCATATCAAATCAAAATCACAATCCTGCATTGCAACCATGAGGTCGTGTGTTTGAGTTCAATTTACCCATCAAAAAGAGAAAAAAAAGTTTAAAAGCATGAAGACTCCCTCGAAAAGAAAACTGCTTTTGCAGCTAAAAGATTTTAAGTACTTTCCTCGGCATTCAGGAAGACACCGTACATCAGCTTTCACATTCAGATGATATTTCTCATTTGTCAGTGGCATTTACTAGTGTAAACCTGCATATTGAAGCCTTCATGCAAATTTGTGAACTAAAGGGTCTGGAGAATGAGTACCAATAATTTGAATTCAGCCGATGTGATGAGTCTTCTGTTCACTTTATATGCCTCAGAGTCGATACCTCTGCAGCTGGTAGTCCTCAACAAAATAAAGCCTTCCATCAATCAATTGATAAAGGAGGAGCTCATATCGAAATTACACCATATAGGCCCTGAGGATCCCAATTTTGGTGTTTCAGGTACATGAGGCTACTTCAGGTAGAGTTTGCTTGCTCTCATCCCATTAGTGTAGTGTACAGCAGGAGCCACCTGTAGTTTCTCGTATGAATTTTTTCATCGTACTTTAACAGTACCAGTTGCCACAAGAATGCAGAGATGACTAAAGCCTTCAATTTATGGAGGTTATTGATCATAATGAGATAGTTCTTTGCTCATACATCCCAGATTTGGGTTCATCTCTGATACTAGTCATGATGCTGTTGAAACAAATTTTTTTTTTTTTGATCGATGCTGTTTCATGATGCTGTTGAAACAAATTCTTCTGACGAATGATGTGTATTTCCTTCAGGAACTATCCAGTCAGAACATTCAATAATATACTTAACCATTGGAAAACAGTATCCTCCTCAGTCCCCATAAATCTTGGAACTGTATCAAGATTAGGATGGATGGTTCTCGGATTTCCTGAAACATTTTTGGAATATTTTTGTACACATAATTTCAAGTTCTTGGACTCTATTGTTATACTGCAGATGCCATATTGCATATTGCTAATAGATTGAACATGTTTACTTTGCGATAGTCTATATTTTTTTATTTTTTTTATGTCATGCCAGAATATTGAGCTCCATATGATTCTTTAATCAAATAATGTGGTACATGTGAGCTGTTTTTGTTTGCTATCTTTAATTACAAATGTTGTCTGGCTGATCGATCTCTCAGTCCCCACTCTACCGAACATACATCGACGGATTCATCCTTTTGCATTTACATCGCTTTCTTGGTATTACTTTGTTTCTTTTATTATCAGCTCCATCAGTTTGAATGCAGGTTGCACGCAATTGGTCACTTTCTACTCAATGCGATTTAATTGGCCTACGAGTGCCGAATGTTTTCTAGGAAGAAAATTTCCTATAAATGCAGAATCAAGTTGGTCTGTTGTCGCAGTGGCGGCATTTAAAACTGTTTTGTTCCGATCAACATTACTGTGGAATGGGAAGTACCCATGTGTCCATACCTGGTTTTGATCCATTTCTGATTCGATGACCCTTTAATTATTTGACATGTGGCTGGCTCCCACGTGGGGTTGTTCTGATTCATCCCTGTATACTATATGTCATGTTTTATTTTTTAAAATAAATTTTATAACAAATGAAGCCAAATTTCATGTCTAAAGTTGGAGAGAAATGTATAAGAGAAACAGAGAAGAATATAATAGAGATGTTTATTTGGCAGCATGTGTAAGAGAGGGACACTGTTCTTTGAATTTAGAAAGGGTGGCAAGGGGCATTATCTATTTATCGTCAACATCATCATGCATATCAACACTTTGATTTTCTAATAGGAAAAGAGCAGTGATAGGCGTACCTGGGATCTCTATTTGCAAACCTAAGGCTGGTCTTCATTGGTTCACGCCCCCACTCTTAAATACTCACCAACTATGGTGAGAATTTCAAAGTGAGGCATGGACCAATGAGAACCAATCTTAAGTTTGCAAATGGAGATCCCGATATGTTAACTATTTTCCATATGGGAAGTGATTTAAAACTCTCAATAGTACCTACTATCAAGAGCTGATCCTTTGGATTAAGAATCTAAAGGTGTCAAGCATTAAATGGGGCCCATCCTTTAAAGCATGTGCACAAATGACACCCTTGGATTTTTAATCCAAAGGTCAAGCTCTCGATAGTAGGTACTCCGGAGAGTTTTTCATCACTTTTTCTTTCCATATTTTCCATAGGAAAATGATTAACGGATATCCTCATTGGTCCAAGCCCCCCCCCCCCCCCCCCCCAAATGTGGTTAGAATTCACTTACCCGTGGAGTCCATCCATCCAACCTTGATTTTTAGGAAAAAAGAGATATTAATTATAATTTAATTAAGCTTGACCGTAGTTGAAAGGGACACAAGGACACGACAGTCAACTAGATAGCGGAATGCGGGGTTAGTTAATCGTTGTTCATTCTAATAAGAAAAGTGATTTGCTCACCCCGCATTCCGTTATCTAGTTGGTTGCCGTGCATCCATCCGAGGGGACTAGTCCTTCCTTGTGATTGGGACACCATCCGTCACCCAAAAAAATAAGCCCTTAATCAAAGTTATCCTTGCCTCAAAAAAGTTTTCCAACTCATCAAGAAAGTTCACACATCAAATGGCTAGGATTGTCAGTGAAAGATTTTCCCTGATTACCCCTTAAGTTTGGGGTTGTTCCTCAAATACCCTAGTTTAAATAACCCTTCTCTAAATGCCCCCACACATGTGAAGGAGTTTATCCCGGCACTTTTTTTCATTTTGGGTTATTTTCTCCAAACTATTTCAAGGAAAGACATTTGTGTCCCCTCCATTCCTTATCAACCATGAAAAGCTCCATTCATTCCTTATCAACAATGGAGCCATTTCGTTGATTAAGAAGAGTCTCAACATTTCATTACTTACCATTTCGATTAAGATTTTCACAAGAGAGAGCTTTGTTCCACTAAACTAGTAACCACGACGGCGAGAGAATATCATTAATCGAAGAAAAACATCCATTTTTTGGGTTTCTTGTGTTTTTTTAAAGTTAAATTAGTTTAACTTAAAGAAAAAGAAAATTATCACCATAGCATTTATGATTTTAAACCTTAAATTCCAAGTTAGATGATTTTACATGTGTTCTCTTTTCATTTTTTTTTTATTGTTCGCAGTATGTGGTTGATACTCAATAAATTTGGTTGTTAGTGGTTGTGTTCCAAGGTCGAAGATGATATGTATCGATATGTATTGATATGGGTATTGAGTAGGTGTATCGACCACGTGTATCAATCAGTATCGATAGGTATCGATCTTGCACGCAAAAAACTTCTTTAAAACCTAAAATTCTACGAATTTATAAATTTTTTTAAGAACACTCCTATTAAACACCTATTAAAGGATAAAGGATTGAGGAGCTTCGTGAAATCGGGAAATGAGGAGAGTCGGAAGCTTCTCCTATCCCATGCACGTATATAAATTAATATTTTCCTCTTCTTTTAAAACTAGAAGAAACTATTCTTCAAAGTGTAAGTGGTAGTGAAGTGGTATTTAAGACTTTTCCTAAATGTTGAATTATGAAAAATGTTCATAAGCCTCTCGTGTGAATGGTTTTTAAAAGTTGAATAATTTGAAAACAAACTCAAACTTAAGGGCAATAAGGGAAAAACCCCTTTTCCTATATGGGTACAAGAAATATCTTATCAATCCAAAGGTTGGAATCACTGCCACCCATAATAGGGAGAAATTAGATGTATGCGGGAGGAGGTTCCTGGATTATCCATTTCAAACTGTCCCACTCAACATCTCGTCCTCAATTGATGTATTTTGGTAGAATGGTTAAACACACACACTGAAAAAGTGTTCACAAAAGCACTCCAATGTATGTGACCAAAAAAAAAGCATTCCAAGGTCAGGAATCAGGATCGACTAGCATATGCCAAGACTGGGCGAGAAAGCAAAGCTAATAGCACAATTACAGGGGCAGAGCCAGGATTTTCTTGTAGGGGTGTTGGAGGGGAGGAGGTGGAGGTCACGCTCCTGATTTTTTGAGGGCCAAGTTTGTGGGTCATCTCATTTGTAAAGAATATATATATATAGATATATTTTAAAAGTTTGGGGGGCAGGATGCTGACCTTGTCCATGGCTACATAAATAAATAAGGAGAATGCTATTATTCACTAAGACTAGTGAACTAGTTAACCTTCACTAGTATTTTTTACCCCTATGTATTGAATATCATTCTATTAAATATAAGAGTATTTTGATATTTCATAGGGGGATAACTCATTAAATAAGGAAGATAAAAAACACAAGAATAGTCAAACTGCATTAATTCTCTCCTGTTTTCAATGACTGGTCCCCTATAAAAAACTAAACTACCCTTAACTTTAGAAAATTTCATAATTAATACAAGGATAAAAGTGTCTTAGTAAAAGTTAACAAATTCACCAACTGAGTACACCTTGCCTCTTGCTCCAGTGGTGGGGTGTGGCCTCTCTCTTGAGAGAAGGTTTGGGGATCCATTCCTCCGCGGTGATGAGTCGCAAGAGCTCCACATAGCCCCTAAACTTTTGGAGAAAAAAGAAAGAAAAAAATCTTTAGTATCAAAGGAGCGTAGCATAGGAATAGGGGCAGAGCGGGAGGTCGGGGCACTAGCCCCTCTGCACTTTAGAAGAAAAAGAACAACTAAATTTAAACTTATATTATTTAATTTAAGAGAGCATAGGCATGGGAAGAGGGCAGTTTCACCTTGAACTCAAATTGTTTTAAAAAAAACTAAGAGTATATTATTAATGTGTGTTGCTAATGTTTACTCAGTGGGTAAATTTATTAACCTTCACCAAGAAATTTTTACCCCAGTATTAATTATGAAATGCTCTAAAGTTAATGGTAGTTTAGTCTTTTTATAGGGGACCAGTCATTAAATGCTAGAGAAATTAAAATATATTTTGACTTTTTTTGTATTTTTTGTCTCCCCTATTTAAAGAATTATCCCATGTAAAAATACTCATATATTTAATAAAATAATGTTCAATACATAAGGGTAAAAAAGACTAGTGAAGGATAATAAGTTCACTATGTTAGCCTTTAGGTTTTTGACCTAAGGTACATCTTTAATTTTGATGATAACACAATAATAGAATAATATTTGTGATTCTAATGTTCTATTGAGTTTAAGTGTAATTCAGCTTATAAAGAATATTAGCACATCATCCAAGGAAAAAAGATGAAAATACAACCAAGTAAGAAAGACTCTCCATCAAGCCACAAGAAAGCAATTGGATCAAATTGAGCATATTGAAGATCATATCAAAGGCCAAAGTCCAAGTCGAATCATCATGAAGATTGAAGGATCATGAAGACAAAGTCAAATTGAAGATCCAAGATTAAGAAGAATGAAGACTCTCTAGAAAGGTTTATAGTTTTATATTTTAGTTTAAAGAGCGTTTATGACTTTTATAAAAAGTCCTTAAAAGTTGATGGTTGAATTACTCATAACCATAGATTGACCTTAGGATTCTTAGATAATATTGCACATCATTATAAGGACTTTAGACATACTTTAGAATGACCAAAATCATGATAAAGTTAAGGTATAAGGCCAAAGAATTCATTCTCATCATATTGGTTAAGCAAAGATGAGATTACAGGAAAAATCAAGATAATCTCATCGACGAATTTGAACAGTGAATTCTGTTTCGTCGATGAATCTGGCCGCAGAGCCACTGTTTTTATTTTCTATTTCAATCTCTTTGATGAATTCAAAGTGTCAATCCAATTTCGTTGACGAATTCATACGGGACAGAGTCTCTTGAACTTTGTAACGACTAGTTTTTAACGGTTCTTTGAATTCCCAAAATGCCTCCAATGACTATATCTTTGAAAGTGCTATAAATAGGATAGAGTTATAAATGAAAAAGAACTACAATACTTCTAATCATTCAATTCATTACTCCAAAGCTTAGATTTGAAATCTATTATAACCTAGAATCCCCAAATCCAAGTTCTTAAGCTTTTCAATTCCAATCTTTGGGAAATTTCTAGAGAGTGTTAAAGGAATTTATCAGCTCGTGTAAGGAGCAATTTTTGGGTGCAAATCTACTCTTATCAAAGAGGTTATAAATCAAGACATCCGTAGGAGTCTTTTCTGTGAAGCCGGAAGCTTTGTAAATGTTTGGTCACTACCCGAAAAGTGGATTAAGTTTAGGGAGGATTGTTCCCTAGCAAATTTTGATCTTCACCAGGAAGAAGATTGACAATTGGGAATAAATTGTGGTGAATCCTCCGGCGGGTATAGCTTGAGGCGGGGTTGTAGGTGGGTTGCCGAACCTCGTGAATAATATCTTGGGTTGACTTGTGTTTGCATCTCTCTAATACTTCTCTTTATATTTTATTGCTTTGAATGCTTGTGTAGATTTGCTAAATTTCTATTCCCTTTAACTTGTTTAAAGTTGAAATTCCGCTTAGGAAAATAAGAAGATTTTTTAATTGCCATAGATAGACCTTATTCACCCCCCTCCCCCTTTAGGGTCGCAACACACTAGTCTTAATGAAGGATAATATCCCCCCCCCCCCCCACACACATATATATATATATACATACTAATGAGCTGCACGTGTGTGAGAGGAAAAGGAGAGAGAGTAGGAAGATGAGATCTAAGTAATATAACATATTAATTGGATAAATATTAGAAGGCAAATTTGACCAAGGATAGCTAAAAAGTAGGTTTTGGGCCTATATATATGAAGCCTATTTTGAACCAGACCTAATCGAGCCCACCCTGACAACCCTACATTTAATGAGCTTTTTTTTGTTGAAAAAATAATGAATGATCATGGGTCATTTTAGAATAGGAAAGTATCAATCCAAATGATTAGGATATAACCAAAATTTTGGCAAAGAATGAAAGAAATTTTCAAATATTTTCTCCCGTAAATTTTAATTATTTCAAATAGTTAGTTAGAAGGACACCTGTAACTCTCAGCCTACTCTATTCTAACTATTGTAACTGAATAAAGAGGTGTAACCCCTTAAGAGCATTCCTAGCACCTCACCAAATTTTACTCACCAAAATAGCCAAAACTCACAAAAAGTTATTTTGGTGAGCCACTTTTTTAAAACATCCCCAACAGCCTCACCATTTTAACAAAAAAAGGAGAGAGAAACAATATTTTATTATTTGTGTGGGAAAACGAAAAAGGAAGGGAGAGAGAAACATTATTTTATTGTTTCTTTAGAACCAAAATAAAGGAAAGGAGAGAGAAACATTTATTTTATTATTTGTGTGAGCCCACAAAAAAGGAGGAAAAGAGAAATTTTAGCTTTGGTGAGTTACTGTACACTCACTAAACCCAAATCTTTATTTTATTGAGTTTTGGTGAGGCTGCAAGGTTATTTTGGTGAGGCTGCTAGGAATACTCTAACATTATTCTACCAGTAAATCACCTCCTACTATTTGACTTTAAAGAAACATAATAATTGGATAGAGAATTTGAATCAACGCCACCTATCCCTCTTCTTTCATTATAATAGTAGATATATTATATTTGTTCTGAATGCATAGAATAATATACTTATTTTACTTAATTTATTTATAAAAATTAATTTACATTTTTTATATGCTTAAAATTTAAATTAAGATTTAATATTAAGGAGACCGAATTTAGATTGAATTTGATTCTTAACTAGATAATCGAATTTGAGCTCAAATTAACCAATTTACAATCCAATGAATCTTACGTCGAATTTGAATCCGTCAAATATAATCTAATTCGAATACTATAGGATTCAATCCTTTTATAACCCTACTTTCAACGCCTTCCATAACTTTTGATTAATGCCAAAAAGTACCCATCCATACCTTTAAAAATCTAAATTAGTTACAATAGATACTTTTATATAAAATATATAGAGAAAAGTATCACCTAGCTAAGGGGAAGGGAAGGGTCAAAATCTAAGCCTTAACAATATCATTAAAAAAAAAAAAAGCATTAGCCAAAATTATAAGAATCCTTACTTCTCGGATTGAAACTAGCATACTTACCGTTTGGGAGACCATGGCTTGAGGCTTTTTGTAGTGAAGGCGATAATCTTGTAAATTTGGAGGCTAAGGCTCGAGTCCTTACTTCTCAGATTGGGTAGGTTTTATCTTCTCTTTGTTGAATCTTCCTTGAAAAGCTTCATTGATGCAATTATCACTACTATAATCAACTTTGACAATATTAATTCAAATACAAATATTATATTTCAATTTGCCAATAATGAATCAAATTTGAATAGTCAAATATCATAAAAGAGCTAAATTTAGATATACCACTATCCATTTTAAATTCTCTCTATTAACAGGGTCATTGAAAGGATATTTTGGACAATTAAAAAAAGTTAGGGTCGGCTGTTTACAAGAATGTATATGCATTACGTCGAGCTAAATGGAAACAAGCCAAATAGAGTATTCAGAGTCTCTCTCTCTCTCTCTAACCTAAGTGCGAAGAGAAGAAATATGAAAGTAACCAAATTACCCATTTTCTATATCTAGAGAACTAATAGTTGGAGTTAATGGTCTGCCTTGGATGCTATAGTGGAATGCCTGGTTGATGAACATAAAGCAAGATGGGATGAACAAACGATTAATCAATTTTTTTAGCCATAGGAAGTATCAAAGATATGTCAAATTCTTCTTAGCTACCGTCTTCCAAATGATAAACTCGTCTAACATTTCTTAGCCAAGAGATGTTTCTCAGTCAAGAGCACGTCCTATGTTGCTCTAGAGTTGCAGAGACGAAACGTAAATTCCTCATTTTTATTGAGGTGGATTCAAAATAATGTTGGTCTTTGATATGGAGTTTAAAGATACCATAAAAAGTAAAAAATATGGTGTGGAAAGTAAGGAATAATATCTTCTTGGTTAAAGCTAATTTGACTAAAAAGAAGGTTTGATTTCATACTCGTGTTTTGTGGACAGGGAATAGTGACATGACCCATATTTTGAAAGATTGTGATTTTGCTTGTTGAGTGTGGTTGCTTTCTTAAATGGGATCACTCCCCTAGTTTAGAAAAACTATTAATTTTGTTGGTTGAGCCTTAGAGATATATGAATCCACTTGTGAAGAGAGATTCATGGAATTTTTGGTCACGCTGGTCAATATGGAAAAGTCAAAGTGGACCTATTTTCAGAGATGATAAGAATGATCCAATGAATACATGATATAGCCTTGTTTGTTTTCCCCTTTTTATACGACTATTTTGAAGCTCAAGAAAAATATTGGAGGTG
The DNA here is from genome assembly GCA_015143295.1 of Tetracentron sinense. Classification (NCBI taxonomy): domain Eukaryota; kingdom Viridiplantae; phylum Streptophyta; class Magnoliopsida; order Trochodendrales; family Trochodendraceae; genus Tetracentron; species Tetracentron sinense. The sequence goes on along the minus strand of CM026567.1, from coordinate 26,120,408 downwards.
AGAGAGATAAAACATCTTATGAGATGGTCTCCTATGAAATGTTGCTATAAAAATCAACGTAGATGGAGCCACCTTTTTAGAATCAATCTGGAATTTGAGTTATTTGGCAAAGATGGTTGAAACTATGGCAGCTCGAGAAAGTTTGAACTTTGCTCGCAATCTCGGCTTTTAATGTGTTTTGTTGGAAGAAGATTTTATTCAAGTGATCAACTTCTAAAGAATTAGACTTGTCATGTGCTGGTGTTGTCATTGAGATGTGAATGCTATGACGTGTAATTTCAGAGAATGCAACTTTTCCTTTGTGAAAAAGAAGGGCAATAATGTGGCTCATTTCGTAGCACAGTATGCCCGTAATGTCACTGATTTTACATGACACGAATCATCCAATTTCATTAAGCCTCAACTTGTAGCTGGCACTTTATGATGTTTTTCTATTTAATTATCATTCATTATAATAATAAAAAGCTAATAATTGTATCTTAAATCTTAATCTCGCTTAACTAGGGGTGGAGCCTCATGGGGCAGGGGCTGAAGCCCCCCCTCCCCCAATGTTTTGGAATTTTTTTTTGATATATAGTCAACATGGGCAGCCTAGTTGCAAGGGCGAAGTCGGGTAGTGGTAGAGGCTCTAAGAGCCTCCAGAAACTTTTGAGAAGAAAAAAATAAATAATTTAATACTTATATTATTTATTTTAAGAGGGCGTAGGCATGAGAAGGGAGTAGTTATCCCCTTAACTAAAACAAAAAAATAAGTTTTATAATATATTGTTTAGTTTAAGATGAGATAGCCATTAACAAATGAACAACTGCCCCTAATTGTAAGAAAAAAAAAAGTAGAAAAATGGTTAACTTACCGGTAGTTTCTATCATGTAGGTAGTTTCTATCATGTAACAGAATGGCCCGTCCTCATTGGTGCACACCCCACTTTTTCACACTCACCAATTGTGGTTAAGATTCACTCACCCCTAAAGTTAAGCACTCCAATCTTGTTATTATTTAGAAAAGAAGCCAAATCCTCTAACGTGATAACCGGATTTGGCAAATTCAGTTATCACCCCTTGAGGTAGCAACGTGTCCCTTTTGACACCCCTTAACTGTGGTTAAGATTCACCCACCCATCCTTGGTTTTTTTTTATTGAATATTTTTTAAAAAAATTAAAAAACCGTTTTAAAGGTTTTTTTGATATTAAAATATTTAAAAAAGAATAAATATTTCTTTAAAAAATCTAAAGATGGATGGGTGAACCCTAGGGGTGAGTGGATATTTAACCACAGTTAAGGGGTGTCAAAAGGGATACGTGGCTACCTCAAGGGGTGATAGCCGGATTTGCTAAATCTGACACTGTTGAAGATTTGACTTCTTTAGAAAAATAAATAACAAGAATCTTAACTTTAATTTAGATAAATTTAATCAGGGTTAAAAGAGTGTTTAAAAGAGACATGAGAACACGGTGGTAAGTAAAGCATTGGACCACAAGCGCGTTAATCACTGCTCAAAAATATATTAATTATAAACGCATGAAGAGACGAGATGACCCACAAACTTGACACTAATTTTTTTTTTTTCCAGGGCATAACCCCCGGAAGAAATTCCTGGCTCCTCCCCTGCGCTCAACACTGCCATATTTCCCATTTTGACCTTATCTTTTAGACTCTCAATGACTCATCAGCAGTTCCGCACTAAAAACCCCTCACTTACTAGCTCAACCAAATCCTAGGAAGCACGGATACTTCAAAATGGGCTTCGTACCCGTATCCGATACATATCAGATACGGATACGCCTCCGATACGGCTAGATACGCATAGGATACAGTTGAGATGTATCCTGTTAATTAAAAATATGTTTTTTAATTCGGATACGGTTCTGATACGGTATAGATACATCGGGATACGGCCATGAATATTTTTTTAAAAAAATTTATTATTATTATTTTTTTGGAGACCCAGAAGTGTGACCTATCTCTTTTGTTTTTGCATGAACATGGTCTTCTTTATATTATGACTTTCTTTTTGGCTTAGTGGATGATGAGATGACTTTATTTCTTTTGCTTTTGCATGGACATCATATTTTTTTTATACATTTTTTTATACATGAACCAATGGTTATTTTGTACTTATAATACAAAATATAATATTATTATAAAAAAAAAAAAAAATTATGGACGTATCCTAACCCTACCCGTATCCTGCTTCTTTTATAGGTTTTGTCGGCGATGTATCCCGTATCCGTATCCGTGATAGCTGTCCAAATCTCACTTCAAATATCAGAACATGTTTAACAGACAATGGCATTTCCGTAGTTTTCAGTTTTACATATGGGCAATTTAAATTCCTCTGTCTATTTAGCTCGCCATCTCCAAACTCCCCTTTACTTATTATTTGATTCATATGTTCTCAACTTCTCTGGTTTTAAATAAAACCCTCTTTCTGGTTTTCCGAGCAGAAACCATCTGGTTTTCCGATTGGTATTCTACTCCAAATAGTTTTCCGATCTCTGGTTTCTGGCCGTGGAATTGATTTCAAGCTATTGGACACCAGGATCTGATGTCTAATCTGGTTTCCCTAGCGGTTTTCCAGCTGAATCAGAGCTGGTGAAAAGTGGTAATCCGATTGAAGGAATTTCTACTACTTGTTGTTCTAGAGAGAGATTGGAAGGTATGACGTCAGGATCGAGACTTCCGTCATGGAAGGAGAGAGAAAATAACAAGAGAAGAGAGAGAAGAAGACGAGCGATCGCAGCGAAGATCTTTTCTGGTCTGCGAATGTACGGAAACTACAAGCTTCCGAAGCATTGCGACAACAACGAGGTTTTGAAAGCTCTCTGTAACGAAGCTGGTTGGATCGTCGAAGAAGACGGAACCACTTACAGAAAGGTAAACAAATTCTTCTCTGGTTCTCCCTGCGTATTTTAGCAATGTGAAAGAATGGAATCATGTAGGAGATTTAAAATACGAGAATGCCCCTTTAATTCACTCAAAACCCTATCAAAATCTAGAAATCTGGGTATTGTAAGAGGTTGTTGTGACATTTTTGACTTGCTTTTATTGCAAACGCCCTTTTTTTTTTACAGACTTTGTCTCTGGTTCGTTCTTCTTTTGGAGATTCCGATTACCGAATACTTGTAGTTCTCGTGAAAATTTCTGCTTTCTTATATTCTTGAAAGTCGAAACTATCCCTTGAAACATGAGAATCTGCTTATAGTTGTGAGGTTATTCTGGTCAGTTTCTTTCGTGGCTTTTGGGATTCCGAGTTTCCGACGACCGATGAGTATATATTAATATTTTTGTGAGCGAGATTCTCGGGTAACATGTTTTCCCGCGAAAGTCCCACGAAAGTGAAGTATAGCTTGGGGTTGAGGCAGTGTAGATTTAGCAACTGCTTCTGTTCAGGCATGTTCTGCTAATTCTCAAATGAAAAATTGAAAAAAGGAATGATTTTTACAACTGCCACATGTCGCTGCAAAAACATTTAAATATTCTCTTAAATTATTTATTATTTTGCTAATCTGCACTCTGGGTAGAGAAGCTGGGTTGTTCTCAAATGAGAGTTACGATTTTTTTTTGGTAGACACAGATATCACACACTATACTACTCACCCACCCAAACACACACACACACACACACACGCCCCAGACCACAAGGTCTTAAGGGCTCACTTGCACCAAGGAAGGTTTCCGATGTGGGACTAAGTCCCTATTCAGTTTTTTTTGGTAGACATAAATAACACACACTGTATTACTCACCACTCAAACACAAACACACTGAACAGGGACTTAGTCCGACATTATAAAATTTTCCTAGGTGAAAGTGGGCCCTTAAGACCTTGTGGTGTGGAGTGTGTGTGTGTGTTTGGGTGGGTGGGTGAGTAGTATAGTGTATTTGTTATTTATGTCTACCAAAAAAATTGAACAGGAACTTACTCCCACATCGGAAACTTTCATTGGTGAAAGTGAGTCCTTAAGAGTTACGATTGAGATATAGGAAAAAGAGAAATCAAATCCTCAGCAGAGCTCCTTTCTGTTTCGAATCGGGGACCGGTCAGGGGATAAGTGGGGAGTTGAATAACCACGGTTGAGTCATTGACACAATGTGTCATTCTAGATTTTTTTGAAAAATTATGAACTTGCCACTATACACTTGTCAACGAGAGGTGGTGCCCAAGAAAGGCTACCTCTAATACTAGGGAAAATTATCACCTCCTCCGATCGAGGAAGTGATTTATCATCTCGCCCCCTTGTTGTGCTTCATGTCCCCTTAGTACTTCCTTTAACATGGTTTAGATTCACTAATCTATAAGGTTAAAGCATCTAACCTTAGTCTTAAAAAAAATATTAACCATAGGGGTTAGAACTTGTTAACCATAGGTCAAAGTGGCTTATTGAGAGTGAGGAGGAATAATCCCCTTCTCGGCTGAGGAGGGGACTATTGCTCTAATACCAGAACCTTGCGTTATGGTTGCCCCGCTCAAATGTATAAGTTAGTGACATCCCATTTCCTCTTAACAAAAAAAAAAAGATATCCCATTCCCATGTTTAGACCATTGGTATATGGATGACAAAATGAGACAGCTTAATGGACTTTAAATATAGATATATTTTTCCTTTTTTTTGGGATAGGCGACTCTAAATATAGATTATAAATAAAATTTTCATATATGATATCGTAAAAATTTAGTTATGATATGATTAAATCATAGTTTGGCCAACTTTAATCATTAAGGTTCAAATATTAGAATAGACAGTTAACTATGTTTGAGATTTAAAAAAATTATTATAATATATCTGCTTCCATGAATTGTCAATAAAAGGAGTGAAGCATCATCTTTGTTTATGAATTATGATGTGGTTTATGAATTATGATGTGGTGCTGCCCTTATTAGAGAATATCTTATTGTAATAAAGTGAATGAGATACACTATATCATTATTAGTGTATCTCTTTACAATTAGATAGTATCAATTAAATTTGAATTTAGGATTTGATTAGGTCTGATTAGATTAGGATTACCTTTGATACTATCTAAATTTGAATTTAATCATCCAAGATTATTCTCAATAAAATCAGTTTTCTCTCAGCCCAGTCACCCGAACCTTATGGGCACTCTAAACCGTAGGGTATTTCTAGATTTGACACTGCTATTCCCGCTACTGTGTAGGTTATGCAAGTGTGTTTCTGATAGAGTTGTGCATCTAGTTTGGAAAATCTATATTTTTTGTTGTAGTATTTCTGAAGGTCCATGAACCAACCTGGGGCCAAGAATCTCCTAGTCTGGACATAGTTGATATGCTATATAAGCATATGGCTAAAATAAATTTTGATTCTACTATGCCATTTTAGTTTTGAGTCGGTCTATGGGTACTCCCAAATATACTCTCTAATCTTAACCGTCTATAACTAACACTAAGGGCTTGGATTTAGTTTCGATTATTTTGTCTTTTCTAATGCCACATCAGCTCTAATCCTAACCGTTCAATTATTGGGTTAAACGGTTGGGATTTGGGGAGTATATTTGGGAGTACCCGTAGTATAATTCCTTAGTTTTCACATCTACTTAGTCTTTGGGATTGCCCATGGCCCAACCTGGTATCGTCTTCTCACCCTTCTTGTGGGATTGCCCAAGCTATTCCTCATGATATTAAAGAAGTCTGCAGCTCGATAAGCTCGGTTGCTTTCACCTTTGTTTGTCGGTTGAGAATGTTGAAGCTCATGTGATTGCAGCCAAAGCTCTGAAGAGTTTTTCTATTTTCAGTTCTAGATGTCTTCCATGTTCTAAGCTTGTTTGGGACCCTGGTGATCCTAGTATTCCTCGTCTGTTGTTAGAAGTTTTGCTGATTATCAAAAGTATTCCTCTTGTCTGTTGTTAGAAGTTTTGCTGGTTATCAAAAAAAAAAAATCTTTGGTACATTAAAAAAAAAAAATGAGAACAGACATGATGAGACTGCTCATACACCTTTAACAGTCCATTTATCTTTGGATGGAACAAGCACAAAATTATTAGACCCATCTTTTGGATATTTGCATTTTGATTCCTATAATAACCTATATAAAGCGGGAGTTAGCTACCTTACAGTAACCCTGAAGAACCCTCCTCCCTGAACTTCTGTAACCAAGTTTCATTTCCTTTTCTCAAATCTTATTTCACATATTTCCCTTTTTACAACTTTTGCACACTTGCCGCTCTTCTCTTTTTACTTTACTTAACTTTTCTTTTGTTTTTTCAAGCAGGGGTTAGCTGCTTGAACCATCTCACTAAACCTCTAACCTTTATTTCAAAATTGCCCTCTGTCCATTGTTGTCAAATTTCACTTTTTTCTCTACCTTGCTCCTATGTCCTCCCTTTTTTACAATTACCGCAGTTGCCGGGCCAACTAGTAATGCTAAAACTTGTAGTATTGTGGTAATAACCATTTAGTTGGTCTGTTTTTTAAAGCTGTCTCATTCATCATGTTTCACTAAATATGATGGATTTTTCAAGACATCTTGGCTTTGTTGCAAGCAACTTCTCTTGTCTGAAATGTTGGTATCATCAATCAGAGCCAACTTAATAGCAATGTCTTGAAACTTGAAGGCTCAAACAATGAGATTTACAATCAGGGGAGACAACTCCATGTGCAAGTTGCACAACAAAGGCCTAATGTGAGAATCTGCCATCACAGTTTGATATTTGTCAGAAATATGCGAAGAATGTGCAAGCAAGAACTTGGTCCAGCAGGAACATTTTGTCTCACTTCAGGTCATGGTGGGATCTTTGCACCTTAACCATTGGGCTCTGAGTACCCACACACTAGAAGATGGGGTGGAAAATTGCCCCACTTGTAATCTACCTCAATTCATAACCAATGTGAAAACTTTTTAATTACTTGATTTTGTTTTGTTTTTGTTATATATATATATATATATTTCTTCATAGTGAACTAACAATCTTTGTATTTCTTCAGGGATGCAAACCTGTGGAGCACATGGACATCGTGGGTGGGTCTGCATCGGTAAGTCCATGCTCATCGTTCAACCCAAGTCCATGTGTATCATACAACCCGAGCCCTGCCTCATCTTCCTTTCCAAGCCCAGCTTCATCCTCATATGCTGCCAATGCTAATGCTGATGGCAGTTCTCTCATTCCTTGGCTCAAGAACCTCTCATCTTCAGCCTCCTCATCCAAGCTCCCCCACCATCTCTACATCCACAGTGGTTCCATAAGTGCTCCAGTCACCCCTCCATTGAGCTCTCCCACTGCTCGTACCCCCCGAATCAAGACTGACTGGGACAACCCAACAGCTGGCCTAGCCTGGGGTGGACACCAATACTCCTTCCTGCCCTCTTCCACCCCGCCAAGTCCTGGCCGTCAGATCCTGCCTAATTCAGGATGGCTCGCCGGAATCCGGCCATCATCTCCCACATTCAGCCTTGTCTCGTCCAACCCATTTGGATTTAAGGAAGAAGCTTTAGTAGGTGGAGGGTCTCGCATGTGGACGCCTGGACAAAGTGGGACATGTTCTCCAGCTGTTGCAGCAGGTACTGACCATACAGCGGATGTTCCGATGTCGGAAAGGATCTCGGATGAGTTTGCATTTGGCTGCAACACAGCTGGGCTAGTAAAGGCTTGGGAAGGAGAGAGGATCCATGAAGAGTGTGGATCAGATGATCTAGAGCTCACTCTTGGGAGCTCAAGAACCAGGTGAGGTGGCACAGATGAGGAATCAAATGGATGCACAGTGATTTAACTTCTTATATCTTCTGTTTTATTTACTTGAGCTGTTTTTTTGGTGTTGCAGATAGAGAGACACAAGAGAGGAAAATGAGTAAAGATCCTGGTCTCTTGCTTTAGCTTCTGCTTTTTTTTTGTGGAAAATGCAACAGATTGTAGAATTTGAGTTTGAGGTGTTCTGCTGCAAAGCTGATATGTGTTTGAAAAGCTGACTGGTTGTAGGAGAGAAGAGGAAGGGGAGAAAAATAAAGGGAGTTTCTCTCTCTCTCTCTCTCTCCTAATCTTTGAATTATACATAGTTCATTCATGGGTTCACCCTTTTTATTTCAATTTTTTTTTCATTTTAAGATTTTATTCAATGTACTGATATACAGATATATATTTATTGCTGCTTGTGATTTTGAGTTTGCCATTGATCAAGATGTTGAATTTCTTTGAGTGAAACTGCTTAAATCTCAAAGGCCAACTCTTCTGGGCCTTAGATAGACTGGTATTTTGGTTTGGTGATAGATATTGTTTCATGCTCATTTTGGGGCTACCATATCTTCTTCTTTTTCCGCTTACTAATATAATTCAATGCATTATTACTAATGGTCCGTTCTGTTGCTGAAATTTATAAAGTGCCAAGACTTGCAAAGTTTGGTGACTTCTGCCAAGCCTTGCAATTCTCGTCATTTGACAATATCCGTGTTCTTTTGCGCTGAGTAAATCATGAGTAAATTTGTAGGAATTTGGTGTAAGTGCCATTGACTTCGACCAAGCTTTAATGGAACTAAAATATTATATTAATGATATATAGAGGTGGGCATTTTATGGGAAAGATGACAAGGGCAATTGCTGGTAGATGTAATAGTGTCTACTCTCCAACAGTTTGAAGGATAATGGGAGAGGAGAACAAAGAGAGAAAGTTGGGGGAGATGTGATGAGAGTGGATAAGAGAAGAGGAGAACAAAGAGAGATAAGAGAAAGAATGAAGTTTGGGGAGTCCCAAGTCGTGTTTTATCTCTTAAAAGTCCTCTTTTTGTTGAGACTTGTAAAGCTTGACATTTTATACTTTGTCATGGGAGTTAGGTAGGAAATTTGAGTCACTTTGTCAATGTTTTTAATAAGACTATTTTGTATCATCATGAGATTTCAAGTCCTACAATTTTTATGAGATTTGAAATTGTTCATTTTGTTGCATTTAAAGTCATGGGAATTACAACCCCGATGGATGAAAATTATCAAAACATTGAATTCTATTTTTTTAAAAAAAGGATATATTATCCATTGTTAAAACTTGCAAAGTGCTAGACTTTATATGTCTATACACAAAGTCTATACACTTTTGCAGAAGACTAATAAAGTCGGGCACTTTACAAGTTTTTTCATAAAGTCTGGCACTTTACAAGTTTTTTCATTTGACAATATGCTTTTAAAAAAAAAAAAAATTAGATGTATCATGCTTCTCATATCTTGGTTGTAATTCCTGTAACACTTCAAATGTAGCAAAATATATGATTTCAAATCTCACAAAAAAATGATAAGACTTGAAATCTCATGATGATAAAAATTGATCTTATTAAAAACCTAGACAAAGTGACTCAAATTTTCTACCAACTATCATGATAAAGTGTAAAAGTGCAAGCTTTATAAATCTCAACAAAAGTTCTCATCTTTCCATCAAAAAAAAAAAAAAATCTCAACAAAAGAATAGATCCATGCATAAGAATTGAAGTCCTTTTTTGGGGTGTGAATTGAATATCTGTATTTCATAGGTTTTTAAACAACGTACGAATTGAAATTTTGGGAATTCTAACAAAAGAACATCAAAACATTCAAATCTAGGAATTGTCAATAACATTCGTTCTTTTTGTTGAACTTTTAAAATTTTGGAATATTAATATTTTGAAATAAGAGGCAAGAGTCTAAGAAGAGGGGAGAGGTTTCTAACCCTTTTACACGATGAGATCTCAGATTTGTCGAGTTCAATTTAATTAGAAGTTTCACATCTATGGAACTTTTAAAAAATCCAAATTTTTTTTGTGAAACTTGAAAGTTTCATATTTGTAGAACTTTTTCACTGTATGAAATATATGGATGTAGAAAAAATTAAGCTTGAAATGCTCTTATTAGGTGGTGTTTGGCATCGGGTGATGATTGGTACCTATAAGAAGTCGTGGGATCTATTCCCACCGCATGATGAATTGTAAGTGGTCCACCCTGCTACTAACCACTAATTAATTGGTGACGACTAGCAAGTGGTCTACTCCCCTAGTACTAACCGTAGGTAAATGATATCGGGAAAAAAATGCTCTTATTAAGGTGACTCACGGATCGATTACAGTGTGTAGCTCCCTTGAGTCAAAGACAATTTCTCACTACCATAACATAGCTTCTTTCAGAAATAATCCTTGGTCTGTCAATGGGCTGATTCTAGTTAGGCTCGATTCTATATGAGCCTGATAGATGTAGGCCCAAGCCCAGTCTTTTATTTTACAACTTGAGTCGGCCTGCGCGAGCTAACACATCTTTTATAAATATATCGGGCTAGCCTAGGCTTTAAGGAGCTAAGCCCTACAATGACCCACATTAATTTGAGCCTAAGAAAATGAGCTTTGGCCCAACCCTAGAGCCTAAAATATAGGGTGCCATTGACACCCTAAACAATCCACGTTGAAGTTTGCATTTCTCTCATTCCGTTGGAGGCAAAGTTTGGCTTTTCGTAGACCATTTCCATGTACCACATAAGAACAATAAGGGTACCAATCCTTTACATGTACTATTTTCATTGCAATTGAAAACACTTGATTTGATCCCTTAAAGGTTTTTTTTTTCTTTTTGAAAGTATATCTTCATTATTGTCTTAATTCTAAATATTTGGGGTCCTTAACACAAATCCAATTTCTGTTGTATTATTCAATCCTATTAAAACTAATTCTTCGGTTACATATGGTACTATCCAAATCTCTTCTTACCTCTATTCACATTATTTCTGGCCTTCTCCTCACCATTTTAGATAGGGGTGTAACTGAGCCGAGCCAAACCGTGTAGTAGGGTGTTCAGGCTCGAATCACTAATCAAGAGAGCTTCACTATTTTTGTTTAAGCTTGGCTCATGAACAAATCGAGTTCAAACTCGAGCTTGTTTATTGTGTGACCTTTTATACATTTGAGATCAAATGTCCAGATTCTTTAAGTTTAGTTCGAAAATCAAGATCAAACTTGGTTAGTTCCTTAAACAAATAAGGTCAAATGAGCTCTTAACGAGTTGGGCGCTGGAGCTATTCACGAGCAACTCGATTTGTCTATCATCCCAACTTATGTCCTTTCAACTTGCACCAATTCACTCATCATTAGATTAGTAATTTTTTTTTTAATTGAATGTATTATATTTATCTAGTCAACTTAATCGGATTGCCCTCGACTAATCTAGACTTATTTGTTTTCATGGGCCAAGTCACAAGCCAATGAGTGTTGGGCCGGGTGACATGGGCCAAGTCAAACACATGTTGTGCATCAAGGACCCGCACCTATTGAGTTTTTTTTTTTTTTTTTGGTGACAAGGGTATCCGGGCCTCTTAGAGCACCCGACTAGTTCCTCCGGGCACGTGCAGAGCCCTCACTCCACACGCACCAGGAAAGTCGGGATAAATCCGGAGGGTGGCCAACGAGAGCAGGGAATCGAACTCAGGACCTCCGCTTCGTGAGGCGTGGTCCTGGCCATCAGCCCCAACCCCCGTTGGTTCACCTATTGAGTTCAATGGTGTGTATTTTCCCTTTGGTTAGTCCAAAAGTGCTTTGGCCTCCGACGAGTGAGAGTCTGCTACTATGCCCATTACAATAAAAAGATCCTGATTTCAATAAAAAAAATTCCTGATTTTGATTTGACTCGGTTCACCTCTAGTGCTAAATGGCTGCCTGCCAGCATTAATTCTAAAATTGCCACTACCCTTTGCATTTGCGCAAGGAATGAGTCCGTTTGACATGTGCAACATGACACACAAATCTAAGTATGCCGCCACTAGTAGAGAGGGTATGCTAGTAAAAACACAATTTTGAATGATACACTTATTTTGTGTGTTTTTACCATTATACTCATAATTTCTATACATGGTTAGGAGTCGTTAACAAACCACACATAGTGCTCACGAACTCGGCTCGTTAAAAGCTTGGTTCGTTTATTTAGTAAACAAGCTAAATTTGAACATTATTTTCGAGCTCATTTAATTAACGAGCCACGCTTAAACATACTCCCACACGGGATTGTTTATATATACATATTAACCTACTAAAATATTTTAAATATATTTATTTCATTTGATTATTTAAATTAAGTATATGCATTATATACTAGTGAAGATTTATAGTATATAATGTATTTTATATAATAAAAATACCATTTATATAATTATAATCTTATACTAAAATTTTAGTTAACACCATGATTTCTTTGCTTGGGATAATAAAGTGAATTTTTTACCTAATATAAATAGCTATATCCAATAAACCAAACTGCTCATGAACTACTCAAGCTCGGCTCAAGTTCGGCTAGTAAAGCTTGAGCTCATTATTTAATAAACGTGTCAAGCTTGAACATTATTTTTGAGCTCGTTTATTAAACGAATAAGCTTGAACACATCACAACTCGGTTCGGCTCGATATCATCCCTATAAATGGCATTCAAATCAATGGGGGCACACAAAGATCTGTGTGCCATATTGCACACGTCAAATGGACTCGCAAGAAATAGAATTTTGTCTGGCCCTTGCCAGACAAAATCAGGGCCAAACAAATCAACACGTTTTCATTTTGACACTCCTTAACTATAGTTATGATTCACTAATCCTTAAATCTAATTTTGTTTTTTAAAAAAATTAATCCTAAGGATTAAAACTTGTTAACTAGGTTTAAAAGGCAATTAAAGAGACTTTGTGAGTGGGCCATACCAAATCTCGTGCGCAACTGCAAAAGGGTACGTGTTGGATCCCTTTTAATGCTGGTAGGCTCCCTGCCAATTAACACCGGAGGAGATCCTAAGTATGCTTACGAAATCAACATTGCTCCCCCTTGTATTTTTATTTTATTTTATTGAGAGTATATGTACGCGACTATTGGAAACTATAAATAACTAAATTAACTACTCTACTTTACTTTGGCATTCCCGACTAGTGAGAGGTTACGAATGTTGAGAATCCATTATATCCTCATTTCCAAAAATAGATAATGTCAATACCCTCTTTCAAGACTCACTCTCTTTTGATTGGACAGAGTATTAGTTCATAACACATGTCGATAACACACCCTCCAAAAATATATGGACGTCTCTTGGAGAGTTTTCTATTTTGGGAAAGTACATGTCTAGTGGGAGCTATTTAGCTGAAGTTGTGTTTGGACTTTAGGAACAATGGGAGAGCACAAAATCTCCGATCCAACTTGCAGGAGTCTAAACCAAGAAAACAGTTTCTGTCATTTGAAGAGGCTTGAAGGGGGTGTTTATATACTCAAATTCATTGGAGATCTCCATCACAGGTGAGATAACTTTAACTTACTAAGGACACATAATCGGTTATTTGCCGAAAATAAACGATACGGGTTTCTTAGTCATCTTCCTCTTTTGGTAATATATGTTCTTGGCTTGTTCTTGAGTTGAGTTAGGTTTTCTCCAGACGCTATTCGTTCGATCGATGAATCTCTCGATCAGGTATCACTTTGGATACTTGTACTCATAATTTGAAACAAAATCAGGTTAGGAACAATCTAAACTAAACCGCTCCAATCAGTTGACTTCTACGGATCAGAACATGTGCATTCAAATCAACAGATAAAATCACAAGGCTTCGAGCTGGTTCAACAGTTCAGTTGCCCATCCCAAATTTTAAATTTCGGCCATCACTTCACCTCTAGCTTTTAACTTCTTCAAATATACTAGTTTTTCAATATCAGAATTCAACCATGGTTTGGATTCTACACCTCATGTAGACTACATCTCTCCTTGAACATGGCTTTACTTATAAATACTAACTAGTTTAGATTAACGGCAATTCAGGTAGCAAGGGACGCAAAAGCATGTGCATTAATTACCACAAATAAGGTAATGTTTTTGACTCCCAATGAGGATGTTTCAACTAAGAGGGCTGGACCCGAATGATGAGTACTGTACAAAGAGTCTAAACCATCAAGGGCTAGGATTTGTCTGCACCAACAGGTTTGCGGATTAGGGTTGAGCCATGTTTTAAGGCTCTATGCATCAGCGAACTGTTTTTTTTTTTTAGGTTACAAATAAGCAAACTGGGTTTGATATTTCTTTTATTTAAATGTGAATAAACTTGAGCCCAGACCCAAGTACCTATGAATGGGATGGGACCAGGGGGGTTGAAGCGCCGCCGTCCCCCCCCCCCCAAGTTTTGGGAAAAATAATAATAATCCTAGAGAGTAAATAGGGGTGTAGCCTGGGAAAGGGGCAGAGCCAAACCGAAATAGTCCCCCCTAAATTTCTGAGAAAAAAAATATATTCCTTACAAACGGACATCTAGATTCAATGGCCAATGAATTAGGCCCTTAAAAAAAATTGGGGGGCATAGCCCACCGAACCCCCATTGTTACCCAAACAAAAATCCTGGCTCTGCCCCTGCGGCTATGATAGGCTGAGCTTGGCTGCACTCATCCTTATTTTTACTTGTGTTTGGAATTAGGGTAAATTCTTCTCAAATGGAATGGATGTGAACTATCTAAGAGAAACTGATAGACAAAGACAAGGAGCCAAGGTAAGGATGCCTTTAGTACACCTGAGAAGATCAACAATTACTCTTTTGTAATGAATACTGAAAGTATCACTTCTGTTGTGAGCAGGAGTACTTGCTAATGTTTCAAAGGCTTGTAAACAAGATATTGACATTCTGTCTCCCTACCATAGCAGTTCTAAGGTATATTATCAGTCAAAAACTGTATTTCATCGACTAAGATCCATTGATAATCTTATTCCATTAGTAATAATTAAATCGACTACGGTCCAACTAGAATGTGATCTGAACGCCCTATGGGAATAATCTCTTGGACCATTTTTTTTAATTTAATAACCTAATAATGAAATCATATCGGCAGTCATCTTGCTAGCAATGAAAATCATATCGTCAATGTCATCTTGCTACAAACAGATGTTGCACACAAAATGTTGAATATTTGATTTTGATGTTTGATAACTTTAATGGGTAAATTTCGTAAAACCCTAAGTATGGTAGTAACGAGCTCGTCCTCGGTGTGGTGTTATCGTTTGAGCTCATTTCCGTCGTCTCTTTGACGACGGGCCCGTTGTCATATGGACAACGAGAACGTTGTCTACTGAACGACGACCCCGTTATCTCATGGACGATGATCACGTCTTCGTTCTGACGACGTACCCGTTGTCTCATAGACGACGGTCACATCTTCATTCTGACGACGTACCCGTTGTCTCATAGACGACGGTCACGTCTTCATTCTGACAACGTACCCGTCGTCTTATTGTCAACGACCCCGTACCCCAACACGTAATGAGATCCGGTGCTATTGCCCAGTCGCCTGAGACTGATCCTACCTCTACGATGGTAGGTGGTAAACACTGTCTTGGCATTAAATACAGCATTAAATACCATTTAATGCTAGTCACCTCGGACGAGTTCCTACTCTATGCCTGCTCTCTTTTATGTGCAGATACGCGTGCAGTAAGAATGACCGGGAGATCTATCTTAAATGATTATTGAAGTACACATCAGAGATTTGAGGTGTGCATGGTCATCCATGGGTGCCCATGGCCATGGCAGGAGGGGCCTATAAGAACCTGTGAAAAACAGTGTGAAGGGATGGATTTTTTAAGAGCTAAGACCCACAAATTCTCTGCATTTTCTTACTGTTCATCATCTTCTATACCTACTGACTTTACCATCGGAGTACAGGTTAGGGTGTCACACCCTCCACTCCAACCTTCTACCGGTAAACCAGAGCGTGGGGAGGAGCTGTTGCTGACGCGTGTCCTTTTCGGTAACTTCCCCTCACAAAATTGGCGCCGTCTGTGGGAAATTTTAGCCGAAACCACCCTTTGCTCACACCACCTCTCCCGGTCAGCATGGCAGACCAAACTCCTCAGTCTATCGTCGAAAACCAGCCCCCTCAAGCCATTCCCTGCACCCCTTCCGCCATGCAAACGTTCGCATCAGGCCAATCTTCCGGACAACCAGAAAGGCCCATGACCATACCTGATCCCATCCTGTTACTATTACAACAACAACAGGCCACTCTGGCCCAGATAGTCAGCCAGCAGCAGTCGCTGCAGGAGCGGCTTGATGCTTTGGAGCATGGTAACTTAGAGATCGATGACGAATCTCCTAAAGGGGGTTCTGCGGCTCGTAAACTCAGTTTCCCTTCTTCCCCTCCCCCCAAAGTAACAATCCCGATCTCGCCGTCTGCACCAGAGAATCTGGAGAGAAGATTCTCTCACTCCTTCTATTGACGAGACTGCCTATCCTCGTTCTCTTGGTGCTCATGCTGAACAACGAGATCTCCGTGTCAGCAACGACGGGTTGAAGACAGGCTTAACCCTCAAGGACGTGGAAGCCCTGATCAATGCTCGAGTCAGAGGAGTGACGAGCGGGGCCTCTCTCGATCAATACGCTCAGAAGTACAAGGACGAGATGTCCCCTTTTTCCAAGGAGATCGTCGAATCATATACCCCGTCAAAATTCGTGGTACCAAATTTTGTTAAGTTCGATGGGAGGAGAGATCCTATTGACCACCTGACTAACTTCAAGAATGCTATGGCTGTCCGTAATCCGGACGATAATCTCCTCTGTAAAGCCTTCCCTAGTAGCCTGACTGGAGCGGCTGCAAGATGGTTCCGTAATCTACCCGCTGGGTCGATCAAGTGTATAGCTGATCTCAGGTCAGTTTTCATTGACCAGTACATCATTAACAAGAAGAAGAAAGCAGACGCAGATTCACTCTTCGCCATGTGAATGAAGTCGGCGGAACCCCTTCGAGACTTTATTCAACGGTTTACCGATGAAGTCTCTAATATCGATAAGATCGAAGACTGCACTTGCATAACGGCCTTCAAGAATGCTATACCCAAGAATTCTAAGCTCTACGAATCTCTCGCCCTTGACTGTCCAATCAAGATGGACGAACTGATAGTCCGTGCCTCTAAGTACGGGAGGATGGAGGACGATATTGCAGCAACGACGAGACCCAGAGCACGAGAAGTAGATGCTGTGGAGTGGGGAAGAGACCTTCTTCGAAGAGAGGGAAGAGACCAAAGTATGAATCATCTTCTAGCGACGAAGAACCACGGTGGCGCACACGACAGGAAAAAGTGGTGTATGTTGAACGACGGGAAGAACCGAACCGACACTCATTGGGAGTCCGCCAAGATTTAGACTCATCAAGGAGGACGGATCTATGTCCCAACTCCCAACTGCGGGACGACCGTGCCTATCAGAGACAAGAGGAACCCGGGCATAACAAGGAGAGGAAGAATCAGACGACAGAAAGACGTCCTTTTGCATCTCGCACTGGTCAAGTCAACTTCTCAGCGAGCCCGGCGACGATTATGAAGACGATGGAAGACAAACCATACTTCGAATGGCCAGCACGGACCGTTCGTGATGTCACCTCGGGACCCAGGGCGCATGAGTATTGTCAGTATCACAAGTGCCACGGGCACCTTACAAATCGTTGTCGCATCCTGAGAGAATATCTGGAAAGATTAGTCCGTGAAGGCTATCTGGGAGAATATGTGGACTCTGGAAGAGGAGAAGAGCGTATTACGGATCCATCCACTCAATCTCATGAGGGAGAGCCATCTGGTCATATGGGCCCAGGCGGAGAAGCTCCGAAGGGAGTCATAAATGTCATCCATCGCACTCGAGTACCGGAAGTAGATATTGAGCAGCAGTTCCGAGCGAAGGCAAGGAAGTTATCACACGTGGCAAAAGTTTATCAGGTGCGATCGACAACGAGGGAAATCGAGCAGGACCTATCGTTCACTGATCAGGACATGACAACTGTGGTCAGGCCTCACTACGATGCTCTTGTCTTGACTATGCGAATTGGCGATTTTGACATCAGGCGAGTGCTCGTTGACCCTAGAAGTGGGGCAGATATTCTGTATCTCCATGCTTTCGCAAAGATGGGGTTGAACCCAACAGTTCTCATCCCTGCACAGACCCCCTTGATAGGATTCGACGGAAGCTCGATGCAACCCATAGGAGAAGTCATCCTACCGGTCAAAGCTGGACCTATCATCCTGTCCACTCGGTTCTCCATTGTCGACGCGCCGTCCCCATACAATGCCATCTTGGGGCGATGGTGGACTCACGAAATGAGAGCTGTTCCGTCTTCTTATTATCAGGTACTGAAATTCCCTACTCCGGACGGACCAAGTGAAATACGAGGAGACCAGCTGGCATCGCAGAAGTGTGATTATGCCCCACCCGACCTACTCAAATAGCAATTACAGATCGGGTCTGTGGAAGAGGAGAACCCGGGTGAATCGTTGACGAACCACTCTGTTGAACCCACGAAGCTTGTCAACCTTAGGACGGAGAACGAGCCAAGGACGCTACAAATTGGGACCTGTTTGACAACGGACGAAGAGCAGGAGTTGATAAATTTTCTAAGGAGAAATCTTGATGTTTTTGCTTGGTCCCACAAGGACATGACGGGTATCAATCCTGAAATCATCTGTCACCATCTCAACGTTGATCCCGTAGTCAATCCGGTTAAACAGAAGCCTCGTAGACTTGCTCCGGCATACCATGAGGCCGTCAATGAAGAGATTGATAAGTTAATTCAACACGGGTTCATTCGTGAGGTCCAATACGCAGAATGGATAGCCAATGTAGTAGCTGTTCCGAAGAAGAACGGAAAAGTCAGAGTCTGTATTGATTTTACTAATGTTAACAAAGCTTGTCCGAAAGACTTCTTCCCAGTTCCCAGAATCGATAGACTTATCACTGCCACCGCGGGTCACGAGATGTTGAGCTTCATGGACGGGTATTCGGGTTACAATCAAATCCTCTTAGCGGAGGACGATCAAGAGAAGACGGCTTTCATAACGGAGCGTGGCCTGTTCTGTTACCGGGTCATGCCCTTTGGCCTGAAGAATGCCGGGGCTACTTATCAACGGTTAATGAATCTGATGTTTGGACCCTTGCTTGGTAAATCGGTGGAGGTATACATTGACGATATCGTTGTGAAAAGCCGAACTCGGGTCTCTCTTGTAGCCGACTTGGCGGAGCCGTTTTCTATTTTACGCACTTTCAATCTGAAGTTAAATCCTGATAAATGTATATTCGGCGTCACCTCGAGCAAATTCCTTGGTTACCTCGTCAGTCAACGGGGCATCAAAGCAAATCTCACGCAAATTCGTGCTCTGATAGATATGCCGGAACCGAAGACAAGGAAAGAAGTTCAAAAACTGACAGGACGTATCGCTGCTCTTAACCGGTTTATATCGAAGTCTTCTGACCGTTGTAGACCTCTGTTCGAGTTATTGAGAAAGGATTCCGTTTTCAGGTGGACAGAAGAGTGTTCCCAATCTTTCGCCGCCTTGAAGACGTATCTAGGCTCCGCACCGATCCTCTCCGTACCTGAACCTAGTGAAGTGTTGTACCTCTACCTCTCCGTTTCGGAACGAGCCATTGGCTCCGTGCTGCTCAGAAGTCACAACGGCGTAGAGAAGCTTATTTATTTCGTCAGCAAAACATTCCACAAGGCAGAATCCAACTATAGTAAAATGAAAAAGGTATGCCTGGCTCTTGTCTTTTCTGCTGAAAAGTTACGTCCTTATTTTCAGGCACATACCATCGTCGTCATCACTACGTACCCTTTGAAAACTGTGTTGGGACGACCTGAAACTGCGGGACGTATGTCAAAGTGGGCAGTGGCACTCAACGAGTTCGATATCCAATATCAGGCCCGAACCGCAGAGAAAGGACAGGCCGTTGCAAGCTTCCTGGCCGATTTCCCCGTGGAGGAGGCCGAAACTTCAGTGGAGCCCGACCGTCATGAGCTCCCAGACGATGCGGAGGAGGATACCGTTGTGGAAGACGAGGCGGGAGATGGAGCCAAACTGACGATGTGGTGCGACTGGGTCTTGTACGTAGATGGGTCGTCTAATGTCAGCGGTTCGGGACTTGGTGCTGTTCTTGTCAGCCCAGATCATGTTAAAGTACAAAAGCTGACGCGTCTTAGTTATGCTGCCTCCAACAATGAAGCTGAATATGAAGCGTTAATACTTGGGTTGCAAAGTGCACGAGAGTTTGGAATTTCTAAACTCAGAGTGTTCTGTGATTCACAGCTCATGGTGAACCAAGTCAACGGTATCTATGAATGTCGAGATGAACGGATGAGACGCTACGCTGCACTTTTACAAGAACAACGAAAGGCCTTTGATGTCATCGAGATTAAACATGTCCGAAGAGACGATAACAGGCATGCTGATGCATTGGCATACCTCGCCTCGATGATGCAAACTGATGAATCCAAGACAATCCTCATGGAGTATAAGAAATACCCCTCTATTGAACTGCAAACACAACACACGGTGTTATCCGTAAATCAAATGCCAAGCTGGATGACGGGCATAGTAACTTATTTGAAGAATGGAATTCTCCCCTCCGACACAAAGGAAGCAAGACGAATACAATATAAAGCTCCCCGTTATACCCTTGTGGATGGGGAACTGTACCGTAAATCCTTTGGAGGACCCCTTTTGAGATGCGTGCATCCTGAAGACGTAGAGAAAATCTTAGCCGAACTCCACGAAGGGATTTGCGGCATCCATTCGGGAGGACGGACTATCGCTCATCGTGCTCTGGGGCAAGGATATTTTTGGCCATACATGCAAGCTGACGCACAAAAGTACGTACAAAAATGCAGTCAGTGTCAGCGTCATGCGAAATTAATTCATGCCCCCGCTGAGGAACTCAACATCGTGTCTCAACCTTAGCCTTTCGCTCGCTGGGGACTTGATATCGTAGGACCCTTTCCTAAGGCTCCCGGTAATCTAACTTTTCTGCTGGTAGCCACGGATTACTTCTCCCGGTGGATCGAGGCTGTTCCACTTGCGCGTATTAGAGAACAAGAAGTGAAGAAGTTCTTGTGGGAACATATTGTCTGTAGATTCGGCATTCCGCAGTCCATCATTTCTGATAACGGGAAGCAGTTCACAGGAAAACTCATTGCCGATTTTTGCCGAGAGTTGAAAATCAAGCACATCTTCTCTTCTCCTTATTATCCTCAGGGGAATGGCCTTGCCGAAGCAGCTAACAAGAACATTTTGAATGCCCTCAAAAGAAGACTGGAAGATTCCAAGAGAAAGTGGACCAGCGAGTTACATAATGCGTTAAAGGGATACAGGACAACACCGCGAAGCCCTACGAACGAGACCCCGTTCTCTTTGGCATACGGGACGGAGGCTGTTATTCCCACCGAAGTCTGCCTACCAACAAGACGTTCTCGAAAGAAGCACGGAGAGGAAGACAAAAACGTCGAATTAATGGCTATTCATTTGGACTTGCTGGAAGAAAAACGGGAAGATGCTAGTATCCAGATGAAACGGTATCAGCAACAGTTACGAAGGGCGTACAACAAGAAAGTACGGAAAAGGATTCTTCAAGTCGGAGATCTCGTTCTTCGAAAAGTCTTCCAAAATACACGAGAAGTCAATAGCGGAAAGCTGGGTCCCAACTGGGAAGGGCCATACATCGTGGACCGTGTCGGGAGCCCTGGTGTGTACTGCCTTAAAGACCTACAAGGCAATGTAATTCAGAAGTCGTGGAACAACATGAATTTAAAGCAATTTTTCCAATAAAGTCGTGCGTTATGAGCATTTGCTATGAGCATGTGATCAATCGTTTTTATTTACATATCCAGTACTTGATAAAATGTTATAGATGTGTTACCACGACGGGTGCATTTCACACGAACAGGGTACTCACCACGGGACACAGGTGGCTCATACAAAGGAATTGCCATCTGAGCATATTGGTGGCTTATACTAATGGAATGTCCTCTGAGCATGGTGTCCCACCACGAGTTACCATAGCGGGTGCATTTCACACGAACAGGGTACTCACCACGGGACACAGGTGGCTCTTACAAAGGAATTGTCATCTGAGCATACTGGTGGCTTATACTAATGGAATGTCCTCTGAGTATGGTGTCCCACCACGAGTTACCACAAGTTCGTCTTTATGAAATGGACCATTTGTCGAAGTACGTCCGTAGTGTTAATCCACGTCTTTGAACGTAGAGTATGTCTGCATTCCTAGAAATAACCCTTAACAACCCCTTATTAGAGTAATATAGTGAATTATATTCGTTATGAGAGGGGTATCCAATCACGAGTTAATTATATACTATTTGTCTTATTTGAACGAGATGCCTATTCCGGATCGATCGGTTGCTACACGGTAATCACAAATGGAGATATATATAAAATTTACTAACGGGAGTCGAACATCCGAATTACATCCAAAACAAAGTATGAAAAGAAGGGGATAGGAAGGAGAAAAGATCAATATTCCCCAACTTCAACGACTACGACAGCGTCATCGGGAACGATCGGAACGTTGTCAGCAGCAACAGCGGGATCGGCGGAAGCAGCTTCAGCTGGAGCCTCGGGGAGAACGGGAGATGGTCCAATAGGTGACGGGGGTTGCCCCCCTCCTTGTACCTCGAGCTCTTCACCGAGCGGGAACTCCATGCCCACAGCCTCAGAACGAGTGGCCTCGTCCTTCGATTGCTGGGGAGACTCTACCAGTCGTCCCGATTCTCGTAGCTCGTTCATCAGCTCCCTCTCCGTCTCGACCCGATCTTCGGCTATCAGCCGTTCCATCTCAGTCTGGAAGTGGGCTCGAAGAGACTCCGTTAAAGCCTCCTTGGCGGCTTCAACCTCCTTGTCCCTCACGGCCGCGGCCTCCTCTAGCTGTTTGGCCAACGCTGCCTTCTCGGCTTCAGTCGCCTCTAGCCGTTGACGGAGAGTGTTCACGATCTCGTCCATCTCGCTGATCCGAATGACGGATCTCTCGGCCTGTTCCACCGCCGCCTTCTCTCCCTCCATCGCCTTACGGGCTTCGTCCCGAGCTTTGTCCCGTTGTTTGACGGTCGTGGCAATCGTGCCTTTAGCAGTCCGCAGGTTAGCTCTAACGGACATCAACTCGTGATTCAGCCGTTTCACGTCCTCGGCCCCCCTCTTCTCCAAGTCAAGGACTTTGTCCCTCAGCGCATTGGCATTACGCCTGTTTTCGGTGGTGATTTCATACATCCCGGCGAGCATGTTGCCCAACTAAAAAAAAAAGGAGAGATGGTATCAAAAAAAAAAAAAAAACATACCGTGGCAACAGCTCGACTCGCGGCACTGAACATCCTCATCCAGTGCATGTCTCTCGTTGCGGCTATATCCGCTGGGAGTCTCATCGCCAACATCATCGATGTGGCAACGGAGTCATGCTCCATCGCCGAATGGACGACGGTAGGACGAGCATATCCTCGGGGGAAGACTGGATTCCATAGCTCGGCGGGGCCCCCCATGGTAATCCCCTCTCGAGGAGGGGCAGGAATTGGAGGAACAGAAGACGGGAAAGCAGAAGACGAAGCCACGTTTGCGGCTGGTGAAGAAGTAGAGGCCGGGACAACCACAGGGGCAGCCGTATCTCCCACAGTAGACGGAGCAGCTACCATAGCCACGGGAGGGCTAGTGCTAACAATTGGAGGCTCCTCCGCGGGGATACCACTCCCTTCGCCGAATGTTGCAGCCTGAGTAGATGACACCCCGACGGACTCCCGTTGTCGAACCCTCTGGTCGTGCTCCGCCTCTCGCCGAGCTTTTTTTGCCTTCAGGGCTTTGAGAGCTTCTTCCCTTTCTCTTTTCTCCGTCTTCTTATCCGCCGCGGATAGACGGGAGGGACGAGGAGGGCGGGGAGGACGAGTCAGCGTCGGAGCCTGTGAGGATCGTTGTGGTAAGGGAAGTTGGTCAGCCATTTCTTCCTCTATCTCCTCGTCAAGGAAAGCTGTCGGCCCGAGCGGTCTCTGAGGCGATGGATGAGCTGGTCGGCGAGGCTTTCTAGGTAAGGTCTCTGCCTCTACAGCGGACCCTGTCTCTTGAGCAGAGGACGGCGTCCAGGTGACGTAATCGTCCCCTTTATCGATGCGAACTTTCCGTAGCGCGTACTCTTCTTCCGCGGAAAGTTCAGAGAAACGTGGCTTAGAAGTCTCTGCAGAAGAGCGAAACGTTATTAGCCATGTAACAGGAATACGTCTTCAGAACAGACAACGGAGAACGATTCAAAAGTAACAGACCTGAAGTAAATTCGTGAAGAACAGGACGGGCAGTCTCTGCCCTCCAAGCTCCGGAGACCACGAAAGGCATCTCCTTCCAGTCCCGTTCCACATCAGGGAGGTGTGAGATGATATCGGGGATCCTGGGTTTTTGCCTCCAGGTGAAGTACGTTTTCTTTCCCTCCTCATCAACCCCCGGACATTTCACGACATGGCGGAAGTGGAAGACGTGCCTGGCCTCTACGTTGTACCCGTCTCTGTTGAACTTGTTTATCAGAGACATGTATTTGTAGAACTTCGGGTGCATTTGCCCCGGGGCAACTTGAAGGGCGGACAGGACGGAGTCCGCGATGGGAGATAAGGGAAATCGAAGTCCAGCCTCGAACTGGGCGAGGTAGACGATAGTGCAGGAAGAACGGTGGTCTGGAAGAACGTCTTCTTCCTTAAAATGAATGTGGACATGATGGGGAATTTGGAAAAGAGCTCTGTAATGGTCAAGTGCGTATTTGACAACTGGTTTGGTTTTGGGTTTGGAAACACTGGTAATAACACCGTGAGGGGCACTGCCTGAACAACTGGCTTCATCGGCACTGTCTATTCTAACTACTCCGGCAGACATGGTGGCAAACAAGTAGCAAAAAGAAAAATATAGGAAAACGACCACAGAACAAAAGGAAAAGAGGAGAATCTTACCAAAAACTGTATATCTAGGAAGCAAGGAGCACAGCAAGAGAAGAGAGGAGCAGAGCAGCAGACCGTCGGTGAGAAGAATTTCCGGTAGAGTAGTAGAACACAAGAATTCAAGCGAAGAAGATGAAGTATCAGGCCTTCAGTACTTATAGACCAGTCCATAACTCGAAGGACGATAATGACCTCGATCTATATCGTACGCGTGTCCACGCATGCAGACAACGTGAAGGGCAGGATGGTCTTCTGACCGAGTTAAATAACCGTCGGAAAAAACGAAGCGTCCGAAAGATAATGATGACAGACTGCCAAACATTTATGAGGTATGACGTTTCGGCACGCGCAATACAGCTGGCACGACGCTACATCTTCGCGTGTAGAATACGTGACCTATCGCCATTCTGAGGTTAGCAGTATCTTCTCCTCCGTCGTTTCGCTATATTTATGACACTCTGAACCACGTTCAAAGTATCATAAAGGGGCAATTTGTAATGGGTAAATTTCGTAAAACCCTAAGTATGATAGTAACGAGCTCGTCCTCAGTATGGTGTTATCGTTTGAGCTCATTTCCGTCTTCTCTTCGACGACAGGCCCGTTGTCATATGGACAATGAGAACGTTGTCTACCGAACGACGACCCCGTTATCTCATGGACGACGATCACGTCTTCGTTCTGACGACGTACCCGTTGTCTCATAGACGACGGTCACGTCTTCATTCTGACGACGTACCCGTTGTCTCATAGACGACAGTCACGTCTTCATTCTGATAACATACCCGTCGTCTTATTGTCAACGACCCCGTACCCCAACACGTAATGAGATCCGGTGCTATTGCCCAGTCGCCTGAGACTGATCCTACCTCTACGATGGTAGGTGGGAAACACTGTCTTGGCATTAAATACAGCATTAAATGTCATTTAATGTTAGTCACCTCGGATGAGTTCCTACTCTATGCCTGCTTTCTTTTATGTGCAGATACGCGTGCAGTACGAATGACCGGGAGATCTATCTAAAATGATTATTGAAGTACACATCAGAGATTTGAGGTATGCATGGTCATCCATGGGTGCCCATGGCCATGGCAGGAGGGGCCTATAAGAATCTGTGAAAAACAGTGTGAAGGGACGGATTTTTTAAGAGCTAAGACCCACAAATTCTCTGTATTTTCTTACTGTTCATCATCTTCTATACCTACTGACTTTACCATCGGAGTACAGGTCAGGGTGCCACACCCTCCACTCCAACCTTCTACCGGTAAACCAGAGCGTGGGGAGGAGCTGTTGCTGACGCGTGTCCTTTTCGGTAACTTCCCCTCACAATAACTATATTAGATTTTATATCAGATAATAATAGATTTGTGTATGATTAGGGGACATGCAGTTGGAGCTGGTTGTATATTTGCCATGGCTCATGATTATAGACTCATGAGTTCTAGCAAAGGTTACATCTTCATGAACGAGGTGATTATTTTACGTTACATAAATTATTACATTATCCATCAAATCATCACTAAATGGAATTTTCATAGTAATAAATGGGCATTGGAATACGTATATAGATGTTAATTGTTATGCATATATGTATAGTGTATATGATACTATTATAAAGGAGCTTTATTATGATAAGAATGTAGTTAAACATGGCCTAAATATTGTGTTCTGATCTAATATATCAATCTAATACAAGTTTACACTCATGTACACCAACTTATCCATGAAGGTTGATTTGGGAATGTCACTAACACCTGGAAATGTGGCTGTCCTTTTCTCGAAGTTACCCACGTGGACCTTCCAAGAAGCAATACTAACAGGGTACGTATATTGGATGTGGAAACATGCGGAAATGCGCTAATAGGTTCGATAGAAACATGAAAATAAAAAGGAAATAGCTGAACAAAATATAAAACATGAAAAAAAATATATATAGAACACAAGATACATGTATTTCCTTATGTGATAGACTATGTGGAAATACAAATTACAAAAGGTATCCCATTAGCCTGCAACCCACAACTTATATAACATGACAAACCCAGACATAAACCAACTAGAATATCAGGTTCTATTGTAATTCTAACCTGAAAAAACCTCCATAGAGATGTTCTATCCAAAATACAAAACTATGTGAAAATTATATGGAAAAGAATACCCCTATACCTCATTTCAAAGGCGTTTTCATTGATCCCCAGCCTGGGGAAAGGGGCCTGAGAATATTGCTACCAGCCCCAGGATCCCATAGCTATTGGCTTTTGTGGTCCTTTCGGCCCCATTATGATAGCTAGGGGCTATATGACTATGGAATAGAATCCAAGACCCAAGTATAAAAAATTGTCTACCTTAATGCACTCCAAACTTGGCTGCGAGTACATTAATCGGAATTCTGATCTGGTAGCCCATGACTTATATTATGCTTGTAGAAACATTCAGTAGTTTCAGCATGTTTAGGTTCCTAACATGCTTTTACAGCAAACAATATGACAGGAGAAGTGCAATTGCAGCTGGTATGGTTCAGGCCACGCATTCTACAGATCCAATCCTTTTACAGGAAGGAATAAAAAAAGGTTTACCAATCTATCATCACATGTTCTTTTACTTCTTTTTATGCTTCCCAGGAGCACACCTTCTAGTGCCATTTGAACTATTTTTTACTTTGTTGTTTGAAGCCATGGAATACAAAGCAAGGAACTGGAATAGAGAGGTGTATCATGCACTCAAAGTAAATCATTTTTTTTTTGGATTTTCAGAAGCTACTAAATGCCAACAGAAATTGTTGCTGTATTTGATATTTAATCACAATTTTGCAGATGGAAATGTTCAAAAGCACGGTAAGAGAGCTTGAAAGTGGGGGAGTTGGATATGCGAGGATGTGATAGTCTCTCACTCAAAAGGATTAAAATTCAAGAGAAACTGGATACAGAAACGGAGAAAGGAAATTCACTGAGAGAAACTCTGCATACAAAAGTGGAGAAAGGAAATTCACTGGATTAATTGCCCAAATCTAGCCCTTCTATATCCCATCTTTTTCTGTCAATGACTAGCTTCATAATCTGTAGACCAAATCTTCAAGAAGCAATAAACTATCTTGATTTACTCAGTGTAGTCAAGGCGTCGCCTAGGCGATTTTGGGCCTCTGTCGCCTAGGCGCCCCTTTAGGCGGGCGATCCTACAAATTTTTTTTTTTTTTTTTTTTTGCTTTAAAAAAATCCAAAATTTCCTAATAAATAAATAAAAAATATAAAAACATGAAATAAAGTAGTAATAAGATTCTAAATCGTTTTTTTCACTAAAAAAATCATTTTTTTAAGCCACGCCCCTGGCAATCGTAGGAGGGCTCTGCCTAATATTATACATGGACAATGACACGAATTTGGGTATTTTACCCAGATTTTGAAGTGTTTAATACCCCACTATGTTAACATGTCTTTGGTTATGTGATGAATGCTTATAATAGACTTTTTATTTTATGTTTTTGTGGAATGTGGGTGTGGAGTTTTGATCTTTTGAATGTTATATATATACGTGATATATATATAATTATATATATATTTATATTAAATTTATCGCCTAGGCCACGCCTAGGCATCGCCTAGGCAACGCCTCGCCTAGCCGGGGCTAATCGCCTAGGCATCGCCTAGACGCCTTGACTACACTGGATTTACTAAATCGGATTAAAAGTGAAAAATTTAATCGGTACTTTACTTCGGGAAAATACTTAAATTGAGGTCCCACTTAACTTGGCTCACTAGAACAATTTATGTTGAAGTAATATATCTGGTTTATAGTTCGCTAGGTACAGGTAAATCGGTGGTAACTGGTAAGTGGTGGGCTACTTGTGAAATTCCATTGGGTACATTACCCTATGTTAATTTGTTAATGTCTGATCTGATTACTAAAGTGTCTCTAAACTTTAAAGTCATAGTTAGGGGGAAACCAAAGAATGTTCTATTAATCAAGAGGTTAATATAATTCCACGGATATAATTATGTTTCTACACATACAGAAACACACGATAATCAACAAAAATAAGATTTACTGTAAAAGGAAACTAAACTTCCACCGAATTTCAATTACTCAATATCCGCAATTGCAGTACTCAAAACCAAGATTGCAACTAAACCAAATCTCAAAATTCAATCCTTAGTCATATGTATTGATCTTAACACAATATAATTATCAAACCTAGTCCCCAATGCAAAATCCTTACGAACGGACTGGATTAGCAGTACCAGCTGGGCGCGGAGCTTGTCCTGGCCCTCCGGGACCTCCTGGCCTAGCCGTATCATCCTGATTGAAGCACACAATTAAATTAAACACAGATCACATGAACAAATAATACAAATCACAGATCACATAAACATATAATCAAAACTAAATAAACCAAGATTAGTGTGTATATATATATACCCTGCGCCTGAAACGCTGAGGCGGCTCGCGGTTGCGGCGATTGGTGCGGGACCTCACACGAACCACGTGAGAGTGGATCGCACATGACACGCAGTATTGCATCTTCGCATAAAGCTTTGGAAGAGTGTATCCTTAATTTTTTCCAACAGATCCAGAAAATTATAAAATCAAAAGAACGAAATTTTCAGAAAATTCATATAATTGAAAGATATTTAATTCTTTAAAAAAAAAAAAAAAATTACCATCGTAAACGCAGGCCTCTTGAACATCACGAACTGCTGCCTGTTCTACGATGTTCCGGACGAGGAATCGCTTGATTGCCTTATCCTAAATATCAAAAAAAAAAATTAGCTACAAATTCACAAAAAAAAGAAAAAATTTGGGGAAAATGAGAGGAAACCTTAGGGCAGCATTTGCCGCAGTTTGAGCAGCGGATGAACTTAACATGGCCTCTTCCATGCTTATTTCGTCCTCCATTTCTCCTCTTGAACGTCTGTAAATCAATTTTAAAAAAATTGGTAGAAGAAAAGAGGAAAGTGCTTTTGTGGGAAGAGACTTTTGAGAGAGAGAAGAGATCAAAATACCATTTTCTCTGTAACTGAGACTGGATTATCCGCTGTTGTAGATCTTGAAAATTAGGGTTTCGTTTTCTATATGGGAAGCAGGAGAAAGTGAGGTGTCTTATTGGATTAGGGTTCTTATAGGATTAGGGTTTTGCGACGTGGTGTTGTTTTCCGTGTACGGTTGATAATGGGCCGGTTCGGGTCGTTTCGGCCCGATACTTACCGAACCCAGATCTAACTGTAGGAGGGCTGAGCCATGGTTTCAATGGCTAGGGCTTGGTCCGAGTTTAATTTTGCCTTTTAAACCCATAGCAGTCCAAATCGGATACGTATGACATTTAGAGTTAGTTTTTCATTTGCTTATTTTAAATCATAGTTATCAAGTACAGGTACAAGTATAATATAGTATTAATATGTTCCAAAAGTATGAGTGTTATTCAGTAAAAGTACGAAAAAATTAAAATAATTATAAATAAATAGGAGTATAAAACTTATGATGCTAACTACTAACAATCATTTAATACGAAATGTGTTTAATACAGTAAAAATTTGTGTATTATATGTATTTAATATAAAATTCGTGTATTATATGATAATACATAATACGGTAAAAACATGTTATTTTAAACAACGACCCCCTAAAAATATTATACGGGTATAATACATGGATTTGATAGCTATGTTTTAAATTACGATCCCCTAAAACAAAAGAACCAACGACACCTAAATCTGCAATCTTGTTTCATATGTTTGAGTAGTCTATGATTTTAACCCTTTTAATTTGAATAATTTTTAATGTAGCAATAGATGACAAAATAAGCAAAGCCAAAAGTATGTCACCTCAACATTAATTCTGAATGTTAGTGGTTAGCCATAGAGGGTTAAGATTTGGGAGTATCCATAGGTTGAGTTTTCGTATTTAGGGGTTTCCTCTTATGAAATGAGGATTTATTATTGAGTTACTCCAAGAGTCATGCTAGCCCTACTCTCAGGCATTTTCTACTTAGCTAAAAATTAACTCCTTACTTTCAGCCGAAAACCAACACCTATCTTTATTTTAACATGTATTGATTTTTTGACACAAATTAGGGAGTGCCCATACATGAGAGTAGGGCTAGCACGCCTCTTTACTGTATTGTTTAGGGTTTTAAAGACCCACTGACCATATTTTATTCAGCTTTTGAAAATGCCGCTATGACTAGTGTATAGTTTGTCCTAAGATTTCCATTCTACCCTTCCAGGTGTAGCCCAGTGGTCGAAAGATGAACCATAGACCTAAAGGTCTCGAGATCGAGTCTAGGAGCACCCATGTTATCAATTGCCAGGGGGAGGGTATCCCCTGGCAACACATGAGGATTAGTCGTAGTTTTGAGCGCTAGATACCTCACGTTTATTAAAAAAAAATTAAAGATTGCCATTCTGGATTGTCAATAGTCTAAATTAGATAACCCTTATGAGTCGCCGATATTTGGTTTTAGGTCCTGATTGTCTAACTTAGATCGCTCTCATGACTGCCCATCCATTGTTATCAATCATCCTCTTAATTGGAGATTTATTCAAAAGGATTACTATGAAATTCAAAACTGACTTTTTTAGCCCTTTTAATTTGAAAGAAGAATCCTTGCATCTTTTTGTCAACTAACAGATTAATGATTCATCTTTTCATTTTTTTTTTCTAAACGATGATTAAAAGAAAATGGGAAATGTATGTAATCTATTGTTAACAAAGGTTTTATAGTCCTTCGGAATTGATACTAAATTGGAATTTCATGTCTTTTCTTGTATTTAGTACAAAAAAGTAAAATTAGATATGGATATATAGCTTGAACAGATAGAACAAAATTTTTTCTATTGGTATCTATTATGTCTGGTATCAGCATTTTGTGGAGCTCATTTTCTTTTTTGGTTAACTCAGTAACACCACAAGGTGGATACTGAAGGCAAAGAAAGGAAAACACACACACTCACACCCCACATGCAAACACACATACACTCATGCAAACAGACCACACACATGCAGCCTTTATAAGCTTCACCCAAGAGCTTCCCAAAATGGGTACCAACCGTTTGGGACGCTATAGAACTTATAAGGACATGCGTGCTCGGATATACATCCGATATGGGACTAAACTTTGAATTACTACTCAACAGAAAATGAGAGCTTTGGTTTCAATTCATTGAATTATATGGCCTATGGGAAGGTAAAAGAGAGATACCCTATTGTGCTAAAGTGTGCAAAGGCAGTGTAACGATCTAAAAAACAGTAAACAAAACAAAGTAAATTAAAGCAAAAAACAAACCACAAGAGAGATACAATTTAGGTGGTTCGGCAAGATGCTTACGTCCACGAGCAACGATAATCAGTCACTATTCAACAAGAAGATTTTACAATACCCTCAAAAACCCTCTTCCTAATACACCCAAAAACGGCTCTCACTTCTCTTCTTAAATAAACCCTAAAATATCTTATATCATTAGGGTTACAACATAAGAGACAATATGAGTAAAATACCATAAACAGGTCGGGCCATTAATTGGGTCATTCGGATTGCCTCCGGGTAGAATTCATGACAACTTTCCAACATACCCCTCGTTTATGCAGTACTTCATGAGAATAAGGTGGATAACAGTCAATTAATACATAATTGTATAATATACTTTTTTTTTCTTAACCCCTATTTGATTGCAGAGAAAATAGGTTAAAATAGAGAGAAAACAAAAAAAAATATTTGGTGAAAATTTTTATTTTATTGTTAAAGGCAATTTCAATAGATCATAAGAAATGAACAAATTCACTAATAGTGAATTACATAAAGGAAAAGTATGCAAAAAGCTAATTAAGATTAACACAATAGATCACAAACCCTTATGCTATGAAATAATCTCATCAATTCTGATTCAGAAACATTTTTTTGATGGAAACTCATTCTAGTAACATAGAGCGCATGTGGCCGGGCACCTGCAAAGATTCCTTAAAAGCTTGCATGTTCCTCTCATTCCATCGCGACCACTCTATTATAACCATAGAAGGTCTACCGGGCTACCTAACAATACTAAGAGCCTCCTAGAAGGAAGAGAGAAAGATGTGACACCAATTCGAGAAGAAAATAATCTATAGCCACCTTGAAAAGCCACAATGCAAAAATAAAGATGCGACACCAATTCGAGAAGAAAATAATCTATAGCCACTTTGAAAAGCCACAATGCCAAAATATATGATCAATAAATTCCTCCTCAACCATACATAAGTAACAATTTTTTTGGGGGGTTATCTAGAGTTGGATGTAATCTTAAAATGCTATCCACGTAAAAAACGACACCTTTGATCAAGGCACTCCGGAATGTACACTCCGGAATGTCAAACAATTCATCGAGGAAATACAAGATAGGGACCAGGACTCGACACTTGCATAAAAGATTCCACTATAACCGACATTTATTGTTCGTGGCCCAAACTAGGCTGTCAATATATAGTAAGACGAGACAGGACAAATAGACTCCAACCTAGCCAGAAATCTGGCTAACTCACACACTTACCAATTGTTCAAGGGCCTCTTAAACCTAGGGACCCATACCACTAGTTGTAATAGTAGGAAACCAAAATTATGTCTTATTTTCTTTGTTTTCACTTATTTTCTTGGCAACCAAACATAGGGTAAATGTTGATTAACAATGTCCTTTTGTCCACAAATATTACTCTTTTTTATTTGATCAATGCTAGATCCACTTTCTGGTCATCCTATCTCCGGTAGTTTTTACTATTTTTATATAAGAAGACAAAATAAATATGATGGGACCTACAAAAAGTGTCATACTATTTTGTCTTCCTGTATAAAAATAGAAAAAACTAAAAGGGAAAAAGCTGTTGTCATCCCATGGATATGAGTGAAAACATGAACTCAAACAATAAAGATCTGCATGCTAACTTTCAAACCAGACTTAATATAATAAAATATGGCGCAGAGAAGGTGAGAACTAAAACTATAATTCAGCAAACAAGACAAGTTAAGAAAATGGTTGAACTGGAAATTAGTAGAAACATATATTGGCGAAACTTGAGCTATATATATATGCCTTGGTTTTTTTTTAGCATCATTGAAGGTCCAGCGCAATGGCGCCGAAAAGTCCACTGTGAATGGATAAGATCATCCCATCATCTAGAAATCTGAAAGCAAGGCAGGTGTCTATACATATAAACCTTTATTACATTTGATATTTGAAAAAATTGATTTTCCTGTACTGCATCATCTTAACATATCAGTTTATGTTCACTGAGATCAGGGGATGCTTGCTTGATGAAGAATGGTCTCTAGTCCCTTCCTTACTATGGAGGGACATGGAGGAATCAAGCCACGGCCCGTCCATTGACATGCTTCTCTGCATCTGACTGTCCTGAGAGAAGCTTGAGATGTGTGTTTGGCTGTCCTGTGAGAGCTTCTCAAAGGCCTTAAACCTTGAGTACTCATTCATTGAAGCACGCTTAACGAGTGGTGCTTGGACTGGAGTTTGGCCTTCAAGCATGCTCACTACGGCAGACATGGCGGGCCTGAGAGTAGGTGACGGGTTGGCGCATAAGAGACCCAAGTTCAGCATCCTTACTGCCTCTTCTTTGGAGAAGTTTGACCCGAGGATGGGATCGACAAGTTCTACAAGATTTCCCTGCTCTTGTAGGACATAGGCCTGCAATTCAATGTTCTCATGGTCATTTCCAACCAATAATTGCAAATAAGAGATGTATTTAGAGAATAAATAAACAGAATATATATATATATATATATATATATAAGGGAAGAGCAAAAATGCTAATGATTAGCATCGTCATAATCTTGTTCAGATCATATTTAGAGCTTCAATATCAGGCTTAACAAGTCATCGAACTGAGTTATGCTTTGTATTACTTGTGTAGACATGACACGACATGGGTATGGGTATGGGTATGGGTATGGGTATGGGTAAGGGTAATTGGTTATTGGATTTCCCTTAAAAAATGGGCTTAGTTGTTAATAAAAATCTGCTCAAAATTCATAAAAATGTTTCAAATCAGGAACTAATGCATTTGCTTTGTTGATGAACTAATGCAATGACATGCATGTGCCCTGTGCCTTGTTAATGCAAAAATCATTAAGACATTTGCTTTGTCAATGAACTAATGCATGTGTCCCTGTGCCTCAAGATCTGGGATTTCAACCCGAAGTATTGGAATGACCAGGGATAATTTGGTCATTTCTAAAGTAAGAAAACATTTTGTTCATAGCATGAAGGATTCTCAAAATCATATTCATTACTTATAAAATGCAGTAATGCTTAGATTACCCAGTCAAGAAGATAAACAAACTCCTCCTTCGGCCTATAGTTTGTGTTGCTCTTCCCACTCACAATCTCTAATGCGACAATTCCGAAGCTGTAAACATCTGCTTTGTCGGTCAAGTAACCCCTCATTGCGTATTCAGGAGCCATGTATCCTCTAAAAAAAAGAATAAATTTCATGTTAAGATATAAAGCATAAGGACAGTAAATTGTGAGCCATTGTCAAGCACAGCACTTGAATAGAAACATTAACAAAGCAAAGCATCACTATAGAAAATAACAACTTGTGAAAATCACATGCCAGCTTCCTCCGAAAGGTATGAAATCAACTAAATCTGAGGGTAAAATTCTGAATATATTTGGAATCACACACACACAAAATACTGTAACTTGTGAATGGGATGGAGTGCACTCGAATCTGATATCTGTAACAGCATTCCTGCAACTACTTTTTGTCCCAACACATGAACAACTTTGAGCATTAACTACTCCAAGACGATATCGTGGATAACAAGGGCAGAAAACAGATGGACCAGCAAATGAATAGGGATAACAAAATCTCGAAAAAAGTAATTTCTCTTGGTTGAATAAATAAAGTTCCTGAGAGCTTGAAAAATCCAAATACAAGTACTAGAGAATATGCAACTTGCTTTAATTTATGAGTAGCTTCTTCGTACTCATTCGATCAGTTCCAAACAGCAAAAGATCTCCCCAAATTGACATATTCTACTGGTTCCGTGGAGTGCTCTAGGTGATCTCTTTGAGAGTCTTATTAAAAACCTCTTGTTTTTTCTATCAAAGGACCATGCCCTCGACACCTTGCCTACTGAATATCAGGTAATAACTCTAAGAACATTGGAGTCCTCCTTCCTTGACCATATGGAAAACATGTTGCTCCTATAATTTTCCGGATAAAACACCCATAAATCCCGTTTAGTTTTTCAGCGTAACAGTATAAAAATCATTTTTCCCATTCAAGAAAAAGAGAGAACGCATCCAGTTACTGAAGTACTAATAACTTCTTGTTGATGGTCTCTTCCATCATAGCAAAAAAAGTTCTACTTTTTTACGATAAAAAATGCGAATAATTCATGATTTTTTCGTCAAATGATTAATTTGTAAACTATTCACGACTTTTTGAAAATGTGGCAAATTTCACCAATTAAACACGAATTATTCACGACTTTTAGAAAATTATAGAATAAATATCGATTATACACATTACATTCTGTTTATATATATTTTTCTAACTTTTCAGAATTTTTCTATTTTTTTCTTTGAATTTTTTCTCTAGCCGAATAATTCCCAAATCCGACTAGGTGACTATGGTTCCACCTTGTATTGAAGAAGCTACATCATCTTCTCATCTAGACGAAAAAAGGAAAGGATAAATTTTTTTTATAAGCAAGAAATAAATGTTTATGCATGTTAAAGTAGATCAATCTATGATGTAATCAATATAATATTACCGGAATCATTCAGCAATTTTCGGGGTTCACACAATTTATGCTGTCACTTTTAGAAAAAAAAGTCTGACACAATGAGAATGGTTGCCTACTTGCATCATCGTTCGTATTTTAAACTAGAACGTCCACATCATGCTCGAGAGTTTTGATATCCTCGATTGAATTTCAATTTTAATGTTGTTTCTTCTCTTCAACTATTTTTTTTTTATTGTTTTAAGGACACCTACGCAAAAATCAAATTTTAACCTCGAGGTTGTGATGGAAAATGTTGTTGACTTGAGCTACTTGACCAACTCCTATGGCCTCTGAGTCATTATTACTGTCTTACCTATTAAGTTTATCATCCATTACTATATATTGGTTGCATATTTTAATGAATATAACATGATGATATCTATATTTTCAATTAATAAAAGCTAGCTAAATCTTCAAAAATCACATGTGGAGAAGAAGCAAAGAGAAATGGGGAAGTAAAATGACTCACATCGTTCCGGCTATTCTTGTGCTGATATGGGTGTTCTCCTCTTCATCAAGTTTAGCTAAACCAAAGTCCGATATCTTAGCATTGAGATCCTTATCAAGCAGGACATTGGTCGCCTTTATGTCTCTGTGAACAATTTTCAACCTTGATTCTTCATGGAGATAAGCCAATCCCCTTGCTATCCCCATGCAAATCTTGCATCTTGTTGGCCAGTCCAAGTTTAGCCGGTACTCCTCACGACCTAAATAAAATATTGAATTCTGATCAGTTTTAAGGCTTTAAATCATTGGTTGGGAAAATGGAAATCAACAGTAACAATTGAAAATAGTACTCATTCTCAAAGCCCAATTAGTGATATTAAAAGATGGCAATAAGGCATTTACCAAATAGTGCACGAGCAAGGCTATTATTTTCCATGTATTCATATATTAGCAACAGCTGGTTTCCTTCAATACAACATCCATAAAGCTTCACGAGATTTGGGTGTTGTAGGGCAGATATCATGCCTATCTCATTTACGAATTCGCGGTTCCCTTGCTTTGACTTGGAGGAGAGCTGCTTGACTGCAATCACCCCACCATCTGACAGTGTACCCTAAGATCAAGCAAGGTGAAAATATGAATCAAAATTCAAGAAATTCACATAAAATTTTGAAATTTCGAAAAGCTGTAGGAAAACATTTTTTTCCTTGTAGTCCCTTTTCTCTTGGTATGTATGCCTGGATCAAACCCCGTGATTGCAATCATAGTGACAAAGTCGGGGTTCGGGAATAATTCGGCAGGGATCAAGTTCGGAAAATTCGGGAAAAAAAATAAAAAGTAAATTAATAATTATAAAAATATACGGAACAATTTGATTAAACTATATTTAAAAAATAATAATTTTTTTGAATAATTCGGGAATTATTCATAAAAAAACGCGAATAAAATGAAAAAAGCACGAATAATTTAGAAAAACGCCGTTTTGTTAAAAATTCGCGATTTAAACGCAGAATCATTCGGCAACTATAAAATTCACGAATAAAACGCATTTTTTTCAAAAAAACGGAGTTTTTTGTTACAATTATTGCAATTTATAGTGCTGCCAGGTTAAGCTACAGGCATGATCCACAAATTAGATCCATTTTGGTATTGAAAAATTGAAAATTGAAAAACCAACATAAAAAAGAATCCATATCAATAAATACCTTGTAAACGGGCCCAAATCCGCCTTCGCCTATCTTATTTGCAGGGTCAAAGTTGCCGGTTGCAGCTTTAATCTGTCTTAAACTGAAGTAACCTGTTTGTAACTCTAGGCCTCTAAATTCTGCAAAAGGAAAAAAAATTAAATAAGTAATTTTTGTAAGTATAAAACGTAAATAAACAAAAATAGCTCATTCCTTTTCATTTCAGTTTCCAAGTTGGAACAACAGAATAAAGCCATAATTCTCTCTTCCACTATCGTCAATAGACTATAGAAAAGTATAATAACAAATGTACATGAGGTTGGTAAATATGTGCACAGTTTACGCTTCCTGCAGAACTAGGAAATTTCTTCCAGAATTCCCTAGTTTTCCACCTGTTGAATTAGAAACCCCAGGTTGTTCACAGTTTTCAGATAATTAGGCATATTTAAGTATCATCATGTGTCAATGCAGCAGATCTGTGGATCTATGGTGCATTTACACCAACTTTAAAGATGATTTTTTAATATATTAGGTGAAAATGAAAAAAAAATGTGGTTTGCTACACTGCTGTAATGGGCTATCTAAATAAGTCCAACTGTCTACTTATTATTGTTAGCTATTTTTTTTATGTACTCAAGGTACTTTTGTCCCTTTTATCTTAATGTCCAAACCATCTGAGTGAACTCTCCTTTATTTTTCATCTTTTGGAGCCACTCCTAGATTCTCTTGAATGTGCTCATTTTTGCTATTATCTTTTCCTGTCTTCCCACTCATCTGTCCCAACATCATGTCAAATCCGTAAAAGCACAAACATTTGGCTTCTTCTAGAGGACAAAGGCCGCAATTCACAAGGACTAGCCCCCAAACAGTAAAAAAGAGAACTGTAAAGAATGCATGTTTCTATAAATGCGCAAGATTCAGATTAATTTATATCACCTTTATTAACGAGGTCTTTTCCTCCCAAATAACCTTTCATTCGAAGGAATACCAAAATCGATACAACGACCACACATGAGGCAGCTACGATGCCAGCAATAGCTCCGACAGATAGCCCAGTATGAGGATCAAAGTCTAGAATAAGAAAAAGATAACATTTATGACAATGAATTAGAAAGGAAGGGGGAAAGAAAACCCAGAATACAAGATGAACTTACTTGGTGTTACGGTAATAGCTGATATAAGAGGTCCATATACACCCCTGTCCGGAATGGCAGTAGTCCCTTTCCCTGACCAGTATAAGTGGATCTCTAGCGTACTACCATCAACACTAACATTATTAAATTCCCTAGTAATGCCTATACCAACCCCTTTAGCTTCCTTCACAATGTTAAAATCCTTTAGAACTCTTGTACCCTGCAGAAAGGCAAAACATTTCAAGATTTGGATGGAAACATCACTATTATTATTACTACTATTTATTGTTGTTAGTAGAATTACAATTTCTATTATAGTCATTGTAATTTATTCTCTAGATAACAAAAGTAGAACATCAATTTAGAAGCTAAATATAAATTAGTGAAAAAGGGAACCCGTTTATAGTCTCCATGAAAATGACTCAGGGGATGATGCCAAATGATAAATGAGATTATGAACTCAATACTACTGATGACAAGCAGTCAATCCCTCACCTGGATCGATACATCAAAAATGCGTTTCCCAAGGCTGCTAAATGTCTGGTCCTCTGTATACATTATTTCGGCAAAGTGGAGCTGCACTGTATAACTGCCCCTTTGTAAGCAGAGGCCGTAGTACTTGAGTGAGACGGGGGCAAGGCGAGCTGTTGTGTAAATGCCTGGATTGGTCGTGTTCAGAGCACTCGTGTTTGTTGCTATGTAGTCAGCATTAGAATTTCCTATGTAGACCCCTGTACTGCTATAGCCCCACCTTTCGGAAGATAAGAAATTTGATGGCCCCATCGTTGAGGAGTCCTCTTCGTATTCTTTGCCATCATTTTTCAACTTCTTGCCTCCACAATTAATGAACAAGGAATGGTCTGCAGATGTGATGGAAATCATGTGCAATCAATCATACCTAAAACTTCATTATTCAAAACTCCTAGGTACATTATGAGTCTAGATGATTACAATTTCATGAAAATACAGAGCGATGGTTTCCATTCTTACATTCGGGTTTCTTGGAGCAGGGGAGGCCCTTCTTTAAGCACCAAGAAATTCTACAAAATGAAGTTTTAGAAGCATATGCTCATTTATTTTTATGGTGTGCATAAGTAAAGTGGTAGGAATTCCAGGAAAGGAACTTACGAGTTGTCTTCTGAAGATGAATAACTGGAAACTAAGTTCCTGCCAAGCGATAAGAAAAGGGTGGTTTATAGAAGAAGAAAAAATGAGTAGAGGTTAAACCTCAAAAGAAATAAAGAATGGAAAGCAGCTTACACATTTGCTTGCTGGCAGCTAGATGAAGATGCCTCTGTAAAGTTGTTGTAGGATAAGTCACTGCAATACATAGCAGAATAGCATTGTGGCAATCAATTCTTGATGGAAGATAACAATCCAAGCAGGAAGTAGGAGATAAAAGGGAAATCAATTTTGAAAGACTTAAATCAGAAAGGTAGGTAATGATATACTGAATCATGTTCTAGCCAAACAAAATACAACACGGAGCTCAAAGAAATACGAACAAACTCTGTTGGCTGCTCAATATCCAAGGAGGTATTGCTCCAGTCAAAGAGTTATTAGTCAGAAACCTACATCCATAAACAATACTATGTGTCATTTAGGATTAAAAAGTAAGCTATTACGGATAGAACACAATCAATGAGGGAAACAATATACAGAAGTGTGAAATGTCTGCAGAGTGATAGAACATGAATATTGTATTCTGAATGGCTATTTACTTACATGTTTACTAGCTGCGACAACTGCTGAAGGGTTCCGGGAATCACACCAGTCAAAGTGTTGAAGCTCAAGTCTCTATAAGGAAAGTTCATACGAACAAAAATTAGGAAAGATTGTCTCCATTACGTAATTAATGATGAACTCATGATGCATTCTCATTATTTTGAGTCTCTAATTGTATCATGCAAAAGTGATTACATACTCAATAGTACTAGGAGGTATGTTTCGGTAGGTTCTCAATGTGTTCATGGATAATGTGATGCGAATCACAAACAGTAACACCAGTAGTAAAGGTAAAGAAGTAAGATCTCCTTCCTGGCCAAACATTACTTTTCGGAATTGGTAATGTTGGTAAAACTGCTGGGTGTCAAAACCACGACTTGGGTTCAAAACCTGTCCTTACCTCCTTCCTAACTCACTAACCATCACTCTTGCCTATTCAAAAGAGTAATAATAACAATTGCAATTCAGAAATAGAAGACATAATCTAATGCCCAATCCACTGGGTTAGACCAACTTATGCTTGGAAAATTTACCAGTCAGTAAATCCATATCAATAGCAAGTGAACAGTAACAAGAAAGGAAAAAAACAAAAAGATAAGTTCCAATAGATATCTAACAGGAAACAATATCAACTTTCAGAAACATGTGACAATGCAGTAAAGAGTTATTCTGCATTAGTAGATCCTTAGAGAAACTATGTGAATCAAGGCATCAAATGTGTCTATTATTAGATCATAAAGAATCCTACAGGACATGAGACTCTGAGAGTAACTTGTTAACTGGATAACAGAAAGTAGATCAAACAAGATTTGAATCCTGAAAACCATTTAATGTATTGTGATAATGAGGCTGCAGAGAAGACTGCATCTGATTCAGTTCTTAATGAGCGGACCAAGCACATTGAGGTTGATATTCATTTTGTTAGAGAAGAAGGTTGAGATGGTTCATTATCTCTTCAGCATGTTTCTTCTTCACAATAGCTTGCTGACATATTTACCAAAGCTGTTGGGCCTATTCTTCTTCAGGATGTCACTGTCAAGCTGGGCATGCTTGATGTTTATGCTCCAGCTTGAGGGGGAGTGTTGGTACATGTACTCTAGCTTTGTAAGGAACATTTATGTAATTTACTAGTTCCCTTAATATAAGAGACTTGTAGGGTTCCTTTTCCCTAACCAAGTCACTTTATCCCAAATCTCTTTATTCTCCTCCTCTCATCTAAACCCTAAACCTAACATCCTTTTTATCTCCTATTATATCCCCGATATATTTTTCCCATCAGTGCAATATGTGCGATATCGACATTTAGAACCTTGGATATCATAATCTCAAGAGTTGGGCACAATATAGCAATTTTATGTAGAACTTGGACTATAGCCCCATATCAAGACACAAACCACAACTTTGAGCTTTCGTACAACTCCTTGTGGATATAATTATAAGTGAGTAACGTGACCCCCTACGAACTTGTTGACATTTATTTGAGTAAATATTTCCCTTCTATGATTATTGGATGTTTGAAACAATATACACACTATATAATATCAGCCTATCATATTAATGCAGCCCAAGATGTAGGATCATATGATGAAATGCATAAAGGTCCAATAGGGGTGAAGCATAGTATCATACTATCATGTAATAAAAGAGGTAGTTAACCTTGGGATAAGAAAAGGTATTAGAAATATCAGTAGTGGTTTTCAACAAGATAATGGCTTTGGAATACAACTAATCGCATAGAAAATATGCTAGTAGATTTTTACTAGAGCATGAGATTGGCGATAGAAGGACCATTTAACATTTCATGTAGGAAAGAAACATGGAATATAGTTTGCAGAGCTAGATTAATGCTAATAGCAGAAATTAAGTGATTCCTCCAACAGAGTTGAGTAATTTCTCTGAGTCTCAGAGTGAGCCCTCTCATTGTTATCCTTCAAGCATGAAACCTGTATGCTCCTTGATTAATCACACATGAAGCTCATCAGCATGACAGATTGCTAAGCAACGAAGTTTTAGGCTCAACTTTAATCCTTCGACGTATTTTAATGCTTCTTTTTCATTCAATCTGGGTGTCAGGACTAGGATAATCTCCCTATTTAATTCAGTATTATAAGTCTAGTAAATACCATCTTCTCACCCAAAAAAAATCATGAAACCTTTACGTCTCTATAATACAAGTTTGTTGTGCAGAAATGATACGATAGGACAGAGAGCAACGTAAGAAGAAAGAAAACATGCAAGACTTACATATCACATATATGATCATGTCCACGGGCGAATACAACCCAGAGTTTCCATCCCATAAGAGAGCCTTTTTTAGGGTTTTTTCTTAGGAATGAACTAAGGTAATCACTTGTGAGTTCATCATATGTTTTGATCAGTTAAATTCAGAGAAGTGAACCTAAATTCTAGAATTTCCAAGTCAGTGTGGTCCAATCAGCACTGGATAGAAGAAGAAATCAAGCTCCCGAGCACAGGAGTCTATGAGAGTTGTCTGTCCAAAGAAACTCACAGAGTTTTCAGTTTCGTCATCGCCCCAACATAATCAGGGATTGATCCAGTAATCCAGCAATTTCTCAGTACCCTGCATTATGTAAACCAAATAGAGTACTGAGTGAATGGAATATAAAGACTAACATATGCTTACTCTGTGTAGAGAAGTATAAAAATTATCAACTCACAATTCTTCCATGTTTTTCATATCCTGCAAATCAGGGAAATCTATACTCGACCCATTCAAATCACTAATCCTCCTGAAATTCAAGATGCATCAGATCAAAAAAATCAAACCATCTGTCTACATTCCAATCTAGTTGGAAACCTCAGGAAAGGCTTCTGGACTCAATACATATATATATCAATGATTGAAGATGGCCTCACAGATCAGTTAAGTTTTTCAAGAGAGATATGGTAGTAGGAATGGGCCCCTCCATGGACGTGCCTTGCATATCCCTGAAACAGTTTGAATTAGCAGTTTATTTGAGATGTTTTCAGACAACAATAACTCCCCTGTGAAATCTATGTTAACGTTTCACAAAATGCGAAGAAAGGGCAGTTGAATCCAAATAAAATACAGTACTCACAATCTTTCAAGTTTTGTCCAGTTCCCAATGAAATCAGGTATCTTCCCAGAGATGTCATTCCCATCTATCCTACTGCAAGTAGTAACTGAGATTAGAAATTTACTAATTCAAAAAATAAAGATGTCAGAAAAATTAGCATCAACTTACAAATCAGTCAAGTTCTTTAGATTGACAAATGTTTCAGGTAACATTCCTGTGAAATTGTTTGCAGAAGCAAGGCTGCAAGAATAGGAAGTGATTTAATGGAATGAGAAAATAGAACTAATAATG
Organism: Tetracentron sinense; assembly: GCA_015143295.1. NCBI lineage: Eukaryota > Viridiplantae > Streptophyta > Magnoliopsida > Trochodendrales > Trochodendraceae > Tetracentron > Tetracentron sinense. Next base: position 26,076,126 of record CM026567.1, on the reverse strand, counting down.
ATATTGATAATGGCAGTAGTAGCAGTGGTAATATATATAATAATATGAGAGTATGATCTCGTAAAACTACTCAAATGGGCAATTCTGGGAGTCAAGTATTTATTGGTTCCGGTGGGCCCTACTATTGAGTGGCCCCAATATTAATTGGTCAACATTTGCTTATTAAGGGATGTTGACTAATACATGGTCAGCTATGGACCTATGGAGCGTAGGCCATGAGAATTTGTATTGTCACACATAGAAATGCAGAGCATGAATCAAATTTTCCGCCAAAATAATGATTCTGCTTCGACAACCATAAACAAGTCAATATTACGAGTGGGAATGAGATTTTGTACAATTACAAAATAGAAGTGCAAATGAAGATGCCAACTCATTGGCATGATAATTTGTATGGTCATAATCATAGAAACAGATCATAAAATCAAATATCCACACAATCAAAGATCTTGTCCTTGATTACCACAAGAAATATGTGGATTATATTAGAGATTTATTTGTAGGAGACGAGATATTGTATAGTTACACATATACAAGTGCCAATGAAGATGTCAACTCAAAGGTCATGCGATTTTGTATAGTCAAATCATAGAAAAGCTTGGCATGGGATCTTATTAGATTATATGTGATATCCTCCTTTATTAAAGATCTTGAGCTTGATAACCCAAGGAAATAGTGTGGAATAAATCAACCTGCCCATTAATTGTTGGAATCGTCCTGCATCAATCAATGGATTACCATATTGACTATTCAGCCCATGCTTTTGTTCAATAGGACTATTTGTAGGTTTTGCTCCCAGTTTCCCTGTTTTCTTGAGTAAGTCTAGAACATATTTCCACTAAGAAATAAAAATGACCTTCTTGGATAGTGCAACCTCGGTGCTAAGAAAATACCTAAACAACCCAAGGTCTTTGATCTCAAACTGTCTTTTTCAAGTATTCCTTAAGACACTCACTAGTTACCACTATGCCCTCCACATACACAATAAGAACAATAGTGCTACTTTGAGTATGTCTAAAAAACAATGTGTGATAAACCTAACTTTGTACAGAGACAGCTCTTTTCATACCACCACTAAATCTATCAAACCATGCCCTTGGTGATTGTTTTAACCCATATAGTGCCTTATTCAGTCTGCATACTTTCCCTTAACTATCAGAGAGCTCATCATATATATCTCTTCTTGTAAATCTCCATGGAGAAAAGTATTCTCGGCATCCAGTTGGTGTAAAAGCCAAGTGGATTTACAACCACAGATAGAATGACTAATAGAGTTCATCTTGGCTACTAGAGAAAAAGTCTCTTAGTAGGCTATCCCATAAGTCTGCGTATTCCTCTTTGCAACCAATCTTGCCTTAAACCTAACTTGTCCAATGATCCATCTTCCTTGTGTTTCACTAACAGATCCATTTGCACCCAACTGGACGCTTTCCTTTAGGAAGATCAACTAACTCCTACATTTCATGTTAACTCATAAGAGTAAGAGACTGAATTCCTCGATTAACAAGAACCCAAATCAGGTTTAAATATGTTATTGGATAATCTAAAATTGGACATTAAATCAAACTATGAATCTAGACTGAATCTAACATATTCTAGTGCAATTCTAATAACAACTTAACATATATATATATAGCTTCACATTGACATAATTGATGCAGACACAAATAGCTCCACCAAACTAACCCAGTTTTGCAGATCAGTAACCATTGATCATGAAAGCATATATGTGTGATAATCATGAGAGAGAGAGAAACAGAAGTGAATTGGCACAGGAGTCTTACAATCTTGTCAAACGGCTTAAATTACCAAGTTGTTCAGGAAGGGGTCCTTCAAACTGATTATCTTCCAAGTTACTGAAAAAACCAATTTGAAAGAGAATCAAGATTAGTCACCACTCAATCTACTAAACTACAGAGAATTATAAGTCACTACTCACAGATCCTCGAGTGTAGCAATGTCACCAATTTCCTTTGGAATCGGTCCGCTGAGTCTGTTTCCCAAGAGGGACCTGCACCGTACCGATTATATATTAAATGGTTATATGAGAATCTGAAAACCAAATGCAAATGCAAATGAAAGTAAGAAGAAGAAGAACTTACAGAATGGTGAGATTGAGGCGAGCCAAGCTCGAAGGAATGGACCCATTGAGATAGTTGCGACTGAGATCTCTGTTTAACAGAAGAAGGATCCTTGTATTATTAGTCCTTCTCAATATATATATATTTTTGGATGGAAGGTATCAAGTAACACGCTAAAGTCTAAACACACGCACACAGTCTTTCTCAATTTCAAATGGTGGTTGGGCTAGATCCGAATCCGATCCGATTAAGAATTGATATCTGATCCGAGATCCGTCGGATCATTAAATAATCGATCCGAATCCGACTACGATCCGAATCCAATCCAATCCGACAAGGTTAATTTAAAAAAAAAATCAAATTTATAATATAAAATTCTAATATTATCTTGATTAACTCTAATTAATGCTAATTTTTTTAAAATTAATACGTTATCCATGAAAATCTATTTAATATATTTAAAATGATTTTAAAAAGTTAATATAATCGGATCGAATTTTAATTGGATCTGATCCGATTATAATCGGATTCCATCAATCCGATTCGACGGATCACATATAGAGTCCAAAGTCCGGCTAATCGGATCAGGATCCGATCCATTGACAGCCCTATTTGGGCCAACCCTACCCCATCCTTAATGGCAAGCCTGGGCTGGGTCGGGTCGGGTCAGGGCATATCCAATTTATCAACATTCTTCTTAAACCCGTTCCTGCCCTATTCCGTAATTGTCGGTTCGATATTTTATGTTAAAAGTAATATATTAAAATAATTTTTGGATTTACTTAAGAATAATAGTAATTTCACATTATAATTGAGACGGGTCAACTTAAATCCATCTCCCAAACCCTGACTCAGGTTTAACCCTCTATTCCCACCCCGTTTAACCCTCTATTCCCACCCCGTTAAAAACTTCCCAATCTCATCCCCGGGGGGGATTGTTACCCGATTAACCTGTTGCCATCCCTAGTTAGGGGGCCGAGTTTAGAGCCGTCCTAGTGTTATCCTCCACCTCTGCTTATAACACGTTAACTTAGGAATTGCATCTGGAGAGTGTTTAATGATGTGACCATTCTGAGACCTTCTCAGCTAGCACAGGAATCAAAGGTTTTCATTTAAAAAAAAAAACCAGCGTGGTATTCGAAACACTTTGAATCTGGGCTATTTCGGCCTAGACGGTCTCAAAAGCAAAATCTTTAAAAAAAAATTAAGATTTTAAAATTATATTAACATATAATTATGATAAGGCTTCTTTATCCTAGGAATAAAATATGGCGACATTTTCATAACTACCAGTAATGGAACCAATATTTCTGGAAAAAAATCTCATTCAAATATAAATATGTCACCACAATTACAACAAAAATGGTTCACTCAACATAACATTTTATATTTTAAAGCAGAACTACGAATCATATTTATTTAGTTATTTATTTCAAATAGCAAATAAGGTCCTATTTTATGCATTAGCATTTTATTAGCAGTGTATAAATAGCTCTTGATTTCCAAAAAAAAAAAAGTGAAGGCAGTCCTATAATTGTGAGATAAATCATGCTACAAAACTATCTCTTTTTACACAATTACAGAACTACCACGAGCTTTACATTAAAATGGGAGCTCCGTCAAAGCATTAAAGCATAGCTCCAGCTCATATTTAAATTTTTTTAAAAAAACCAATATATTAAGAAGTAGCACTATGTTCTAAGGGAGTATTTTATGAGCAGAGGATAAGAGGCTCCTTACTATTTCAAAAACAAAACCCTAAACCTTTTTTGTCACTTTAAGGCACAATCGTATGGTGCACTGCTAGATGCATTTTCTCCTTGGTTAACCAGCACTTGGGTCGAGTTCGGGCTTAAAAGCCTTTGTAAATGTATCAGTCTTTGGGCCGGGTCTATTAAAAAATTACCAAATCAAGCCCAAACAAGGCCCATGTAAAGCCCTAACCAATACCAACCTTTCCCGAGTGATAGTCCTTGTATTAGAATTTGAACGGAAATGCTGTATATTTGTGTTAAGTACTTACATTTCTTGAAGAAAACTAAGATTCCCGAATTCTTCAGGTATAACCCCAGTTAGATTGAGACGCTTCAGCAGACTGAGAAATTCATAGAAATAAGAAATTGTTAGTAACTAGCCGAGCATCCATTTGAAAACAAGTACCTAACTGATCAAGATTCACGAGTACACTAGTTTCAGTGGCTACCAACACAAACCAAATAAAAATGGGTTGAAAAAAGTATAAGTAGAATCAACCTAACAAGAAATCCCCAATCCAAACCAGCCTCCTATTCCATTCAAAACAAATAACAAATAAGAATTATAGTAAGATTTAGAGTTCAAATATGTGATGGAGCTCTGCTTCAAGGTGTTTGAGTGAAGATCCCTTATTAACTTGTTGATGGGAGCAGCCTTGTAAGTATTGAGAGAGATAATAGCAAGTTTGCAAAGATTTTTTTCCCATCATTACAAGACTGCCACCGAGAGCTTTTTTCAAAACGCCTTGAAGCAGAGCTCGGTCTCATATTTAAACTATAAAATTTAAACTTGAATACAAATTAGAAGAGTGCTAGTCCCAAATGTATGGACATTTTCTTTTATTTTTCTAAACTCTCATTGTTGGTACCACCCCTTCCATTGGTTAAGAAACTGATTTTTTAGACATGCCTAGCCATACTATCATGCATTCTCTATTCTCAGCCAAAGATCAACACCTTTTAAAGCAACAATATATAGGTGTTGTTTTTTGTTAAAAGCAAGGACAAGTGTTGGTTTTGGACTGGGAGTGAGGGAATGCCAAAGAATAAGACTAGCACGACTCTTCTTTTACAAAACAATTCAGAAACACAATAATATAAGAGTTTAAATATGAACTAGAGCTCAAGTTGAAAGGGATTTAGGAGCTCCAAAAACACGCCTGGTTGTAGGAATACATTTGTAAATATTAAAAAAAAAAAAAATCCACAATAATTTATGTACGAAAGTACCCTTACTTTATTTGAAATTCTAGAAAACATTTAGGCAACCAATTTTTCTTTTAACTAGAGCTCTAGTTTCTGTTTAATCTCATAGTAAATTATATAAATAAATAAGAAAGAAGGAAAGGAAAAGTGGCCATACATGTGTGTAACATGACAAACGTTGGAGCTATTTTGAGAACAGTCGCATGTGACATTGCTGAAGATGTCTTTAGTTTTGATATATGAGCTGCCCTCGCTGCAAAATCTTGTCGTCACATTCCAATATGGATTCTTTAATTTCGTCGATATTTCTTGGAGTGTTTGTACTGTCACAACAAAGTAGTAATTCGTCAACATGCATTAATCACAAGAGTTTGGATCATCTCTAGCTTAATGTCTACTTTTATCACTTATCAGGGAATGATAATAATTATTTTTAGTTAAAACCTATGGTTAAAATTATAAACCTAAGGGTTAAAGCTTCTTAACCAGAGGCGATTATGTCTTTAGTTGTGCAAAACAGTCAGAGACGTTCTATTTGATTTTTAATAGAATCCGATATAAAGATTAATTTGTATAGGCTATTATAAAGATTTCTTGTAGAATATCGGAGAGTTTGCACGAAGCCATCTGTCTAAAGCATTTTTGTAAGACCAGATGTAAAAATCATTCTTAACTAGTGTTATTTTGAAAATGCCCTATACAAGTGGATACATGTCGAACTCTCCCCAATTTTACAAAAAAATCCATTTATTTACAACTATTATTTCTTGTAGAAGTCTTCCAAGGATAATACTAGCAGCACTCCTTTAAAACTCACACTTTTTTTTTTAATACTTAAAATAAGAGATAACTTTGAGCCGGAGCATGAAGCAGAGCTCTCCTTCCTACGCTATAAAAGTGGCACGTTTGTAATTAGTAGAAGAGGCTGGCGCAATTTTGCAACACACCATAATTACAAAATATCACAGTGATAATGTACAAAGGGGAGTTCCGCTCAACGCGGTGAAGCACGGCTTTCTTTGTATTTAAATTATTAAAATAAAGCCACTTAAAATAGAGGGTTTGACAGACCCTACCACCCGAGAAAAAAAAAAGATAAACCCTACCTGATTTTAGATAGACTAATGAAAAGTACAATGAGACATAAAACCAAAACCAAGTATACGAATATTGTTAATACTTACAAAATTCATTATTAGAAGATCTTTTTAAGTGTGTAGAGTGTTTGGCTTAAAACACTACAGTAATTACGTAAGTTAGGCTAATTACGTAAGTTAGGCTGCATAGTAGTTGGTGGTGCAATAGTCAAGACAGCAATGCATGAATCCATCTCCATGGTGCAAGGACTACCGTATAATCACGACTCTGACGAAATCAAATATTCTATTGTCGTGCGACTCGGCGCAGTCACGAGGTTTCAAAAAGAAAACAAGAAAAACAAGGATATGAATTTGTAAACTTAAGGCTACATCTCATTGGTCAAGGCCTCCTATTAAATACTCACCATTAATCATAACAATTCCGGGTGGGCCCATACCTCTTTAAGACGTAGAGAAAAGATTAACATCGATATGATCATATATTTTTTTTAAGCCAAATCCTCTACGGTCCACTTGTCCCTTTTTGAATATTAGAAAGGAGTCAAATCCTCTACGGTTATCACTGGATTTGGCAAATTCAGGTATCACCCCTTAACCGTGGGTAATGTTCACCCACCCCTAGGGTTCACCCACATATTTTTGATTTTTTTTAAAAAATATTAATTCTATTTTTAAAATTAAAAAACTGTTTTTAATATTAAAAACAATTTTTTAATTTTAAAAATAAAATTAATATTTAAAAAAAAAAACGAAAAAAAGGTGGGTGAACCCAAGTGTTGGTGAACATTACCCATGGTAAGGGGTGTCAAAGGAGACACATGGCGACCTCTAGGGGTGATAACCAGATTTGCCAAATCCAGTTATCACCATAGATGATTTGGTTCCATTAAAAAAGCCCTAAAACAGATTTTTAATTTTAAAAAAAGAATTAATATTTTTTTCAAAAAATCAAGGTGGGTGGGTGAATCCTAGTAGTGGGTGAATCTTAACCACAATTAAGAGGTGTCAAAAGAGACACGTGGAGATCTCTAGGGGTGATAACCGGATTTGCTGTAGAAGATTTAACTTTTTTAAATTTTTTTTTTTTTTTTTTTATGCCTCATGGAGGAGGAGAGAGGTCGTGACCCTAAACCAAAGGCAAGAGCATTTTTTTTTTTTTTTCGGTTAACAAGATAGACTCACACACGGGGCCAGGCCACAAGGCCTTTGCATCCAAAAGGCAAAACTGAAACAAAACAGGTGTTCTGTTATAAGATAATTTTTATGAATTTAATCGTTTCTTAAGATGATAGAGAAACTTATTGAGATGGGGTTGGCATTTCTCATTTCAAGTAACATGTGTGCTGTTTTGGAGATTGGACGTAAAAAGGATTTTTTATTGGACGTGAAAACGATTACCAGTAGTTCTTTTAAGGATTTGATAGAGAAAAAGATTATGGAAAATAAACTACGTCACGTTTCCTCGGAAATGTTAGATTAAAAAAAAAAACGATTTTCTAAAATATTTGCCACGATTTTCAACCAAAATTGCTACGCTTAGGCTCTTTTTTTTTGTTTTTCGAGAATTTGTGATGAAGATTCATAATTTCTAAAAATTATCAGTTTTTATGTTACTCTTTTATTTTCATTTCTTAGAATTGCAATTCTAACAGACTTCAAAAACTACAAAACGAGAGATTTCAAGTCAGACTTAGAAATCCCATAATGGTAAGAAATTCCAAAGTTTTGAATTTGTAAGTCAAGCAAAAGAACGAACCTTTAAACGAGCATCCATGAATTTTGGGAATTCTCATGGATTAAAGTAGGTAGAAAACTGAAACAAAACATAGGTTTCTAAAGAATTCCAACGTAAAATTAGCCTAAGACAGAAGATCTTTCACCAAAATTGTTCCAATAAAACAGAGAAAAATCCAGCAGTTAAGTTTCACGTAAAATCCAAAACTCGATCTGTCAAAAATAGAAATAAAAAAAAAAAAAAGGATTTCAAGTAAGAATCATGTACGGACCTTCATCTTCGGGTAGAAGTTGGGCATTAGATCTGAACACCCCAAAGCAATTGAATAGGAGAAAGACGAGAAGAATGGCAGAGAAAGGCTTAGATATTGCATGAACAGACTCCATTTCTTCCTTAATTACTCGATCGTACTAGCAGAAGTGTTCGTGAGATACAGAAGCAATGGCTAGAAACAAAGCAGAGAGAGAGAGAGAGAGAGGGGTTAAGAAGTATAAAATTGGAGGGATTGAAGAAATAAAATGGGATTAAAAGACAAGGACTAAGCCGCCATTAAAGATTGACCACGTCAGTGGTCATTGTCGCCGTCACTGTTTTCAAATATTATCAGGCGGCCGGTCGGAAATACCATTCACGCTTCCTGCCTAGTGTTTTTTTGTTTGGAATTAAATCGTGGACGGTTATAACTGGACTCGGGGGAGTCCCGTTATGCCCCCGAGGTCGCCACGTGTCCCTTTGGACACCCCTTTAACTGTGGTTAAATTTATCCACCCCGAGGTTTCACCCACCTATCCTTAATTTTAAAAAAAAATTAAAAATTTTGAATACTTTTAAGTGAGTGAACCCTAAGGTGAATGAACCTTAACCATAATTAAAAGGAGTGTCAAAAGGGCTCGTAGTGATCTCATGGCGTAAACGTACTCCTCCAGTCAACAGATCATGATTTTTTGTTTTGCTTTGGATACCATTTACCTGGGATGGGATTTGATGCGGCTTTTGCCGGATCAAAATCATCTAGACCCCTTTTTGTCCGACATGTGGCGATAAAAGGGGGAGAAGTCATTTCATTTCCATCCTTTTTTTGACTTCTCTTCATTTGATATATTCTCCCCTTTTTATCATCCACTCACAAATGGGAGGCCAGGTGATTTTGATCCGGTGAGAGCTATATCAAATCCCATCTCATATTAGTAGGGTTAGTGGTTAGCTTGGAATTGGAACTCTTGGGACTCATACTCATGGGGGATTGGATGAGGCCTCAACAGTGAGGCCACACCCAACCACTGGCGCAAGAGGCATTCATTACTTTTTATTTTCTTCTTTTATATATAGCTATTAGGTTCAGCCAACTTGGCATATACATTGTTTTAGAAAAACGATTTGCAAAAAGATTCATGAATTGATTTATGCACGATTAAGTCTATGGGCTGTTTTAACCCAAAACAAAACAAAAAAAGTCTATGGGCTGTTTACTCAAAAGAAAAAAAAGGGTCTGGCTGTTGGGCATCATAAGAGAGCCCTTCAATTTAGACTTGAAATCCTCTGCAGAGTCCGTCACAACATAAAAACCTTTTTTAAAAAACTCTGATGAATAACTTTAATTTTAGAGTTAATATTTTTTTAAAATCAAGGTTAGATGGTTGAATCATAAGAATTAGTAAATCTTAACCATAATTAAAGGATATTAAAAAGGGACACATGTTGACCTGTGGGATGTAACGGGGCTCCAAGGAGTCTAGTTATAACTGTAGATAATTTCATGCATTTATTTATTATTTAATATATATACCAATCAGAAATGTTAGCTCAAATCAAAGTCTCCCAAAGATGCAAGGTGGTGGCAACAAGTGTCACCCTATCTCCCAGTTATAGGTTAGTAATACCATGTGTTGCACCCACACTGTGTCTGTGGAAAAAAAAATTGACTTAGTGCGCCTGGGGCTAGCATTCTAGCAACACCCGCTTCTAAATCAGGTACGCATACACAAATTCGGCAATGCTCGACGTTTATAAACCATAATATGCAAGTACATTTTATGTTATGTGCTGGTTCGTTTATAAATTAAGTAAAAAAATTTCGGATTGAATAGTTTGGATGTAGTTTAATAGTGTATGAGTTGCTTTAAACCAAACTAATGAACTATGAAGGAGGACTTTAATGAGACCCACAGAATGAACATGAGAGAGAGGTGTGAGAAAGTATGAAAGGAGATAGATGTGTAAAGTGGAGAGGAATTTTTTCTTAAATTACTTATAAGTATTATTTAAGTTAAATGATAATTTGATCATTTTAAAATATTCCACTTACGTTTTTAACATAAGAATTCTCATCATATTAGTCATTTTCGTTATATTAGTAAGGATACAAGTGTAAGGACAATTTTGTTCAATCAATGTTTATAAATGATCTATTCTTATTATAATAGTATAGATAGAAAAAATATATATAAAGGTAATTTTACCAATTTTATTATAATATTAGAGAAGTAATTTTGTAAATGGTGATTATCTTTACTAAAATAATGAGGATGGACGTGTTCAAAAAGTTGATTGAATTTTAGTTATCAGAACATTGATTGAAATTTTATTAATTCTAAAACTACCCTTGTCATGGTTCAAAAGTTGATTGAATTTTAGTTATCAAAATGTTGATTGAAATTTTATTAATTCTAAAACCATCCTTGCTTTGGTTCAAAGTTTGATTGAATTTTAGTTAACTCTAAAACTGCTCTTATACATATATGAGTTGAATTTTAGTTAATTCTAGTTGGGGTTTGCTTAACCCCATTTTCTTTATTTTTACAACGTCCCTTAATTTATTCTATACCAAAATACCCCTAATTTTTTTATACCCAAAATACTCCTAAAGCTTTTGGGTTCTCAAAATGTCCAAACGTTATGTTTCTATACCCAACGTGGCTCTCACAATTCTTTTACCTAAATACCCCTCAAGTTTTTATATCTAAAATATTTGTTAATTTTTTTTCCAAATTGCCCCTCACTAGGGTCCCTCTTCCCTGTCTCTCTCCACCTCCCCTCTCTCTCGTGTGCATCACACATGTGGCCCACTAGTAATAATAATAAAGATGGAGAAGATATAAGTGGAAGGACAATTTTATCATTTTCAGTATTATAGTAGAGAAAATAAGTAAAAGAGTAATTTTATTAATAGTGACAAAATTCAATCAACATTTTTATGAGCCTTATTCAAGGTAATTTTGTCAATAGTAATAGTGGAGATAGAGTAGATATAAGTGGAAGAGTAATTTTGTCTCTCATTATAATAGAGTAGAGAAAATAAGTGTAAGTATAATTTTTTTTTTTTGCATAAATGTCGGTATCTTGGACCTAGACTCAGACCAATCCCACGTGATGGATGTAAGTACCCCAATTTTGCACCCCTCTAGTCTCTTTTTGTGCTCTTAAAAATCCTTTCAAAAATCCTCTTATAAAAACCCTTTTTCCGCATGCTTCGATTTTCAAAATCAGCCCTCAGCTGAAAAATGACCAAAATGCCCCTAGGATAAAAAAATGACCAAAATACCCCTGAAAAAGTGCTAAAAATCTTTTCATTTTGTCCAAAATGATTTTACAAATTTTTTGATGAATTTTGGCTATTTTTGGGATTCAATTGGACTTAAAATGGTAGAAAATGACCAAAATACTCCTAGAGTATAAAATGACCAAAATGCCCCTGAAAAGTACTGCAAAATTCATATTTTATCTAAAATATTTTTCTGGAATTTATCAGTTCAATTTTGACTATTTTCAGGCTAAAAACGGAAAAACAACTTATTATTCTGGATTTTATCTAAAAGTACTGCACTTTCTGGATTTTATCAGAGAGTGCCACTTGGCAAGTCAAAGAAAAAAAAAATATTTTTGCTCCTCAAGCTAGGGGCGCTGCTTCTTGGGCCCTTTTGACCGATCAAAGCCTTGTTGGCTGGCCTTTTTGGAAAATCCGCATAGGAGCGCTGCTTCAAACAACACCCCCCTTATGTGGCACACTTTTGCTGTCTCACTATTCCTTGCCGCCTAGTTTTTTGGGGTTTCTATCCATAGGGGCACTACTTCAAGTAGCACCCCCCTGTTTTGAAAAACTATAAATACCCCCCCCCCCCTCATTCACTTCATTTTTCATCCATTCTCACTCATCTCTCTTCATTTTCTTCTTCAAAACACCTTATAGCGCTCGGATTTCTGGGAAATTCAATTACGAATGGTCGATTCTTAGAACCCCTTTTCAGAAATCTTTTCAGATTTTCCGGAAGGTAATTTTTCTAAAAAATCCTATCTTGTTTTGTCTTTTAGTAGTTTAAATCACTTTTAAAGTTGTTTTTAAATTAATTAACTGATTAAACTGCCTGTCTAGTCAAACCACTGCCCAAATCTTAGTTAAAATATAGCCTTGCCTAGTCGAACCCCTACCCAAATCCCAGTTCAAATATAGTCTTGCCTAGTCGAACCTCTACCTTAAACCCTAGTTTAACCCTAAGTAAACCCCAGCTTAACCCTAATTTAACCCTAGGTAAACCCCAGCTTAATCCTAGGTAAACCCTAGCTAAACCTTGCTTAACCCTAGGTAAATCCTAGCTTAACCCTACTTAAACCCTAGGTAAACCCTAGCTTAACCCTAGTAAACCCTAGCTTAACCCTTCCTACCTTGATTCAAACCCTATTCAGATACCCACCTCCAGAGGCTCCTTGACATGAGCTAAAACAGTCCAGAGGCTTTCCGACACGAGCTTAAACTGCCCCATTGTTTCTCAGCACGAATTTAAAAGGCCATTTCGCTCCTAAATCAGCGAAATCCATCAAATCAAATCAAACCATCTCCAATCAATCAAATCAAACCATCAATCAAATCAAATCAAACCATCAATCACCTCCAGAACTACATGCGGCTTTATTCCATTGACAGTGGATACGTAGGCAACCCTGATCGTGTTCAACTCCCCTCTGATAAAATCCCTATTCCGTTCTTATCCTGCTTATCTCAATTTATTTATTTCTATCAATATTACATTGCTCAGCATATAGATCAAACTGTAAGTTTTTTTATGGTTTCCTTTATTTGATTCAGATTTGGGAGTAGATAACCATCTCCGGATGAGAGTTTAGAGGTGCCTAACACCTTTCCCTAACTCTAATGAATCCCTTACCCTAACCTCTGACTTCTAGACCATGTCTTATCCAACCATTTCAGGGACCTATTTCTCTCAGAATTAGATAGGTGGCGACCCTCAACCCAACTACAATTTAACCCTATTCCTTATTGGATTTATCCTGATCGGGAATGGGAGTTAAAATTTAGGTATTCACAATGCATATACATCCAATGTTGAGGGGAGACCAAAATTGACCTCGAGACCTCTGGATTTATGGTTTGTCCTTCGGCCCTGGGCTACACCCCGAGGGGTTGAGTAATTCTATCAATAGTGACAACATTCAATCAATGTTTATAGAAAGATATACAAATATTATTTCCCTTCTTGAAAATAAAGCACGATGGAATGGATTATTTGTTGAAAAGGATATTCAGTTTATTTTTATTTTTTTTTGGTGGATTAAAACTAATGAAAATTAGTTATTAGCAAGAATCTCGAGAAGAAAAAAAATGAGGAATCCAATGGGCGTTAATGGCCATTATCATTAATGCTTAATTCACTTTTTCTCTCGTCCATTCTTTCCTTTTATGGACAAGAAAACAAAATATAGTGGTAGACTTTACCATTTTATTTTGTCTTCTTATCCATAAAATGAGAAAGTTGATGAAAAGGAAAGTGACCTAGCATTCTTCGATACTTATAGAACTCTCTACCACATGCTTGAGAGAATTTCTTAAGCAATTCCAATTCATTTTGTATTGTAAAACCCTAATTCAGTTAGCATAGGTACAATGGGAGATGTGGCAAAATGATTTGCATACTAAAGAGGTTCTCAAGCATGTGCTTTGAGCGGATCCTATTACATTCTTAGACAGGGGTCCCTTTTGTTAAATATAAAATTAAAAAGTTATAGTTATAATTTTTTTTTAGAAGGTAAGCTGGGTTAGGCAGACCCAACCAAATATATTGAAGGAAAACCAATTACATTTTTATATACATTTTCCAAGACTTGTTACACGCTTACACCCTTGAAATATATTTTAATAAGTCTAAGACAATTTATTTTTCAAATTACGAAGAGAAGAGAAAAAAATATATAAAAAAATGTGTTTTAAAAAAAATTTAAAGTGCTATAGATTTTCTATTAATGGACAATTCTACTCTCCATATTTTGAATTGTTAAATGAGAATTTCACCTACATTAGAGATGTAGTAAATGATACACCTAAGAGTGAATGCATTGATTCGGATTTACTCCAAAAGTTAAGAGTAGGCATATCACGTGAAGATATTTGATATTTTAACACATTAAAAAAATCAAAAATAGAAAATTCATGTTTGACATTTGTAGCCACAAGTTGGGTCTTTTGAAGATTTGTGATTAGGACAAGCAAAATCTAAAGAAAAATGGAACTTAGGATGTCAATGATTATGTTAAGACCAGTATTGTCAGAACGGGACGAGGCTGGTTCCTAGTTACACCCGGTTCGACTGTGTATTTTTTACAAAAAAAATCATTTATTTTTCATTTTTTCTTAATTTTTTCCCAGGTTTGACCGGTTCTTAAAAATACTGGTTTTGAGAGACCGTTTGGTGTGTGCAACTCGGCAAACAGATCTTGTGTGCCCCATATCAAACGTTGTCAAGTGTCTTTAAAGCATCCAACCCACCTCCCATGAGATTGACGCCGTCTAAAAAATAAAAAAGGAAACTTCGTTTAGAGTGATGTGCAGCAAGACGACTAAAAAGGAAGGTTTCTAATCTTTGTTCTCTCTCTTCCCCCTCTCTTCCCCCTTTCTTCTTTCTCCCTTACCTCTTCCAACTCCCTGCATGTTCGTAGGAAAACCCATGAAAGGAGACACTAAAAGGTGTAAGAATCTCAATCACCTATAAGATCAATTAACAGGAAAATAAAATAAGAAGAAAATAAGCTTCCTAGGAGTCCACTTAACGTACTACCTCTTTCGAATTTGTAATTCAGTTAATACCATTTTTTGGGTCTAGAGCCCAAAGCTGGCCTGATCGGATAATCACAACCGTTTGAACCATGGTATTCTTTTGTCATATTGTAAGATTATGATGAATGATCCATTGTTGTCTTCAAGGGAAAGGATCTCACATTTTGCAACCAGCCCCTTCTCGGAAGGACGTGTCTCTCCTTTTCTTCTTTGCACGCACAAAATTGTTTTATTTTGAGCGGTTTGAATAACTCACGAAATGTAATTCTCTTCTTACAAATAACTAGTAAGGAGCCCTTGCGATGCACGGTTACACTAATATAAGATGACAAATAATAATAATAATGTATAAATATTAAATTTCTATAATCTTATGGTGTTTTATGCATGTTGGTCTATACAATTATATGCTATACACTATATAAAAAAAAAAGTCTAACAAATGCCTATTACAATTATCAATAAAAACTAAAGGGAAAAATAGCAAGCCTTCCTAGCCCTAAGTGATGGGCCTACGTCTCATAAGAGGGCTTGAAGGCTTCATTTAAACCGCCAAATGACAAAAAACAATTCTAAAACAAATTACAGAAACAAAATGCGGAAAATTCATGATCATGTATTACGTTTTAGGTATAAATTACAAATTATTAGAAGAAAATAAGAACACGTGAAATCTAAATATTCCATTCATAGAGTGTCAAAAGTGGGTGCAGAGCTACAACGTGCATGACACAACATTGCCCATTTATAAGGAGGATTCATAAAGCCAAAATGATGAACAACATTGCCTCCATTGACATGGACTAGAGTCACTTGGCTAATTCTTTGTTGACATTTTTTGTTTACTCGGCTGATCAACCGGTTATAATATCGTCCGCCACTTGTTGTGGTATACCCAAGAAAATGGACCATCAAGATATAATCTACACCCCGACACACCTTATCCAAGTAAATCTCTCATTCACCTTCTCAATCATTATTAATCATTATTGAAGATATTCACGGATTGCATGTGCACCAATTCAGGAAAAATCATACAGTTAGATGCTAAAGAGGAATTAGAATTAGAATTAGAATTAGATGCTCACTCACCGGGACCCTGCAAGAGACATGGATATGAAAAATTCACGGTTGAGAATTATAAAATGGATGAGATTGGGACTAGAGTTGTTGAGAGATAAATAGGTGTATTTAAAAGAGGGAGAGAAAGGTTCAAAGGTGAGGAGACGTTTGAGAGTGACGAATTTAAGAGATAAATAGGCGTATTTAAGAGAGAGAAATAGACGTAAGAGATAAATAGACATATTTAAGAGGGGTTAAGAGGTATAAATTGAGGGAGGAGACTTTAAGATGACACCCTCTGAAGTTGACATATATCCAGAACCATCTCTAAGGCTGCCATGTGCCAACCCTTTAAGAGAGCTATTGAGGGAGAAAATCATTTCCACATCCTCTCCTTCCATAAATATGAACACTAATCCTCTCCCTCTATAAAAATGATTATTGGGAAGATAGTAGGTACTATTGAGAGTTGAACCCTTAGATTCAAGATCCAATGGTTTCAAGCATTAGGTGGGGCCCTCATTTAAAGCACTTGAAGACATGGAGCCATTGGATATTAAATCCAACGGTCCAACTCTCGATAGTAGATACTATCGAGAGTTTTTCATCACTTTCCATGATTATTAATCTTCTTCTGATCACACCTCTATAATAAACCTATACACAAAGGCAACTTGCTCTTATGAGAGATAAATAGGCGTATTTAAGAGAGGGAGAGAAGAGTTAAGAAATGGGGAGACGTTTGAGAGTGACGAATTTAAGAGAGGGAGAGAAGGGTTAAGAGGTGGGGAGTCGTTTGAGAGTGACGAATTTAAGAGAGACAAATAGGCGTAGTTAAGAGAGAGAATAGACGTAGAGAGATAAATAAATGTATTTAAGAGGGGTTAAGAGGTATAAATTGAGGGAGAAGAGTTTAAGATGACACCCTCTAAAGTTGACACGTGTCCACAATCATCTATACGGCTGCCATGTGTCAACCCAACTGCTTGGGTTTCAAAGTAAGTAATTTAATTCAAATTATTTATAAGTTACTTTAAGTTAATCTGGTATCCATTCCTACTGTGTATCTATGATGCTAGGTCCCAATGAGAGCGAGCAAAGGAAAGGGAGAAATTAAGAAGAAGAGGGAAGATAGATAATTAAGAATAATTATCAACCGATTTAATCAGGTGGCTTTCAGTGTCATTGTCTCTGCAACGCCTAGAGTTAGAAGAGGTAAGGGAGAAAGCAGAAGAGGGGAAGACAAGACAGTAGGGAAGAAAGAAGGGAAGAGAGACCTTCTAGTTTACATCTCAAGTTTCTTTTTTTTGTTTATTAGAAAAGGAATGGACGGAGGTTGATGGCGTCAATCTCATGTGAGGTGGGTTGGATGCTTTAAGGACACATGGCGTCGTTTGGTATGGGGCACACAAGATTTGTGTGCTGGGTTGCACACACCAAACGGTCTTTGGTTTTGAAGGTTTTGCGAAACAGCGAGAGGGCCAGTTCCCAGTTCCCAGTTCCACCGGTTCGACCGGCCGGTCCGGTCCGGTCCGATTCTGACAACAGTGGTTAAGACCAAATTGACAATATACCCTCAACTCGAATCTAATTCAACCTCTTCATTACCAACTTTCCAGTCTTTTTTTTAATCTTTTTCTGAGAAACTTGCCAGTCTAACTTGTCTAAATTAAAATGAACCCAAAACCATACATAGAAAGAGATTTATCCTAAAGCACACAATAAATGATTAATTATAATTCTATTTATAATAATTTTTGATTACTTTAGAAAAGAAAATTAAGCATATAAATATATAAATTTCTCAAGTATTATAACTCATCAGGCATTCCAAACCAGGTGTGTATTCAAGCCAAGCTCTAGATTGATTTGGGCTCGAAGTTCTGCTTGAAAGTATTGGCTTGGCTCGAACTTGAATTGATTCAAGCATGAACCGAACTCAGCTTGAAGCATAAAAAAATATAATATTATTTTGAAATACACATTATAAATTGTACATTAATATTATAATAGTTTAATTATTAAAATAATATAAATTTTTATTATTATTAATATTACTAATATTTCAAGCCAAACCGAGCTAAGCTTTGAGTTGAGCTGAATCAAGCTGGACCTAGCTTGATTGTAAGTTCGACTTAAAAAAAAAGCTCGATCGGCTTGGCTTGATCAATCCAAAATGCTCGCTTGAACTCGAGCTGACTTGATTTGAATACACCCCTATGCCAAACCCAACCCAAACTGACCGATTTGAAATGAATTGAGAAAATAAACCCAACCAAAACCCATGGGTCAAAAAAATTAGCCTGAACTTGTATAATTTTTTTATTTTTTTTTTGTTAAAGAGATAATAATTTTCATTCATTCGACCTCCTAGAGACATCATGTAAACCTGGAGAAAACCCCGGAGGAAGACTAGCTAGAGAAGAGGATTAAGAAGGAGTAAGAGAGCTAATGCTCAGATATAGAGCTTCTTGCGCCGCATGGGCTTTGGAATTAGCAAGTCTAGGGATAAAGTTGAACTCCATCGCACCACAAAGAGCTCTCATCCTCTGAATGTCATCTATCAAGATACAAATTTTCCAGCGAGAAATTGCTACTACTCGAACCAAACCCAATAAGCTGCCCAATTAAATTGAAAAAGGTTTGAAAGTGAATGGTTAAGAATACAAAACAATAGGGGATCGTTCTTTTGCCTGAGACTTATAAAACTTGACACTTTATCATGCTAGTTGATATGAAATTTGAGTAACTTTGTCGAGGTTTTTAATAAGATTAGTTCATCATGAGATTTCAAGCCTTACTATTTTATATGAGATTTGAAATCATTTATTTTACTAAATCTAGAGTCTTCCAGGAATTGTAACCCAATAAATAAAAAGCATCAATATATATAACTAGTTCTCAATAGAAAATGCATTTCGATCTGTTGATAAATCTTGTAAAGTGTCGGATTTTATAAGTCTCCGCAAAATAATGGACCCTAAAAGGAAAATAGATATATACAAACATCTAAGAAGACAGGGATTCTTACAAGAATTCCAAGACAAAACAAGGGAACACCAACTGAAAATGGGATTGACCCTTTCTAAACTTGAAAGTCTATTCGCGTTTTCATATTTTACACATGACCAAAACAAGCCATTAGCGATCCCATATTCAAAGCTTTTTTCTTCTTTAGTCGCAGATTCAAAGGCAATCTAAAGGAACTTTTCAACTCGTTTGTTGTGGTAACCTGGCCCAACTCGTGCCACCCTTAAAGCCACAAGCTTTTCTATTATGAGCAGTAATCCTCTCCTAGGCAAGGAGAGGATTATTGCTCCTCGCCCTCACAAAGCCCCTTTAACTGTCCATGAACTATGATTAATAAGTTTTAACTTTTTGTGATTTTTTTAAAAAATTTCTTTCTAAATCAAGGTTCGATGTTTTAATCCTAAGGGTTAATATATCTTAATCACAATTAAATGGAGTTAAAAAGGGAAATGCATATGCTTTCCTTAGTTCCAACAGTGAGGTGATTATTTTCCTCTCTTATTGACACATGCATAAGAAAGGGAAACAACAGCACCAGTCACTTTAGAATCCACTCTTTCGATGACATGAGGCTTATTTTACGGTTATTTGTTAAATGATTAAAAACTCTTGATTGTACCTACTATTGAGAGCTGAGCCGTTAGATTGAACATCCAATGGCACCATTGTTGTAAAAAATTGATGTATAGCATTATAAATTAAATAGAAATTATGTAGAAAAAATACTTGAATTCATTAAATATATTAAACTAAAAAGAAGAGTAAAATACTTATTAATATGGAGCCCGAGACACGTGTTGAACACGCTGTTTTTAAGGTGATTAACACTCCTGCTCCGGTACTTACTACAGGTCTCTGGCTAATACCCCTAAGATTCAACAGTCTCAATTTGTCGGTAGAGAGTACTCACTAACCGACGATCATATAGAACTTGACAGTATTTTTAACCAAAAACTTCAAAATTGTAATCCAATTGATAAAGAAAAATCAATATATCTAGCTAGCTCTCAATAGAAAATGCATATTGTCTCAAATCTTGCAAAGTATCAGACTTTGTGTCTCCGCAAAAGAACGGCCCTAGAAGGAAAATGGATATTTACAAATATCTAAAAAGAGAAGGATACTTACAACAATCTCAAGACAAAACAAGGGAACACCAACTGAAAATGGGATTGACCCTTTCTAAACTTGGAAGTGTATTCGCGTTTTCATATTCCACGCCAAAACAATACTCCCATTTTCAAAGTTTTTTTCTTCTTTAGTCGCATATTAAAGGCAATCTAAAGGCACTTTGTAACTCGTTTGTTGTGGTAACCTGGCCCAACTCTTGCCACCCTTAAAGCACAAGCTTTTCTCTTATGAGCAATAATAGGCTCTTCGGGCAAAGAGTGGACTATTGCTCCTCCCTGTCACAATGCCCCCTTTAACCACCCTTGACTTATGGTAAAAAGTTTTAACTTTTATGGTTAATTTTTTTTAAAAATCAAGGTTAAATATTTTAATCCAAAAGAAATAATATATCTTAATTAAAGAGAATTAAATAAAAAAACCACGCGAAAAGAGAAACCAGATGATTTCCTTCCCTCCACCAGTGAGGTGATTATTTTCCATCTTATATAGACACATGCGTATGATAAGGAACAACAATGCTAATGACTTTAGAATCCTCTTTTGATGACATGTAGGTTCATTTTACAGTTATTCCTTAAAAACCGAGGTTAGTTTGTTGAATCTAAGGGTTGGTGAATCTCAACCACGATTAATAAAGATTAAAGAGACACGATGACCTGCGGGTGAGATTGAACTCGGGGATTGGCTGTGATTCGATCTCTACTTTCTCGTGAAAGTTCACATCTTTGACAAAGTGGAATGTGTTAGAATTTCAAATTTCTCACTTTTCAAACATGACTAGTAAGAGACCCGTGCGATGCACGGAAATTTTGAATAAAAAAATAATTTAATTTAAACATATATAGTAATCTTAAATTGATTAACTGTAAATACAGTAAAAATTGCAAATGTAAAAAGAATGATAATAAAATACTGTTTGACCAAATCAAATTCATATTACAAAAATTGAGAATGTAAATTATATGTTTTTCAAATGAAAGAAAGAAGTAGTTATGAAAGTTCTATGACAATTCATTCAAAGTCATATTATACAGTAGAAGTATCATACCTGAAAAAATCCAATCCTTACAAAGTCAACCTGCCACATGTGAGATTCCATGGCAACATGGTGTTCCGGTATTGGAATTGCCACTTATCATGCTGCAATTTGAAACGCCAAATGATTTCTCAGTCTGCCAAGCCAATCCTCTAACAACAATTTTGTGTATATATTATGTCTCCTGACTGAAATTGTTTCCATCAATCATCTGAAATTGCATTATCGTTGAGAAATGAAGAATAATAGAAGCCCACACAACAGCAATACTAATGATATTTATGTTGGAATCAGAATTAGAAATCAAGTAAAAGTGAGCAAATGAAAGAGCAAATAATGATCGTTCTTACAATAGTAATCAGATGATCCAACACGTTGAATGCCTGAGTTTTACAATCGGGCACCACTCATTGCATGATGCGTGGGCAGACATTTAAGGAATTTATCTGGTTTGTTCCACGCTCATGGCCAACGATGGCACACTTGTTGGCATCTGTTCCAACAGCTAGCAGAGGTTTTCTTTTGCTATGCTTGTAATCCTTCGCATATATATATATATATATTGTGTCGCTTCCCAAGGGACACAATATATATATCTTCACCCTCTTACCCATTTCGCCTCCTATCGCAATCGACACACCTGTTTGTGTCGTTATAAAGACACTCCTCTATCTTCTCCTTTGCCCTCTTAAAAGGTCTGCTAGCCTTCCTTCTCTCTCCATTGATGAGTCCCTTTTGTGTGTAAATGTCATTGGCATCCTTACCTCCATTAACGAAGGAAAGTTGATGACAAACTTCAATGGAAGAGAGACTTAAAACAGTTCGATACCCAAAATGTGTCTTTGTTGAGAGGGTTCATGAATACGGTATGTCTCTCCATTGTAAACTTCTAATTACTTACTACTGAAAGGACACGTCTCTTAACTTCTACTGAAAGGACACTCTCTTAACATGAACAACTTTTTTTTTGATACTCTTCTAAAATCCCTTACTGAAAGGACACGTCTCTTAACTTCTACTGGAAGGACACGTCTTTTAACATGAACAACTTTGTTTTGAAACTCTCCTGAAATCGCTCCCAGACTGCCACGTAGGCCTCCCCCGCCCCGGCTTTCATTAGTAGGTGTGGTTCGTACGGTACAATTGTGGTTGCAGAATTATTCTTTACTCAAAAGGCTATAGGTCAAATTCAACGATCAATGCATGCACATGGGTATTAATGTATCATGCTTTTGTTTTTTAAGGAATGCTGAGCACACTCAAAATTCTAAAAGTTTTCGTAGTGTACCTACCTTACCCAAACGGTACCAACCATTTCTTGTTGGGATTCAAGAATAATAATGTTAAAACAAAACAAGATTATTCAAATACTGGATCTAGACCATGCAATCAATTTTTCTAGAATTCATAATCAAAAGGGGACACAGATTAAAAGAGATGATCTCATACCTTTCGCTGGAATTTCCCTATTCCCTTCACGGTGTGATGCTGTGTTTCTCGGCGCTTGAGAGAGATGAGAGAGTCTTCTCTTTTCTCCTTAGGTCTGATTCAATGGGGCTTCCAATTGACGTAAGAGAAAAGAGGGACCCCCTCTTTGCTTTATATACCCTTGGAACCCTACCCATCATAAGATCCAAAGGTTAAGAGGGATCACACCAAAGATCTAACGGTCGCCAACCCTGACCATGTTGTTAGCTTTAATAACACTTAAAGAGTCCCTGTTTGATCACATCTCTTTAGTGGGACCCATTATCCTTAACATTCTCTATTGACAGCAATACAATCCGAGTTTTGAAAACTGAGGATTGCGCCAGACCACATGGGTTTTTATTTAATAAGAAAAACCCTAACAATCTCCCACTTGGTCCAAGCAATCCTTAAATAAAATAAAATGACTATTCGGATTGAACAACCTTAAAAACATGAGTGGCCACTCTTTTAATTTTGAAAAACATTGCTGTCGAGAATTAAGTGTTCTTTAACTGTCACTTTGATTCAAAAGCACCACTAACGGTGATCATGGAAGCATTTAGCATCTACTAGTGTTCATTTACTATGATACAAGCCACTCCATGGTCAAACAGCTAGTAATACTAATGTTTCAAAGCGGTTCTTTATGGTGGCAAGGTATGGTGTGATATGGACTATACACAACCTTATGTGATCAAAATGTATACGTCCAAAAATTGTCCACGCTACATGCATTTAAGCATATGCATGTCATTCTGATACTTTACGGCAACCGCCATGTGAAGTCCATCACCTTGTATCCAGAATGAAGGCCTCAAACATGGTGCCCAACCATATTCAGCCCAAGCAACTTGAGAGCTTTGTGCAAGGCTCTCGGGCAAACCTGACATCAATGACATCCGTCATGTGAAATCCATCACTTGATGTCTTTACCTTTTGCACGTGCAATTCAATTACATGACTATAATCAAATGATGCATCAATTTCAATTTGCATAACCATAACATATCAATATCTGAGAGTGTAAAACAATGACATGTATATCATATAAATGTCTGAAATATAAAACAATGAACAATACTCCCACTAAATAAAAGAATCAAACGATTCTTAAAGGTTCCATAATAGTGACAAGTTCTTTAAAAAATTTCTGGTGGAGAGTTCTTTACTTAATGGGTTCACAATCCAAACATGCAACAACACAGAATCTGATGAGGATTTCAAACTATCTTGAAATCAAGCAAAATCAGAGTCTGAATAATTTTTAAATTTCTAGTTCGATATATCTCTTGTAAACCAAACTGAAATCCTATGAGATAACTCCAAACATCTAGAAATATGATCTCTGGTAATTTTGATATCCAAAATATAACTTAAAAACCTGCTCCCACTGACCTTAACATATGTCTGATGTTAACAAACATACAACAAGAATGATATAAAATATAAGTCTAAGGTCAGCTAATAAAGGTCATCTACTAATATATTACTACCAACTGTCTGAAAAATATGTCTGATGGAGAATGTACTCCCCTCAATGATAAAATTAAACTGTATCCAATCCTATAATATCTCGCCTAAACAACGGCACAATGAAAATAACATCTAATAGTAAAAACCAGAAACAAAGTCTAATACTAATCAGCAAGTTCCAACAGCCTCTAATACTGTTGGTGTAGAGTTCTTCAAAAATCAGCAGCTCATCAGCCTTGGCGCTTCGCCGATGAATGAACTCCTTTGTTCTTCCTGCACCAATCCTTATATTTGAAACAATTTCTTTTCATGTGACCTTTCCCCTTGCAGAAGAAACACTCAATCTCCTCTAGTTCCTCAGTATTATCATTTCCCTGAAATTGATGTCCCGAACTCTGTCCTAAATTAAGACCTGAACTCTGTCCTGAATTTTGTCCTTGCCTGAAATTTTGTGAATTAAATTTATTGAACCCTTTATTCTTAAAATTCTTCTTATTACCAGAATTCACAGCCAAGTTCGCATACTCAGCTTTCCCACGCTTCAAGCGCTCTTCCTCACTAACACACACAGCTATCAGTTCATGCAAATCCCATTTCCTATCCTGTGCACTATAATTAACCTTAAAAGCATAAAATGATTCAGGAAGTGAGGCTACAGCCAAATGCACCATGAGGTCATCCTCAATTGTCAACCCAAGCTCTCTAAGAGAGATAATTAACTTAGATATCTTCAAGATGTGCTCCCGAACATTTCCAGCACCATCATACTTCAATGAAATCAGCTGAGTCAAACAACTGTACTGACGAGACCTAACAGATCCCATAAATTGTTTCTTGATAGTCTCAAGAAGAACCTTAGCAGTATCAGCAGCAGGAATACCACCTCTGATGGCTTCTTGAACAGAAGCCCTAATGATCATCATGGCCATCCTATTGGTCTTCTCCCATTTCGAATACAAAGACTTATCTGAATCTGAAGACTCAGCAGTGGGAGTACCCTTTGGTGGGGGCCATACCGGTCACCTCTGCGGCTGCCGCCGGTGCCAAACCGACGACCACCATCCGGCGAGCAAAACCTCACCGCCGTTGATCCTCTCCGGCGACGGACGGCGGCGAAATCTCCGTCCAACCGAAACGGTCAAAAATCCCTCTTTTTTTTTTTTTTTTTTTTTTTTTTTTTTTTTTTTTTTTAATCTGAATCGCTCTTATCCTTTAAAAATATTCTTCAACTCCAAAAATTTATTTCGTAAATAATAAAATTAATTATCAAATCCGAAAACAATTTTTTTATCTTATTTACCTTTAAATTTCTATTTTTCAATTTCCTTAAATCCGAATCACAAGATCAATAAATAAAAAAAATTGATTATTTTGATCCGAAAATAAAACTCCACTTAGATTTGATTATTAAGAAAAATTAATCACAAGGTCAACCCTGCGCTCTGATACCAATTGTTGGGATTCAAGAATAATAATGTTAAAACAAAACAAGATTATTCAAATACTGGATCTATACCATGCAATCAATTTTTCTAGAATTCATAATCAAAAGGGGACACAGATTAAAAGAGATGATCTCATACCTTTCGCTGGAATTTCCCTATTCCCTTCACGGTGTGATGCTGTGTTTCTCGGCGCTTGAGAGAGATGAGAGAGTCTTCTCTTTTCTCCTTAGGTCTGATTCAATGGGGCTTCCAATTGACGTAAGAGAAAAGAGGGACCCCCTCTTTGCTTTATATACCCTTGGAACCCTACCCATCATAAGATCCAAAGGTTAAGAGGGATCACACCAAAGATCTAACGGTCGCCAACCCTGACCATGTTGTTAGCTTTAATAACACTTAAAGAGTCCCTGTTTGATCACATCTCTTTAGTGGGACCCATTATCCTTAACATTCTCTATTGACAGCAATACAATCCGAGTTTTGAAAACTGAGGATTGCGCCAGACCACATGGGTTTTTATTTAATAAGAAAAACCCTAACATTTCTCTCTTCCATCACTTTATGTATTGACTTTGCTACTGAGACCCCATTAGGGCCGAGACCATGCTCTTAAAAAATTGAATCTCAGGTGGGCCCATTTCACATGGTAGGCCCCACCTGAAATCCCATGCTCTTAGAGCATGGTCTTGGTGGTCTCGGCCCTAATGGGGTCTCAGAAGCTTTATCCTTATGTATTTGGGGAGAGAGAGGCCGAAGCCATGGATTGTGTCTTTTTGGAGATCTTCCTTCCTGCAATGCAACATTTTTTTAATAGATGTGTTTGTTCTGCACTCGGCGACATCAACGCAGATCTTAGTGGAAAGGTTAGTTTTCTTCTTCTTCTTATTAGCCATCTAATCAAAGATTATTAACACATTCCATTTCCTCAATTTGATAAACCCATTCCTGGTTGTTGAATCTGAGAGAAGTTTCTTAATGTCCTAAACCCACTTGACCCGTCCCTTCAGGATCATCTACTATCTTACAAACATTATTACTGTACACGTGAATACTCGTGTGCATCGCACGTGTATTCCGTCAGTAATATATAATATTATATACATATATATTATGGTTTATTAGAGCATGTAGAGAGCTGGGCCAAGCAAGGCCTTAGCTCAGCCCTAACGTTAGAGAGCTTTAAAAAATTTGGCCCTTCCCAACCCTCAAACTTCACAAAAGGGAAAAAAAAAGTCATTGAATTTGTGGGCTTAGGAGGGTCAGGTCAAGTACACTCATTGGAGAGCCGAATTGTCAGCCTTACCTATAGGGAGTAGACTCTATTCTAATATTTGATCTGGATCTTCAGTCAAAGATCCAGAAATTTATTTGGAGATGTCTAAGCAACTCTATTAAAGTTAGAGTCGAACTTCACAAAGGAAAGATGGTGAAAATATTTTTACGGAATTTTAGATCACGGTTAATATACCAAACATGATAAATGTTTTCCGCGGGAAATATAAGATCACTGTTATTTTATAACCGTGATCATTGAGAATTGTCGTTCAAGAAAAAAAATCATGATTCTAAAATAAACGTGATCGAATTTCATTTTTATTATTACAGTTATCAATATAATCGTAATTGCATTTGATAAATAAATTTTAATTCAATTATCTTAGAATTGAATCATGGTTTATAAAGAAATGTGATCGAATTTCCAATCTATATAAACTTGTAAAGTCCTGTTAATTTTACTATGAAATTTATAGAATGAAAATATATTGTGTTCTCTCTTCAACTTCTCTAATGCTATTAGTTTACAGTCACTTTGTCTCTTCGACTTCTCAATTGATATCATGAATGCAACAAAGAGAGAGGTTTGTCATTCCATTTCCTTCTCAGATTGTGGAATTGTAAAGATGAAGCTGTTTCTGAAGCTCTGTTTTCAAAGCTGCTTTCAAATGTTACTTTTTGAGCATGTTGGTTTAGACTATGAGGAAGAAGATGACAAAGATAATTTGTAATCTTGAATAGAAAATCAAATTATTCAGGGTACAACAAATCACATAGTTCCACAAAATATAGGGAATGATAAATCATGAGCATCTCTGATGATCATTATATTAATAAAAGTAAAAGGAGTATACTTAAAGATTTTTTTGACGTTATTACCCTTCACCATTTATAAAAAAAAAATTATAAAGTATAATATTATGTAGGATAAAAAAATTTATAAAGTATAGTATTATGTGAGGCTCATGAGACCCACTATTACGTATTAAATCTCAATTTTGCTATTTTTATGGATAAGGACTCTATTAGTAGAGAGTTTGAAGGACCCATTAAAATTATACTAATCTAATGTGGGATCCATGAGACTCAATATTACATATTTAAATCTCTAGGAATCTCTATTTTTTGGATGGTATTAGTAGAGAGTTAGAAGGATTCATTAAAATTAAACTAATCTATGAGCTAAAAAAGATCATCCGAGTAGTGATATTCCACTCATGAGTCTCGCCGGCCAGGACGTCATTGATGTGTTTGTTGCTTATCATCCAGGCATCGTTGGCATTATCGTGAGAAGTTCTTTGTTGGTTACTATTTGAAAGACTATCAAATTTCTGAGGTATCAAAGGATTATAGAAAACTTGTTTCCGAGTTGTCAAAATTTATTTGAGAAGAAAGACCATTTGATGGATTGAGAGCATGATTATAGGCATTATCAGGAGTCAACATTAGGTGGTGGAAGAGCAACCACAATGTCCATCACATTGCTTGCAATAGTCTAGAATTTGATCCGGATCTTTAGCACATGCCCATATTTGCAGTATCTCGGAGCTTATTCAATCCTCTTGTTCTCTTTCTTTCTCATTATTGTCTTAATATTCTTTTTCCAAGTTCGGATTTATTGGATGGTATTTGGGCAAGATCTAGTCTTGCCTCCTTCTCACAAAGAGGTCACTTTTGCGCTTATCTATAGAGCAGCCAAATTGTCTTTCTAGGTAAAGGTAAACCCTAAATTTCCTTTTTCATTTATTAATGTACTTTTTGAGATTTGTTGAATGAAAAGATGCACAACACTTTGAATCCAATGCTAAGAACAAACATCACATACCTTATTTCATGGAGCTCAATGTTAGCCATAGATATTTCACTCTAATAAGAGTCTGAGTCATTTACATATTCTATTTTCAATATAGGCTTCATAATCACGTTCAACTAAGTCATTTACACATGCACTCAGTGCTTGGTTATTTTTTTTGGTCGGTAAAGCAGATATATATATATATATATATAGGAAAGGATCCAGAGACATATGGAAGTGAACATATATGTTCATACATGCCCACAATCATTGGATTCTCAGATCCAATGACCACCATCACACCACCATTTATGTTTAGAAGGGCATTGTAGGAAATTTTAAAATATTAAAATTTGTATCCTTCTTCCTCGAGAGAGTTTAATTTTTCATCCTCTCTCTTTCTCTCTCTGATGTCTTTCCCTCTCTCTCTCCGGCAATTTCCATTAGCTATCTCTCTTATATCACCTTCAGAGACTCAGCATCCCATTTTATCTTCCTTACTATAACATAAAGGATTTGGGCACCTCTGGTTTCTTCTTTTTAATTTAGATTTACTTGCAGAATGTGTTTTTAGGTGTAGCCCAATTGGTTAGCATGAACTATTATTAAACAGAATCAATACATATGCATCCTCTTGGACAATAAATTAGTTTTGATTGGGCTACTCCAAGCATCAATGCATGTGCATTCTCTTCCTTACTGTAACATAGGGGTGTCAACGAGCCGAGTTGGGCATTGCTTAGGCTCGGCTTGTTGGATTTTTGATGTTGCTCAGGCTCGGCTTGAGCTCGAAAAGGTCAGCTCGGGCTCGGCTCGTCTACAAATCATTGAACTCGAGCTCGGCTCGTTAAGCTCTAATTTTTTTAAAAAAAATAGTATAGCGGGGACGATATTCTAACACTTAAAGGATTAAATAGTGCTTTCAGTAACCTGAAAGCACTATTCTAATAGTTAAAGGATTAAATGGTGGGGTGCAAAGAAAGGGGGAAGATAAAAAAGTGTGTTCACTAACCTGATGAGCATTTCATGTTCTTAATTAAAAAAACTTATTTCACTTTCTTATAATTTTAGTGCAAAACCTAATATTGGCAGGGGTATAACTGTACATGGGTATTCATTGAATTAGTCGAGTCGAGCCAAGCTGAGCTACCTCTTACTCGAGCTCAGCTCGTTATCTAAACGAGCTCACTCACTTGGCTCGGCTTGGCTCGATGAGCTTTTTAATCTTGCTCAAGCTCGGCTCGTTTCGAGCCGAGTCAAGCTGGCTCGGCTCATTGACAGCCCTACTGTAACATAAGGGACTCAACCTAATTGTTTCTCCAATCTCACTCTCCAACTCTTGAATACTTTATCAGATTTTTCACTCAATTTTTTCACAACTATCATTGTTCCTCTGGTAGTATTCCCAACATAAAAGGGATATAAGTTTTTTAAGCACAACCCTTAAGGAGAAAATTGTGTATAATTCAAAAGATGTCTAATACTAAAAAAAGTTCGATATAATAGACATAACTCATAAGCTTTAGAACCAGCAATAACATCTATAAACGTAAATACTTTACAGATGCTGAATAAATACAAATTGGTAAATTTAACGTAAATCAAGTAGATAGATTTGTGTTATAGTGAAAAGTACATTATAAACATTGCCGAAAGCTCTACTACCAATCTTGTTTGAATCATCAACATTATCAGTGACAACCCTAATCTGGGTTAGGGTCAAAGTAACTTATAAAATTGTCATTTCAATAATTGTTCCATACGATAATTAGAATGTGATAAATACATATATAAGCAATGAAAACTTGGTTCAATATGTTAAATTTTAGCACAAACGTTGACTTCAATTTATGCCTAAAATGAAATATAACAAAGTTTTCACTAGTAGCAAATCTCTATTAATAGCATATTCATCCAGAAAATATTTTTCCCTATTATTAAAGTCAATTTCATCATAAAATCTGCTTGCACAAAAGTCCAAATTTAATAAATTGACTGGATTTGTCTACAAATTCTAAAGAGTCACATCATAAAAATTCCAACATAGACACATATTTTAATATTCATCCATTGAAAAATTCAAATGTATATTACCTCAGTTTTAGGCAATCTTATCTTGT
Source organism: Tetracentron sinense (assembly GCA_015143295.1). Lineage (NCBI taxonomy): Eukaryota > Viridiplantae > Streptophyta > Magnoliopsida > Trochodendrales > Trochodendraceae > Tetracentron > Tetracentron sinense. The sequence continues at coordinate 26,045,350 of CM026567.1, read as the reverse complement.
ACACATGTTCAATATTTAATTTCATTCTACATTAAAAAAATATGATTTAAGAAGAGTGTAGCTTGGGTGAAGAAGTTTTGGCAAGACGGGGACCTTAAAAACTATATAAAGAAATCATTAAGAGTGAGAATTATTTGGAGATAAAGTCAAGCGTAGCTACTTTGTAATTTTGAATAGAAATTATTTAGGGTACAACATCTCACATAGTTCGACAAAAACTTGGGAATAATAAGTCATGGTCATTTGTGATGAGTTTGACAATCTAAAGTTTGATACTTAATGTTAAAATCATGATCAAGCAGTATGTTGTCGGTTTCGATGTCTCTGCGAATGATAGATATCCCCGATTCATCGTGGAGATAAGCTAGACATTTGGCTATCCAAGACATAATTTCGTCTACGTTTGCCAATCCAATCTTAGCAGAAATTCATCTCTAACGCCTACAAAATATAAGTTACAATTATTGTCATTTTAAAGACTGATAGAAACTAATTAATGTTCCGTTAGCAAAGTAAATGAGGAAACAATGACATTAATAAGCCTACGAAATAAAGTACGGGATACGATAATGTTTTATATATACTCGTAAATAAGTAACATTTTATTTTATTCTACACAACAACCATAAAGAATAACGAGATTGAGATAACACATAGCTGACATAATGTCAATCTCATTCTCCAAATCTTTTACTTCTCTTTGATTTTTTACTCAGTTTTTCACAACTATCATTATTCCCCTCGATAATGTACCCCCACATAAGAAAGATGAAAGTTTTAAGAACTACCCTTGAGGAGAAAGTTGTGTACAGTTCAAAAGATGCCTGATACTAAACAAACCCGATAGCATTGGCATGACTAATGAGATTTAGAACTAGAAGCAACATCTATAAATGTAAATACTTTGCAGATGCTGGATAAATACAATTTGATAAATTTAACATAAATCAAGTAGATAGAAGTAGCATTATATTTGAAAGTACATTATGAACATCGCTAAAAGGTCCACTACTTATCTTGTTTGAATCATCGAAATTATCGGTGGCGACCCTAATCTGGCATAGCGTCAAAATACCTTATAGATTTTTAATTTTAATATTTGTTCAATATGATAATTAGAATGTAATATAAATACATATATATAAGCAATGAAAACTTGGGTCAACTCAAATTTTAGCACAAACATTGACTTCAAGTCATGCTTCAAATGAAAAGTCACAAAGTTTTCATAAGTGACAAATCAATATTAAAAGCATATTCATCCAAACAATATTTTTTCTCTACTAAAAAAAGTCAAGTCTATCATAAAATCTGTTTGCAAAAAAAAAATTCAAACTTATTGAATTAACTGCATTTGTCTACAAAGTCTAAAGAGCCACATCATAAAAATCTAACATAAACACATATTTCAAATTCTTACCGTACCATTGAAAAAGTTAAAATGTATTAGTGCCTCAGAATTTTAGGCAATCTTATCAAGTACACATGTCCACTATTTAAGGTGCATTTTCCCTAAAGAATATGATTGGAGAAGAATGTAGCATGGGTGAAGAAGTTTTGGCTATTTTGTAATCTTAAATAGTATACCAAATTATTTAGGCTACAAGAACTCACATAGTTCGACAAAAATTAGGGAATGATCATGGTCATTTGTGATGAGTTTTGACAATTCAACATCTGATACTTAACGTTAAAGTCACTATCAAGCAGTATGTTATCGGCTTCAATGTCTCTACGAATGATTGACGTCCCAGTTCATCAGGGAGATAAGCTAGACCTTTGGCTGTCCAAGGCATATTTTTGTCCAAGTTTGCCAATACTTCATCTCTAACAACTACAAAATATAAGTTATAAGTATTATAATTTTTAAGACCGATAGAAACTCATTCCTTATCTATTAGCAAAGTAAATGAGGAAACACTGACATTAATAAGGATACAAAATAAACCACAAGATATGACACTGTTTTCCATATACTCGTAAATAAGTAACATCTTATCTTCTTCTACACAGCAACCATAAAGAATTACAAGATAAAAGTCAAGCAATGCTACTTTATAATCGTGAATAGAAAACCAAATTATTTAGGCTATAAGAATTCACATAGTTTCACAAAAACTAGTGAATGATAAATCATGGTCATCTGTGATGAGTTGACAATCCAAAGTCTGAGACTTAACATTAAAATCACGATTAAGCAATATGTTCTCAGCTTTGAGCTATCTACGAATGATTGATATCCATATTAATCGTAGAGATAAGTTAGACCTTTAGCTATCCAAGACATATTCTCAACGAAGCTTGTCATTCCAATCTTATCGGAAATTCATCTCTAACACCTATTGTAAGCATATCATTTTAAAGACTCATTCAAGTTCCATTAGCAAAGTAAATGAATAAACAAAGACATTAATAAGCATACAAATGAAGGGTGACATAGGGCCCCGTTAACCATATACTCAAATAAGTAACATATTATCTTTTTCTACACAACAACAGTAAAGAATAACAAAATTCCGATATCACATAGATGACATAATGTCAACCTAACTCTCCAACTCTTGAATTCTTCTCTCAGATTTTCATTAAATTTTTTACACAAATCATTGTTCCCCCCGGTAATGTTCCATACATAATAGAGATGAATGTTTAAAGCATAACCCTTAAGGAAAAAGCTGTGTACAATTCAAAAGATACTCGATACTAAAAAGATTCTGACAAAATAGGCATGACTCATGATCTTTAGAACCAGCAGCAACAACTATAAACATAAATACTTTGCAGATGTTGAATGAATATAATTTGATAAATGTAACGTAAATTAAGTAAACAAAAATAACACTATAATCAAAAGTACATTCTAAAAATCGTCGAAAGGTCCATGTGAGCACGGAATTTTATACTCACCGGTATATGTTAGAGTCGTCACCTATTCATTTAGAACGGATAAGTCTCCGGGATGTGGATAAGGTCTTAGTCTACGGTAGAAGTCTAGGTAAGAGGTTTGGTTAAGTCCGAGGAAGGTGTTAGGCACCCCGAGACTTCCATTTTTCAATGGTTCCCTACTTGCTAGGTGTAAGCCAATTAAAATCGATTTTGTTCAAATGTCTAAGTATTTAAGATAATACTAATCTAAGAAAGAAGAGCTAAACTAGGCTCGAACCCGGGTTGGATTGCCTATGTACTCACAAGGGTTAGATCAGACCGAGCATAGTTCTGGCACATGAGCCCGTGCCAAGGCTATGGGGGTGTGTGAGTGTGCATCAAGGATAGCTAGTCCGGTGGACTAGGGTTTGATTGATCGGGTTGGTCAAGTGCACGGCTTAAGCCCGGTTGACTTAAGGGGTAAGTCCGGTAGACTAGGGAAAAGGCCCGGTAGGCCAAGATTAGGCCCGGTAGGTCAAAATTGGGTTTAACCGAGGTTAGGGTTGCTAACCGTGGTTAAGGGTCGAACTAACCATGGTTAGGATTGCTAACCACAGTTGAGGATAACATGGTCAAGCCCGGTAGGCTGAGATTGGGCCCGGTAGGCCAAGGGTAAGCTTGATAGGCTAAGAGATTAAGTCCGGTAGGCCAAAATCGGATTTAACCGAGGTTAGGGTTGCTAACCAGAGTTAAATAGGTCAAATAACCATGGTTAAGACTGCTAACCATGGTGAAGAGGTCAAAGCAGTAACATTTTGGACACATGCAATAATTTTAGAATTTTTGAGATTTTTTCTGATTTTTCTAAGGGTTAAGGAATGTTTAACCATGGTTAAAAGTTAATCAGGGTTGGGATAACCCTGGTTAAGGGTCCAGGCAAGTTAAGGTGGGCCCAGAGAGTATGGCAGGGCCTAGAGTGGCCTCCTACCAGGTCCTAGTCCTGTGCAAAGCCCAAAATATAGTAAATAGGAAATTGCGGTAGATTGTTTACCGCCATTCCAAAACTTCCCTGTTTTGGAATGGCAGTAGATAGACTACTGCCATTACAGTATTGACTATTACTGGTTTTTGCAGGGAGTTGGGGTTCGATTAAAGGTTAACCCAAGGGTCAAGGACCCACCAGGGTTGGTCAGGGGACTCCCCACAATGATACTGAAATGGCGGTAGATGGACTACCGCCATTCTGGACATGGTCTGGTTTAGGCCACGGTAACCATGGTTAAACAGGTGGGTTGGGCCTGGAAGGACCAGGCTAGGAAGAGGAGGACCTGAGGAGTCCAACCATGGCCCTGGATTGGACCAGGGCCCCACCCAAAGGGGTGTACAGATGCTGTAAAGGGAGAGGCAAAGAATCGCAGCAATTAGTCTACCGTCATTCTTGAATTTTTCCAGAAATGAAATTTTCCCATTGGGAGGCTGCACCAATGCGTTCCAGGGGATCCATCATGGCTTGAGGGACCTCCAAAAGCCTAAGGAGAGCTATGTACTATAGGGGGTCTTGCACCCGTGGTTTTAACCTCAAAGGGTTTCCCCCACACCTATGAGGAAGGTGGGGGGGGGGGGGGGCCTGTCCTTGGCTGGCAATAGCAAAACAGTAATGAACAATACCCCTGGAAGATGACTAGGGGTTTACAATGATATAACAAAATGTAAAATGGGTAGGGGAAGGCCCTACCCTTTCGGCTTGAGCTTCATGATGGTGGTACAGTGGTGGTATGTGGTGGTGGAGTTGGAGGGGACCTGGAGCAACTCCCTGGGATGCATGGGATCCTCCTAAGATGGAGACAGAGGTTGAGGAAGGCTGGGTTTGGGGCTGGCCGAATTCCTACAGGGCTTTGGTATGGATTTTTTGGAGTGAGTTTAAAGCTTGGAGGAGGGGGGATTTTATAGGCTAAGGGTAGACCTGGGGCAATTAGGGGATTAAAGGGAAGGTGGTAGACACTGGAGAGGCGGACTGGAGGGTCGCAGAAGGGTGAGTTGTGCTGCGGACTGGAAATCCAGTAATGGCGGTAATGTTATTACCGCCATTCTTGATTTAGCCTAAATCAAGAATGACGGTAATACTATTACCGTCATTTCTTGTTTTATGCTAAAACAGGCCCAACCCTCAGACAATTAGCCTAAATCACTGTTCATTTTGCCAGTCTTGATAATGGCGATAAATTTATTACAGCCATTATTTGAATTTTCAAAATAAAGCAGATGGGCCTCACTACACTGGACTCTAAAGGCTTATGGGCCCATGTTTGGGCCCACCAAGGACTTGGCTTCGGATTTTGGGGTTTTTGGACCCTAGAATTATACTAGGGTTTACCTAGGGTTAGGCCTAGGGTTTGACTGAGGGTTTACCTAGGGTTTGACCAAGGTTTACCTAGGGTTTGATCAGAGTTTACCTAGGGTTAGTCTAGGGGTTTTACCTGGGGCTAAGGTATGTTCTAGGGTTAGGCCTAGGGTTTGCCTAGGGTTTAGGTCTTAACTAGGGTTAGGCCTAGGATTCACCTAGGGTTAGGCCTAGGGTTTGATCAGGGTTTGCTTATGGTTTAGGGCTTAGCTAGGGATAGGCCTAGGGTTTGACTGGGACTCAGCTAGGGATAGCCATGATCAAAGATATTTACTATGGTTAAGGTAGGGTGTAAAAATTAGGTGCTTACAGCCACCCCTCTTTGCCGGAGAGTGCCAAATTGGTGATTGAACGACAAAGACTAGAATTATCATTTTTTTACACCAAGATTAGGTTTTAGGGGCTGATGATATGCATGCATGCTATGCAAGGTATTGTGATGCTCCTGTGTATACCTGCTGGAAATATGGGCTAGCAGGGGAAAGCGGAAGTGGTTTGCGCCACTCTCTGGGGGAAGAAGGGTAGTCTGTGCTACTGATGCTGGAGATTGATAGATGCTTCAAAGGCGCTAGCCAGATTGCTTGCTATGGCATTACCCGGAGGTGTTTAGCCAAAACAAATGAAGGACACGCGGAGTGTCGGAAGGAGGACATGCGAGGTGCCGACAAGGTGTGTCATGTCGATGCTCACTTGAGATGTCAGAGACACACGGGGTGTCAAAGGAGAGACATGCGAGGTGCCGACAAAGTGTGCTATGTCGATGCTCACCTGGGATGTCAGAGACACATGGGGTGTCAAATGGGGACATGCGAGAGATATCGCGGTATGACGAGGTTGCCAAGGGATACATAGGATGTCTGAGGACACACGGGGGTGTCAAAAGGGGGGCATGCAAGAGGTATTGTGGTATGACGAGTTTTTTAAGGGATACGCAGGATGTCTGGGGACTCACGGGGGTGTTGAAAGGGGACATACAGGAGGTATTGCGGTATGGCGAGATTGTCAAGGGATACACATGATATCTGAGGACATGCAGGAGGTAATGCTGCGATTTGACGAGGTTGTCAAGGGACACACGGGATGTCAAGGACACACGGGGGTGTCGAAGGGGGACATATATGAGGTATCGCGGTATAACGAGATTACCAAGGGATACACAGGATGTCAAGGACATGCAGGAGGTAATGCCACAGTATGACGAGGTTTTCAAGGGGCACACAGGATGTCAAGGACACACGGGGGTGTGGAAGGGGGACATGTAGGAGGTATCGCTGTATGGCGAGATTGCCAAGGGATATGCAGGATGTCTGGGGACACGCAGGGTGTCAAGAGCGACAAGTAGGAGGTATCGCGGTATGAAGAGATTGTCAAGGGATACACAGGATGTCAAGGACACGCGGGGGTGTCGAAGGGGTTGCGGTATGTTCAAGAGGCGCTAGCCAGATTGATTTTGAAATGGCCCAGAAGCGCTAGATTTTGATGGTGTCTTGCAGGGTGTAAAGGCGATGATGCTTTCCCATGACTCTTTTGACTGTGACTCGCGGGGATGCGTGTGTGAGCATGTGATTTTCCAACCCACTTTCACAATTATATGTTTGACTTGAGTCGCCACCTATTAGGGATAGGTCCCGGGTATTTGTTTGTTTGGATAAGACAAATGGTCTAATCAGAGTTAGGGTAAGTGGTTCGATTAAGCCTTGGGGAAGGTGTTAGGCACCCCAAGACCCCCGTTTTATAACGGTTACCTACTTCCTAAACTTAAGCCAAAATTTTAATCTCAAAGGTTAATTAAAATATCCAAGTATTTAATCGAGTGCTAATCCAAGAGATAAAAAAAGCTAGATGGCTAGGGTCGAACCCGAGTTGAGTTGCCTACGTACTCACATGGTGAGATCAGACCGAGCGTAGTTCTGGCACATGAGCCCGTGCCGAGGCTAGGGGGGAGTGTGTGTGTGCATAGGGTGGTCAAAGGGTCTAGCCTAGAAGGCTATGGTTTAGTTGACTGGGGAGGTCAAGTGCACAAGTGTTAAGTCTAACCGCGGTTAGAGGGTATTTATCCATGGTTATATGAGCTAACCAAAGCTAAGGAGGTCCTACAAGTTTCTTTTTGGTCTTTTTGTATTTTTTATATTTTTTGGGATTTTTAAGGATATTTGAATGTTTTTTGTATTTTGGTTATATTTGATTAATGTTTTTGGTATTTTGAGATTTTATCATGTTTTTGGTATTTTGAGACTTTATCATGTTTTTGGATTTTCATACAGGTAAGGTAAGGTTTTGGCAAACTTAAGTAAAGTCAAACTTAGTCCAAGAGTTTGGCTAAAAGATTATATTTTAAGACATAAAGAGAGATGTGCCTTATGAATAGTAAATGGTCTATTGTCAACACCTATTTTGTTGGATTGGTGTTGATAATAGATCAAATACCATTGTCTTTGGTATGAGTCATTTTGAATAATGTCCTCTTTAAGTCCTTAAACCATCACTTACCCATTCAACATAGAACAAGAAGGAAAAAGAAAGAAATGAAAGAAAATGAAAACTCATCCTCTCCCTTTTAAGGTGGTTCATTTACACCATTATTAATGATGTAATGTTGCTCTAAAGAATGTTAGAGAGGGGATGAGCTTCCACAAAAAATTCTAGAAAGAGGACTAGAATCTCAAAAAAGAAACAAAATGAAAAAGAGAGGTATAGCTTTAGCTTCCACTCTCTATGGGCCTACCCATATCCACATTTGTGGGTACATTAAAAAAAAATATGTACATAAAAAGGAAAAGAAAAAAAGAACATCTCTTTGTTTTTGATATGGGGTCCCTCTACACCATTAGATTGGTGTAGAGAGGCCCAACTATGCTTGAGAAATGAGAGATCAAGAAGGGAGAACCAAATAAAAAAATAAAAATAAAAAAGAAGAGAAAATGAAAGAAGGAATGCCTACTCCTCAAAGAATTCTCCTTCAATGCTCCAAGGTGTAGAGAATCCACAAAAGAAGAGAGTTAGTGAAGAACTCTAAGCTTTTAGTCTTAGAATTCTTTCCAAACTCTAAACCTTAGTTTCTTCTCTCTTCTTCAAACTCAAGAGAAACACAAGTGGGTGGGAACCTTCTAGGGGTCTTGAGGGATGGATCTAAGGGATTAAGGGATTGGTATTTATAGGAAAACTAAGAGGTTGGGTTGTGTCTTTTACATGGGGGATAAAAGGAGCTAGTGGGTAAAGACTTGAGTGTTGTAAGGTGAGTTGATAGATTGAGTGTTGTAAGGAGTGTAAGAGAGTTGGTGGGTTGAGTGAACTATGGGTTATATGGGTATGGGTTGTAGGATATAGGGTGTAAGAGAGTTGGTGGGTTGAGTGAACTATGAGTTATATAGGTATGGGTTGATGTAAGAGAGGTGTAAGAGAGTTGATGGGTTGAGTGAACTATGAGTTATATGGGTATGGGTTGTAGGATATAGGGTAGGTGGATATGGATATGTGGATTAGGTCTTATGGATCATGGGTTATTAGTAGATGGGTCATGGGTTATGATTATTGGACTTTGACTATGACATTTGGGCTTGGGCTATGGAAATAGGCTTTGGCTTAGGCAATTGGGTGATTGGGTATTTGGGCTTGACTATTTGGGTTGGGTAATAAAATTAGGTAATTGGGTTTGATTGAGTTGTCTAGGTATAAGTTTGGTCAAATGGGCTTGGGCCTTGGGTATACCTAGGGCTTACTAAGGTTAGGCTAGGGCTACCTAGGGTTTGGGTTTAGGACTACCTAGGGTTAAGCTTAGGGTTAACTAGGGTTTGGACCATAGCTAAATTAATTAACCACGGTTAAGGGGGTGTAAAAATAGGGTGCTGACAGCTGCCCCTCTTTGTCGGAGAATGCCGTGATTGGCGATTTGAACGACAAAGACTGGAATCATCCGATTTTTATACCGAGATTGGGCATTGGGGAATGCAGCATGGTATGATGTGCAAGTGGTGAATGCATGTGGAGTGATGCGGACTACTGCTAGAGAGCGAGTAGCTGAGGGAAAATTGGGTGTAGAAGTGGTGTGGCCCCGAGGCGCTCCACTGGGGAATGCGATTGAGACGGTGTTTCCTAGATCGGATTTACCGAATCGATCGAGGGACATACGGAATGTCGAAAAGGAGGGACATACTAGTGAGACCGCGGTGTGACGAAGTTGTCACGTAGCACCAGAAGGTCAACGGACACCTGGGGGTGTCACAAAAGGGAGATATGCTAGTGAGACTGCGGTGTGACGAGGTTGCCACGTAGCACTAGGAGGTCAAATGACACACGGGTGCGTCACAGAAGAGGGACAAACTAGTGGGACTGCGGTGTGACGAGATTGTCACGTAGCACTAGAAGGTCGAGGACACACGGGGGCGTCACGAAAGAGGGACAAGCTAGTGAGGCTGCGGTGTGACGAGATTGTCACGTAGCACTAGGAAGTTGAGGACACACGGGGGTGTCACAAAAGAAGGATCGGCTAGCGAGTCTGTGGTATGACAAGATTATCACGTAGTGCTAAGAAGTCAAGGACACACGGGGGCATCACAAAAGAGGGACAAACTAGTGAGGCTGCGGTGTGACGAGATTGTCACGTAGCACTAGGAAGTCGAGGACATACGGGGGTGTCACAAAAGAAAGATCGGCTAGCGAGACTGCGGTATGACGAGATTGTCACGTAGCGCTAGGAAGTTAAGGACACACGGGGGTGTCAAAAGGGAAGGATCGGCTAGCGAGACTGATGTATGACGAGATTGTCACGTAGCGCTAGGAAGTTAAGGACACACGGGGATGTCAAAAAGGAAGGATCGGCTAGCGAGACTGCGGTATGACGAGATTGTCACGTAGCGCTAGGAAGTCAAGGGACACCCGGGGTGTCACAACGAAGAGAGACCTGTGGGAGGTGATGCTGTTATGTGGCGAGGTTACCACGGAGCACACAGGATGTCTGGAGGTCTCAAGGTATGATGCCAAATGAAACTGGAATTGCCCAAGAGGGAATGAATTTTGATCATGTTGAACACTGCTGAGAGGTTTTCGCCAAGCAGGTTATGATGCTATGTTGTCATGCAGGGATGAAAACAAGGGTGCTTTCCCATGACTCTGTGGTGATCTGCCGCTGACGGAGATGCATGGCTTCGGCTTCCTTTGCTTGCTTGCCGGGGCTGCTTGGTGCAGGTTGGTACAGACAGGCTTTGTTACCAAAAGTTTGTTTTTGAAAATCTTTTCGTAGAAAAAGTGTAGAAGACTTTTTATGAAGATTTTATTTTTGACAAAAATGCTTAGTTAGCTGTGATTTGCCAATAAATTGCCTAGGTTTAGGGCTTATGAGATTTGTGAATCATCTGTTAATCTCGGGAGCGAGGTACATGACTCAGAGCAAGATGCTGGGGAATAGACAAATTCGTCCGAACAACCGCTGATAGGCTTCTGATCTCTTGCTAGGGAAGAGTACTGTTATGAGTCGCTGGGCTTCTGCTAGACGTTTGCTGGGGACTTAGGGAGTGCCTATTGCCTGGGCCCTGTTGGGGAGTGGATTTCTGCAGTGGTCCACCTGCTGGGGAATTTAAGGCGCGTTGGGGATTTTCCACTATTGCGCACATGTTAGAGGGGATGTCTTCTGACTGACTTTCTGCCGGGGCATACTTGGGGGTTGACCCTCTGCTAGGGTATTCCCTGCCGGAGTCTCTGTTGGGGATGCAGTACCACTGAGAGAGGCTGATCTGGGGATGCTTAGGGGGAATCCGATGAACCTGCTCACTGCCGGATGCTTGTTGCCAAATTGATTTTCAGCTTTTTCTCCCTTTTTTACCCTTGGAACGACCAAGTCATGGGGTTCGCATAATTTTTGCACGATGAGGCCGTTTCCGGTTTTCCTCATGCCTGCGAAGCTGATTGATTTTCGTCCATTTTTTGCCCCTAGTCACGAGACTAGGTCTGGGATTCGCGTAGTTTTTGCGCAATGAGGCCGTTTCCGGTTTTCACTCATGCCCGTGATTTGTTTGAGGGTTCGGATCTTCTCCCTTCACTGGCCTGATTGACATTCGCCGGGGATTGATACTCCACTGGGGATATAGGAGTGATATTGTACTTGTACTCGCAGTTTCTCGAGGATCTGGGAGGGCTTAGCATAGGAAAAAACGTTGGCTAGGGGACTGAAGTTTGGGACACCCTTAAATTCTGTTGCAACTAACTTGCATGGGGGTTTTCTGTTGAAGATAAATTTTTTGTTGGGCTCCACTGGGGATTGTCCTCTTTGGTAGAAGCTGATTGTTTTGGGATTTTTTTTTGGACGAGTTTTTTTCTTTTTTTGGGAAGTGTTTTGGGAGAAGTTGATCTTGTTGGGGGGAAAGCCCAGAGAGATTATTTTTGCTCATAGAGTCCCTAACTTGGAAAATATTTCAACTTCTATTTTGGAGTTTCCTTTTATGGAATATTTTGTAAACTTGATGTCAACTCCGTCGTGAGAATTTGGAGAATTTGTCTCTGTTTGGGGAATGACTCTGTGGGGAAAAAGTTGTTCCTGTGGGGAGAGTTTTACGAAGAGGAAAAGATTCTGAGGGATAAGTCTCTTTCTGCGACCACACCTGATTTGTCAGGTTGCCTACGTACCCTTTGCAGGAACAGGTCATGACGTAGTTCAAGCAAAATACCCCAACTGGACGAGGGAGGGTGTCCCTGAAAGGTTTTTGTGAGAGAAAGATTGTTAGGCTCGAAGGGCTAACTATCGGAGTTCATTTATTTTTGTAAAAAGGTTTACATTGTTGGGGGTAAGGAGTGTGCCAATGACGGCCTCCTGTCATTTCCCGGAGATCCTACGAGTACAAAGTGCCTGTCAGACCTAGACCCTAAGCGTAGTATCGTTTAACTTTGTCCATGTTGACGGGCTCTAGGAGGTCTTCGTCATCCATACGTCCGAGTCGTAGGGCACCGTCAGAGAATTTGTCTCGGACTATGTATGGGCCTTCATAGTTGGGCGTGAACTTGCCCCTCGGGTCAGGACGGTTTGGCAATATCTTCCGGAGAACCAGGTCACCGACTTCGATGCTTCGGGGCTTGACTTTCTTGTTAAAAGCCCTAGCCATACGCCTCTGATAGGCTTGAGAATGATTCATGGCTTTCAATCGTCGTTCTTCAATCAAGTTCAGCTGTTCATACCGGGTTTGTGCCCATTCTGATTCTGATATTTCTGCTTCCATTAACACGCGAAGTGATGGAATCTCTACCTCGATGGGGAGGACTGCTTCCATACCATAGGCCAAAGAAAATGGTGTTGCCCCTGTTGAAGTTCTGATAGACGTTCTGTAGGCCATGAGAGCGTATGGGAGCATCTCATGCCAGGCAGAATAATTGGTTGCCATTTTCTCGATGATCTTTTTTAGATTCTTATTGGCTGCTTCCACTGCTCCATTAGTCTGTGGCCTGTATGGTGTGGAGTTATGATGTTGAATCTTGAATTTTTGGCAGAGGTCAGTCATCCCCTTATTGCAGAAGTTGAGAGTGTTGTCTGTTACAATCTCGAATGGGACACCGTATCGGCAGATAATGTCTCTCTTCAAGAAACGTTGAACCACAGAGGCTGTGACGTTGGCATAAGAGGCTGTCTCGACCCATTTCATGAAATAATCGATTGCAACCAGGATGAATCGATGTCCGTTAGATGCTTTCGGAGCTATGGGTCCGATGACATCGATGCCCCAAGTAGAGAAAGGCCAAGGAGCAGTCAGGTTGTGTAGCCTTGTCGGCGGTGCATTGATCATATCAGCATAAACCTGGCACTGGTGGCATTTTTGTACATGCTTGCAACAATCAGCTTCCATAGTAGACCAATAGTAGCCCAGTCTGAGAATTTTCTTAGACAACATCAACCCATTCATGTGTGGGCCGCAAGTTCCTCCATGAACTTCTTCTACTACCTGTGCTGCTTCACTGGCATCGAGGCATCTGAGCCATATCAAGTTTGGCGATCTCTTGTATAAAATGCCCCCTGATAGGACAAACTGGATAGCCAGTCTTCTGATTGCCCGACGGTCTGTTTTTGTGGCATCGAGAGGGAAGGTCCCTTCCTCGAGGTACTGCTTGATGTCTGCATACCAAGGCTTGTTGTCATTCACTGTGTCCAGCTCGAGGCAGTAGATAGGCTGATCCTGTTGCTGAATTTCAATTGGCCAGAGCATGATGCCCCTGAGAATCTGTACCATAGAGGCGAGAGTAGCCAATGCGTCGGCAAATCTGTTATGGTTCCTAGATCGGTGACTGAAACTGATTCTTCTGAATCGAGTGATTAGTACATTGAGATAGGCTAGGTATGGGACCAGCCTGGCTTCTCGGATGGCCTAAGATTCATTTGCCTGACAGATTACCAAAGATGAGTCCCCGTAGACGTCTATCTCCTCAATTCCGATACCCAGGGCTTCTTTTAGTCCGGCTATGCATGCTTCGTATTCTGTTTCATTGTTGGAGCATCTGAATTTCAACTTTACAGAGATAGGGAGATGTCCCCCCTTGGGTCAGATTAGGACTGCTCCTGCCCCGCGTCCACGACTGTTGGCAGCTCCGTCAAAATATAACTCCCAGCCGGAGTATTCTTGCTCTTCTGCTTTTGCGTACAGGATGGCTTCGTCCGGAAACTGATCATGTACAGACACATAGTCTTGTATTGGGCTGTGGGCCAAGTGATCTGCAATCGCCTGCCCCTTGATTGACTTTTGAGTCATGTATGTAATGTCGAATTCAGACAACATCATAAGCCATCGGGCAGTCCTTCCGGTAGTGGCTGGCTTTTCCAATAGATATTTGAGTGGGTCCATTCGGGAGATCAGGATTACCGGGTAGGAAAGCAGGTAGTGCCGAAGACGCTGAGTAGCCCAAACCAGTGCCAGACATGTTTTCTCCAGCGGGCTGTACCTTTCCTCATACTCAAGTAAGCGCTTACTGATGTAGTAAATGGCCTGTTCTGTTCTGCCGGTCTCATCATGCTGTGCCAAGACGCACCCCATGGAGGTTTCTTGTACTGAGATATAGAGTAGTAGGGGTCGTCCCGACGTAGGAGGCACAAGTATTGGAGGATTCAGAAGACACTGCTTAATTCTGTCAAAGGCTTCTTGGCATTCGGCTGTCCAAACTGTTGGTGTATTCTTCCGAAGAAGCTTGAAGATCGGTTCGCAGATCAGAGTGAGCTGAGAAATGAATCGACTGATGTACTGAATTCGGCCCAGGAAACCACGGATCTCCTTTTCAGTTTGTGGTGCTGGCATTTCGATGATGGCTCTGGCTTTAGTTGGATCGACCTCAATGCCTCTTTTACTGACTATGAAGCCGAGGAGCTTTCCTGATGAGGCTCCAAAGACACATTTGGCTGGGTTCAGTCTTAGGCCGAATTCTCTGAGTCTGTCACAGAGTCTTTTCAAGTCTTCAGGGTGTTGCCTGGCAGTAAGTGATTTGACGATCATGTCATCCACATAAATTTCAGCTATCTTGTGGATCATGTCATGAAAAAGTGCCGTCATGGCCCTCTGGTAGGTTGCCCCTGCGTTTTTGAGTCCGAATGACATGACCCTGTAGCAGAACGTGCCCCAAGGTGTAATGAAGGAAGTTTCTCCATGTCTTCTTCTGCCATTCTGATTTGATTATACCCAGAGAAACCATCCATGAATGAGAGCATCTCGTGCCTTGCAGTATTGTCGACTAGGATATCGATGTGCGGGAGAGGGAAGTTGTCCTTAGGGCTAGCCTTATTCAGATTCCGATAGTCGATGCACATCCGGACGTTTCCATCCTTTTTGGGTACTGACACGATGTTGGCCAACCATTCAGGGTAGTTTGCTACTGCCTAGAAGCCTGCATTGATCTGCTTTTCTACCTCTTCTTTGACTTTTTGTGACCATTCGGGCCTCATCCATCTCAATTTCTCCTTAACTGGTCTGACATCCGGGTTCAAGGGCAGTCTGTGTACCACCAATGCTGGGTCTAGGCCAGGCATGTCAGCATACGACCAGGCAAAGACATCACTATAGCTTTTCAAGAAGCTGATCATATCTGTTCTTTGCTGTGGGCTCATAGTTGTGCCAATCTGAACCAGTTGAGGGTTGTCTTCGGAACCCAAGTTTACTGTCTCGGTATCCTTGATGTTCGACTGTAGTAGCCCTTCACTGCGTTCTAGCAGGTCCAAAATCTCCTGAGGCGGTTCCTCATCCTGTTCTGTTTCCTGCTCTGAGTCATACTCAACTTCTGAAAGCTCAAGGAGGGTTTCAGGGGTAGTTTCGGAGGTTTTCCTGGAAACTTAAGTTGTTTAGCACTTATGTTAGTCTTAGAATTCTTTCCAAACTCTAAACCTTAGTTTCTTCTCTCTTCTTCAAACTCAAGAGAAACACAAGTGGGTGGGAACCTTCTAGGGGTCTTGAGGGATGGATCTAAGGATTAAGGATTGGTATTTATAGGAAAACTAAGAGGTTGGTTGTGTCTTTTACATGGGGGATAAAAGGAGCTAGTGGGTAAAGACTTGAGTGTTGTAAGGTGAGTTGATAGATTGAGTGTTGTAAGGAGTGTAAGAGAGTTGGTGGGTTGAGTGAACTATGGGTTATATGGGTATGGGTTGTAGGATATAGGGTAGGTGTAAGAGAGTTGGTGGGTTGAGTGAACTATGGGTTATATGGGTATGGTTGATGTAAGAGAGGTGTAAGAGAGTTGGTGGGTTGAGTGAACTATGAGTTATATGGGTATGGGTTGTAGGATCTAGGGTAGGTGGATATGGATATGTGGATTAGGTCTTATGGATTCCTGGGTTATTAGTAGATGGGTCATGGGTTATGATTATTGGACTTTGACTATGACATTTGGGCTTGGGCTATGGAATAGGCTTTGGCTTAGGCAATTGGGTGATTGGGTATTTGGGCTTGACTATTTGGGTTGGGTAATAAAATTAGGTAATTGGGTTTGATTGAGTTGTCTAGGTATAAGTTTGGTCAAATGGGCTTGGGCCTTGGGTATACCTAGGGCTTACTAAGGTTAGGCTAGGGCTACCTAGGGTTTGGGTTTAGGACTACCTAGGGTTAAGCTTAGGGTTAACTAGGGTTTGGACCATAGCTAAATTAATTAACCACGGTTAAGGGGGTGTAAAAATAGGGTGCTGACAGCTGCCCCTCTTTGTCGGAGAATGCCGTGATTGGCGATTTGAACGACAAAGACTGGAATCATCCGATTTTTATACCGAGATTGGGCATTGGGGAATGCAGCATGGTATGATGTGCAAGTGGTGAATGCATGTGGAGTGATGCGGACTACTGCTAGAGAGCGAGTAGCTGAGGGAAAATTGGGTGTAGAAGTGGTGTGGCCCCGAGGCGCTCCACTGGGGAATGCGATTGAGACGGTGTTTCCTAGACCGGATTTACCGAATCGATCGAGGGACATACGGAATGTCGAAAAGGAGGGACATACTAGTGAGACCGCGGTGTGACGAAGTTGTCACGTAGCACCAGAAGGTCAACGGACACCTGGGGGTGTCACAAAAGGGAGATATGCTAGTGAGACTGCGGTGTGACGAGGTTGCCACGTAGCACTAGGAGGTCAAATGACACACGGGTGCGTCACAGAAGAGGGACAAGCTAGTGGGACTGCGGTGTGACGAGATTGTCACGTAGCACTAGAAGGTCGAGGACACACGGGGGCGTCACGAAAGAGGGACAAGCTAGTGAGGCTGCGGTGTGACGAGATTGTCACGTAGCACTAGGAAGTTGAGGACACACGGGGGTGTCACAAAAGAAGGATCGGCTAGCGAGTCTGTGGTATGACAAGATTATCACGTAGTGCTAAGAAGTCAAGGACACACGGGGGCATCACAAAAGAGGGACAAGCTAGTGAGGCTGCGGTGTGACGAGATTGTCACGTAGCACTAGGAAGTCGAGGACATACGGGGGTGTCACAAAAGAAAGATCGGCTAGCGAGACTGCGGTATGACGAGATTGTCACGTAGCGCTAGGAAGTTAAGGACACACGGGGGTGTCAAAAGGGAAGGATCGGCTAGCGAGACTGATGTATGACGAGATTGTCACGTAGCGCTAGGAAGTTAAGGACACACGGGGATGTCAAAAAGGAAGGATCGGCTAGCGAGACTGCGGTATGACGAGATTGTCACGTAGCGCTAGGAAGTCAAGGGACACCCGGGGTGTCACAACGAAGAGAGACCTGTGGGAGGTGATGCTGTTATGTGGCGAGGTTACCACGGAGCACACAGGATGTCTGGAGGTCTCAAGGTATGATGCCAAATGAAACTGGAATTGCCCAAGAGGGAATGAATTTTGATCATGTTGAACACTGCTGAGAGGTTTTCGCCAAGCAGGTTATGATGCTATGTTGTCATGCAGGGATGAAAACAAGGGTGCTTTCCCATGACTCTGTGGTGATCTGCCGCTGACGGAGATGCATGGCTTCGGCTTCCTTTGCTTGCTTGCCGGGGCTGCTTGGTGCAGGTTGGTACAGACAGGCTTTGTTACCAAAAGTTTGTTTTTGAAAATCTTTTCGTAGAAAAAGTGTAGAAGACTTTTTATGAAGATTTTATTTTTGACAAAAATGCTTAGTTAGCTGTGATTTGCCAATAAATTGCCTAGGTTTAGGGCTTATGAGATTTGTGAATCATCTGTTAATCTCGGGAGCGAGGTACATGACTCAGAGCAAGATGCTGGGGAATAGACAAATTCGTCCGAACAACCGCTGATAGGCTTCTGATCTCTTGCTAGGGAAGAGTACTGTTATGAGTCGCTGGGCTTCTGCTAGACGTTTGCTGGGGACTTAGGGAGTGCCTATTGCCTGGGCCCTGTTGGGGAGTGGATTTCTGCAGTGGTCCACCTGCTGGGGAATTTAAGGCGCGTTGGGGATTTTCCACTATTGCGCACATGTTAGAGGGGATGTCTTCTGACTGACTTTCTGCCGGGGCATACTTGGGGGTTGACCCTCTGCTAGGGTATTCCCTGCCGGAGTCTCTGTTGGGGATGCAGTACCACTGAGAGAGGCTGATCTGGGGATGCTTAGGGGGAATCCGATGAACCTGCTCACTGCCGGATGCTTGTTGCCAAATTGATTTTCAGCTTTTTCTCCCTTTTTTACCCTTGGAACGACCAAGTCATGGGGTTCGCATAATTTTTGCACGATGAGGCCGTTTCCGGTTTTCCTCATGCCTGCGAAGCTGATTGATTTTCGTCCATTTTTTACCCCTAGTCACGAGACTAGGTCTGGGATTCGCGTAGTTTTTGCGCAATGAGGCCGTTTCCGGTTTTCACTCATGCCCGTGATTTGTTTGAGGTTCGGATCTTCTCCCTTCACTGGCCTGATTGACATTCGCCGGGGATTGATACTCCACTGGGGATATAGGCGTGATATTGTACTTGTACTCGCAGTTTCTCGAGGATCTGGGAGGGCTTAGCATAGGAAAAAACGTTGGCTAGGGGACTGAAGTTTGGGACACCCTTAAATTCTGTTGCAACTAACTTGCATGGGGGTTTTCTGTTGAAGATAAATTTTTTGTTGGGCTCCACTGGGGATTGTCCTCTTTGGTAGAAGCTGATTGTTTTGGGATTTTTTTTTGGACGAGTTTTTTTCTTTTTTTGGGAAGTGTTTTGGGAGAAGTTGATCTTGTTGGGGGGAAAGCCCAGAGAGATTATTTTTGCTCATAGAGTCCCTAACTTGGAAAATATTTCAACTTCTATTTTGGAGTTTCCTTTTATGGAATATTTTGTAAACTTGATGTCAACTCCGTCGTGAGAATTTGGAGAATTTGTCTCTGTTTGGGGAATGACTCTGTGGGGAAAAAGTTGTTCCTGTGGGGAGAGTTTTACGAAGAGGAAAAGATTCTGAGGGATAAGTCTCTTTCTGCGACCACACCTGATTTGTCAGGTTGCCTACGTACCCTTTGCAGGAACAGGTCATGACGTAGTTCAAGCAAAATACCCCAACTGGACGAGGGAGGGTGTCCCTGAAAGGTTTTTGTGAGAGAAAGATTGTTAGGCTCGAAGGGCTAACTATCGGAGTTCATTTATTTTTGTAAAAAGGTTTACATTGTTGGGGGTAAGGAGTGTGCCAATGACGGCCTCCTGTCATTTCCCGGAGATCCTACGAGTACAAAGTGCCTGTCAGACCTAGACCCTAAGCGTAGTATCGTTTAACTTTGTCCATGTTGACGGGCTCTAGGAGGTCTTCGTCATCCATACGTCCGAGTCGTAGGGCACCGTCAGAGAATTTGTCTCGGACTATGTATGGGCCTTCATAGTTGGGCGTGAACTTGCCCCTCGGGTCAGGACGGTTTGGCAATATCTTCCGGAGAACCAGGTCACCGACTTCGATGCTTCGGGGCTTGACTTTCTTGTTAAAAGCCCTAGCCATACGCCTCTGATAGGCTTGAGAATGATTCATGGCTTTCAATCGTCGTTCTTCAATCAAGTTCAGCTGTTCATACCGGGTTTGTGCCCATTCTGATTCTGATATTTCTGCTTCCATTAACACGCGAAGTGATGGAATCTCTACCTCGATGGGGAGGACTGCTTCCATACCATAGGCCAAAGAAAATGGTGTTGCCCCTGTTGAAGTTCTGATAGACGTTCTGTAGGCCATGAGAGCGTATGGGAGCATCTCATGCCAGGCAGAATAATTGGTTGCCATTTTCTCGATGATCTTTTTTAGATTCTTATTGGCTGCTTCCACTGCTCCATTAGTCTGTGGCCTGTATGGTGTGGAGTTATGATGTTGAATCTTGAATTTTTGGCAGAGGTCAGTCATCCCCTTATTGCAGAAGTTGAGAGTGTTGTCTGTTACAATCTCGAATGGGACACCGTATCGGCAGATAATGTCTCTCTTCAAGAAACGTTGAACCACAGAGGCTGTGACGTTGGCATAAGAGGCTGTCTCGACCCATTTCATGAAATAATCGATTGCAACCAGGATGAATCGATGTCCGTTAGATGCTTTCGGAGCTATGGGTCCGATGACATCGATGCCCCAAGTAGAGAAAGGCCAAGGAGCAGTCAGGTTGTGTAGCCTTGTCGGCGGTGCATTGATCATATCAGCATAAACCTGGCACTGGTGGCATTTTTGTACATGCTTGCAACAATCAGCTTCCATAGTAGACCAATAGTAGCCCAGTCTGAGAATTTTCTTAGACAACATCAACCCATTCATGTGTGGGCCGCAAGTTCCTCCATGAACTTCTTCTACTACCTGTGCTGCTTCACTGGCATCGAGGCATCTGAGCCATATCAAGTTTGGCGATCTCTTGTATAAAATGCCCCCTGATAGGACAAACTGGATAGCCAGTCTTCTGATTGCCCGACGGTCTGTTTTTGTGGCATCGAGAGGGAAGGTCCCTTCCTCGAGGTACTGCTTGATGTCTGCATACCAAGGCTTGTTGTCATTCACTGTGTCCAGCTCGAGGCAGTAGATAGGCTGATCCTGTTGCTGAATTTCAATTGGCCAGAGCATGATGCCCCTGAGAATCTGTACCATAGAGGCGAGAGTAGCCAATGCGTCGGCAAATCTGTTATGGTTCCTAGATCGGTGACTGAAACTGATTCTTCTGAATCGAGTGATTAGTACATTGAGATAGGCTAGGTATGGGACCAGCCTGGCTTCTCGGATGGCCTAAGATTCATTTGCCTGACAGATTACCAAAGATGAGTCCCCGTAGACGTCTATCTCCTCAATTCCGATACCCAGGGCTTCTTTTAGTCCGGCTATGCATGCTTCGTATTCTGTTTCATTGTTGGAGCATCTGAATTTCAACTTTACAGAGATAGGGAGATGTCCCCCCTTGGGTCAGATTAGGACTGCTCCTGCCCCGCGTCCACGACTGTTGGCAGCTCCGTCAAAATATAACTCCCAGCCGGAGTATTCTTGCTCTTCTGCTTTTGCGTACAGGATGGCTTCGTCCGGAAACTGATCATGTACAGACACATAGTCTTGTATTGGGCTGTGGGCCAAGTGATCTGCAATCGCCTGCCCCTTGATTGACTTTTGAGTCATGTATGTAATGTCGAATTCAGACAACATCATAAGCCATCGGGCAGTCCTTCCGGTAGTGGCTGGCTTTTCCAATAGATATTTGAGTGGGTCCATTCGGGAGATCAGGATTACCGGGTAGGAAAGCAGGTAGTGCCGAAGACGCTGAGTAGCCCAAACCAGTGCCAGACATGTTTTCTCCAGCGGGCTGTACCTTTCCTCATACTCAAGTAAGCGCTTACTGATGTAGTAAATGGCCTGTTCTGTTCTGCCGGTCTCATCATGCTGTGCCAAGACGCACCCCATGGAGGTTTCTTGTACTGAGATATAGAGTAGTAGGGGTCGTCCCGACGTAGGAGGCACAAGTATTGGAGGATTCAGAAGACACTGCTTAATTCTGTCAAAGGCTTCTTGGCATTCGGCTGTCCAAACTGTTGGTGTATTCTTCCGAAGAAGCTTGAAGATCGGTTCGCAGATCAGAGTGAGCTGAGAAATGAATCGACTGATGTACTGAATTCGGCCCAGGAAACCACGGATCTCCTTTTCAGTTTGTGGTGCTGGCATTTCGATGATGGCTCTGGCTTTAGCTGGATCGACCTCAATGCCTCTTTTACTGACTATGAAGCCGAGGAGCTTTCCTGATGAGGCTCCAAAGACACATTTGGCTGGGTTCAGTCTTAGGCCGAATTCTCTGAGTCTGTCACAGAGTCTTTTCAAGTCTTCAGGGTGTTGCCTGGCAGTAAGTGATTTGACGATCATGTCATCCACATAAATTTCAGCTATCTTGTGGATCATGTCATGAAAAAGTGCCGTCATGGCCCTCTGGTAGGTTGCCCCTGCGTTTTTGAGTCCGAATGGCATGACCCTGTAGCAGAACGTGCCCCAAGGTGTAATGAAGGAAGTTTTCTCCATGTCTTCTTCTGCCATTCTGATTTGATTATACCCAGAGAAACCATCCATGAATGAGA
Source organism: Tetracentron sinense (assembly GCA_015143295.1). Taxonomy (NCBI): domain Eukaryota; kingdom Viridiplantae; phylum Streptophyta; class Magnoliopsida; order Trochodendrales; family Trochodendraceae; genus Tetracentron; species Tetracentron sinense. Next base: position 26,023,129 of record CM026567.1, on the reverse strand, counting down.
GCATCTCGTGCCTTGCAGTATTGTCGACTAGGATATCGATGTGCGGGAGAGGGAAGTTGTCCTTAGGGCTAGCCTTATTCAGATTCCGATAGTCGATGCACATCCGGACGTTTCCATCCTTTTTGGGTACTGACACGATGTTGGCCAACCATTCAGGGTAGTTTGCTACTGCCTAGAAGCCTGCATTGATCTGCTTTTCTACCTCTTCTTTGACTTTTTGTGACCATTCGGGCCTCATCCATCTCAATTTCTCCTTAACTGGTCTGACATCCGGGTTCAAGGGCAGTCTGTGTACCACCAATGCTGGGTCTAGGCCAGGCATGTCAGCATACGACCAGGCAAAGACATCACTATAGCTTTTCAAGAAGCTGATCATATCTGTTCTTTGCTGTGGGCTCATAGTTGTGCCAATCTGAACCAGTTGAGGGTTGTCTTCGGAACCCAAGTTTACTGTCTCGGTATCCTTGATGTTCGACTGTAGTAGCCCTTCACTGCGTTCTAGCAGGTCCAAAATCTCCTGAGGCGGTTCCTCATCCTGTTCTGTTTCCTGCTCTGAGTCATACTCAACTTCTGAAAGCTCAAGGAGGGTTTCAGGGGTAGCCTTGTCGGAGGTAATTTCCTGGCAAATCATTAAGCTTAGTTTAGCATGCTTATGTTTTTATGTTTTGTTGGCTTCAGGACACTAGGCCTTCCAAGAGAAGAGTCCGTGTGATTTCGTCATTAGCCGAATGCAAATGTTTTTGAAAAACATGTTTTTGAGTCAAAACTCTAGATTTTCATTTTAAAAAAAGTAGGCTGTTTACAAAATTGACTTGACAAAATAAAAAAGAGGCCTATAGTTGGCCGACATTTTGGACTTTTGCAACGGGAGCAAAGAGAGATAGATTAAGAAGAAGAAGGGAATGATACTGCATCATTGCTTGATCTGACCAACCTTCCCTGCACTGTGCTTTCCCTGGCCCTGTGCGGCCTCGATGGTGAGAGCCTCAGTCCACCAACGGATTAGTGGCTGGCGACTGAATGATGCTTCTGCGCTGTTGGAGATGGTGCACACCTGTTCTCCCGCTGAATGCTCTGCTTCTGCTTCTGCATTTTCAACAGTCAGTTCTTCAAACATCCGAGCGACGCTGAATACCTCCGGTTCAGGAATCCCTGAAGATTCGATGCCGGGTTGAGGGTAAGGGATATCGGTAACTAGTGCAAAGGAGATTTCTGGTTTACTTTCAAAGATTCCGACTGGGAATGTAACAGAAATGTGGGGTCGAGGCTCAGGTTTCGTCGACTGTTTGCTTTTCCGGGTTAACTTCGAGAGATAGTCCTCGTACCTAGGCTTGTATCCCAGCCCGAATGGTGAAGTGTAGCGAGGTGGCACGTATCTCTTTTTCATGCCCTGGTTTCTGGCTCCAAGGCCCTGTCCTGGCTGGTATTTCATGCGGGCCATCATCTTGACAAATGGTGGCACTAACTGCTTGCTGAGTTCTTCCGCTTGGGAGATCGAGCTAACTTGTTCGAACTGGAAGGACATGAAGACTGAACCCTGCCCCAGCTCTTGGATATCCCCAAAGGAACTTGCCAATTCCTCCGAAGGAATGATGACTAGGTGGTCATACTGGATGAATTTGATCATCTGATGCAAGGAGGAGGGAATGGCTCCGGCCGTGTGGATCCACGGCCTCCCTAAGAGTAAGGTGAATGAGGCAGGCACATTCACTACCTGAAAGTTGGTTGTGAACTGTGCAGGTCCGACCTCGATGGTTAAGTCGATGTCTCCTAGGTTCTGCCTGGTGGTATTGTCAAAGGCTCGGATGGTCATCGGGCGCTTCTTCACTTGGCTGAGGTCCAAACCCAGGCTTTGCAGAGTAGATAGAGTGCAGACATTTAGGCCAGAGCCGTTATCAATGAGCACTGAGGAAAGAGTTCTGTCCATGCACTGAACTGCAATGTATAGGGCCCGGGTGTGGTCCCTGTCTCCTTCGGATATCTCTTCTTTAGTGAAAGAGATGATTCTTGATTCGAGCACCTGCGCCACCATTTGCCTCAGATTTTCAGGCGAGATGTCCGGTGTGACATGGGCATTGTTAAATACCCTCAGAAGCTGCTTTCTGTGATGTTCAGATGTCAAGAGGAGTCCCAGTATGCTGATCTGTGCCCGAGTTTTACCCAACTGCTGGGTGATATTAAACTCTTCTGCCTTCTCAAGGATTTTCAGTAGAAGAGCTGAATCTGTTGTCTCTTTTTCTGGGTCTGACACCCCTGCCTTGTCATTCGCCTTCTCTTTTACTAGCTCAACTGCTGGTGGTTGGTACACCCGACCGGATCGAGTAAGATTGGCTATGTACTCGCTCTCTAGGATAAGAGAGTGAGGGGCAGGTACTTTGTTAAGGCTGAAAGGCTCAGATGAGATGTAGGGGATCTTGAATGGGACAGAAGACGTCGAGGCTTGAGTAGGGACTGTGGGCCAATTGGCGGGACAGGGAATGGTGAATACAATTTGCTCTTTGTCAGTTTCACGAGCGGATGACTGTATTGGGCCTTGGATAGCTTGAATGTTTTCCTGAGGGAGAGGGATAATGATCGGTGATCGGTATGAGGGCCTGATGATGCCATCACTAACTGCGGGTGCACAAGGTTTCAGATGTCTTGCCCCGGGCTCTTCCCACTCGATAAAATTGATTTGGTTGTTATGTGGGGGCAGTGGCACCTGATTGATGCTGGTGTTGCCACGAGCTAGCTCAACCTTGCCAGAATCCAAAAGATCCTGGATTACGCACTTCAAGCCGATGCAATAGTCTATCGCATGGCGTGGGCCTCTGTGAAAGGCGCAGTTTTGATTAGCATCATAGTTCTTGCCTTGTTTGTCTGGGGGAATGAGAGAGGTAGGGCCTCTCAATTCGAGAATACCCTGTTTGGTTAGAAAGTCAAGAAGTTGACTGAGGGTATAAGGGAGATGAGTAAATTTTCTGATGGGACGAGGTTGCCCCTGGTCTTGTCTAGCCGGTCGGGTGTTCCCTGGTGCTGGCTGTTGCTGAGCGGCCGGAGCCGGTAGTCTGATGGGTGTTGCGGAAGCCACCAAGTTGATGTTCTCTTTCTTTTTCTGATCACGGGGACCACTATTTCTGCTTGTAGAAGCTGCAGCTGTTCTAGGAGGATCAAACCCAAGACTGGAATGGATGGCACCACTCTGAATTGCTGTCTCGAAACGGGCACCCGTCTTGACTATCGTGCCAAAATCTACAACCGGTAGGGTGACCATCAAGGTCGAGTAGGGCTGCTTTAGTGTGCCCATAAAGATGCTCGCCAGGTCCTCTTTAGGGATAGGAGTGGAGACTTTCGCAGCCATCGCCCTCCAGCGTGAGGCATATTCCAGGAAAGATTCATTATTCCTCTGGCTCATCTGTTCCAGTTGGCTCCGCTGAGGCCGAAGCTCCTGATTGAAAGAGTACTGCTCGACAAACATGTCCATTGCGTCTTGCCAGGTCTTGACTTTCTGTTTGTCAACTAACATCCACCAGGTGAGGGCTGCTCCCTTCAAGCTTTTCTGAAAATACTGGATCAACAATGGCTGGTTCTTGTTGTACAAGAGCATATCCCCCAGGTATATCTGCAAATGTTGTTTTGGACAGCCGGAGCCATCGTATTTTTCAAAGTCTGGAACTTTGAAACCTGGGGGCACGGCATCCCCAGATGAGAATGTGAGGTCTTCCAGTGATAGAGCGGGATTGGCAAATGCCCCTCTCATCCTTCTCATCTCCTCCTTCATTTGTTTTATCTCCTCATGTTGATCTTTGAGGGACGGTATAGGGTCGGATGATGATGGTCTGTCCTGATGGACGTGGGAGGCCCTGGGTTGTTCCTCATACTGATCAAATTCTGCTTCTCCTCCTCCAGTTGTGGGTCCAGGATTAGGGATGATGACTGGGATAGGCTGATGTGGCTCTGGACGAGGTTGATTAGGGTTATCTGTGGGGATCCGGTCAGAGGGTTCCCCGGCTCGGGCACCAAGTAGAATGTTCAGGGATTCCAAAACTCGGTCTAACTTGTTCTGCATAGCGACGATGTCCCGATCATGCAACTGCACTAAATCATCCATTCTCTGCTGATGGTCTGATGGTTCTGTCATTGCTTCTGAGCTGCTCTCAGATGGCGGCCGGTACGGTACTAGCTCCGTGACTGGTATCTCGGTCAACACTGCTTCTGCGACTTCTGCGAGAATCGCAGTCAGAGAACGAGTCATGGGTCGGCTCATGTAGACTGAAAAGATGCAACGATTAACCATGAATATGCATGATGAGGAGAGATGATGCCAGAAAAAAAGATTTTTCATTGATGCATGATAACGGTGCAGTGAGTACAGGACTGACTCAAAAAAAGTAAAAAGACTCGATCCTAGGCAGGTCCGTCCGGGATCGCAAAGTCAAGTGGTCGGGGGATGCCCCCTTGGTCCATGAGCTGCTGCTAGAGAGATGTGATTTCGACCTCCATTCGCTCGATTGTCTCCGAGGCATTGTACATATGGGATCCATACTGACGGATCCGACTGGTCATCTCCTCCTTCGCACTATCAAGCTGTTCCTGATGGAAGTGCAACTGGGCCCGAAGGACGGAGTTCTCTCTGATATCACCCCAGTGTCTCTTCCGCAAGGATCGGACTGTGTGCTCGAGGCTGTCAACCTGCTCCTGCATGGCTATGAGTTCACGGCTCTGCCCTGCTTCCTGCTGCCTGAATGCGCACTGGGCTCGTCTAAGCTGCTTTTCTCTCTCCTGGATCTGTAGCTGCCTTTCCAAGAAGAAGTTTGTCCAGGGCACCGCCATGTCAGCTATGGGTATGGTTCCTCGAGATGGGGCTGCAACTGGTGTAGGCAGTTCCCTAGGCGCTGGCATGCCGGGTGGAAGGTCAGGATTTTCTACCCATATACGGTATGCAGAATCAGTTGGTGGTCCAGTTGTGACCACAAGATCTGGCCATTTGTCCCTTCTGGAGCTTCGCCAATCTTCTTGGAATCGGCGGGTGAGGCATTCAGATTGCACTGTGAAATTGACGAAATCATTCTCCAGGTTGTCTATTACTGGTATGCGTTGAGGGAGTCCAAACTGGCGGAGGACTCGAAGTGGTACATAGGCTGCTGAGCCGGTGAGTCCTGCTAGGACCATACATCGTCTTCCTGCTATGACGACGCGTGGTAGTTGTCTGCGAACCAGCCACACACATTCCCATGTGATCTGCTCCTCTGTCAAGTCTTGGAGAAGCCGGTAGAGAGTCTTAACATCCGAAGTCACGATCTCGCCCTGATTCTGTGAAATCTTCCTGGGCAGGCTGTATGCATCTCGAGGTACGTCGGGTACCGGTAAGATGGTGGGCAGGTGTGAGACCATCCACAGATGTAAAAGCGGTGCACTGGCGTGAAAGACGCCCTTTCTGCGTCCTGCTGCAAGGTTGAGAGCCCTGAGTAGCTCTGCAAGAATGACTGGGACAACCGTCTTTGATTCCCGCATGTCATCGATTATCCCTGTCAGTATTGAGTTGGCGAATGCGCGACTTTTCGGGAGCACCAGTTGTGACATGATGATCAGTGTAAAGGCATTGAGACCAGGGATCTCAGTTTCTAGGGAGTTAGGGTCCCACTTGGGCCGGTACAATTTCTCAAGAAATTCAATGGACACCCGGTCGTAAGTGCCGCTAGGATCGTACTGCAAGGAGGCAGGCCTGATTCGTAAGAATCGTGAGAGATCTGCCTGAAAGTTTGCCTTGTAGCGCGGTACTATGACATCACCTTCCATGTTTAAGCCGAGAATGCGTTGTATCTCCTCCAGTGTTGGACACAACTCGTTCTTACCGAAACGGAATACCATATAGGTAGGGTTCCAACACTGGACGGCAGCATTAATGAGGCGCCAATCTGCCTTAACCATGGACAGGTCTAGGGTGTTACCCAATCTGTAGTACTGGGCCCAAGTGAGACGCTGATCCCGACTCAGTGCCTCAATTTTCTCACGGAGGGCCGGATCACATGCCCCCTGGGAGGTCAAGTGCATGAACCTAGGAGGCTGACCATTTGGCGGAACAATCCCGAACGGACCTGCCATCTACCCTGGACAAATATACAGACTCTGTGTAAGTGTACTGTGTATGAAATGCAAATTTTTTTTTTTTATTATTATTTTATTTTTATTTTTCATTAGGGTGTGACATGGCACATGTATCCTGATAGGGCAATCGGACAGGGGTCCGGTATGCTTTACCCGGGTTGTAGGGAACCAGGGGCCTATAAGGACAAGGCGGGGGATAGGTCTAAGTGAAGACCTATACGCCGAAGATTTGAACCTCATGTGCTATGTCCAGAGAAGGGGTAGGATGTGTTTTATTACAAGCACAAATTTGACTCATTACATGCCCCTGAGTGAGTGCTTATCCGGGCAGGATATATCCGGGTAATCAACCCTGATTGGGACAGGTATAGGGTGCAAGCAGGTTAGGGTTTGGAGTATCCCTCCAGGTGGGGCTGCTTGTAGACTATACCTCAGCCTATTCTATATGTATGCATGCTGGGGGAATGCAGGGTGTTCCTAAAGGATGGGGGGATCACTTAACACCGTATATGCGACTCCCCGGTATAGAACATACCTGGGACGATTGGTGTAAGCGGGAGCGTTCAGAATCCTTCCCTGAGAGTAGTCACTCAGCAGGAGTAATTCCGCTGACCTCCAAGACTGTTAAGCCCCTGTCACTGAGGATAGTCATCCAACAGCCGTGAGCGTAATAAGCCTGTCTAATGGGTATTAGGTTGTTACACTAGTATGCTATGCATGAAATACGCTGTACAAGGAACATCCCAAAAAGTATAAAGAATCGACACTTAATTAAATACTTAGGTATTTTAATTAATTTTGAGATTATTTGGCTTAAATTTAAGTTCCGGCTTGAACCTTGTCCCCAGCAGAGTCGCCAGAGCTGTGAGCATGGGATTTTCCAACCCACTTTCACAATTATATGTTTGACTTGAGTCGCCACCTATTAGGGATAGGTCCCGGGTATTTTTTTGTTTGGATAAGACAAATGGTCTAATCAGAGTTAGGGTAAGTGGTTCGATTAAGCATTGGGGAAGGTGTTAGGCACCCCAAGACCCCCGTTTTATAACGGTTACCTACTTCCTAAACTTAAGCCAAAATTTTAATCTCAAAGGTTAATTAAAATATCCAAGTATTTAATCGAGTGCTAATCCAAGAGATAAAAAAAGCTAGATGGCTAGGGTTGAACCCGAGTTGAGTTGCCTACGTACTCACATGGTGAGATCAGACCGAGCGTAGTTCTGGCACATGAGCCCGTGCCGAGGCTAGGGGGGAGTGTGTGTGTGCATAGGGTGGTCAAAGGGTCTAGCCTAGAAGGCTATGGTTTAGTTGACCGGGAAGGTCAAGTGCACAAGTGTTAAGTCTAACCGCGGTTAGAGGGTATTTATCCATGGTTAGATGAGCTAACCAAAGCTAAGGAGGTCCTACAAGTCTCTTTTTGGTCTTTTTGTATTTTTTATATTTTTTGGGATTTTAAAGGATATTTGAATGTTTTTTGTATTTTGGTTATATTTGATTAATGTTTTTGGTATTTTGAGATTTTATCATGTTTTTGGTATTTTGAGACTTTATCATGTTTTTGGATTTTCATACAGGTAAGGTAAGGTTTTGGCAAACTTAAGTAAAGTCAAACTTAGTCCAAGAGTTTGGCTAAAAGATTATATTTTAAGACATAAAGAGAGATGTGCCTTATGAATAGTAAATGGTCTATTGTCAACACCTATTTTGTTGGATTGGTGTTGATAATAGATCAAATACCATTGTCTTTGGTATGAATCATTTTGAATAATGTCATCTTTAAGTCCTTAAACCATCACTTACCCATTCAACATAGAACAAGAAGGAAAAAGAAAGAAATGAAAGAAAATGAAAACTCATCCTCTCCCTTTTAAGGTGGTTCATTTACACCATTATTAATGATGTAATGTTGCTCTAAAGAATGTTAGAGAGGGGATGAGCTTCCACAAAAAATTCTAGAAAGAGGACTAGAATCTCAAAAAAGAAACAAAATGAAAAAGAGAGGTATAGCTTTAGCCTCCACTCTCTATGGGCCTACCCATATCCACATTTGTGGGTACATTAAAAAAAAATATGTACATAAAAATGAAAAGAAAAAAAGAACATCTCTTTGTTTTTGATATGAGGTTCCTCTACACCATTAGATTGGTGTAGAGAGGCCCAACTATGCTTGAGAAATGAGAGATCAAGAAGAGAGAACCAAATAAAAATAAAAAATAAAAAAGAAGAGAAAATGAAAGAAGGAATGCCTACTCCTCAAAGAATTCTCCTTCAATGCTCCAAGGTGTAGAGAATCCACAAAGGAAGAGAGTTAGTGAAGAACTCTAAGCTTTTAGTCTTAGAATTCTTTCCAAACTCTAAACCTTAGTTTCTTCTCTCTTCTTCAAACTCAAGAGAAACACAAGTGGGTGGGAACCTTCTAGGGGTCTTGAGGGATGGATCTAAGGGATTAAGAGATTGGTATTTATAGGAAAACTAAGAGGTTGGGTTGTGTCTTTTACATGGGGGATAAAAGGAGCTAGTGGGTAAAGACTTGAGTGTTGTAAGGTGAGTTGATAGATTGAGTGTTGTAAGGAGTGTAAGAGAGTGTAAGAGAGTTGGTAGGTTGAGTGAACTATGGGTTATATGGGTATGGGTTGTAGGATATAGGGTGTAAGAGAGTTGGTGGGTTGAGTGAACTATGAGTTATATAGGTATGGGTTGATGTAAGAGAGGTGTAAGAGAGTTGGTGGGTTGAGTGAACTATGGGTTATATGGGTATGGGTTGTAGGATATAGGGTAGGTGGATATGGATATGTGGATTAGGTCTTATGGATCATGGGTTATTAGTAGATGGGTCATGGGTTATGATTATTGGACTTTGACTATGACATTTGAGCTTGGGCTATGGAAATAGGCTTTGGCTTAGGCAATTGGGTGATTGGGTATTTGGGCTTGACTATTTGGGTTGGGTAATAAAATTAGGTAATTGGATTTGATTGAGTTGTCTAGGTATAAGTTTGGTCAAATGGGCTTGGGCCTTGGGTATACCTAGGGCTTACTAAGGTTAGGCTAGGGCTACCTAGGGTTTGGGTTTAGGACTACCTAGGGTTAAGCTTAGGGTTAACTAGGGTTTGGACCATAGCTAAATTAATTAACCACGGTTAAGGGGGTGTAAAAATAGGGTGCTGACAGCGTGGTGTCGGCTTTTTCTGCAATTATTTGTCTGGGGCTGCCTGATGCAGGTTGGTACGATCAAATTTCGGTATCGGAGGCTCTGTTTTGAAAAAAAATTTTAGAAAAGTGTCAGAATTTTGTAAAATTTTTTGGATTTTAACAGAAAGAATATTTAGCTAGCTTTTAGATTTGCCAAGAAATTGCCTTCATCAGGGCTTAGGGGATTTTTGTAGTTTGTCTTTTAATCTCGAAGAGTGGAGTATGACCTAGAAGAGGTTTCGTCACCGCTGGAGATGTTTGGGCGGTAAACCTGCTTGTCTTGTTGCTACTGGAGCGCACTTTAAATAATGCCTTTTTTACAGCCTTCTACCCAAAGCTGTAAAGGGTTCGGGTCAGTCTGTAACTGGCAATAGCATGAAACCTAATTACCCTCATGTCTATGTTTGCATCTTGGATGTGGTGGCTCAGGTTTGAACTGGGTCTTTACGAGCTGATTATTTATTCAGTCAGATCCCGGTCAATACGGACCCAGACCTGCTTATCTGCTGGGGATAAGGAGTGTGCCAAGGATGGCCTCCAGTCATTTCCCGGAGATTCTACGAGTGCAAAGCGCTAACCTTCTTTGATGTTTTCCTCATGTGGTGCATTCTCACCACAAAGCATATTGATTTGTCTCACATACTTGTTGTTCATACCATGTCTGATGTCGTGAAGAAGAACACATGTTGTCTTTCCTATGGCCATACACTCACCAGAATTTTCAAATACTTCAAAGTTTCTTGAACTTCCTACTCAAACAAGGTAAAACCTTCTGACAAGAACTACTACTCCAAGGCTACCATTTTGAGAATGGGTTTCATTTGGTCCAATGATACAATGACATGGATACCCAAGCCTACCATTACACAGTCATCTACTAGTCAGCTTTCTCTCATTCCTCCTTCAATACCTAAACCATCTTCTTCAGCTCCAGAAACATCTGCTCCACCTCCTCCTGTCATACCTTCTAAGATATCATCTTCTTCAGCAATAGCAGCAAAGCATCTATCCACTCCATCTCTAGATCAGTCACCTCAGAGAGAGGAGTCCTCACCAGAGAGAGAGGACTCCCATTATAGAGATAAGGCTGGATCGTCTACTCTGTCCCCCAAGAGATCTTCATTAAATGAGGACTTTATGAGTTTGCTTATGGGGAAGATAGATTCAGTGAGCTCAAGTATGATCAGCTTTCAGGCTGAAGTCCGAGAGAGGTTGAAAGCATCTAGACTAGGATGAGAGAGAGATTTGAGGTAGTGAATCCTCGCTTGGATGAGATTAGCATTGCTGGGGAAGTTGTGAAGAACAGAGTTGACCCTATTCTCTCCCTGATAGAGAGAAAGACAGTGGATGCATTAAAGTAGAATCTGAAGATTAGTAATGAGGTTTCCCTCATCAGAGGTAGAGTTGATGCAGCCGATCAGTCAATCCGAGGACAGGCATCTATACTCCAGCATGTTACCTCCTTGGTGGGTGCTCAGAGCCCTATCATTCATCAGATGGACTCTCAGGTCAATCAGTTGGCTATTGCTGTGATAAGTGCTCCTTCTCGTTCCTCTAGCATTCCAGTCCCTAGGGAACCTCTGATCTCAGTAGTACCATTAGAATTCGAGGCACCCAGTGCCTCCAAGGAGCATGTGGTCACTTCTCTTGACTCTAGTGACTCTAGTGGTGATGATGCCCCCAAGAAGAAATGGGGAGTGGTGAAGAAAAAGGCAAAGAAAGCTGACTCTTGAAAGAGGAAGAAGAGAAGAAAAAGAACATGATGACATCCCTTGTGTTTTTGCATTTTTTTTTTATGATGCCAAGGGGGGAGAAGAATGTATGAAATATGAAATGGATGGATGAATATGTATTTTTTTTTTAAATCTTTTTTTATGAAATGAATGATGTAAATGCAATACTTTTTGTAAATGAAAGTTAACTTTTCATTAACTGTCTCATTTCATATCTTTTGATATTATGATTTGATATTTGCTTGAATGGTTTGAATGATAGCTACACTTGTCCAAAATTACTAAAATTTGGCTTCATATACCTAAAAATGCTTGACATTATTATTTTTAGTATTTTTGGTATCATGATCTTGAGTGCATATGTTTAGGGGGAGCTAACCTCAAAATTTTTATAGAAAATATATATTGAGGGAGGGCTTAATCTCATTTTATTGCATTATTATGTTGTCATAAAAAAGGGGGCAGATTGTTAACCCCAAGATTACAACCTTGGGTACCCTTAATAATTTTGATGATAACACAATAATGGAATGTTTATTGTGGTACTAATGTTTCTATCAAGTGTTTATAAAATTCAGATTATAAGAACATTAGCACATCATTCAAGGCATGAAGTATAGAAATGTCTCAACGTAAATCAAAATGGATCCAAACAAGCAAGTTCTTCAACCATATGCAAGTTATCAAAAGATTGCTCAATCCAAGTCAAAGTAAGCTATTGGATCTAGGTGAATCAAATTGAAGATGTCAATGATCATAACCAAAGCCCAAGTCAGATCATGAACAAGAATGAAGGATCATAAAGATAAAGTCAAAATGAAGATCCATGTTTAAGATTGAAAAACAACTCTCATCAAAGCTTTAGTGTTTTATTTTTTTAATTTTTGAGTCTAGGACTTATGTAAGAAGTCCTCAAAGCGTGAAAAGATGAATGCTCAAAGTACCTAGATTGACCATAGGAGCCTAAAACCAAATTGAATATCAAACTAAGGCCCTAAGACATCTCAAAGAATGAGAAAATTATTGGCCAAGGAAAGCCAAAAGACATTGGAAACCATTCCCATCATTAAGGTTATTAAAAGGTGAGATTTTTGTAAAAATACAGAGGACTCATCAACGACTCCAAAGAGCCTACTTGAACTCGTCGACAAATGGAGTACAGAAAGTTCTGTAACTTTCTGCCTTAAAAATCGGTGACGAATCCAAGGACTCCTCTTGAACTCGTCAACGAATTCCTGCTGGAAATGCCCAAATTGCTCCAACGGTTAGTTTTTAAACAGTTAGTTTGACATTTAATGTTTCCCCAATGACACTATTGATCCAAGAACTATAAATTGAGTTCATTTATGAACTTAAAACCAACATAGAAAAAATCATTAACTCTCATTCAATTCTCACTAATCTTTAGTGATTCATTTATTGAGAAAACTTAGAAATCTCAATCTCATTTTTTGAGCTATTTAATTCTCATCTTTGAGTGATTTCTAAAGTCCTTAAAAGTCAATCTTATCAACTCATCTGAGGGCAAAATTTCGGATTGAAAATCCAAATTTCATATTGTAAAGTGAAGTCAAGAATCGGTGGATTCTTGCATTGAAGCGGTAGTTTCAAAGAAGTCAAGAGAGGGTGTTCCCTTGCAAAGTTAGGTTTTATCCTTACCTAGAAAAGGATTGTAAAGGTGTGATTCTCACTCGGAAGAGAATTGTAAAAGGTTTGGACTTCACCCGTGAAGAAGTCTGTGGGAATAAAATCGTGGTGAATCCTTGAAACGAGAAGCTTAAAGGTGGGGATGTAGGCGAGTTGCCGAACCTTGAGAATAAACTCTTGGTGTTTGCACTCTCTAATTTTCTCTACTTTTCTTTATTGCACTAATATAGAATTGCTAGTTTCCATTCCTTAATTAATTTCAAATTCCGCAAAAAGGAACTAGGAAGAATTTTATATTTGCCAAGACCCTATTCACCCCCCCCCCCCCCTCTAGGGTCATATTCTTGGGCAACAAATTCAAGCCAAATCATCTTTACATGACCAGAAAGGTTCTTTCTGGTGGAGCTCTCATCATGGCAAATGGAGAAGATCTTCCTGAACCAATTAATTTTGACTCTGTCGATAGGTACTATGCATAGTCCAATCTTGAGTTATATGGTTAGATTTGAAGGGTAGAGAGGTCATCCTTGCATTTTCTCTCATCAACATCATATATCATTTAGTTAGCCCATTCGAGCCTTAACATTCGTTTCACACCCAAACTAAAACATTTTGCACCCACATTGGGACATTTTGGGTACAATCGAGTAAAGCCAAAAGTTCAAGTTACCCCAATGTTTATACACTGGGGAAGTTTCTTTGTCAATTATGAAAAATTCAATTGCTTCCACCAAAAGTTCAAGCTACCCCAGTGTCTATACACTGGGGCAGTTTTTGTACTCCCACTAAAATTCAAGGTACCCCAGTGTCCGTACATTGGGGCAATTTTTTTGTCTCCCATGATCAAAAAGAAAAAAATTGAAAAATCAAAGCAGTACCCGTGGGCAAAAGCCAAAAGTTAGAGTTATCCCAACGTCCATACACTAGGTAGTTTTTTTTTTAGTGCCCCTTAAAGAAAAGGTGGGGAAGGAAAAGAAAGATAAATGAGAAAAAATAACCTATGGTGAAAAGAAACAAAACTCAAAAGCAAGCAAATGTCTCGATTCTTCCCAATTATCACAATCGTTGAGCCTTCATCCTTTCTTTCAAAAACTCTAACCATATCTACTTTTCGTCCTACCATTAAAGTCCTCCAGGATCAATGATAATCATGGAATCTTAAAATTGGACTACGCATATGCATAAATGAGTTTATGCGTTGGTAGATTAGAGTGACTGAGAAAAATCTAGAAAAAGAAAAGCTTGACTTGAAAGGACACAATGAAAACCCGAAAGGGCATTACAACTAAAAATATCAAGCCATGGCAAGATCAAATTACTACAAGTGCGGTGAAAACCCTTTGGGGCATCGATGCGCAAAAGTTACGCAGGCCAGACATGTTGAAAACCGTAATTGGCATCAAGGACAACAAAAAAAGGAAAACAAGGGGAAAATGAAACTAGCTAAAGCAATCAATTTTACATCATCACCAAGTCCCTTCATACTCAAGCAGAGAACAGAAGAAGTTACAATTCAGACAGTAGCCTATTGTTGTTGCACCATCGAGGGTTAATCTAAGGTACCGAGACAAATGTGATGAAGAGGATCCTGTATTGGTCAAAACACTTTGAAAGTGCTTTAAATTATGCCCATCAATTTTAATCTTATCATAATTCTCATCATCATAATTTTTTTCAAAGGTAAAATAATAATAATAAATGTGACTCCCATTTCAACCGGACTCTATAATGATTTTCAGTATTATTCTCCATTTGTTTCATTACAAATTACATACAAAATCAAAAATGCAAAAATGTAATCTCTAAATCTCTTCCAGTGATTCTCGGCTTCAATACAATTGACTTTAGTGTGGCACAACGCCCATCAGCAACCTCTCGCTTTGTTCTGTTTCACCAACCTGCAAAAGCATAAATACATGGAGTAATTTGCGTGACTGCATAAACTGATGAAATCAAATGGCTAATGTCAAGGTATGAACATGCATGTTTTGAAATAAATATCAACTAACTAGTATTTACTTGTGCAGGACCAAGAGCAACATCGAAGCTCATATCCGGGTCAAAAATGTACTCTGTAGAACCCTGAAAACTTAGTGAATAGTAGGGTGAATAGTGTTTCCTATATGGGTTAGAACAGGTCAAAAGCACTAAGTGCTAGGTGTAGGAGAAAATGTCAATGAGAGCCTTAGCAAGGGCATGGGTGTATGTATGGGAGTGTTGAATACCTGGGGTAGGTGTCCTAAGCATCCTAGTTGCTCATTAAACGAGGGAAAGAGGAAAAGATTCTGGGTTAATAGAAAAAGGGTAAAATGGCCAATAACAATTAGTGGGTCATACTCAAGGTTAGTAATGCGATTAGAATAATGGTTAAGTCCTAAAAGATGTCTTAAGATGTTTTTAAATGGGTGTGGACCCAAGTATAGGAGTGGAGTGGAAAAAGACGCAAAGAAAACTCAGTCTGAGTCAGGAAAAAAGGCAGAAAAACCAAATCAGCAGCCATTACCGTTCGAAATGACCTATGTTCGTTCAAACGAACCCAAACTTCTTTCGAACGAAGTTAACAAAAAATATTTTTCTGATATTTCGAACCCCCTTGGACTATAAATAGGACCCCTAATTCGAGGGTTTAAGATATTCTAAGTCATTCTACCCTAATTTGGTAAAGAGGGGAGCAAAACCCTAGGATTTCTAAGGAAAACCCTTGGAGGGGGAAAAGAGAGCTTGGATCTTCCTTCTCGAGCTTGGAGCTCAACCTTCAAGCCTTCTCAACCCCTTCTCAAGCCTTGGACTAAAGAGATTCAGTCTTTTGAGGTCGATACTCTCTACTAAACCTTATTGTTGTGACTTTTTAGTTCTAATTGAATGAAATGCATTTGATTCTATGATGTATTGAAGAATTTCTTGTGGTAGTGATCCGTAGCATGAATTCCTCATGAGAAGTGAAAAAGAAAGCATGAATGTAGTGAAATGAAATAGTTTAATTCTATTGAAAGATTTGCATGGGTTATGTATTCAAGCAAATGATGAGGATTGAGTGTTTGATGAAATGCCTGAGTAGATTTTGATTTTGATTAGATTGCCTATAGGAAAGTTAATTATGAAAAATGGGGATTAATTATGCATGAACTATTGAAGAGTATGCTTAAAGTATGAAAGTATGTATTTAAATGATATGCGAGCATGCCTAGAATTATGAATTGATGATGGAAATGTCTATGCCATGTTGTTAAAGCCTTGTTGCCTACCTGCCACTCACAAATGACTATCATGAGCACTCGTAAATGTATGATTAAAGTCTTCTGTATAAGAAAAGAAAGAAAAGAAAGATAAGAAAGAAGATGAAAGAAAGAAAATAAAGAAAAGAAGATGAAAGAAAGAAAAGAAGGAAAAGTAATGATGCTATTGGGTGGGTACTTAGTGTATGTCAAACCAAGTACCGGCACTAACTACCTGATATTCCCAAGTAAAAAATGTTATTGGATGGATGTTAGTGTGTTAGCTAACTACTTGATATTCCCAAGTAAAGAAGGCTATTGGGTGGGTTAGCGTGTTAGCTAATCACTTGATATTCCGAAGTAAAGGATGTTATTGGGTGGGTGTTCAGTGTGTTTAGACCAAGTACACCACTAATCATCTGATATTCTCAAGTAATGATGTTATTGGGTGGTTTTTGTGTACGTTAGCCCAAGTACAGGCACTAATCACTTGATATTCCCAAGTACGAAGAAATGAATCCACTAAGTTAAGTACAAGAACGAAAGATGAGAAATTGAAAATATACAAAAATGAAAGATGAGAAAGTGAAAGTGAAAAGATAAGAAAGTGGAAAAAAAAAGATATGATTTTTAAAGAAGGTAAAGTAAAGTATGTCTTTGAAAAGTATGCACAAGAATATCGAATGTTATGATTTCAGTATGCTCAAAATGAAGAATGTTATACTTACGAAATTGAGATGAATATAAACTGCTTATGAATGCTTATTATTGTTATAACATCATTGTTTAGTAGTTAGTTTACACTGAGTCTTCCATGTTCAGTCGAACTGTTATTGTCAGCAAGTCCTCCTTTTGATATATATGCTCCAACTTCGTGGGTGGAGGAAGAGTACATTAAAGAGGGTGTCGAGGAAAAACACCCGGAAGGAGAAAAGGGCTTGGTCAAGTGGTTTTACCTTGATTTCTGTTGAGAGGGTGAGGGAGTGATGTATATACTCACTTTAGACTTGTTTAAAAGATGTGGGATGTCCACCTATTACTTGGATGTGTTTGACAGATTTACTTGTTAGCCTTCTATTTCAGTTACTTTTGTTTGTCCTTGGAATACAGTTAAGTGTTGTTAAGAAAAAATTTAGCTTCCGCTTTTTAGCATTGCTTTAAATGCTCTTGCAGTATGGTTTGAAGTATAAGTCACAAGCCAAAGTCCCATAACTTCTAGAGGGGATTTTGGATCGCAGCATACTCTCAGCCGGAGCTCTATCCTAGAAAACAACAACAGAATCAACAACGGGTATAAAAAAAAAAGGTTTTTAAGGTTCTTTAAATGCACGCTTACCTCGCCTGCCTAAAGTCAAGTAATGGTTGTTTGGTTGGAAACCGTGCTACACTAAACTTTAGGTTTGTTTTTCGAACTTAAATGCAAACCAATTGACAGTTTAATTCATTCCATAATCATGATTGTTAGACCATTATCGCTATGAAAAATGATGTATGCATCCCCAATTGTGTTAAAATTTGAAAAAAAAAATTAATAGCTTTCAAATCTATCTTATTACTACCCCATCAGGTTCGGATCAAACCCGTGAGGGAGATTGAGGTCCATGATAGGCCTAAGTGTCAGACCCATCTCCGTTTTCTTTTACTTTTTCTTATCAAGCTTTTAAATTATTTTGAAAATGTTTGACTCAATCAAAGATGCACACATCGTTTTCAATGTGCAAAATCGGCTTGTGTCTATATTATTTGCCGTTCTTTGCAAGCAAATCCGGCAAAGAGGAACAGCTATAGACACCCAATTTTGTATGGCCAAATGCACTTTTTAGTTCCAAGTATTGAAATATGGACTCAATGAAGAAGATCTGAATTCTGAAATAACCCGAGATTAAGCCAAAACCAAAGCCCAATCCAAGCTTAAAAGAGGAGAGAAACTCATTCTTTAAAAACTATTCAAATTTTTGATAGAAAATTTAGTCCCACATCACTTAAAAAAGAGAACCTCACTCTTTTTCACCTTTATAAAAGGTCTCATACACCCCTTTCTCATTTACACCGGAAAAACCCTAGTCTTGGGAATACTTTTGGAAATCCCAACTTTTGAGATCCCAACTTTGAGACCTAGAACTTTTGGAGACTTTTACCCTAGTTTTGAGAATCTCTACAACTCAGAAATCATCTTAGAAAATCTCAGTCTTTGTAAATCCTAGTGGAGAAGAGAGCATGAGCTCACATACTAGCCTAGAGCAAGATCGGAGTTCAAACTCTCTTTAGTGTTTTTATCTTTAGGTGCTTGGAGTGCGGAAATCCATTACAGCACGATCAAGAGAAAAGGTTTGTAACATTTTTTTTTGCTTCATGCATCTTTTGATTCTTCTTCTACCCATCCAAGTCTCTCATTCTCTTATATTCCGTTAGTAATCTAAGGGTTTCCTCCAAACGATCGTTAGGAAGTCGAAACCCGAGCGAAAGAAAGTGTGAGAAGAAGAGGTCTTTGATTTCTTTTTATTATGATTCTTTTCTTTATGTTAAATTAATTGTTCCCTTTTTCCAACCAATGTAAGCAGGGCCTCTATCGAATCGGTTGAGTAGAGAGTTGGTCTTTGCCGATTTAAGGAAAAATGAGCATGTCGCTCAAGTAGAGAGAATCACCCGAATTTGGTGGGTGTATTCCAATCTCGAAATAATTGGAATAAAAGAAAACAAAGAGGGAATTGCCTTGATTCGGTCGAGGAGAGGCATTCCGAATCTCGAAAAGAACCGGTTAATTTTATTTATTTATTTTAGATTGAATAGTAAAAATTTTGAATAATGGAAAGAAATTAAAAGGCAACTGTCATTTGACGGATGAGTTAGGGTGCCTAACACCTTCCCCGACTCATAACGGAACCCCCCGAATCCTGAATTTGGGTTCTCAAACCAAGAGATTTATTTTGGGTGACCAATCACACCCCTTGTCTTTTGATTGGTGGCGACTCTAACTTCTCGGTTTCTCACTAGGGCGAAAGTGTTAGTGTGGGATTGAGAACACTCGAGCCAGCTATCGCACAATATGTATGCTAGGATGAAAGACCATGACTTCAAGGTTGCAATATAGAGTGTTGCCAGGTTAAGCTACAAGCTTGATTCACAAATGAGATCCATTTTGGTAGTGACAAATTGAAGATTGAAAAACTAACATAATCCATATCAATAATTACCTTATAAACCAGCCCAACCCCGCCTTCAGCTATCTTATTTGCAAGGTCAAAGTTGGTGGTTGCAGATTTAATCTATCTTAAACTGAAGTAACCTGTTTGTAACTCTAGACCACTAAGTTCTGCAAGAAGAAAAAAAAAAAAGAGTTCAATTTTTGTTAGAATTAAACAAAATTAGTACAGTCCTTTTCATTTCAGTTTCTCTGTTGGAACACAATAAAGCCATAATTCTCTCTTCCACTATCATCAATTGACTATTTAGAAAATTATAATAACAAATGTACACAAAGTTGGTAAATTTGTGCACAGTTTACGCTTTACTGCAAAACGAGGAAATTCCTGCCAGATCCCCAGTTTTTCACCTGATTGAAACAGATAATTCGGCTTAATTAAGTATGACCCATGTAAATGCATCAGATCTGTGGATCTATGATATATTTACACTAACTTTAAGGATGAATTTTTGATACATTAGGTGAAATTTATTTTTTTTTAAAAGTGATTTGCCACAAGAATCCTACTCTGTCATTCCATTCTATTAAAAGCCATAACTTTGGTTGTATCATGTGTTGCCAAATCTTGCCTCACTATCTCCATCCGTCATTTTTGGCCTTCCACACGCTCTTTTAGAGCCTTCAAGTTGCACCAATTCACCCTTTCTCACTAGACTCATTTGTAGTCTTCACTAAACATATCTAAATCATCTCAATTAACTCCTTTATTTTATCATCTATTAGAGCCACTCCCAAATTCTCTTGAATGTGCTCATTTCTGCTCTTATCTTTTCCTGTCTTCTCACTCATCTATCTCAACAGCATCATCATCTCAGGCTTCTCCGCTAGACTAATTCTATTAATAGTTTGCTTTTTTGTAACCCCACATTTTGCTCCATAAGCATAGGTGGTTTTATCATTGTCTTACAAATCTTCCTCTTGGTTTAATCAGAATGTGTCGGTCACATAACAATGCCAAAGCACATCTCCACTTTAGCCACCCATCTTTATAGGGGAAACATCATCTTTAAAGTATATATCTATAATTGAGCAGTAATACCATACCGGTCACTTTGGGATATCTCCTGTCATCTATCTTAAATACTGCCTCCACCTTTTGTTCTTACTTAAGTAGGATTCCATATATTCCGTCATGGTCCGACTTATTTTAAACAATTAGAGTCCATGAGATCCATCCACAATTCAAGTTTAGCAGTTTCACCCTTATGTAGTCATCTGCAGTCAATTCATCCATAACCAATGTAAAAGACATGGACTCATGGTTGACCCAAGAGGCCATGATGTAACCCTATTGTCACAAGGAACTTGTTTGTTTCACTACCAATTGTCCTCGTGGTAAATATCGCTCCCTTATACATGTCCTTAATTATATCAATATATTTTCTCGGAATCATTTCTTCCCCAACACCAACATGATTAATTCTTTGGGGATTTTATCATATGTTTTTTCTATGTCAATAAATACCATAAAGAGATTATTTTTATTTACCCTAAACTTCTCTATCAATTATCTAAGTAAAGACGATAGCCTCAATAGTAATCCTTCCTAGCATAAGTCCAACTTTCGATTTTCTAAAATGTTGATTACTTGTCTTAATCTTTGTTACATTACTCTCTGACATAACTTCATAGTATGAATAATTTTTTCCTGTGATAATTGGTACAACTTTGGACATCTGCTTTCTTCTTGCAGATAAGTAATACAATACTTCTCCTCCATGCCTCTATCATTTTTCCAATCCTATAAATATTATCAAACAAGGTCATAAGCCAAGATATGCCAGCTTCTCCAATACATTTCCACAGTTTAATTGGAATTTCATCTAGTCCAAGGGCATTTCCTACTTTTATCCTAGTAAGAGCTTCTTTCAATTCGGTTTTGCTAATTCTACGAAAATAATAAAGTCATCTAGTCTCATCGAGTTAGTGTCTGCCCCTAATATAAGGCCTTGTATGCAATCTTCAATTAGTAACTTTTGAAAATATTCTCTCCATTTCTCCTTATTCTCTTTATCCTTCATAAGATTCTTTGGTTGTTGCCCTTAATACATCTAACATGATCTAGGTCCCTAATGTGTTTTGTCCTTCACTCTTGCAACTTTATAGATAATTTTCGAACCCTCTTCTTCCTATATTAGCTTCTCTTTTAGTACTTCATATCTTTCTTATTCTTAGTTCTTAAAAAGTCTTGTAGCAGGTTCCTTTTTGTCTAATAGTCTTCTGAACCTCATCACCACCAAATTTCGTTGTGCGATTGATGTTTTATTTAGCTTCCATGAAAAGCTATTTTCTTAATATTTTAAAATAATTTCCCATTTCATCCCACATCCTTCTAGTTTCTATTTCTAAATTTCATGTTTCTTCTTCTATCAATCTATCCCCATAAGCAATCGCTTTGTCTTCTTTTAGATTCCATTACCTTATTCTTGGGCTTCTTTTTTTATTTCATTCCTTATCTTTCAACTCTTGACGCAGAGATCTATGACAAGCTTATGTTGTGTTGCTAGACTCTCCTAGGGCATAACTTTATAACTTTTACACCAGACACAAGAAGGGAGCATGGACCACTCTGAGGCCAGCTACCAATTCAAATTCCTTTGAACAAAGCTCCAATTTAGATTCAGGTAATCCTTATTCCTCTTTGTTGTCTATTCCGGGGAGGAGTGGGGGGGGGTGTAGAGAGATTAGGGTGAGGGTTGCGAACGGGCATAAGGGCAGTTAGAAGGCCGAAAATAGTATGCACGGGGCGCAACATGAAACCAACCCGTTCTAACGGAGCTAAGACTGTTCTAGCGGCTATCACAGAGTTAGACTAGTAACTGCATTTTTTAGCCCATTTTTTACCCTGTTATATATTTTACTTTTGGATTTGGGTTTGGTATTCATTCTAATTATTAGGAGTTTTTTTTAGAGAGGGAGAACTAAGAATTTTTTTTTTCGATAGAGAGAACTCCATAACCAATTTGTTTATTTTGCCTTTGAGCATAGTGAAGTGTTATGGATCCATAGACGTGGGAATCATTAGTCGAACCATATTTTAAATTCCTGTGTGTTCTTGTTTGTTTCTTTGTTTATGTTCTTGTCTTTCGATTATCGTCTTGTGAGTTGTTGTGCGATTCCCAACAACTGGTATTAGATCATCTAGGTTCGAGTGTGAGCGATGACGAAAGAAGAAAATATGAGAATCAATAAGTTCAATGGTTCAAACTTTGGATTCTAGAAGATACAAATAGAGGATTACCTTTATCAAAATGATCTCTATCTTCCTCTAGTAGGAAAAACGAAGAAACCAGAGAAGATGTCAGACGAAGAGTGAGATGTATTAAACAAAAAAGCCCTAGGCACGATACGACTCTCACTTACTGCATATATTGTCTCATTATCTAGAATGAGAAGACAATGATAGGGCTAATGAAAGCCCTAGCAAGTATCTATGAAAAACCGTCTGCTTCAAATAAACTATTTTCAATGAAGAGATTATGTTATACGAAGATGGTTGAAGGTGGATATGTGGCTGAATATCTAAACAATTTCAACACAGTCACTAGTTAGTTAAGTTCAGTAGGCATCAATTTTGATGACGAAGTCTGAGCTCTGGCAATTTTATCTTCATGGCTAGAAAGATGGAATACTTTAATTATGGCTATGAGTAATTCTTCAAGAACAAATACTCCAAAGTATGATGATGTTATGGGATTATTCTGAGCGAGAAAGTTCACAGAAAATCTTCGGGTGAAACAACAGGAAATGCCCTCAATGTTAAAAATAGGTGGCGGTCATCAAAGAGAGGAAACATAAATAATGATAGTTCTAAGTCGAGAAGGGGCAATTCTAAAGGAAATGAAATAGGCTATTAGAATTGTGGTAAGAAAGAGCAAGTCATCAGAGATTGCACTTTTGCAAAGAAACCAATAGAGATTAATAATCAATGAGGAAAAGATCACACAAATCTATTTAATGAGAATGATAATGCCTTGATTTTTTCCTGTGATGGACAAGGTGAATCTGTGGTAGTAGATTCTGGTGCATCATTTCATGCTACACCTCATACGGATACTCTTTACAATTATGTACAGGAAAATTTTGAGGAAGTTTACTTGGGTGACAATGAACCTTGCATTAGTGTTAGTAAGGGTGATGTTTCGATTAATATGTCAAATGAGACAATCTTGAAATCGAGATATGTGAGGCATGTTACTACACAAAAGAGAATTGATTTCTGTGGGACAACTTGCATAGTTTGGGCTTTTAACATCCTTCACAAATGATTCGTGGAAGGTGATCCAACGGATCTATGGTGATAGCTTGTGATAAGAAAGATGACACTCTTTATTTGACTTATGACACTAACAACTGAATTACAGTTGCATCTACAAGAGTGGATGCTAGTACATGGCATTGCGGGCATGGGCATATGAGTGAGAAGAGAATGAAGGTCATTCATTCCAAGGAGAAACTACTAGGATTGAAATCCATTGATTTGGATTTATGTGAAGAATGTAGCTTTGGAAAGCAGAAGAAAATTAGGGGGTGTTTGGTATCATTCTCACGGTCTGTTTCTAGGAACGCATTTGTTATGGTGTGTTTTTTCACAAACAGAACAGTTTTTAAGGAACAAAAAAAGTTGACCGTCCTTACGGAACAAAATGATTTCTCTCAGGCCTGATAAATAAATAAAAATTGAGCATTAAAGGGAGGATCCTATTCATGAGTTGTCCGTTTTTGGAATTAGTTTCTAATTTGAAACGATGCCAAACACCACCTTAGTTTCTCAAAGGGCGAAAGGACTCCAAAAGATGAGAAGTTAAAATTTGTGCTAGGA
The DNA here is from genome assembly GCA_015143295.1 of Tetracentron sinense. Taxonomy (NCBI): domain Eukaryota; kingdom Viridiplantae; phylum Streptophyta; class Magnoliopsida; order Trochodendrales; family Trochodendraceae; genus Tetracentron; species Tetracentron sinense. Next base: position 25,999,228 of record CM026567.1, on the reverse strand, counting down.
GCGTGAGGATCCATGCAGGGTTTCCTAAATAGTTTTGGATGGATGTTGTGAGCACTGCAGTCTACTTGATAAATAGATGGTCGTCAGTCGCTTTGGATTGTGGATTGTCAAAGGAAGGATGGACTAAAAAAGAGGTAAACCTATCACATCTCAGAATACTTAGGTGTATCTCTTATGTTCATATATATTATGAGAATAGGACTAAGTTAGATCCTATGTCCAGAAAGTGCACATTCATCAAATACGGAATGAATGAATTCAGTCACAGATTTTGGGATGCAAAAAAAAAGAATCAGGAGTAAGGATATCATATTCAATGAGACTATAATGCACAAGAATGAGGATGAGCTAAAAATCCAGAAGGAGAATTCTGAGTTTGTAGAGCTTGGGGAGATACCAGCCAAAGATATTCTGAAACCTCAAGATGAAAATGTACAAGCAGAACCGCACACTTTGGTACATGAGAGGAGATCATCTAGAACGATTTGACCTCCTGCTTGCTACTCATCTTCATTGCATTATCTACTATTGATTGATAATGGTGAACTAGGAAGTTATCAAGAAGCTTTACAAGCGGAAACCAAAAACAAGTGGGAGCTTGCTATGGATGATGAGACAGATTCTCTTTCATCAAACCAAACATTGGATCTAAGCTACCTGAAGGGAAGATGGCTTTGCACAACAAGTGAGTTTACAGGCTGAAGGATGAACATGACAGTACTTCTATTAGGTACAAGACAAGGTTGGTGGTGAAAGGTTTTCAGCAGAGGGCTAAGATTGAATTCACTGAAATTTTCTCACCAGTTGTATATGCTCGGATCTGTTCTGAGCTGTGTGACAGTAGAGGATTTACATCTAGAGTAGTTGGATGTAAAAATAATTTTTCTTCATGGTGACCTGGAAGAAGAAATATACATCTAACAGCCACAGGGATATGCTGAAGCTGGAAATGAGAATTTGGTATGTAAACTCAAGAAGAGTTTATATGGTTTGAAATAGGCTCCTAGACAGTGGCACATCCGATTCAATACCTTCATGAGTAACCATGAGAATAGAAGATGTCATTCTGACCACTGTTGCTACTTCAAGAAATTTGAGTCATCATTTATAATCTTTCTATTATATGTTATTGATATTTTTGTTGCAGGATCAAGCATGGATGAGATATCAAACCTGAAGAAACAACTTTCGCAGGAATTCAATATGAAGGACTTGGGTCCATCAAAGCAGATATTTGGCATGCGAATCAAAAGAGATAGACCTAGTAAGTTTAAAGTTATCTCAGGCAGAATGTGGCCAAGATTTAGAGGAGATTCAATATTAAAGGTGTTTAACACTCATTTGACGAGTCATTTTAAACTTTCAGTGAAATAGGACGGTGAAACCTAAGAAGATGAGTACATGTCCAAGATTATGTGCATCATCAATTGGTAGCTTGATGTACGTAATGGTTTGCACAAGAGGCAATGGTCTACAAGACCTGACATTGCTCAAGCAATGGGAGCTGTCAGTAGGTTTTATGAGCAACCCAAGAAATGAGCATTAGGCAACTGTGAAATAGATTTTAAGGTACTTGAGAGGTATACATAGACAACTCCGTATTGTGGAGGATCTAAAATTATCATATAAGGATTTTTTGATTCTAATATGACAGGGGATATTGATCAATGGCAGGAAGAGCACCACAGGGTATGTGTTTACCTTGGGTAATGGAGCAGTCAGTTGGGTCTCAAGGTTACCAAAAATAGTCTCTCTTTCGACAATAGAAGTGTAGTATGTTGCTGCAATGGAAGCTTGCAAGGAGATGATATGACTTTAGAATTTCCGAATGAATTGAGCATTGAGCAAGATAATTGCAAATTGCGTAGTGACAGTCAAAATGCATTTCGTCTTATAAAGAACTCAACCTTTCATGCGATGACCAAGCACATTAATATTCGATAAAATTTCATCCAATCGCTTTTGGAGGAGGGATTGATATTTTTGGAGAAGATTCACACTAACCTAACCTCGCAGACATGTTGATCAAGGCAGTTACTACAGAGAAACTGAAGACATGTTCAGTTTCTATTGGTCTTCAAGCTTGAAGAAAAGAAGGAGATTCACTCCAGCTTTCTAAGAAGGGGTAGCATTAGAGATGAAGCAATTTTGACGAAGCTCTTGGAGGACAGTCTCCAAGTGAGAGATTGTTATGTGATGGAGATTGTTTTAGGTGGGGGTGTTCAAATAGTCTTGAAGGGTATTCGAATGCCCAACTCTCTGAAGTCACTGTTCTCAGACCCGAAACCTACCCGTTCGAATGGGGCTACGGCCATTCGAACAACTATCGCGAGGTTAAACTAGTTACTCCGTTTTTAGCCCAATTTCACCCTATTATATATTGTACTTGGGATTAGGGTTTAGCATTCATTCTAATCACTAAGAGAGATATGTTTTAGAGAGAGAGAACTCTAGAACTGTTTTGTTTACTTTTTTCCTTTGAGCATAATGAAGTGGTGTGGATCTGTGGACGTAGGCATCATTTGCTAAACCACATAAATTCTTGTTTGTTTTTGTTTGCTTCTTTGTTTTTGTTTTCTTTGTTCTTGTCTTTTGGTTATCGTTTTGTGGCAGTGGGAGAGTGGTCATTATGGGGGGGTGGGGTGGGAGGTAGTGGTGGTTGGGGTGTCTTATAATGTGGTGACGATGATGACGGTGGAGGTAGAGATGGCAACGGGCCGGGGCTAACCGGGTAAGCCGCCCCTATTGGGACGGGTTTGGGGTTCATTTAAACGGGGTAGGGGCGGGTTTGGGAATTTTATGCTAAACCCGAGTCGGGTTCGGGCTGGGGATGGGTTTAGGCCGCCCCGCCTCGCCCTGTTTATATAGTCAAATCACTATTTTACCCATTCATTAATACTAAAATTTTATTGGATATTGTATAAATATAGCCTCAACCCGCCCCGGCCTGCCCCATCTAGTGCTTAACGGGACGGGACGGGACGGGACGGAACAGGGCGGGGACGGGTTTGAAAATTGTTTTCAAATTTTTTAAGCACCTGCCCCGCCCCGGGTTTGGGATGGGTTTCGGGTAGGATTTTTACATTAGGGGCGGGGTCGGGATGGAGGCACCCCAGCCCAAACCTGCCTCGTTTTCATCCCTAGGTGGAGGTTGCGGTGGGTTGGTAGTGGTGGAGGGATAAGGGTGGGGTGGTGAAAATGGTAGGATTGGAGGTAGTGGTGGGTGGAGGTTGAGGTGGCGAGTGGTGATGGTTAGAGAAAGAGAGAGAAGTGTCCATGAAGAGTTTGTGTAAAAAAAAAGTTGAGAGAGTTATATTTCTCATTGGTCTTTAAAATTTGAAAAGAAAAAATTATGTCTTTAGATCTTTCTTATAAGTCTTAAAAATTTGAAAAGAAAAAATTATGCCTCTGGATTAAGACTAAGACATGAATTTTTGTGATAATTTTTTTATGCCAATTTCATTACCGGAAATGGCTGCATAGATGATCATAGGAACATTAATTAATTTCTAAATATTGGTATTTTTTATGCAATTTTCCTGGGAAACGAACACACCTAAGGGTCCATTCTTTCTTTTGGTGAGACTTATAAAGTTAGGCACTTTGCTAATTTTGAAAGGGAGTGTCATAACAGTGTCAAGTACTTACCAACTACCATATATAATGAAGTGCAAAGTGCAAAGCTTTATAAGTCTCAACAAAATAAAAGACCTAATTGAAATTTGGAAGGGAGTGCCATAAGTGTGTCAAGTTTATACTTACATATGTTTTAGAGAAGGAAGATTTCCAAATTCTTCAGGTATGACTCCAGTTAGATTGAGACGCTTCAGCAGACTGAGAAATTAATAGGAAGCAAGAAAAAGTTAGAATCAAGAGAAACTAATAGAAGCAAGAAAAAGTTAGAATCAAGAGAGAAAAAGGGAAATCTATAGAGTGTTGACTAGGAGTTCGGATCATGTGTCCAGCGATTACACGTATTACTTGCACTTAAGTAGTACTCGCTACTCGGAGTGCCCTTAAGCACACTATATCTGGACACATGATCTGAGTGTTATTTGCTAAATTTACAATATAATAATAATTATTACATTATTTTTTTGGAATAAATTATTATTATATTATAACACATTTTATAGTTGCTAGTTAGACTTCAAATTCTCTCAAGTTGTAATGGGACTCCTTGGAGTCCGGTTATGGCCATGAGGTCGTAAGGTGTCCCTATTGAACCTCCTTAACTGAGTTTAAGATTCACTCACCCCTAAGGTTCACCCACCTATCCTTGTTTTTTTTTTTAAATATCAAAATTTTTGAACCTCGTTAAGATTCACTAACTCCTAAGGTTAAAAAAAATTCAATATTTTTTTTCTAAAAACCGAGGATAGGTTGTTAAACTCTATGAGTAGGTGAACCTTAACCACAGTTAAGGGGTGTCAATAAGGACATGTGGCCTCAGGGCATAACCGGACTCCAAAGAGTCTAGTTACAACTTGAGAGAATTTCGAGTCTTGCTAGTTTTATTATATTTTGCAAATTCACTATTTGGGAGAAAACAATTTGCAAAGGAACTCACAATTCATGCATAATTAAGCACACCCACTTTTTCCTTTTTTTTGAGATTAGTTGTGAGGGGACCTATAAGACTATCGCCTTACTAAACATGGATTCGAGCCCTGATATCACAAACGGAGAGTATGATACTTACCATCTGGGAGGATAAGAGCTCACAATTCATGCATAGTTAAGCATACCAACTCATTCACTGCTTCTGTTAAATTTTGAATCAAATAAGAGCTCAAGTTGAAAAGGATTTCTTGAGCTCCCAAAACACGTTGGTCGTAAGGGTATTTGTAATAAATGTATAAAAAAACACAATGATAAAATTGTTCGTACTTTATTATTATTATTTTTTTTTTTTTTTAATATATAAATATCTTAAAAAATTTATTTCAACTAAAGTTCTGGTTCATGTTTAAACTCTTATCCTTCTACTACTAAAAAAAAATAATAATAATAAATAAATAAATAAAAGTACAAAAATTTTAAAGATTTTTTCAACAAAAATTATTTTGTAATAACTTTTTCTTAGACATTGTTATCCAAGTATTATATAATTTTGTTAGATATTAGTGATTAATTTTTTTTTATTAAATAGTCCTTACTTATCTTAAGTGATTAAGATTTTTATACGTTTCTTCTTCCTCTCCTCAATCAAAAAAATATTTTTATCGTACCTAAATCCTATTGTTTGTTTATCCATTCATTAAATTATTTTTTATATAAATGATGCTATAAGAGTGTTATTTTGATTAAGCTATAAGGGTGTTTTTTTTTTTTTTTTTGGTAGGACTAATTTGTTAACTAACTATGTCAGGGGTTAGGACTGTCAGCAAGGTTAGAACTCAACACATGGTGGGCGTCAACAGCCACACCAAGGACTCGAACACGAGTCTTCCCGCCCCAAATGGGAGATACACTACCACGGGGCCAAACCCATGGGGTGTTGAGTAGTACATTTTTATGCACTTTCTCTCACATGATACCATGGCTTCTCTGAAAATTTTCTTGGTTAGTTTGGGTTATTTTACTTTTTTTTTAAATTTTTCTTGGGTACTGAATACTAATGTTTCATTAACGAAATGGCTATAAAGATAAATGGGAGAGGCAAGTACTATTATTTGGTTCAATCCACTACCCTTAAAGTATATATGCGGGAGGTATTATAATTTGTACAATAAGTTTAGGTTTTTATTTCTACTCATGTTGTTTATTTATTCTATTATTTGGGTTTTAGACGTGGCAATTGAGACTTATGATCAGTACGTAAGGAAAGACAAAGAATGTGAGCTTGATGCAATTGAGACTTGTGTATTTTAATTTGGAACGCTCATAAGTCATTGTCTCATGAGTCATTGTCGTCAATTTTTTTAATATTTTAAACTAAATTATTATTGTTTTAGTCAAATACATAATATATTATATGATTTAATTTTATTATCTTTATTTAGTATGATTTCACATGTAATTTAGACCTTTGTCATAGATGTATGTTTGTGCCAAATGAAATTAAAAATAATTATTTTCATATTCATTATTTTATGTGTAGATATCATTACAAAAATTTTAACATATTTCTTTCTGTTTTTACTAAAGAATTTCTTGTTTGTTGCATAATATGTCAAATGTTGAGTTTAGGAGGGTTGTGTAGGTGTTGTGCTTTGTTGCACCAGGATGTGTGTGTTGTGCAAGTGTGTTCTATATATGCTATCAAAAACAAAAATGTCAAGTTTAGAACAACGAAATGTGTTTTCATGGTAATTATACAAATTTTATTTTTGAGAGTTTATTATTTATTTATTTAATGTTGATTATTTGTTTATTTCGGATTTTAGAATGCGATTCAAAATTTTACAACTATAATAGTGAATATGGTAAAACAAGAGAAGAGGACCTAGCATTAGTTTACTTATTATTACATATTTTGTTAGTGCTATCAACAATTGAAAATATTCTAGTTTTCAATTGGAGTGACTGCTTCGGGTGGTTTATTTTTAAAAAAATTTATTAGTAAAAAAATAATACGTGCACCTTCATTAAATAGAAATAAATAAAAAGAAGGAAAAAAAAAGGCGTCATACATGTCCGTAACGTGACAAACAGTGGAGCTATTGTGAGAACAGTTGCAGATGACATTGCTGAAGATTTCTCTAGTATTGGTATAACCGGATCCGTTACCCTCAAAGCAAAATCTTCTTGTAACGATCGGCCAATAGGGATTCTTTAATTTCTTCGATATTTCTTGGAGCGTTCGTACTGTTACAAGAAAGTAGATAATTCGTCAAACATGAATTAATCAAAAGAGTCTAGAGTCCTGATAAAACTTCTTAATCGATCCGGAGGGATACATCTTGTGTGCATGTTAGGCATGCATCAAAGGGTTTGTTCGTGGGTGCATATATAAGCAGGGGCGAAGCCAGGAATTTTTCCTTGGGGGCCGAAGTACATATACAAAGAAAAAGAAAATTAATGGGATTGAATTTTTCTTTTTGGTAATGGGTACATTGTGGTCATAAAATTCGTTGATATAGCATTCCTATTAGGGAAATACGTACGACCGTCCAGGGAGGAGACCACCCTGAGACTATTGGTCCCTCTTTTGATAAATCCATTAGATAAGTAAAATTAATTATATTTTTATATTATGTAGATTGTTTTTTCCATGCAGGTTCCACTACCAGTGAAACATGTGCGCCTCCCCTACTTAACACATCTTCATTTTAACACCCATTAACTTTGGTCAAGATTCACTCACCCCTAGTGTTTATACATCTACCATTGGTTTTTAGAGAAAGTAAATAAATATTGAGTTAACAAATCTTAACTATGGTTAAAGAAGGTTAAAAGGGACGCATGGGGGGCATTATATACAAATTCAAAGTATTATATATATATATTTTAAATTATACCTATAATACAATAGGTTTTAAAAAATCTTGGGGGCCAATGCCCCCTAGCTCCGCCCAGGGGCCCCTGTATATGGGTGGCCATTATTAACAGGACTCGTCAATACAGACGAATCTTGAGGTTTCTGGACACATTGTCAGATTTGATTTTCTTTTGATTTTCTTAATATTGTCATAATTGTTGAGCATATGACTCAAGCTTGGGAGAAGTCGATCGACCTGAATCTTGGTACATCGAGCTCGTGCAGTTTTGTATGTGAAATTTTTTCAAAAAGCGTATTTTAAGTTGGTCGATCGAATGGGTCATTCTAGTCAACTGGTTTTCACGAAATAAGATTTCTAAACTCGGATTTGTTAAATTGTGTAAATTAGAGACTTTCTATTTGTTTAGAACTCTTGTGTAGGCTTATAAATAGTTGCTTATTGGTCTAGGGTTTTAATGAATGTTAAGAGTGGGAGACAATCAGATGAGATTAAAAACTTCATGGCTTTGGAAAAGATTTAAGAGAAGATAGATAGAGATTATTTTCTGGGTTCACTGAGAAGATAACTTGAGTGGGGTGTACAAGGGGCTTTGGACTTAGGTTGGAATTTACTATGAGATTAGAGTGATATGGTACTAGTTTCTCAAGATTTCTCTAAATAAAGAAGAAGTAATCGGATCTTGATCTGTAGACTTAGACAGGTTAATGCCGAACCATGTATATTTCTTGTTTTTCTTTGTGTGTGTGTTTATTTATCTTTTTGTCGGTTATGTTGTTTTCCCAACAACTGGTATAAGAGCTCTAGGTTAGTTTGGACAAATTTATTTGAAGAAGTTTGACAGAAAAATGAGTTTCATTATGTTGCAATAGTACATGATGGAGGGGAATACTTTGGAGATGCTCTCATAGTCTCTAACAGTATGAACAATTCTCCCAATGAAGTGGTTATTAAATTCGGGGGCTTCGTTTGACGGAGTAATTCGGACTTTGGGAGGGGTAGCCTATGTTCCTAAGTTGCGAATAAATCTAATTTTACTTGGCCAATTAGAGTCACTGGGCTATTGCTACACAGCAGGAGGTGGAGTTATTAAAATTAAGTGGGGAAGCTTAGTTTTGATGAAGGGGAGGAAGTGTGATAATTTATATCTCTTGGATGAGAATACAATTATAGGTGGAGCTACTACGAGGTTTTGCAGGAAATCAGAAATTGGATGTTATGCAGAGGATAGAAAGCTCACCTACGATCTCTTTCGCATTCAGTGTAGAGACAAGTATTCCAGTGGGTTTTGAAAATGAAGGAGATGGTGAGGTGGTTTCAGTGAAGATGGCAGGTCTATGTCCTCATCCGAGGTTCTTCTAGAAGGGAGGACAGTTATAAAGGCTAAACACGGGTTTTGGCCGTGTTTGACCGAATCAAGTGAATGATTTTACAGGATGATTCTAGGATGAGTGTAGCTGATGGGTCATTTTCGCAACTGGTGTAGAGACAGGTAATGTCAAAAAGGATTGTTTGCGGTATTTGAAAATATGTTTGCGATAATTGCAAACGAGATTACATAATTTTGAGAGAGATTCTGGTTCGAGGTGCAAGTGCGTCCTTGATATGGGTGATGTGGTGTTCTATCTTGAGATTTGCTTGGTCATTATCAAATCAATTTTTTTGATGGTGACATTTAGTTCAAGATAAAGAATGTTGTGGTAGTGACTCGAAGTTTTTTTTGTCCAGGTGGAGTTTTAATCGGATCTTGACCCATGAATGTAGGCAAGTTATTGCTAAATCACGTATATCTCTTGTTATTCTTTGTGTGTGTGCTTGTTTATCTTTTGGGTGTGTGCTTGTTTATCTTTTTCACCGGGTCTGTTGTTTTCCCAAAAATAATATGGTATGGGTTCAGCTCCCTTGATACTACATGTCATAATACCTATTTAATTTATATATATACTAGCAGAACTCACATGCGATGCACATGAATAACTGTTTTTCCGAATGTCATTACAGAGGTTCGAGCTTTGTGTGTATGTGTGTTAGAGAGAGAATTAATGAGAGGGGGAGAGAAGTGGGGACATTGGAAGGAGGGGGAGGATAGTGGAAAAATAGAGGGACTTAGCTAGGAAAGACTTAATTAAATTCTTTACAGTTGTAACCTATTACACTACAAAAGCCTTCTTTTAACTCTGGTTAACAACTTTAACAAAATAAAAAAACTTTAACCTTTAGAATTAATATTTTTAAAATATATATTTTTTTCTAAAACCAAGGTTAAACGGTTGAACCTTAAGGGTTAGTGAATCTTAATCACAGTTAAGAGATATTATTAGGGACACATTTTGACCTGTGGGTTATAACCAGACTCCAAGATTCCGGTTATAATTGTAGAAAATTTCACGTACTTAGGAAAATGACATATTTAGCTTAAAATTAGAATTAATGTATTTTTAAATTTAAGAATATATTTAGCCATCTAAAAATATCAATCAATGCCACCTACCCCTCATACTTTCATTATATATATATATATATACATACTCTGATTCTCAAGGTAGCAGGAAAAAGTAATGACACTAGACACTATCGATATTTCTTCTAGTTGTTGAATCAAATATTCTGAATCCTTATTACTAATGGAATCAAAATGATCTCTTGATTGATCAGGAAATCATTTTAATTGGATAGAATTGCTAATGACCACCAGAGAACGCTAACGACTTCCGAGAAGAGTGAATCTTACTAATAAAAATTCAGGTATGATTGCTCCAAACATGATAGCAAGCAATCCTACCATCTTCTTGTTGGTGTAGAGTTGAATGGATCGACGAAGAGGGTACACTCCGGGCCCTATTGCGGTCTGAATCCCCCTAAAGGAAATGCTTGTGGCTCTCCTTTGCCTGCGAGCTTTGCCTATCCAAAGTTGGACGATGGAGCCAGCCTACTTGGATAGGCGTGAGTTGATAATTGGCAGTAGCAAAAGAAAACTACGACCAGTGAACCCTCCAAGGAGAAATCTGTGGTGGTAACTCACATTCAAACCTAGCAACTATTCCAAACCACAGACTTCTGAACTCGGGAACATGATTGTCTTTAAGGACTTACAAACAGAACTTGTTATGACAAGAGCTCACGAGCCAGCTCTCTGAAGAACTTGTCCGGAAATGCTTGAAGCTCGATAACTACCTTATGCAAAATGCTTTGAAGCTACTTTTGAACAAATCGAATTGAACAGGAATCACAAAAAGGGCAAAAGTAAATTGCCTGGTATGATAAAAAAATCAAAGATTATATGCTAAAGAGTGGAAAGGAAATGTTAATTGTCAACTAAGGAAGATAGTTGAAAGAAATAAATGGGTATAAAGGTATTATCGTGTAATTAGGTCCCTTAACTCGTAATTTGGGATTGACGAAGCATGAGGGCGACTCAATATTCGGCATTATCATCACAAAGAGAACTTTCAAAAAAATTTCCTTTAATTTGGATCTTGAGAGAAGATTGAATCTTGAATCAGGAGACTAAGACCAGCTTTGTTTAGTTCCCAATAGTCAACACACATTCTGACAATTTCATCTTTCTTAGTATCAGGAAATATGTCATGAAACACGATGGATAGAGGTTTTCATATGCTATTGGTGGGATAGCTGATCGCTTGATGAACCTACCTTGAATTCTGGCAGTTAGGATGACCAGTGAAAGGAGACACCTTCCCTTGTATCTATTGCAGAAAATTAAATGACATGAACTATAGACTTGACATCGATTGACTTCGGATTTCACATCATTGGCCTCAACTAGAATGAGATGGTGCCGCTTAGGAGTAGGAGATAGCATCGGTGCATTGTTATCAGTCCCGAGAATGGAAGCAAAAGATGGGGATTTGGTCTGATCGATTACTGAGAACTTGAAAGTCTGCTACTGGTCCAGCATTTCTTCACAGTTGGTGAGTGTTAAAAAGTGGGGCATAGACCAATGAGAACCCCCATTTCATTACATAGTGGCAATAGGCCGTAAGTTAACCATTTTTCTTATATATTTAAAATTAACTATATTTTTATGAATATTTTTTGTCACACGCGATCCACTGGGTGGAACGGGCTTCCCCTGCTTGACATGTATACTTTTTAACACCCATTAACTGCGGTTAAGATTCACTAAGGTTATACATCTACCCCCGGCTCTTACAAAAAAATTAATTCTTAACTTAATAAATCTTAACTAGGGTTAAAAAGGGTTAAAAGAGACACATGGACACCTAAAGAATCAGTGAGTACGTAACCTACGATACCTAGATGGCTACATGGTGCAACGACCTCTCCATAATCATGATTGATTGTGACAAAATCAATTAGTCAAAGACATTATATAGTATCATATATGTGTGGACATATATGTGTGTATTTGGAATGAAAAAAATGCGGATATGATCCCATGGTAAAAAATTTCTTTGCTATGGAGAAGATGTTGCTGCTACCGCTTAACTGTGGTTAAGATTCACTAATCCTTAGGATTTAACTATCTAACCTTGGCTTTATAAATAACTTTTTGATTTTCGTGTATACAAGTAATTTTGTAAATTTAATAGTGTATATTTAAAAATGGGGTTTAGTTATCAAATAGTGGGGTGCGTCTAACACCGCCCAAGCAAAACCAGGTGTAACTGTTTTGAGAGTGGGACATGAAATCGACTACCACTACCACTCCCCTTCTTTTAGATAAGCTCGGAAAATGTTCGATGACAAAATAATGATTTATTTTATTTTTGAATATTTTGCTGCAATTCTCCACCGAAATTGCTTTGCTTAGGCTGTTCTTTTCGCCATTATTGAAAGGAGAGCTCATAATTATTTATAATTAATAATTTTTGGAAAGTGACCCACCGTTTAATGCATGTCAAACTATCAATTTTGGTAAATGATATCTCTCATTAAAAAAAAAAAACTATCAATTTTGGTGACACCCAAAAAAAAAAAAAAACTATCAATTTTGGTGCTATTAGATTCTCGGACGGCCCATAAGTGGAGCCGAATACAATCACTTTCAATAATTTTTATGTTAGTTGTTTTTTTTTAATGGAAAATATTAACTGATGTTTCCATAATGTAATGAAATGGCCCTCAGCGGCTCATGCCCACTTTTAAATACTTACCAATTATGGTTCAGTAATTCCATCTTGGATTTTCAAAAAACAAAAAAACTCAACTTTAATTAAGGTAAACTTAACCCGGGTTAAAGGAGTAATTTAGGTAAATAACCCATGGGTCCTCTAGTCACTGCTTTTTTTTATTTCTCATTTCTTAGAATTGCAATTCCCATTGCAAAATAAAGAATGAGGGAGGGGGTTGAACTCTACTGATTATAGTAATTTTGTTTTATCCAAATCTTGCACTAAAATAATTAAAAGAAGAAAAATATAATCAAATTACGAGACTTGCAAAATCACACTTAAAAATGTCAACCAGAACCAAGAACGGAATTCGGATGAATATCAAACAAGAATCCATGAATTTCCAGAAACATATATAATGAGAAATAAGTAGGGAAACAAGACACAGGTTTCTAACGAACGAACACCATTTGCTTGAGAGAGGAGTTTTCATCAAAATTGTTCAAATAAAAAGGAGAAAAATTCAGCAGTACGTTTTACTTAAAAGCCAAAACTTCCACCAAAAGATAGAAATAAAAAATAATGGAATTCAAGTAAGAATCATGTACGTACCTTCATCTTCGGGTAGAAGTTGGGCATTAGATCTCAACAACCCGAAGCCGAAGCAATTGAATAGGAGGAAGACGAGAAGAATGGCAGAGAAAACCTTAGATATTGCATGAACAGACTCCATTATTACTTAGCACAAGTGTTGGTAAGATCCAAAGCGAAGGCTATATAGGACTGTTGTAACGTATCCTAATTAAGAATTATTAATCTCCATCAGTTACAGATTCACCACGAATCACATGAGCTGTACTCTTCCCTAAAAGAGTTATTTACAATTGTAAGGAATCCTATCAAAATAGGAACTCTTTCCATTCCATACGGAACTCTTTCCTAAATGCATGGTTGTTTACTATTGTAAAGATTCTTATCAAAATAGGAACTCTTTCTATACGGGTAAATCTGCTTCTGCATTTATAAAAGAAAAACACATGCTCCTCTCCAATGTGAATTAACGAGGCAGAGAGAATAATTCAGTTACCCTTACATGGTATCAGAGCGATCATAGGAATATATTTGGAATCAACTAAATCTAAGGCCAAAATTCTGAATATATTTGGAATCACACACACACACAAAATACTGTAACTTGTGAATGGGATGGAGTGCACTTGAATCTGATCTCTTCAACAGCATTCCTGCGACTACTTTTTCTCCCAACACATGTACAACTTTGAGCATTAACAGCTTCGAGCACATTACAAAGACAATTATGCCATGCCAACGATATTGGATCACAGCCAATTACGATTGGACTCAGGAACAATTCAATCGCACCCACAAGTCATCACATATTCTTTTTAACCCCTATTAACCAACCATGATTAAGATTCATTAACCCTTAAGGTTCATCAATCTAACCATGATTAAATACCTATTAATATCTAATTTAAAAAACCAAGGTTAGACTGTTGAATCCTAAGTGATAATGAATATTAACTATACTTAATGGAGGTTAAAAGGGCCACGTCTTGACCTATGGGTGCCATTGAACTCTCCCCGAGTTCAATTGCAATTGGTTGTGATTCGATCTCTCCCATGGCTACGCATGCGTTATAAAAAAAAAAAAAAACATTTTTTCAAAAGTTGAGTGGGGGGCACGTGCCTCCACAAGCCCCCACCTGGCCCCTCCCCTAGCTTCTCCATAGACTTGTACTGTGGTTGGTACTATCCTGGTACAAGGGTTAGGACGGCACCAGCTCTCCCTCTTTTGGTCTTGCTTCTACCCCAAATAATTCATTAAATTAAAGGGATTTATTTTCATGGGGAGCTCTGCATCATGGGGAGCTTCGTTTTTACACTACCGGGTGACAAAAGTGTAATTATGCATAATTACACTTTTACCACCAGGTAGTGTAAAAAGGAGCTCCGCATGATGCAGAGCTCTGCATGAGATTTAAACTGTAAATTCAATGGGACAATGGAAACCGATGAAAAGATAAAATGTAATGTGGACTACCTGCCAACAGTATATGTATATGTTGTTTACGTGGGTGTTGGTCACACGTTAACACAATAGAAGAAAAAAGAGGAATAAGATAGCATGTGTATGTGTGATATGTGTGTCCTAGACACATGCTAACATTTTCTAAAATATGTGATGTGTGTGCGTTAGCCACAAGCTGGTCTTCCTAAAACCTTATGTGTGTGTGGTATGTTTGTTGATATAATATTTTGTGAAATTAGGGTTCTGATTTGATTTGATTATGGATTGATCGATCCGTCGCAGAAGTTGTCCATGTTTGCATGATTGGTTCAGTTCTCTGAATTTTACCTCACTGGAGCTAACATCTCTAATATCCATGTTTTTCAATGACGTTCGCAGGGATAAACAAATAGGGTTTTTTCCTCTCTCTTCTGTTCTTTGAATTTCCTATTGAGGATCAAGTAAGAATCTAGGCATTCACATTATTTCTTTTAGTTTTATTTTCTTTGATTTTTAGAGAAACACCTTAAATTCCATCACAACTCTCAAATGATGATTGAAACAGAGAGGGCTCTCCTTTTCTTGTCACGTGTCCCCCTTTTAACTCCAATTAATCATGGTTAAGATTCAGTCACCCCTAGGGTTCACTCATTTACCCTTGGTTTTAAAAAAAATAAAGTAAAAAAATTTAACCACAGGGTTAAAAACATTAACCCGAGTTCATGTTGAGTTGAAGGGGTGACTTTGTGAGAGCGAAGAGCGATAGTTCCCTCCTCGTCTGTGGAGAAAACTACTGCTCTTTTTTTTTTGTTAATCCAAGTAGGAATATTACATCTTTTTGAAGAATCAAAAACTTGCCAACACGTATAAGCTCTCTTTCACCCCCTTTTTTGATAGTAAATCATCCCGTACTACAGGTGACCTTAAAATGGTCTTGATGCACCAACAACTTTCACTTATTTTTTTTATAACAGCTCCATGCCTAATCTTAAATACATAACCCAACTATAGAAAGTTTGATCAAACATTGATATCAATACGTTACCAAACTATAGATGATTTGTGAAGTTCCTGACACCCTCTTATGCCCTGCTCCAACTTCACGACTTTCTGAAGGCATTGGTGACGGTGTGATTTAATCCTATTAAGGTTGTGTTTGGTTAAACTTTTGGGTAGACTTTTAGTGACTTCTAGAAGTCAAAAATCCACAAAAACGACGTTTGGCTTTGGTGGGGCGAAAATGACTTTTTGCCGAAGTGGAGGAAGTCGCAAAATGCACTTCTTGCGAAAATCAGGAGACCTTGGCTTTTGCGAGAAGACAATGACTTCCGCGCGAAGTTGACGAAACCTGGCCTTTACGACAGTATTAAATGGATTATTTATTTATTTATTATTTTATGTTTTCATTCACCCACGAGAGAGAATTCATCTTCCTCATCTCCTCTCCTGTGATCGTGGCGACGTGGGATTTGATCTGTGGTGGGGTTTTGTTTGCTAGAAATTGGGGGTTTTGATTTGTAATATAATTTTTATACCTTTTTTTTTTGGGTTACTGTTGTCGAGCTATTGTGGGTGTTTTTTGCTACGAATTATGGGAATATTTTCCATACTATTTATATATTTTTTATAATTCTAAATTTTGTTTTTTTAATCTGTCATTTTCTATATACTATCCAACTGATTTTATCTACTAGATGAACAAAAAGATATTTTTGTTGGTTTCACATGGTATTACAGCCTTGATCTTGAAGTGATATTTACAAAGCACAGTAGACAAAGAGTTACAAACCAATTCAGCTACCTCGCAATGATCAGGGATTTATTTGAATTCATATGCAAACTCTATCCCAATCTTAGTACCAAGTATCTTCTACCAAAGGGGTCTTTCCTACTCGGAATCTTGCCTCAGCTCCCACACCTCAGGACATTAGGACCTCTTACCTTCAGTATCATGCATTGTCATGGTTCTTGAAATCCACCTTTACTGCTTCTATTTTTTTTATCTAATTGTTTTATTCAAAAAAAAATCTAAGAGATCACCAACATAACAAATTTCTAATCGGAGCTCCACTTCTTGATCTTCATGGAAAATAAATGTTTTGTTTAACCCTTTTTTGTTGCGAATATAGTTAATTTGTTGATTTTCTTAAACTCAAGAATTGTGAGAAAGAATAACTATTTGGGAGAATTTTGATTTCTGTTATCATTATGCTTATATTTGTATTTTTATATTTGTATTATTAAAAAATTATTTTAATTCTTTTATATTATCACTTATCCATATTTTTTTTCTTTTAATACTTCCCGTGCAAGGCACTGGTCCCTTACTAGTCCAAGTTATATAGATAGATTTAGGTTAAAAGTTCCTTATTGGGTTTGATTTAGGATTATTTTCTGACCATTAATAGACCGGCTTGAATTGCGGGTCTGTTCATTATAAGATTATTCAACTGGATTAGACATGTTCCAGTTCAGATTTTAGTGGTTCTTAACGGGCTTGGATTATCAGATTTTGAGCCAAAGCCTACCCATTGCCCCCACTTAATCATTAACCTGATTGCCTATAAAACAGTTTTTTGGGTAACGTCTGAGCATTTGCTCCAATGGTTCCCTGTTGGGGGAGAACTCGAATTCAAGTCTACCGGTGTGGTGGTTGAGAGGCCCACTTTGTACTAACCTAACTCCTAACATCACTGCTAACCTAGATAAATAATGTCAGTTACCAAAAACAAAAGTGCAGTAACACATGTTTCAACTGAAAATATGACTAGTTCACAGACACAGAAAGTTGGAATTAAGCATTGACAAATAATTATTTTAGCATCATTGAAGCTCCAGTACAATGGCCATCGAAATGCCCCGTGTGTGACTGGTTAAGATCATCCCATCATGTAGAAATCTGAAAGCAGGGCAGGTATCTAAATATATAAACCTTTTTAGCATTTACTATATGAAATATTGTTTTTTCTATACGCATCATCTTACCATATCAATTTAACTGAGATCAGGGAGAAGCTTGCTCGATGAAGAATGGTCTCTGGTATCTTCCTTACTATGGAGGGACATGGAAGAATTGAGCCACGGCCCATCCATTGATATGCTTCTCTGTATCTGACTGTCCTGAGAGAGGCTTGAGATGTGTGTCTGGCTGTCCTGTGAGGGCTTCTGAAAGGCCTTAAACCTCAAGTCTTCATTCCTTGAATCGCGCTTGACGAGTGGTGCTTGGACTGGAATTTGGCCTTCAAGCATGCTCACTACGGCAGACATGGCAGGCCTAAGAGTCGGCGACAGGTTGGTGCATAAGAGAGCCAAGTTCAGCATCCTCAATGCCTCTTCTTCGGAGTATTTTGACCCAAGGCTGGGATCGACAAGTTCTAGGAGATTTCCCTGCTCTTGTAGGACACAGGCCTGCAATTCAATGTTCTCATAATCATTTTCAACCAAAAATTGCAAATAAGAGCATTATTACCAAGTTCAGGTATGGGTATAATACGAAAATAATCTGTTCGGGAAATACGGGTGTTATACGGCAAAAACATGACCAAAGTACGGGAAAATTTAAAATAATCAATAATTATAAATAAATAAAAATCATGATATTAACTAATAATCATTTATTAACACAGTAAAAGTAAAGCAAAAATAAGCGTATCGTTCGCATTTAATATGTAATTTGCGTATTTAACGGGTATTAATGGTGATATGCATATTATACGTAACATGGTAAAAGTATGCAGTTTTAAATGGTGACCCCCTAAAAAGTATTATACGGGTATAATACAAGTGTTTGGTAACTATGAATAAGAGATGTATTCAGGGAATAAATACACAAGAAAAAATGAGGGGAGAACAAAAATGCTAATTGACTAGCATAATCATAATTTTCGTTCAGATCATATTTTGAGCTTCAAATACCAGGCTTTATAAGTCATCAAACTGTTTGCATTACCTGTGTAGACATGACAAGACATGGGTATGGGAAATTGGGTATTGGATCTGCCTCAAAACAATGGCTCAGTTGTTGATGAAAATTTGCTTAAAATTCATAAAAATGTTTTGAATCAGGAACCAATTCATTTGATTTGTTGATGAACTAATGCATGTATTATGTGCCTTGTTAACTCATAATTCATTAACACGTTTGCTTTGTTAATGAATTAATGCACGTGCCTCTGTGCCTCAAGATCTGGGGGTTCAGCCCAAAAATATTTGTAAAATTTGGGAAAATATGCTCATTTCTACCTTCCAAAATTATTATTTTTTACTTCATATCATGAAGGATTTTCAAAACCATGCTTCATAACTTATAAAATGCGATAATATTTAGATTACCCAATCAAGAAGATAAACAAACTCCTCCTTTGGCCTATAGTTTGTGTTGCTCTTCCCACTGACAATCTCTAACGCGACAATTCCGAAGCTGTAAACATCTGCTTTGTCGGTCAAGTAACCCCTCATTGCATATTCAGGAGCCATGTATCCTCTAAAACAAAAACAAAACAAAAAATTATAGTCAGATATATAGCATAAGAACAGTTAATTGTGAGCCATTGTCAAGCACAGCACTTGAAAAGAAACATTAACAAAGCAAAGCATCAGAATAGAAAAAAAACTACTTGTTAAAGTCACATGCTGGCTTCCTCCGAAGGGTGTGAAATCACCTAAATCCGACCGCAAAATTCTGAATAAATTTGGAATCACACACATACAGTACTGTAACTTGTGAATGGGATGGAGTGCACCCAAATCTGATCTCTTAATAGCATTCATGCAACTACCTTTTTTCCCAACACATTAACAACTTTGAGCACTAACAGCTCTGAGCACATTACGAAGTGTGGTCTTTCTTTGTTGCCTCTTCAAGACAATTATGGCATGCCAACGACATCGTGGATAACAAGAGCAGAAAAAAGATGGACAAGCAAATGAATAAGGATAACAAATTCTCAAACAAAGCAACTTCTCTTGGCTGAAGGTAAAGTTCTTTGAGTGCTTGAAAAATCCAATCATAGAAATACTTGAGAAATATGCGACTTGCTTTCATTTATGGGTAGCTACTTCAAACTCATTCGATCCCAATCATAGAAGTACTTGAGAAATAGGCGACTTGCTTTCATTTATGGGTAGCTACTTTGAACTCATTCGATCCTTTCCAAACAGAAAAAGATCTGCCCAAATTGACAAATTGATTCTACTGAGTCCCGTCTGGGTGATGTTTCTGAGATTTTTATAAAAAAGACCCTCTCATTTTCTATCAAATGTCCATGCCCTCTTGATACCTTGTCTTTTGAATGTTCAATAAAAACTTCTCCTACAGAACATTGAAGTTATCCTTCCTTGACCATATGGAAAACATGCTGCTCATATCATAAATTCCCTTTAGTTTTTAAGTGTAACAGTATATAAATCAGTTTTCCTATTCAAGAAACAAAAATAACACATCCAATAACTGAAGTATTAATTTCTTGTTGATGGTCTCTTCCACCCAAAGTAACAAAGTTATACTTTTTAAATATAAAAACAAAACGCAAATAATTCATGACTTTTTCATCAAATGATCAAAATGCGAATTATTTGCAACTTTTTGAAAAATTCTAGAATAAATATCTTATATATAAATATAAATTACATTTGTTTATATATATATATATATCCAACTTTCCCGAATTTTCCATTTTTTCTCTTTTGAATTTTTCCCTAGCCGAATAATTCCCAAACTCTGACTAGGTGTAGGCTTCCAGTTGTACTGATGAAGGAGCTAAATCATCTTTAACTTAATTTTTTATATAAGCAATGGTTCAATGTTGCTGACCGGCTGCTTTTGCGGCCAGGAAAATTAAAGACGTGTGTTCCTCCCATAGAGAAAGTGGGGAAGAGAGAAACTGAGGTTAGCATTCCCCTTAAGTTTATTATCCATTATTATTATATATTAGTCGCATATTTAAATGAACGTAAGATGGCGGTATCTATATCTTCAAATGAAAAAAACTACCTAAATCTTCAAAAATCACATGTGGAGAAGAAGCAAAGGGAAATGGGGAAGTAAAATGACTCACATAGTTCCGGCTATTCTAGTGCTGATATGGGTGTTCTCCTCTTCATCAAGTTTAGCTAAACCAAAGTCAGATATCTTAGCATTGAGATCCTTATCAAGCAGGACATTGGTTGCCTTTATGTCTCTGTGAACAATTTTCAACCTCGACTCTTCATGGAGATAAGCCAATCCCCTTGCTATCCCCAAGCAAATCTTGCATCTTGTTGGCCAGTTCAACTTTAGCAGGTACTCCTCACCACCTAAATAAGATCAAATTATGATCATTTGTAAGGCTTTAAATCGTTGGTTGGAAAAAAAATGGAAATAAACAGTAACATTGGCACAGAGTACTCATTCTCAAAGCCCAATTAGTGGTCTTAAAATTTAAAAGATGGTAGTAAGGCATTTTACCAAATAGCGCACGAGCAAGGCTATTATTTTCCATATATTCATATATTAGCAACAGTTGGTTTCCTTCAATACAACATCCATAAAGCTTCACGAGATTCGGGTGTTGTAGGGCAGATATCATGCCTATCTCATTTATGAATTCGCGGTTCCCTTGCTTTGACTTGGAGGAGAGCTGCTTAACTGCAATTACCCCACCATCTGACAGTAAACCCTAAGATCAAGCAAGTTGAAAATTGGAATCAAAATTTTAGTACCTGGAAGAAATACCAACAAATGTTTGACCTCAAGGGGTAGCTTAGTTGGCATGGGACCATGCCTCATGAAGCGGAGGTCCTGAGTTCGACTCTTGCCATCCCCTTGGGGCTACTCGCATAAGGTTCCATGGTTCTCATGGGCCTTGGGCTTACCGGTTCATGTGAGTTGCGGGGTCTTGCATGTGGTCGGGGTTTACCCGGCTACCCGAAGGATGGGCCTAGGGTTCCTCGTTATAATAATAATAATAATTTCAAACTTTGGAAAGCTGTAGGAAAATATTTTTTGCCTTCTTGTCCCTTTTCTATGGTATGTATGCTAGGATGAAAGACCATGACTTAAAGGTAGGGCTGTCAATGAGCCGAGCTAGCTCGCGAGCTGGGTGGATTTGTCTCGAATAAGCCAAGCTGGAGTTGGGTATTTGAGCTTGTTAGGCCGAGCTGAGCTAAATGGTTGAGATAGTTTGTTAATCAAGCCGAACATAAGCAATGACTGGCTCGGCTAGGCTTAACTCGATTAATTTTATTGTACTACTTAAATATGAATTTGTTGTTAAGGTAAAACTTAAAAAGATAACTTCACCCTTTCAGAATTTATAGTTCTCTAATCATGTTTCTCCCATTAGATTCACGAGAATAACTATGTTCAGTTTTTTTTTTTTTTGAATTAGTCTAGGGATACTCCCAAAGTGTACTCCCAAATCCTAACCGTTTATCTCAGTTATTAAACGGTTAGGATTAGAGCTGATGTGGCATTAGAAAAAACAAAATAAACCAACTCCAATCCTGGCCGACTCTTTTTTTTTTGGAGGGGGTGAGGAGGAATCTAATGAGCATGTTCAACTCTTAGGCCAAGCTCCTGAGCCGGCTCAAGCTCGATTATCTATAGACGAGCCGAGCTCAAGCTAGCATTTGAGAGCTTGAATTGAGCTCAAGAAAAGCTTGAGCCAGCATATATATGTCACGAGCCAAGCTTGAGCAGCACCCATCTCAGCTCAACTTGGCTCGTTTATACCCCTACTTCAAGGTTGCAATTTAGAGTGCTGTCAGCTTAGGCTACATGCTTGATCCACAAATGAGATCCATTTTGGTTGGGACAAATTGAAGATTGAAAAACTAACATAAAAAAGAATACATATCAATAATTACCTTGTAAACCGGCCCAAACCCGCCTTCACCTATCTTATTTGCAGGGTCAAAGTTGTTGGTTGCAGCTTTAATCTGTCTTAAACTGAAGTAACCTGTTTGTAACTCTAGGCCTCTAAGTTCTACAAAAAGGAAAAAAATGAGTCCAATTTTTGTTAGAATATAACATAATTAAACAAAAATAGTTCAGTCCTTTTCATTTCAGTTTCCATGTTGCAACAACACAATAAAGCCATAATTCTCTCTTCCACTATCATAAATAACTATTTAGAAAAATATAATAACAAATATACGAGGTTGGTAAATTTGTGCACGGGTTATGCTTCCTGCAAAACTAGGAAAGGTTTGCCAGAATGCCCCAGTTTTTTACCTGATTGAAACGAGAACCTCAGGGTGTTCGCAGTTTTCAGATAATTAAGCTTATTTAAGTATGACTCGTGTAAATGCATAAGATCTGTGGATCTATGATATATTTACACTAACTTTAAGGATGATTTTTGGATACATTAGGTGAAAAAAAGAAAAAGAATTTGTGATTTGCCACAAGAATCCTGCTCTGCTATTCGTTTCTATTAAAAGCCATAACTTCGGATGTACCATGTGTTGTCGAATCTTGCTTCACTATCTCCATCCATCATTTTGGCCTTCCCCACGCTCTTTTAGAGCGTTCAAGTTTCACCAATTCCCTCTTTCTCACTTGACTCATTAGTAGTCTTCATTAAACATATCCAAACCATCTCAATTAACTCCTCTATTTTATCATCTATTAGAGTCACTCCCAAATTCTATTGAATGCGCTCATTTCTGCTCGTATATTTCCCTGTCTTCTCACTCATCTATCTCAACAGCATCATCATCTCAACTACACTAATTCTATTAATAGTTTGTTTTTTAGTAGCTCCACATTTTGCTCCATAAAGCATAGTTGGTTTTATCATTGTCTTACAAATCTTCCTCTTAGTTTGATTGGAATGTGTCGATCACATAATAATGCTAAACCACATCTCCACTTTAGCCACCCATCTCCATGGGGGAAACATCATCTTTAATTGAGCAGTAATACCGAACTGGTCGCTTTGGGATGGTCATCTATCTAAATACGGCCTCCACCTTGTGTTCTTACTTAAGTAGGATTCCATATATTCCATCATGGTCCAACTTATTTTAAAACCATTAGATTCCATGAAATCCATCCACAATTCAAGTTTAGCATTTTCACCCTTATTTAGTCATTTACAGACAATTCATCCATAACCAATGTAAAAGACATGGACTCATGGTTGACCCATGAGGCCATGATGTAACCCTATTGTCACAAGGAACTCGTTTGTTTTACTACCAATTGTCCTCGTGGTAATTATCTCTCTCTTGTACGTGTCCTTAATGATATCAATAAAGTTTTCTCAGAATCATTTTTTCCCAACACCCACATGATTAATTCTTTGGGGATTTTATCATCTGTTTTTTCTACTTCAATAAATACCATAAAGTGATTATTTTGTTTTACCCTAAACTTCTCTATCAATTATCCAAGTAAAGACGATAGCCTCAATAGTAGAACTTCCTGGCATAAGTCCAACTTCTGATTTTCTAAAATGTTGGTTACTTGTCTTACTCTTTGTTACATCACTCTCTGCCATAACTTCATAGTATGAATAATTTTATCCCGTGATAATTGGTACAACTTTGGACATCTCCTTTCTTCTTGCAAATAAGTAACACAATATTTCTCCTCCATGCCTCTATCATTTTTCCAAGATTATAAATATTATCAAACAAGCTCATAAGCCAGGATATGACAGCTTCTCCAATACATTTCCACATTTTAATTGGAATTTCATCTAATCCAAGGGCAATTCCTACTTTCATGATTTCATCCTAGTAAGAGCTTCTTTCAATTTGGTTATGCTAATTCTACGAAAATAATAAAGTCATCTAGTCTCACCGAGTTAGTGTTGTGCCTAATATAAAGCCTTGTATGCAATCTTCACTTAGTAACTTTTGAAAATACTCTCTCCATTTCTTGTTAATCTCTTTATCCTTCATCAGATTCTTTGGTTGTTGCCCTTAATACATCTAACATGATCTAGGTCCCTAATGTTTTTTCTCCTTCAATCTTGCAACTTTATATACAATTTTCACACCCTCTCTTCTGCCTATATTAGCTTCTCTTTTAATACTTCGTATCTTTCTTATTCTTAGTTCTTCATAAAAAATAAAAAAAAGTCTTGTAGCAGGTTCCTTTTTTGGTAACAGTCTTTTGACCTCATCACCACCAAATTCTTTGTCCGATTGATGTCTTATTTTAGCTTCCACGAAAAGCTATTTTATTAATATTTTAAAATCGTTTCCCATTTCATCCCATATCTTCTACTTCTAAATTTCATGTTTCTTCTTCTATCAATCTATCCCCATAAGAAATTGCTTTGTCTTCTTTTTAGATTCCATTACCTTGTTCATGGGCTTCATTTTTTATTTAATTCGTTCTCTTTCAACTCTTGATGCAAAGATCTATGACAAGCTTGTGTTGTGTTGCTAGACTCTCCCAGGGCATAACTTTATAACCTTTACACCAGACACAAGAAGGGAGCATGGACCACTCTGAGGCCAGCTACCATTCAAATTCCTTTAAACAAAGCTCCAATTTAGATTCAAGTAATCCTTATTCCTCTTTGTTGTCTATTCCTATCAATGATGATAACTCTCTCATTGCCTTACGCAAAGGGAAGCATCAGTGTACTATGCATCCTATCTCTAGTTATGCCTCCTAAGCATCTGTGTCTCCCGCTTATTCTCCGTTATTGTCCTTTATCTTTTCTGTGTCTTTTACTTTCGCAATCTCCAATCCTAAGTGGCGTGAGGCTATGATAGAAGATATAAGGGTTTTAATTAAGAATGGTACATGAGAAATGATTGAGTTACCCAAAGGAAAGAAGTCAGTTAGTTGCAAGTGGGTGTTTACTATGGAACACAAGCTGATGGGTCGGTTTAAAGATATAAGGCAAGACCGGTTGCTAAGGGATACACACAAACATATACGATAGACTACATAGAAATGTTTGCTCTGGTTGCAAAGATGAACTCCATAAGAGTTATGTTGTCTTTGGCAACAAGTTTTTCTTGGCCTTTACATCAGCTAAATCTGAAGAATGTCTTTCTTTATGGAGATTTGTGGGAGGAAGTGTATATGTCTCCTCCACCAGGGTTTAAGCTTTCAAATACTAACAGGAAAATCTGCAGATTGAAGAAGTCGATTTATGGACCGAAATAGTCCAACGGGCTTGGTTTCGAGAGGTTTAGTCAGGTGGTGATGATGATAGGTTACTCATCAAGTCATGCTGATCACTCTCTTTGTAAGATGGCAAGTTCCCTAATCACATTCCCTTTGGCTCGCTCCAAAAAGGGCATCTTTATATCAAAGAGAAAGTAGACCTTAGACTAGCTTAAAGGATACTAGGAAGCTAAGTGCTCAACTTACAGATACTCCGATTGAGCCAAATCATAAGTTGAGGATCAGTGATGGGCAATTACTTTAAGATAAAGAGATGTACCAAAAGACCAATTGGTCGTCTTATTTATCTTTCTCTCACCAGGCTCGAGATTGAATATGTTGTTGGTGTGGTGAGTCAGTTCATGCACAAACCTCAGATTCCCCATTATGAAGCTGTTAAGAGGATCTTGCGTTATTTGAAGACTAATCCAGGAAAAGGCATACTATTTGCTAATTAGGGACATTTCCAGCTAGAAGCTTACATTGATACCAACTAGGCTCGAAACGTTGATGATCAAGGGTCCACTACAGGGTACTTACATTTCTTGGAGATAATCTCATAACTTGGAGGAGTAAGAAGCAAAATGTGGTGGCTAAGTCTAATGCAAAAGCCGAGTATAGAGCAATGGCTCATGGTGTGTCTGAATTGTTGTGGTTGAAAATCTTATTGCACGATTTGGGAATTAAGGTAGGTGTTCCAATTAAGTTGTTTTGTGACAACAAGACAGCTATCAACATTGCTCAGAATCCGGTTCAGCATGATCACACTAAACACAGAGATCGACAGGCAATTCATCTGAGAGCAGGTTATTTCTCCGAATCTGTGTTTGTTGTTTGTTACAATAGAAATTCATCTTGTTGATATACTTACTAAAGGTGTAGTCAAGGCAAACTTAAAAGAGCAATAGTTTGCTACACTAGCGAGGAGCGAACTATTGCTCCTCGCTCTCACAAAGCCGCCCATTCCACCTGCCAAGAACTCGGGTTAAGTTGTTTAAAACTCTATAGTTAAATTATTTTATTTTATTTTTCTAAAAACCAAGTGTAGATGAGTGAACCCTAGGGGTTAGTGAATCTTAACCACAGTTAAATGGAGCCAAAAGAGGGACACGTGTCACTAAAATGGGACCCGAGACACACCTCCTCGCATCACTGACCGAGGAGGTGATCATTTTCCAATTTAAAATTTGTTCTTGACAAGCTCGGTAGATAGATATCTATGCTCAACTTGAAGGGAAGTGTTGAGATATGTTATTATTGCGGGTATACATAAACCATATTATGGAATTAAGGGGGCTATTGTAATCTTATTTATAAGTGATATAAATAATAGAAAGAGGGAATCATCGCCCTAAGCTTTCTCCTTAATTTTTCCTTCTCCTCTCTTCTTCCTTTTCTCCCCTATTCCTCTAGGGTTTCTACTACTAAATTTATTAGACAATGTACGAACGTAATTTGGATGTCAAAGTATTATTGGCCCAACAATGAGTGTTTTCCCCCCAACCTTGTCTTGCTTCTTGTAGCTTTTTGAGTTTCAAGTGGGTAATCATGTTAACATTTCCTAAATTATCATTAAATATTTATATGTTTTCACAATTTTTCCCAACAGATACATACTATTAAGCCAAATAAAAAAATTTCTTTGAAATTTCCAATTTCCAAAGTGCAAAATCTCTTGCAAATCATCATTTAAACCTTGAACAATTTTGATGCATAAGAAAACTCCAACACTGACGTGATGCACCAAGGCATTCATCTCAATCACCATTTCTAGGTCTCCTCCAAGTAATTATGTGTTAATCTGAACCTCTCGTGAGCTATGGTCATGGTGTCAAAAATTGACTCAATTCCGCCGAAGTTGACCAAATTAAGTCAACTTCTGTGGTCATCGAAGCGAAATGCACTTGTATTTTAAAAATATTGGACCTGGTGGTGAATATCAACCGAAACTAAAAAAAATGTTAAAAAAATACATAACTTCGGTGGAAGTTAACCGAAATTTACTGGACTGTACATTGAAGGGCTTTTAAGTTCTAACTTAAAAAGGTCATGCTAATTCCACTCGCTTTAAACTTACTTTCTCTATAAGGAAAGACATATGTTCCTAGCATTTACCTTATTATAAATATAATTATCTTTAAAAAAGAGAGTGTTGCTAGTATTAACCTTATTATAAATTATAATTTTATTATTCTAATAATTTTGTTATTGGTATATTATTATTATTATGCCCATATGGGCTTTTTAATAATATTAAATAATTTCCCAACAGTATTTCATATATTAAAAATTATTTAATTACCCATCTCCTTCTCTTCACATATTGATTTTGTCCTAAAAAAATTGAGCTCATCAATTGTAGATTGAAATAGGTTTAGAAACTAAATTAAATTTCAATTATTTATCAACTTCAATGTGCATTCATAAGGTTTTCAGATTTCTAAAACAAGTAACATAGATAATCATTGAAAAATAAAGAGAATACATATCTCATTCATTTGACAATGGGGATAAAATATAGTTAAAAAAATTGACAATATAGAGAAATATGAAGAAAAAATTAAAACTTAGACAAGCAGACAATGAATGCCACTTAACACGATTCTCACATTTGAGTACTATGTGCTTGCATCACTATTATAATGAATTTTAGATGTATATTTATGCTTAAGTATTGAAGCTCTAAAGTTTCATCTTAGATTTCCAATGCTTCCTTAAAGTTTCTTAGACTTCTTTAATGTTTAAATAACTTCCTTGGACTTCCTTAAACTTCTTCGAAACGTGTCAACTTCGGCGAAGATCGGTTTAAGAACATTTTGTTGGCATGGTAAAAGATATTTTGGGCACTAGATCCGGACTCATGGAAAAGAAAAATATGCTTAAATCAGAGTGTCCGAATTAATCAATTGGCATAATGTTTGATATTTAGCTGCCCACATAGAGGCCTCTCTCTCTCCCCCCACCCCCTCTTTTAATTGAACTTATTCTTTGCTATGATCATAATTTTAGCTCAGAACTATATACTGCACAATGCAAACTAACATAAATGAGCAAGATTTAGAAAATTTTATATCACCTTTATCGGTGATGTCTTTTCCTCCCAGATAACCTTTCATTCGAAGGAATGCCAAAATCAATACTATGGCCACACATGAGGCAGCAACGATGCCAGCAATAGCTCCAACAGATAGCCCAGTATGAAGATCATAGTCTAGAATGAGAAAAAGATAACGAATTATGACAATGGATTAGAAAGAAAGGATAAAAACCCAGAATACACAATGAACTTACTTGGTGTTACTGTAATAGCTGATATAAGAGGTCCATATACACCTTTTTTCGGAATGACAGTTGTCCCTTTGCCTGACCAGTATAAGTGGATCTCCAGAGTGCTACCATCAACAATAACATTTTTAAAGTCCTTAGTAATGTTTCTACCAACTCCTTTAGCCTCCTTCACAATGTTAAAATCCTTCTCAAGTACTATACCCTGCAGAAATGCAAAAATGATGCTTTTGAGATTTGGATGGAATTGGAAGAAACATCATTATTATTATTACTATTTATTGCTGTTAGTATTATTACTTTTATTATCATAGTCATTGTAATTTATTTGTTAGGTAACAAGAGTAGAACATCAATTTAGAAGCTAAATATAACCAGTTATAGTCTCCATAAAAAATGACCCAGGGGATGATGCCAAATGATACATGAGATTATGAACTGAATACTAATGATGACAAGCAATAAATCCCTCACCTGGATCGATATGTCAAAAATGCGCCTCCCAAGGCTGCTAAATGTCTGGTTCTCTGTATACATTATTTCGGCAAAGTGAAGCTGCACTGTATAACTGCCCTTTCGTAAGCAGAGACCGTAGTACTTGAGCGAGAGAGGGGCAAGACGAGCTGTCGTGTAAAGTGGATTGATCGTGTTCAGAGCACTCGTGTTTGTTACTTTGTAGTCATCAATAGAGTTGTCGTCCATGTAGACCCCTGTACTGCTACACCCCCACCTTTCGGCAGAAAAGAAGAAATCCGACGCTCCCATCTTTCTTGAGTCCTCTTCATATTCCTTGTCATCATCTATCAACGTCTCCCCTCCACAATTAATGAACAAGGAATGGTCTGCATATGTAATGGAAATCATGTGCAGTCATACCTAGAACTTTATTCAAAACTCCAAGGTACATTACGAGTCGAGATGATTACAATTCCATGTAAATACAGAGTGGTAGTATCCATTCTTACATTGAGATTTCTTGGAGCAGGGGAGATCCTTCTTTAAGCACCAAGGAATTCTACAAAATGAAGTTTCAGATGCATATGCTCGTTTATTGTTATGGTGTGGCTCTAATAAGTAAAGCAGTAGGATGTCCTGGGGAGGAACTTACGAGTCGTCTTTTGAAGATGAACAACTGGCAATTAAGTTCCTGCCAAGCAATATGAAAAAGGAGGTTTATAGAAGAATGAGTAGAGGTTAAACCTCAAAAGAAATAAAGAAAGGAAATCAGCTTACACTGTCCCTTGCTCGCAGCTAGGTGAAGGTGCCCATGTAAAGTTGTTGTAGGATAAGTCACTGCAATACATATCAGAATAGCATTGTGACAATCGTTTCTTGATGGAAGATAACAATCCAAGCAGACAGTAGGAGATACAAAGGAGCCACGTCAGTTTTAAAAGAGATTTAAATCAGAAAGGTAGGTAACAAATAACTATATACTGAATGATGTTCTAGCCAAACAAAATACAATATGAAGCTTAAAGAAATACGAACTAGTTTTTGTCGCCAATTATCCAATTGGGTATTGCTCCACTCAAAGAGTTACCAGTCAGAAATCTACATCCATAAACAATACTATGTCGCAGTTAGGATTTAAAAAAGTAATCTATTTAAGGATAGAACATAATCAATGAGGGGGGAAATATATCAAAGTGTAAAGTGTCTACAGAGTGTTGGAACATAAATGAATTTAAATATGAGGCATAGCTCTCCTTTTTTTATGCGTAGATGGTGACAGTTTTGTAATTATGGAGAGAGGCAATGACAGTTTTGCAAAGAATAATTTCTACAAGATTGCCACCGACTTTATATTAAAAGGGGAGCTCTGCTCAAACGTCTTGAAGCAGAGCTCCGCCTCATATTTAAACTCAACATAAATATTGTATTCTGAGTGACTATTTACTTACACTTTTAGTCGCGACAACTGATTAAGGGTTTCAGGAATCACACCAGTCAAACTGTTGAAGCTCATGTCTCTGCAAGGAAAAAGTTCATGCGAACAAAATTTAGAGAAGATTGTCTCCATTACATAATCAACGATGAACTCATGAGGCACTCTCATTATTTTGAATCTGTAATTGTATCTCGCTAAAGTAATTACATATTCAATATTACTAGGAGTTATGTTTCAGTAGATTCTTAATGTGCTCATGGATAATGTGATGAGAATCTCAAACAATAACACCAATAGTAAAAACACCTCTACTTTCAAAATAGCAGGGAAAAGAAGATCTCCTTCCTGGGTAGAAACCTGAAGATAGGCTTTCACAGAAAACTGGGGTAGAAACCTGAAGATAGGCTTTCACAGATAACCGCCCATTAGAATTGGTATCCTATCCCCAATGATCTGAAGTGGACTCATCCATACTCACCGATTCTAGCAAGCACAACAAATTGACTAAATTTTGAACTTCCTAGTCATTAAGCGATCGGCTGAAAGGACTCCAAACCACTAGGCCCGCTCTCCTAGTAAACCTGCAACTGATGCCGATTTATCCAAGGAAATCTAAAATAAAGTCCTGAATAGTTGCTTCAAAGGGGAAGACTCACATCACAGATCGGACCAGAACTTAATATCCGCCCCATCCCCAATCACGAGACGGATATGCTTAACATACTCGGCCCACCCCACCACAACCCCTTTCCACAGGCCAACCCCACCCTAGGCTGCCTTGGCTCCCAGCGATCTCTACACCCATGCCAAGCCACAACAACCCCTCTCCACAGGCTAACCCCTTCCACCCCGAATCGCCAAAGCCACTTACCCAATAAAGCCTCATTGAGTGCCTTGATGGACCAAATGCTAAGACCCCCAGACGCTTTAGGCCAACACACCCATTTCCACCTCACCAAAAGCAGCTTCTTAATCACTACTTTCTCATTCCGCATGAAGTCCCTTTGCAGCCTTTCCAACTTAGATGCAATAGAAGCGGGTATTCTGAAAAGGGATAGAAAAAACGTCAAAAGATTACAAAGAGTACTCTTCAATAGGGTGAGTCTGCCTCCTTTAGATAACAACGAAGATTTCAACCCCGACAATCGCATATGAAATCGCTCAATAATGGGCTCCCAAACCGACTTAGCTTTGAACGGCACCCCCAAAGGAAGACCTAAGTACTTAGTAAGAAGCGTGCCCATCTTACAACCAAGGTAATTAGCCAATAACTCCAGGTTGGAAACCTCCCCGATTGCACAGAGCATACACTTCTGAAAGTTAATTTTTAACCCCGATACGGCTTCAAAACAATGAAACAAGTAACCGATATGAGTAAGGTGACTATCCGATGCACCGCAAAAAAGTAAAATATCATCCACAAACTGAAGATGAGAAATGCGAACTACCGGATTCCCCACCACAAAACCACCCCACCCCACCTCTGATGCCTTCTTAATCATCCTGCTGAGAGCTTCAGTTACCATTATGAATAGAAGGGGAGATAAAGGATCACCATGGCGCAATCCCCTTGCCCTTTTAAGAAACTCATATGGCGAACCATTGATTAACATTGAAAAGAAGGAGAAGAGTAGCAACTCCTCATCCAAGCACGCCACTTAGGCCCAAAACCCATCCGACTAAGGGTATAATCCAAATATCCCCAATTGACATAATCATAAGCCTTCTCCATATCAATCTTGCAAATGATATATGGGTCTCCCTTCTTCAAACGCTCATCCACCACTTCATTAGCTATAAGAATGTCATCCAAAATTTGCCTCCCCCCCACAAAAGCGCTCTGCTCCTGAGAGATCACCTGCCCAATCATTCGGCTAAGCCTAACTGTCAACACCTTCGAAAGTAATTTATAAGCATAACCGAGAAGGCTAATAAGACGGAAATCGCAAATATCAAGAGCCCCATGCACCTTAGGAATAAGGGCGATGAAGGAGCAATTTAGCACCTGATCAAACGAGTTTGACTAAAAAAACTTGTGAAACACCTTCATCAAATCCGGACCAATAATCGACCAACACTTCTTATAAAACTCAATAGAGAAGTCATCTGGCCCTAGGGCTTTGTCCCCTGCCACACCTGCAATTACCGACTAAACCTCCAATTCTGAAAACGGCCTTTCCAACTGAATACTCATCTCCTCAGAAAGACTCGCAAAAGGTAAACCATCAAATGGCCTAGAAGCAAATTGTTCTTTATACGACGAACCATAATACTCCATTGTTGCCCCTCCCATTTCCTTATCATTGACCCAAACTTTGTCCCCAATCTGAAGGCTAACAATATTGTTCGCTCTACGGCGCAAAGAAGCCATACCATAAAAGAACCTTGTATTTTTATCGCCCTCTTTTAACCATCTGACTCGCAACTTTTGTTTCCAGCTAATTTCCTCCTGTTTTAACAAAAGCTAAAACTCCTGCCTCAAAGCATCTCTCTCCCTACACTCAGCCTCTGACAAACTGGAAAGCTCCTCCTTTGAATCCAATGCTGAAATACCCTCCAAAAGAACTTTTTTCTTTTCAGAAATAATCCCAAACACTTGCTTGTTCCAAATCTTAAGCTTGTGTTTGACCGCCTTCAATTTAAGCCCAAAGATGGTATTCCAAGAACCTCAAACCACCGAAGAATCCCACGCCTCTTTAACCACAGACATAAAGTCCGGGTGATGGAGCCACATGACCTCAAATTTAAACGACTTAGGCCCACCCTCGTCTCCTACCAGATACATCAACAAAGGGATATGATCAGAAACCGGCTTGGGCAAGGCAACAAGAGAGGCATTTGGATATTTGGCCTCCAAATCCGAAGTAGCAAAAACCTATTAATCCTGCTAAGGGAAGGGGGATTCTGGAAATTGGACCAAGAAAAGGAGGCCCCTTTGAGGGGAAATTCAATTAACTTTTGCTGAAAAAGAAATTTCCCAAACCACCTCATATTCGAGGAAACTACCCTCCCACTGGATTTCTAATAACTGAACCGCACACAATTAAAATCCCCCCTGATACACCACAGAGCTCCCCAGCGAGCACCAATGTTGTCCAGTTCCCTCAAAAAATCCTTCTGCTCCTTCGGGCACACAGGACCATACACCCTCGAGAACACCCACTGGTAGTTTGACTTAACAAATCGACACAAGAGCAATAGAGAAAATGCCCCTAGCTCTTCCTCCAAAACTTCCACCTCACCCTTATCCCAAAGAATGAGAATTCCCCCTACATGACCCAAAACTGGAACTGCCCGCCAACCCGGATCTGCCCCCCAACAATCTCGCACTATAGCATCCGTCATCACCGCAATTTTCGTTTCCTGTAGGCACACAACTACAGGTCTATATTTAGAGACTGCAAACTTAACCACACACTGTGACGCCCCAAACCCGCGCCTAAGGAATCAAGTTCTGAGACGCGTGCCCGTTCGTCATAAGCACGCATGCGGAAGACTTTACCCGCGAAAATGCGGGAATTTTGAACTTTTCTTATGAGCTTACATAAGCAATAACAACTGGTCATCACAATAACCCATCATAAGCAAATGCGTTACCTCACTGACTATAGTAGTCCTTACTTTGGCGCCGCAACTGCGCCGGAAAACTCTTCAGACTCTATCAAGCGTAGCTTCTTGCCAATCTACAATCGCTCCAGAATCTGAAGACATAAGATGAAGGAGTGAGCTATAAAGCCCAGCAAAATCCACAGCTTATCTAAACTATTTTCCACATATTAACATTCATCAATAATGATATATTAGTACAGTACGATTCTCATATTTATAATAATATCGTAATTCGTGACCCGAGGTCACTCAGAGCAATCTCACCCTATTCGAGGTTACCAACCTCCAAGTTGTCAAATTCATCAAGTCATTGTCCACAACACCAGGTTATCGTTTTAGATAACCGCTCACGCTTTATCCTTGAGTCCACAGACTCGATCGACTGGGCCTTCGCCCGTGTACAACCTCTATCCATGAGTCCACAGACTCAATTATCAACCAATCGGGACTTCTCCCGATTATAACCAATCATTGGGTATGTCAACCTAATTAATCCTTAAATCATCATATTCTACACATAACCCGGGTCTTCA
Organism: Tetracentron sinense; assembly: GCA_015143295.1. Lineage (NCBI taxonomy): Eukaryota > Viridiplantae > Streptophyta > Magnoliopsida > Trochodendrales > Trochodendraceae > Tetracentron > Tetracentron sinense. Next base: position 25,964,227 of record CM026567.1, on the reverse strand, counting down.
CCCGATAACTGCCAGGAACAATACTTCTGACACATCACACTCTGTCAGGAACAACACCTCTGACATATCACACTCTGTCAGGAACCACACCTCTGACACTTACTTTATATTTTTCCTCTATGGGAACACCGACACACACACAACCACATTTGTCAGGAAACACATCTGATCGCCAGGATACACATCTGATCGCCAGGATACACATCTGATCAGCCAGGATACACATCTGATAACCAGGAAACCCATCCAACCTGTCAGGAAAATGAAACTCATCTGACAAGCCAGGGACGCACCTCTGACTAACAGGAAACACCTGACCACCAGGAAACACCTGACCATCAGGAAACACCTGTTTATCAGGTTCACATCTGACATATCACTCTATCAGGCATAACACCTCTGACATGATACCCTTGTCAGGAAACACATCTGATTACCAGGAACACATCTGACCTCAAATCCTGTCAGGCACAACACCCCTGACATCAAATCTTGTCAGGCAAAACACATCTGACATCAAATCCTGTCAGACAAAACACATCTGACATCAAATCCTGTTAGGCAAAACACATCTGACATTAACCTCTGTCAGGCACAACACCTCTGACAGCTACCATCATATATCATCACAGTCTCTGTTGGGTGCATACCTGCTGACACAGGTCAATGCCCCCTCAAGGTAACATCATTGAGTTCGTAAACTCAATACATCCCTGGGTCCATAGACCCCAATCCAACCTTGAGCCCATGGCCCAATGCCGTCCTAACTCTCCCGACTATCAGTAACGGAGGAACCCGGGCTCATAATAGATGCCGCCTCTTTGAACCTAGCCAAAGAGGGACCACAGACAACAGTTCACGTAGATTAGGTTCTCTAACTATAGGAAATCCCCAATTATTCAAGCTTTGCTTGAATAATTGAACCAGTTGGGCCTCACGCCCGTGGACCAAGTCCGATGGTATACCGTTCCTGTGTGGAATATTACCCGGCCGATGGACCATTCCATCACCTTACCATGTCCCAACAACAGCACATCATTCACAAAGGTTGTCCCTAGGTGGGACTTTTACCAGGCCAATGGACCCTACCAATGCCTTTAAAACATCACATCATATCAGATTCGTTCCGATAGGGAACTTAACCAGGCCAATGGACCTACCATTGCCTTCAAAACATCACATCATATCAGATTCGTTCCGATAGGGAACTTAACCAGGCTAATGGACCTACCATTGCCTTAAAACAAACATCACATCATACAAAAGTAGTTCTGATAAGGAACTTAAGCAGGCCAATGGACCCTACCATTGCCTTATAATGTCAAAATCATATCATATCACACATATAGAAGCCCAGTCGGGCTCTCATAACTTCCTACAGTCGATCACACTTCCCCTGCGATCTATCGCAAATCACACTGAGCCTAAATTCCGAGCTAGGCACAGCCCGAAACCGAGGGCTTCATCCCTCTGCTCCATTTTCACTCTCATCCATCCCATCCATACATCATTCATAAGGTCTTTGACCTTTTTTTCATCCACACATAATATTACCTAACCATTCCATTAATTAAAGTAGCTTAAATAAGGGAAAAGAGGAGATGGAGAGGGATTTTACTTCTTTTGCGCTTTTCGAGAAGTCTAGGGGCAAAACGGACACTGCCAACGCATTCGAGAAAAAGATCAACGCCCAAGGTGAAGCTCCTCGCCTTCAAACCTGATTTTTCACAAATTTATCAAACACTTAACTAATCAACCCCAGTTAAGGACCCATAAACGCATAATTTTATTCTATTAAAATTCTGGGTCGTTACACACACCGTTTTTCCATCGACCCTAAACCTTGCATATTCCAAGATAATAGATGCAAAAACATTAGAAACCAACAGCCCATCCTCTCCCTATACTGAGTCGAGACTTACTCCCTCCCCTCCCGTGGTTATCGTAGTTAATCCCACTGACCAATAATCTGACCTCCCTCGGCAATTTCTTCTTCCCTCCCCTTGCTTCTTCCTCTGCTACTTGCAGAACAGACTTCCCCGACTCCAAAACTAACAATCTAAAATGCTCACGAACTTCCTTCTCCCTGCCCTCATACGACAGACCCAAGACTTCACCAAATGCCTCCAACCTGTCCACCACCCACTCCAGGTCAGCCCGACCCTCTACCAACAGAGGAGGAGACAACCCATCAAATCCCTCCCCTACAACGCGCCGAGACGAACCTGAGTCCCCTGACTCGAAGCATCCTGCCACCGGAAATGAGGCACCACTGAGGCCCAGGGAACACAAAGCAGTTAACTCGCCGGAATACGAACCCTCCACTGATGAAACTTGAGAACTCCGAACAACATCACCAACAAGACCACCTCCATCTAGAGTACTCCGCACGCCAGCACAAACCAGACCACCTCCAGATAACCCAACCTACCTCAACTGATGAAGCCAGAACCTCAGAAACCACCGTCACCTCCTCCATGATATCCCTAGCAATTTCTCCAGATACAACCACAATGGGATATAATTAAGTCCGACCACCACTAGAGGAACCAAAACTAGGCTGCGCTGATGGCTCCTCTAAAGAAATTTCTGCAGCACCGAACAATGAACTACTCTACTGCTCTCGACAGGAAGAACTTAGAGAGGAAGGCGAACTGCCAGGACTACCAACATAGAACCCCAACGATTTCAAGTAATCAGGAGACTGAACCAAGGCCCATGCCAAAGCTCTCACTAACATCAAGATAAGACTAGACAAACAGCTTAGACATGGAGCCCGACCCTAGTGAAGGCCCCTCGCCAACAGGAATCTGGGGCTTGGAGGAAGATGGAATCGAGATAAAGTTAGGGCATAACCACATAGGCAACATCGGCGTCACTGGAAACTCTGAAACCCTTTGTCTCGATGACTCCTCCATGAGAGAAAGCTCGATGAGATGTCTCACACCTGAACTCCGCTATGACTGAATTGTATCCGAAGAAGAAGAGGATCCACCAACACCGCACTGAAACCATAGAGAGTCTTCCAAGCGATGGGGAGACGATGACTTCACACTACCTGATTCTAAGACAGCTTCTAACGCCTCACATTGTTCTTTCGAAACCGACACCAATGCTGAGCTCCCTTGAAAGACCCTCTCAGAAGACCTTAATGGAAAAGGGCGAAGTGATCCACCTTGGACTATAACCGGATCCAAGCCAAGAGGGTCACCCACCAAAGACTAGCCAGGCCCAATATAATCACAGCCAGACAAATTAATCAGGCCCAATCTAGCTATCAATGGGTCCAACATAAAAGGGTCATCCAAAACCAAACCTGGGCTTGGGCTAGAATCCAAAATCAAAGAGCTAGGAGTCGAATTAGGGATGACTGGACCCTCAAAGGCCCCACTGCATAGACCTGGAGAGGGAAAAGAGCCAAGAATACAGCTGACACCCACCCTATAACTCCCTCCCCCCAAGGAAAACTTCGAGTAGCCTAGCGTTACCCTCATCTCATACTGAAGCCTACCTAGGGCGAACCCTTCTTCTACACATGGCTCTCCATCTGGTTCTCTGGCGAAGGCGGTTTTTCCTGACACGCTGCCACCTAGAAAATGAGAGCCTAGCACCATCCCTCGGGATGACCTCAGCCAATGGAACCAACTGCTCAACTCTATCTCCCACAAGCATGCCTACACCCCTTGGACTCCTATAGGCCTAGTCATGGAAACCTATAACAATGACCTGCTGAGGTACGAAAACTTGATTTGCACGCTACGCTACTACCTCCGACCTAAACTCCGTACAATATTTGAATTTTGGATCTACCTTTTGCACCAGTTTGATCGGAAAGGCAGCATCACCGGAGTACTCGCCGGAAACCCCCACCACCACATTAACTAACAGATCAACAAAAGACCTTCTATCCGAGAGTCTGATTACACTAGGAATATATATATTTTTTGATTCGTAAAGTAAACTTTATTAAAAATGGAAAGGGGTATACAACTATACAAGGAAGATCAAAACGGACAAAACCAAGGAAAATTTTACACGTGCATAAACTCGACCAAGAAAAGCCCGAGCTCCCAACCCACCTACATCAACCTCACACCTCCTTCAAAGCTTCCACATCGAAATTTAAGCCCACCCACTCTAACACCACCATACAGATCCGCTCACAGACGCGTCACAGAAGAGGAGGAATCCTCAAAGACCCTGATATTCCTCTCCTTCCAAACCATCCATGAAATCGCCCCCGGAAGCACTGCCTAAATCGCCTCCCTGGCCCCATCTCCTGTCATCTTAGGCCAACAGGATAAGAAGTTAAGAAAGGATGAGGGAAAGACCCAGTCTAGCCCCACACGGGAAAGAAAAAAACCCAATATCCCAAACACAATAGGACAGTGCAACAAAAGATGATCCACAGACTCTTCTACTTGGAAGCACAAAAAGCATCGGTTAGCCAGTCGCCACCCTCTACTCTGTAAATGGTCACATGTTAGAATTTTATCCAGTGTTGCATTCCATAAGAAGAAAGATACCTTGGAGGGAATACCGGGATTCCACACAATCCTATGAGGAAACCACCTAGAGGGAACAGAATACAAGGACTGAAAAAGGGATCTAACTGAAAACCGACCAAGGTTGCCTCGTGACCAAATCCTGATGTCCCTATATTCTACACAAGGGGAAACAGATGCAACCCTCTCCAAAAGACGGGTCATATCCTCAATTTCCTAATCATTCAAATCCTGACACAAACTCGGACACCACACAACCCCCTCCCCTATCCTCTCAAAAGAATCTCCAACAAATGCCTTCTTATCGGACGCTAACATGATCAGATTACCAAAGTCGTCATTCAACCGAGTGTTCCCACACCAAACATCCAACCAAAACCTAACCTTAGACTCCCTCCCAACTTTAAACCGAGAGTACGGTACCACTGAGTTGGCATTGGCCATGATTCCCTTCCAAAGAATCTAACCATGGGATCCCTTCACCTCACTCGATGTCCAGCACGAAGATTCCCCATATTTGGCTATGATCACCGCACGTCATAAGCTATCCCTTTCCTCCCCGAATCTCCAGACCCATTTTCCTAACAATGCCTTATTGACTTGCACAAAGGATTTAAGATTCAAGCCCCCGCTCTCTTTGGACCTACAACATTGAATCCATGCCACTAGATGGTACTTAAATTTGTCCCCATGACCATTCCACAGGAATTCCCGCTAGAGTCTTTCAATATAATCAGCCACTGAGTGCGGGATTGTCAGAGTTGACATAAAATAAGTAGGCAAACTACTTAAAGTGCTACGGATAAGGGTCAATTTCCCTCCCTTTGATATACAAGAAGATTTCCACCCGGCTAAATGTTTGGCAACCTTTTAAGACAGGGGTCACACCTCAGTGTCTTTGAACTTCACACCCAACGGTGCACCTAAATACACAGATGGAAGAGAACCCACAGAACAACCCAGGCAAACTGCTAGCCTATCTAAATCTGATAACACCACTATGCTCGTGATCTCAGACTTGCCCAAATTAACTCGCAACCCGGACACCGCTTTGAAACACTGAAGAAGACATCGGAGATTGAGAAGATCTCTGCTCTGGGCCCGACAAAAAATTAGGGTATCATCGGCAAACTGAAGGTGAGAAATACGTAACCTGTTGGAGCCAATCAGAAAACCTTCAAACACTCTCCCCTCCACTCTAAATAGCATCCTACTCAAAGCCTCTGAGACTATCACAAGGAGAAAGGGAGAAAGAGGATCTCCCTGCCTTAGACCCCTAGAGCTTGGAAAATATCCCACCGAACTCCCGTTTAGAAGAATAGAGAATGACACGGATGAAAAACACACCTGCATCCACTGTCTCCACTTTAGACCCAAAACCCATCCGCCCTAGCACATAATCGAGAAAATCTCAATTTACATGATCATAAGCCTTTTCCACATCCACCTTTCAAAGGAGCCCTGGGATCTTAGATTTGGTCCGAGAGTTAATACATTCATTTGCTATCAAAATCTCATCGGTTATTTGATGTCCCCCTAAACGAACCCTGATTAGGACTTAGGAGAAATGATGGATGTCATGACAACCTTTACACGAGTGGCCAAAACCTTAGATAAAATTTTGAACACGCTAATGACCAAACTAATGGGAAGAAAATCTATGAGATCCACTGTACCATCCTTCTTTGGGATCAACACAAGGAGAGTGTTATTAATCACTCTGTTAAAACAGCCCTGATCAAATAACTCCCTCATCACTTCCATAAAATCACACCTCACTATCTCCCAACAAGACCTGTAGAATTCGACTATGAATCCATCCGGCCCAGGCGCCTTATCCCTTACTAAACTTCTAAGAGCTCGAAGCACCTCCTCTACCTCGAAAGGGGCTTCTAGAGACTCCATTTGGGCTGCAGACAGAATATTGAAAGGTAAATCATCCAAACAGGGGCGCCAACTTTCAGATTCACGAAACAGATCCCTATAATATGACCTGAAGCTCTCAGCAATCTCACTCCTCGACTCCTTCCAACACCCCTCCACCCTCAACTTAGATATGAAATTCCTTTTCCTGTGGAAGTTAGCCATTCTTTGGAAAAATTTGGTGTTTCGGTCCCCCTCTTTAAGCCATTGGATTCTAGATTTTTGTTTCCAACTTATTTCTTCCAACTTAAGAAGAGAAACATACTCCAAACGTTTTGATTCCCTAGCCCGAAGATCTAATGGAAACAGACCTCGAGAATCGGCTCTGCCATCTAACTCATCAATCTCCCTTATAAGCTGAGATAACCGGTTCTGCACATTCCCGAACACCTCTTTATTCCAAATTTTCAGCCTGACTTTGAGGTCCTTTAGCTTCAATCCGAACCTTGTGCTGACCGATCCCCAACCATGCTGGTTAGACCACACTTCAACTACTAATACCTTAAACCTCTCATCCTCAAGCCATATATTCTCGAAGTGAAACGGACTTGGACCCCTGGACAAACAACCCGATTCTAAGAGAATAGGACGATGATCAGAGATGGATTATTAAGGTCAGTTACTTTAACTCTAATACGAGCAAAATGAAGGTTGGTCCGAGAGGAGATATTAGGGTCAACTTCGAGTAGACCCCCACAGGCCTTCCCAACCTTGAGGAAGGTTTCGACTTCCAGAGATGCAAGGGAATCCCAAGAATTTCCACCCAAAAACTTGCTCGGAGTTGAGGGTAATAAATCTTGTTGCATAAAACCCACCATTTGTTAATCAAAATAAATCCTCCATTCAGTAACGGCCAAGGATCACACAGACAATGATCTCTAACCATGGAATCCTGTTTAACTACAACCAAACCCTTGGACGAATCTAGCGGAATGAGCGGGGATTTTTCTTCTGAGGGAAAAATCCATTGATAATCCTCTCTAGCTGCAGCCAACTCTTAGATGACTTGGAGAAGACACAAATCAGAGCCCAATCCCACCACCATTGGGGAGGATGCAAATATGGAGAAGCACTAGAGAGAATTGCTGAATCCGACACCCCTAGCGGGGCCTCCTGCCTATCATGCTCCATTGATGTCATCCTCTCCGGATAAGAGGTTTTCCTCTACTGAAAATGCTGTAGAATCACCAAAACTTCACTTCAACCCTCTTGCTTCGCCCCTTGAGGGAAGATAACCCATGCTCCTACCACCACTAGCTATCCGAACCCAGAGAGAGATGAACACACCTTTCACATTCTTTTTCCTCTCAATAATCAAAGAGCTGAAGCTATCGACAAAGCGCTCCACTTGATACGAGTACTCTTTATCTTCAACACAATCAGAGAGGAAATTTAGCACCTAGCTTCTCGCCTACGATTGAATACATATCTCAACTGAGTAACCTCTACCCCTTTCCACCACCCTCACCGCCGAGTTCCCCACCTCCTCACTGAAATCAAACGTCTTGCTTTCAACCTGGAATATCCTTCTATTCATCGTTAAAATTATTTAAGAGAATCTCCAACCGTTCTCCTTACATTGGCCATTTTAGATCATTTTGTCGAATGATATCTTATCCTCCCTCGATGGTTCATTCCTAATATTTCCCATTGTGTCAACAAAGAGCGAATCAGTAGATCATGTCCTCCTAGGCTCCTACATCATGACTCGTGAGTTCTCATTGGGTGTCTAGCATTGGTAATGTTGTTAAAACTGTTCGGTGTCTAAACCACGACAAAACCCACCCTTACCTTCTATTCACTAACAAACTCTTGACTACACCCATGAACAAAGACAATTCGAGGGCCTCCACCATATGAAAAGTTCAAAATACGTCATACAAGACCACAAACCCCTTCACACACTCACAATCAGCCTGTACACCAGGGATTATATAGATTTCAATAGCCAAATATACTATCAGAAAACCACCAAAAGTAGGTTCAGTAGAACATAAACTGGCATTAAAAAAAATCCCTAAAATTCGGGTTGTATTCAGTACGACTGGCTGCTGCACGTGAAATTAAGAAAAGTTTGAGAACTTTACCATCGGTTTAATTCATGTCTTATTTAATTGTTTGATGAACTATAGTCAGTAATACATTATTTATCATTGTTTGCAATAATTTTACTTTGATATTTAATTTTTTTTTTATTAGATAGTATTATTCATATAACAGTTAAAGTATAATATTTTTAGGAAAAAATAAAAATATCCTTCCGTTTCATCGAATCTTTTTTTTAGGTTCGTTGTGTCTGATACGTATCTGAGTCTGACACCCGTGTCCATGTCTGTACAACATAATCATGATCATGAGTATACAATAAGGTATCATAATTTCGTGGGTTGGGCAAAAATATCAATTTTATGGAAAATTAAAATCATTGTCTTCAAATCAGGACAGATTAAAACTTTGAGCTACCGTACAGCTCTTTGTGAAAAATGATTATAGGTGAGTAAAGTGACCCTCCTATGCATAGTAACAAAGTTCGGCTTTGGTAATTATTTGGCAAGGGTTAAGTTCGAAAAAAAAGGGAAAAATCGGCAAATCCGGGATAAGTTCGGAAAAATAAAAATTAATAATTATAAAAAATAAGAACGTGATACCAACTAATCCATCTACCAATCTGGGTGTATTGAAATATCTTACTATGTTAGACATTTATCCCAATTCCTAAAAAATAAATATTATGTAAACTCGCAAACTCAAGGAAAAAATTAAATAAGGCTTAAGCAAGCTTTATGTAATTTAAGAGAAAAGAATAATCTAAATTATATGTTTGTATATGCAAATTAGATTATATAAGCAATTTTCAAATGTATAGAAACACAACAAATAATAATCTGAATAGATAAAATTAGAAAAGCAATATATGAGTGTATTTATTTAGTATAACATATTTATTTAGCAAAATATAGAAATAGCTCATAATAAATAGCACAAATCATATTTTCTCTCAATTCGGTCAAAATTCAATAGACTAACCAGCGTGCAAAATCATCTTTTTTCTCTCAATTCAATCAAATGTAATCAAAAAATAAATAGAGTTTTCTCTTTCTTCTATCAGTTGACAACTTCAGTCAAATGGAGATTTCTCAGTGTGAAATAAGTCTAGGGTTTTTAGTAATAATTTTATTACTAATAGAAAGTCCATTTTGTCCTCATTCTTATTTTAGACTTCCGAATAAGCATGAACAAATAATTTGTGAGAAATCTTCCTTCAGAATAAGTTCGAAATAATTCGTTTGTTCGGAAATTATTTGTGAATAATTCGTCAGTTCGGGAAAAAAAAAACATTTTTAAACATTACCCCTTAAAAAATGAATAGTTCGGGAACAATTCGGGAATTATTTGAGAACTTTGTTACTATGCTCCTATGTACTTGTTGACGCACGTGCGCCCGCGCACACACACACACACACACACACACACACACACACACACACACACATATATATATATATATATATTATTGGAATATCTTTGAAACAAGATGCATGTTTCATAAGAATCAGCCTATCATACTAATGCTGCCCAAGATGTAGTCATATAATGAAATGCATATGGGTCCAATAGGGGAGATGCATAGTATCATACTATCATGTAATTAAGAGGTAGTAAGTGCATTATAAATATTGTAGTGATTTTCAACAAGATAGTGGCTTTGGAATCCATCTAAAAACATAGAAAACCAATCTTGGTTGCATAAAAAAGATGCTAGTAGATTTTCAATGTAGCATGAGACTGGATATAGAAGACAATTTAGCATTTCATGTAGGAGAAAAATATGGAATATAGTTAGCAGAATTTTATAGATTAATTTTAATTTCTGGAATTAAATGATTCCTCCAAGAAAGTTGAGTGATTTCTCTCAGAGAGTACAGTGAGTCTCTCAATTAGGAAAGCGTCTTCCCAAATACTTTACTTTTCTTACCAATTGTAACCGACCTCTGGACTTTATCTTCATCATTAAGTGTTAGATTAATTTTACATCTTTCCCCTCTTCTCTACAAGCGAGCTGGTCATTTAACCTCTTATTAATGCATTTGTTACTTATGCTACATTGATGTTTGGTGTCTATTTTAACATTTCCAGGAGTTTCACTCAAACATATTCATGTATTTACTAATTTCCCAAACTCTCCATCGAAAAGCATAAAATTCATCATTTAGATAATATCTAGCGATATATCCCATTTTCAAACTGCGACTACGATATTGAGATCTAGAATCTTGTTCTATCAATCCTCCGAAAGATTCCCATTGTCTGTCTCCCCACCCTAAGTTGTGAGTGCCGAGTCCAAGGCTCCAAGCAAAGAATGAACTTTAATGTAAAAAATAGCTTTGTTCTCATATCCAGCATAAAATCCAAAGGTGGTTATGATAACAAAGCGGATTCCAACGAAAAATCTAAATTCTAAACTTGATCGAGTCTAAGCAAAGAAAAACCTATTAAATTAACACGTCTCCAACTTTGACTTGTCACAAACCTAACCTATTGTTACTTTCATACATCTCCACGTTGAACCTCGTGTTGGAAACCTTCATAGTCATCGTGAAACCCTAAGCAACGAAGTTTGAGGCTCAAATTTAAACCTTCGACGTATTTTAATTCTTTTTTTCCATTCAATCTGGGTATCAGGATCAAGATAACTATTGATTCGGTATTTTAAATTTAGTATATAATATCTTTCACAAATAAAAAATCATGAAACCCTTGCCTCTCTATAATTCCAATTTGATGTGCAGAAACGATACAATGGGACAGATAGCAACGTGAGAAGAAAGAACAGAAAGATAAAATGCACGATTTACATATCACATCTATGATCAGATCCTATACAACCTAGAGCTTCCATCCCATTAGAGATCCCTTTTAAGGTTCCTTTTCTTAGGAATGAACTAAGGTTGATCCACTTGTGTGTTCAACACATAGTTGTAAGGAAGCTATGTACTGGGTGAGAAGCTCGTTTCCCAGACTCGCTTACTCAGATAGACTCGCTTCCTAGGCAGCTCACTTCCTCGGATAGACTCGCTTCCTAGGAAGATCGCTTCCATCACGTCTCATTTAGTAGTCAAAGGGAGTTATATGTGTGAAGTGATTGAGTAGACCACGGTCTATAGCTTAGGGTGTAGACTTGCTTTTGTAGATTTTAAACAAGTATCGTCAGTTTGGAACCTAAAGCACTTACTTTTCTAAAATAATCTAATGTGAGATAAAAGCAAAGGTATAGCTACCCATAATAACATAATTGGAATCAGGAGCCTATATCTCATTTCTCGCTTCCTCTTTCTTAAGATTTTTTTTAGCCCCACTTTTCTCTTTTGCTTTGCTTTGCTTTGCTTCTCATTTTCGCATCTCGTTCTAGTAACCATGGTTCAACATATATTTTAATCATTTAATTCAGAGAAGTGAACCTAAATTCTAGAATTTCCATGTCAGTGTTATCCAATCAGCACTGGATAGAAGAAGAAATTCAAGATTATCCAAAGAAACTCACAGAACTTTTAAACTCGTCAGTGTTTTTCCAATGTCATCTGGGATTGATCCAGTAATACAGCAATTTCTCAGCACCCTGCATTATGTAAACCAAATGGAGTACTAGCTTAGTGAATGGGACATATAAGACTAATATATGTTTACACTCTGTAGAGAAGTATATCACATATTTCAACTCACAGTTGTTCCAAATTTTTCATATCCCACAAATCAGGGAAACTGATACTCGAACCATTCAAATCACTAATCCTCCTGAAATTCAAGATGCATCAGATCGAATGAATCAAACCATATGTCTACATCCCAATCCAGTTAGGAACCTCAGGAAAGGCTTCTGGACTTAAGATATATTAACATACACACACACACACACACATACATATATATATATATATATATATCAAAGATTGAAGATGGCCTCACAGCTCAATTAACTTTTTCAAGTGAGATATGGTAGAAGGGATGGGCCCCTCCATGAACGTGCCTTGCATATCCCTGAAACAGTTTGAATTAGCAGTTTATTTGAGATGTATTCAGATAACAATAACTCCCCTGTGAAATCTATGTTAACGTTTCACAAAATGCGAAGAAAGGGCAGATGAGTCAAAATAAAATACAGTACTCACAATCTTTCAAGTTTTATCCAGTCCCCAATGAAATCAGGTATCTTCCCAGAGATGTCATTCCCATCTATCATACTGCAAGTAGTACTGAGTTTAACAATTTACTGTGTCAAAAAATAAAGATATCAGAAAATTTAGCAGCAACTTACAATTGTTCCAAGTTCTTTAGGTTGGCAAATGTTTTAGGTAACATTCCTGTGAAACTGTTTCCAGAAACAACGCTGCAAGAGTAGAAAATGATTTAATGGAATGAAAAATAGTACTAATAATGAAATTGATAAACTAGTAGAAGCAGTGGTAGTACATATATATGTATATATATATATATGTATGAGATTAACTATGATCAGGAGCTCCGGTTGAAGAGACAACCAAATGACCCAAAAATTGCTTTATGGCAGGGTTAGTTTGGTGATTACAAATATAACATAAGGGTATTTTGATCAATTAGTTTTTTTTTTTTTATAATTCCAAAAATACCTGTCAGGCATTTTTTGGGTGCTCTGATTATTTCTTCAACTGGAGCTCCAGTTCAAAGTTAAACTCTCTCTCTCTGTCTCTCTCTCTCTCTCTCTCTCTATATATATATATATAGGGAAAACTATCTGAATGACCCCAGGGTCTGCCCTGAGTACATGTATGACCCTTGACATTTCAACTTAAATTTTATGACTCTCACATGTGAAAACAGCCACAAGCGTGAGGATCCCATTTTCTTTGGACCCATATGCCCCTGAACATTAAGTTAAAAACTAAAGGTAAAAAGTGAAAATTGGATTTCACGATTCCAACATTGAGGGATTCACCATCTTCAACTAGATTCACCCCCTTTGAAGGTGCTTCTGGCAATATTTCGGCATTGCGGTCAAGTATTGCAACTCGTTTGCATTAAGCCTCTTTCACCTCTTTCTTTTGTTATTAATCTTTTATGTTCTTAGCACTTGTATTGGTATGTTGGATGAGGAGGAGAAAGAGGGAGTGTTTTTCTATTCAAGCGAACCAATGGGATTCCTAAACCTTTAGGTGCTGACAGGACTCCACATCAGGAGTATTTTCAACATTATCCTGGAAAGGTTTATAGGGTTGTTGTGCCAATAGAATTGTGTTCCTTGGATGACTTGGTCACAGATTTGGTGAAGGTTAGGGATGATACTTCTTGGTTGGTAGCTCGAATTGACGCTCAACTGCTATTGAATGAGAACAAGAATGTTGAAAGTGAAGGGATTTCGTAAAGACTTATGGGTTCAGGTTGTCATTAGATTAGGTTTTACAGATGAAGAAAAATTAAAAATATTGCCAGACTTGAGGGTTGATTTGGAAGCATTTTTGAGAAGAAGCGGTTTTCTAGACCCAGTTGTGGTTGGCTTGGGTGCAAGTTTCAAGCTGGGCTGCAACCCTGATTTTCCAATTCCTACCAATGTTATTGTTACATGAGCATGTATATAGTGATCTCATCGGTTCATAGTGATCTCATCAGTTCGTCTGAGTAGAAAAATTGCCTTTGAATTCAGCTTAATTTGAATTGGATGGTTAGACTCACAAAATGATCGACCCAGTTGACGGTTATGAAATACTACTTCTCTACATCGAATCTCAGTGCTTGTGCGACAGGCAAATGTGGGCTCTAAGAGGAATGTTCATCATGTTTATAACGTCAAGTAGCAAAATGATATTTGTGGACTAATGGGTTGGACCTTTGACTATTTAGAGATTAATAATTTTTTTATACTTTTATGTGATTACCAAAGTGTTTTTCTGTTTTTCTTTTTTTAAAACAAGTAACAATTAGTAATGCCAAACGTCTTTGCTGCTTTAAAAACAGAAAGCTGTTTCTAGTTTTGAAAACAATAAACAAAAACAGAAAAACGACAGTGTATCCAAACGGCCCCTTAATGTTTAGGGGCATATGGGTCCAAAGAATATGAGATTCCCACAGATGTGACTGTTTTCACATGCGGGGGTCACAAAAGTTAAGTTGAATTTTCAAATGGCACATTCGCACTCTCAGTAGACCCTAGGCTCATTTAGGTAGTTTTCCCATGTATATATATAAAATACATAGGGGTAAAAACAACTAGCGAAGGTTAACAAGTTCACTAGTCTTAGTGAAGGATAGCATTTCCCATTCCATCTTTAAGTTGATGCCTGCCACATCATCTATTACTACTTTATCTCTCTTAATTGAAACCACAAGTAGGACCCAGCTCTTTCCCATTTATTCCCTCCCTCCTCTTCTTCGGTTCTTCCCCTCAATTGAAGACATAAGTAAGACCCACCACTTTCCCATTTATTCCATCCCTTCTCATCCCCCCAAACAAAACTCTCTCTCTCTCTCCCACTGAAACCCCCCCTCTCCCCCATTCACCTCCCTAATTATCCCTTTGCCTACAAAAAAAATCCAGAAAACATTGAGACTAGTTGTTCGTGGATTTTCTTATATTTATGGTCTCGTTCGAGTGATAGTAGCACCGAAATGGTCTCATTCGAGCATAGTAGCACCGAGTGCAACTATCAGATAATAGAATAATTTTATGCTTTTTCCGTTTTCAATGGAATCAATTTCTCATAAAAAAATTAAAAACCAACTTTTATAAGGGATATCCCCCAAGAAACTCACATTCAAGTCAACCCAGTCGACCGAAGAAACTTGCAATTAAGTGTCTTCTCTGAGTTTTTACGAAGACTAGGTTCAAAACCTGGCCGAGTCAAGTCAGCCGTGTTTCAAGCCGGCTTGTCGAGTTTTAGAACCATGATGAGAACAAATACACAACAGATGGCTTGCAAAACATGACATGAAGGCTTTATTGTATGCCTTTTCGACCTTCATGAATTGGGGGCCTTCGGTCACGTCCCCCACTGATGCGAACCTTGAACCCGATATTAGGACTGCCCCTTGGTCCTAGCATTTGCAATCACCCTCCACCCAACCTAACCTGAGGATCTCCAACCTGAAGATCCCCAGCTTGAAATCCTTGGCTCATACATCAGATCCCTTCTTAATAACAATCCCCAACATAATTGTCGGCTCAGTAGGGGCCATGATGCAACCTATGATGATATCTTTCTTGCGCACGCACACCAGAGCCAACTTTGGATCATCACGATCGTCCCCGTTTAGATTGCTCTTTTGGCCAATAAAGCCTACTACTTCCTTAATATATGTAGTAGACCCAAAATCTTGTTCTTTTGGCCAATAAAGCCTACTACTTCCTTAATTTATGTAGTCGACCCAAAATCAAGGTTCTGCCCATTAGCTAGCATCTCGGTGGTCTTCATACAACTTACTTGGACGACAATTAGCCAAGCGGGAGCTGCAATATATGACAAGCAGCATAAACATTTGGAGTCATGAAGGAATAGGCAACCCTAGAAGGGTTCCCGTTCCTCCATTTATAGTGGTTACAAAGGTAGGTAATGACCAATCAACCCCAGGATTTTTCCGTACACGTCATCCCTATCTCAAGGCAGGATGCAGGATCGTCATTACACAGACTAAGATGAAACGACATCCATTGCATTCAAGAAAGTAATAATGATTGTCGTACGCGCAGCTATGTAATAAATGCATGTGCGTCTTGAGACACTAACGACTGAAATGGCACCCTTGGAAGCGACAATTAGACCAAGACATAAATGCGACGGAAGTGTTGCAAGCCTGATGTAGGGTAACTCTGCTAAGGGGTCGGAGTAGCTCAAGACGGCAACAACCATCTTTGCAAGCTTAAGGCATTGAACTCGGGTAAGCATGGCCCCACGTAAACAACTCAGGACAGTAAAGAAGAGTGTGGACATAATTGAGAATTGTCCCATTGAAAGCAAAATCCCTTGAGCAGGAGAAGTTCACACAAATACAAAAAGCAAAGAAAAAGCAAACAAAGACGGAATGGCCTAAGGCCCCACACCTCCTGCACCTCCTGAACTCTAGGGTCAACTTGAACCTCTAACATATCCAAACTAGAAGGCACCTCGACCTGAATTAATGCTGCCTCAGTTGTCGTCTCAGCTTGGGACAGTGTCACCTCAACCTTGCTGCCAACAGCCAATATAGCAGTATTCCCACCCTCCGGCCTGAGCTCATCCAGCACTCCAGCCCGATCTTGCTAGATAAGTTCCAACTCGGGCATAGGGACCGGCTCTTAAGGCGCTAGAGTGGCAAGAGGAGCCTCTTCAGGGGATAGGACACGAGGACCAAGATATCCCTCTTTCTTAAGCTCCTCCCAATACCGCCTCCGCTTGTCATCGCAATCTTAGTGACCAGCTCCACCAACTATTCCTGGTATATGGCTCGGAGGTCAGTGTCGAGTCGGATCATTTCAGCCTTAAGAGCCTCCACCTGGTCGTGTCACCAGAGTAACAAAATTCTCCTAATTTTTTGAAAAATTTGCGAATTATTCCCCTTTTCTTCAGCTCCTCCCAATAACGCCTCCGCGTGTCCTCATAATCTTAGTGACCAACTCCACCAACTATTCCTGGTATATGTCTCGGAGGTCAGCATCGAGTTGGACCATTTCAGCCTTAAGAGCCTCCACCTGGTCATCACCATAGTAACAAAATTCTCCAAATTTTTTGAAAAATTTGCGAATTATTCCCCTATTTCTTCAGCTCCTCCCAATACCACCTCCGCGTGTCCTCACAAACTTAGTGACCAGCTCCACCAACTATTCCTGGTATATGGCTCGAAGGTCAGCGTCAGTCGGACCATTTCAGCCTTAAGACCCTCCACCTGGTCGTCACCATAGTAACATAATTCTCTCAATTTTTGAAAAATTTGCGAATTATTCCAGTAGAAATTTGTTAGAAATTGTTGGAAGAGAATTTGCCTTCAGTTCCACTTCCGACATTGTTCCCTAATGGTATCCATTCTGTTGCTCCTACTGAGACCACTGCTAAGAAGGACCTATAGGTATATAACAAACACGAAAATGAGGGGACCACTGTGCTACGGCCATCTCCCAACTCTGACTCCTCTGAACCAGGTAACATTGCTTTATTGCCTTTTTCCTGTTTGCCTCGCCTTGGACTTGGGAATAAACTTGGTCCAAAGAAGAAAGCTCATCTTTCCCTAAATTCTGAACCCGGATGACTTCAAATTCCGGATTCAAGCCCGCCAAAAATAAAAAATTATGTTCCTTTTCACCTGTTTACTGTGTTTATCTTTATCTCTGTCTTTATCAATGTCCCACTGGATGACCTAAAAATGGTCCAACTATTCCCAAAGACCTTGAAGAGTGGAGTGATAGGTATATAGATTCTTCTCCCCCGGACGAAGAGTAGTTATCTCTTGCCTCAATTGGTACACTCTGGCAATGTTTTGATGCTCGGAACAAGTTCGAATCGCCTTATCCCAAATCTCTTTCATTGTCCAAAGAAACAAGAAGCTTCCACTAACGGATGGTTGCATGGAATGTAGCAGCCATGACATAACCAGAAAGTTCTCTTGATCCCACTTGTACGTCTCGATCTCTACTCTCTATAGCTGGTTCTCTCACTCGACCTGTCAAGTACCCTAACTTTCCTCTCCCACTGATGCACATCTTAGCAGACTGAGACCACTCAAGGAAGTTGGTGACATCTAACTTTTATGATTATGATTAGCACACCAGGATTATCACCATAGCTACTAATGACAAGCTGAGTGATCTTAATGCTTGGACCCTTCGATCTAGCATTGGAAATTCCTTCAAACACACCATCATTGGCCATTTTTTCAGTACTTCTTTGTTTCCAATCAACTCAAATCAGAAGAAAAAAACCGCTGATCTGCAAAAAAAACCCCAACAATTCCAACACTTCAAAAAGGAAACACATCTTCTACAAAAATGACCAATTAGGTCAGTAACAACTTTTTCGGCACAATACAAAACAACAATAAACACTGCCAACGCCTCTCACAGAGGTTAAATATGGTTGTTTTTTCACAAAAACAACTTTAGAGTTTTAGGAATCACACTCTTTCAACAAACAAACTTCAAACAACTATTGTTTTGTTAAAACCAACAAATCCACACATTTATAAGTCTAGATCTAATGATTCATGGTAGATCTAGATGTCCATCAACAACCCCAAAAACCTTTTAAACTCGAATGATGTAAATCTGATTCTTTTTTCAATAAAATCATTCGAGAGCATGAAACATCAACTTAGATACTCCAAAAAGTTAGAATAAAATCAACCCAAACTCCAAAAATATTAAATCATACTAGATTCAAGTGCCGCTATTCATGCAACACTATTCACACGGCACTAATCACGCAGCACTATTCAAAGCAATATTCATGCCATAAAAAAATGTAGGACTTGATTTCTTTCTCTGATACCAAGAAGAAAATTAGTAGTAAACTAGGGTTTATGGAAGAGATAAAGAAGAAGATTAAGGGAAAAACTACACTAGAGAGTATCTCTCTCTAATCTCTTTGTATTTATAATAACCCTAATAAAAAACTACCAAGTATCCCTTGAAGGGTGATTCGGTGTAACACACCTACATAATAGATAATATCTCAACAATTTCCGAATTTTAGGTATGCCGAATTATTTGTGAATTTTACGTTTGCCGATTTATTCGTGGATTTTGTGAATTATTCCTGAATTTCACGAATCATTCCCAATTTATTCACAACTTTTGCAATAATTCGTTGAGTTCGACAAAGTAAACTGCTTAAATTGTATATTATCAAATCAAATTGTTGGATAACTTTTTACAATAATAATTTTATTCCCGAATATTTTCTGGATTTTTCTGAATTTTTTTAAACTTGAACCTTGCCGAATTATTCCTGAACCCCGACTGTCACTATGGTCGTCATGGGCCACCAAACGTTGACGCAGGTCCTAAACCTCGGCACGAGCCCCCCTACGTCAGCACGGGCCTTAACAAGGACAACACGGACCCCTTTTAGATCGGACTTTAATTGTTCGATGTCATTCTAGGCCTCAAACAACTTGTGCCCATTTTGGTTCGGACTTTCTCTTCCCTTTCGTGAAGATCTTTGATCTCCAGTTTCATCACCTTGACAGCAGCCTGATGCTCTTGATAGGCCTGGTCTCTCTGGCACCAGAGTGCGACGAAAGTATGGGCAAGCTATGAAAGTTGAAAGTCAACACCAAATGAACAAGAAACAACGTAAAAAGAAAGTAAGGTAAGAAAACATACGCGACAAAAGCCATATATATCCCCATAGAGGTCAGCATCCTCCTTATTCCATTGCAGCATCCTCCTTATTCCATTGCTCAGACTTCTCCACATCAACGAGCAGGCGAAGCCCGTCCACAAGAGCAAGCCCGACCTGCCATGCCTCCAGCGCAGTATCCCAAATGTCCACAGACCTGTTACCAACATAGAAGTGCGGTTGCCAAAACTGGGACCTCAGGGTCATCCTTCAGACTAACGACGTTGGCATCTCCCATATCTGAGGCCTTGCTCTTGCCTTTGTTGGATTGAGTTAGGGGGTACGAAGTAGCTAGGAGTAACAATGTAGCTTGATTCTCCCTAGGCCTCTTTGATACCTCAGCATGGGCTAGGACCCGAGGTGCACGTTTTCTTTGTTGCCTGCATTGAAGGTCCCCAGAAGGCGACGAGCTGAGCCCGAAGGATGGGCAAAAGTAAGACCCGGATCCGCAGGACGGGTCGTAGCGAGTAGGTGGGCTGAACCCAAGGAACGAGTGGAGGTAGACCTCTTTGAGCTCAAAGCCCTAGGGTTGGGGAAGTGGAAGCTCAAGCCTTCAGCTCATCTCTTTTGGTAGATTCCTTATCGTTTTCTCGGTCTCCCCAAAAAGCTCTTCTACAAGGCTACCCGACCTTGAATGTTCAGCTCGAGGTGACGAAGTCGATGTTTCGGATGGACCTGCTTCCGGGCTTGTGGGAATTGCACATGCACGAGCAGAACAAGCGGGAGAATTTTAGACGATCCTTGGCCATCTCAAGTATTTCGAACCAGGAGGTTGTCCTAAGAAGCACTTGAGAGAGAGCTCATTTTTGGGTTTCTTTGACGCTGAGTAAAAGCAATAGCAATAGCTCTATTCATCTCATCAAGAAAAGTAAGCAGTAAGTTCAAGATTATACCTTGTTGAGGGACATGAAGAACTCCCACTCAGTCCAGACCTCTCCACTCTCACCAGATGAGCAAAGGGTAGTCCTTCCAGCCCTTTTTTGTCTTAGGTAAGCCCTTGGCCAGGTGAGCTTCCTTATGATGAAAAGTTAAGTAGAAATTTGGCTCAGTGCCTTAGAACAATGTTTGATGTGATATCGGGCCAGGATATGCCTAAACTCGACCTGATATCCATCCTGAGCATATTTATGGACCTGACTATGAGACGGTACAAGTTTGGATGCATCTGCCCCGAAGCCATCTGGAACTCAGGAAGTAATGCCCAGTCAAAGGATCAAGGGGAAACTGGAAAGTGAAGCCCAATGTCGAGCTAAGACTGATACAACATGATCGATTTGGGTACAAAGCTCGGACCATCTAGGTCATATAAGGCCTTCATCCCAACAGACTGAGGAACTTTATATCTATTGGTGATCCAGCCTTGAAAAGCCCGTGCAGCCTCACTATCGGATGGGCTAGTATCCAATATATGAGAAGGAGAAGGACAAGGGTTACTCTCACCCGACCCACTAGAAGAACCCGAATGGCTAGAGGAAGACCCCGACTCACTTGACATAATGAGAGAAACAAAGCAAGAACAAAAGAAAAAAGGGTACGTTTGGGATTCAATCGGATGTTGGAAGCTTAGAACAATAGAAAAGATCGGATGTTAGAGAACCCTGAAACCCAAACACAGCGAAGGAGCAATGAAGAAGCCAAATAAGGAGATTTGTTTTCAAAGATTAAACTTATCTATTAATAAGTATTAGAGACAAGAACATAATGACCTACCACACCACCCCATCCTGACGTACACATCATCTCACACGGGGGCAAGATTGTCTTGGCAAAGCTTGGGCAAGTAAAGCGCCAACCGTCACACCCAGTAAGGTAATGATGACTTCTGACGTACAGCTCTGTGTTAAGTAGGCACGCACTACCAAGTCCTAACACACGAAACCGTTATACGAATTAAATGTAGGCATGTGCACAACAACTGGTGTCCATCCGAGCGTCGTTTCTATTTTTCAAGACCTCAAGCAAAGCCTAAGGCCTTGGGAGGAGGCATTTGTAAGGGGAATAATTCATTAAGGCATTCAGCTCAATCAGACCCGACTTGGCAACACTACTAGCTTGAACCCCGACCCGAGATGGCAAGCATAGAGACAAAGTCGGGGTTCGGGAATAATTCGGCAGGAATCAAGTTCGGAAAATTAAAATTTTTGAATAATTCGGGAATTATTCGTAAAAAACGCGAATAAAACGGAAAAACGGCGTTTTTTTAAAATTCGCGAATTAAACGCAGAACAATTCGACAGTTGAAAAATGCGCGAATTAAACGCGTTTTTTTCAAAAAAAGGGCGTTTTTTGTTACTTGGATGGCAAACTCACCCGACCTGACCATTTGTAAGGGGAATAATTCATTAAGGCATTCAACCCAGTTAGACCTGACCTGCAGCACTGCTAGATTGAACCCTGACCCGAGCTGGCAAGCTCACCCTTGTAAGGGGAATACTTCATTAAGGCATTCAGCTCAGTTAGACCCAACCTAGCAACACTGCTAGATTGAACCCCGACCCAAGTTGGCAAGCTCACCCGACTTGTACCTTGGGCATGATGACCACCGAAGCAACGATGGCATCTCCCGTCCCAAATTCCATCACCTGACCCGAGCAACAGTATCACCGCCAATCTCAATAAAATCTTATGACATGTCCCATCCCACCCGCCAGGGTACGGACCAGACAAACAAGTCGTACGGATAGCCAACCAAATCTTATTGACACTAGATATCTTCCCACATCACATAGACAGAGTGGCAAAATCACTTTGCGGACCAATGCTGGAATCATAATAGTGGTCAATCAACTTTCTAACAAAGTGGGTGAGACAAAGACTAGACTCTACCAAACAATTTGACCATACAATGAACCGAGCAATAAAAGGTCTTTGAACTCAAAAGGAGGGGATCCGTCTGTCTCGAAGGAGGAGGAAACACCCTTCCCGGATTTTACTCACGGTATAGTTTCCCCGAGAAAATGCTAACATGATCATCATAGCATTTTGCAGGTGGGAGGACCCACTCGTCAAGGGAAAATAAACACTGTTGCGTCCTGTAGGGAACTAGATCAAGAGGGAAGATCACTAAATCCGGTTCCAACCCCCCACACAACTTAAGATGTCTAGGAGGGCTATCTGGATAGTTTTGCCGGGTGCTTTAGCTTGGTCTTTATGGAAGGAAAGGAACAAAAGAGTTTTCGAAAACTCTTCCTCTTCTCTCTATTGCATTTGTTCTCGGACACGTTAGATGGTTGTGGACTGGTGCTCTGCTAGTCAAGCGGGTGTGGATTTTGGATATCTTTTTAGGTGATATGTTTTAGGGGCTGCTTGGGGGAGTCCAGGGGTCCCATGGTTTGTTGCTCTTTTTCTGTCTCTATTTCAGGTTTCGTGTCGTGGTTCATGTTCTTGTGAGCTTCGCACGTCTCTTGTTTGTGTATCCCTGTTTATTTTTATATATTTTTTGCTTGCATTATCGATCAAAAAAAAACTATATATCATATAGCTTCACATTGACATAATGGATGCAGAAACAAATAGCTCCACCGAACTAACCTATTTTTGCAGATCAGTAACCATTGAGCATGAAAGCATATATGTGTGATATTGATTAGAGAAAGACAGATAGTGAATTAGCACAGGAGTCTTACAATCTTCTCAAATTTCTTAAATTACCAAGCTGTTCGGGAAGGGGTCCTCCAAGCTGATTATCTTGCAAGACCCTGCAAAAACCAATTTGGAAGAGAATCAAGATTAGGCACCCCTCATTCTCCTAAACTACTGAGAATTCTAAGTCACTACTCACAGCTCCTCGAGTGTAGCAATGTCACCGATTTCCTTTGGAATCGATCCATGGAGTCTGTTTCCCAAGAGGGACCTGCAGGATACCAATTATATGTTAACTGGTTATGTGAGAATCAGAAAACCAAATGCAAGTGAAAGTAAGGAGAAGAAGAACTTACAGAATGGTGAGATTGAGCCGAGCCAAGCTCGAAGGAATGGACCCATTGAGATAGTTTCCAGTGAGATCTCTGTTTAACAGAAATCTTTTTCAATGTCAAATTGGTACACAAATTCATTTGTTTTCTATATCATTATCAATAACCTATATCTTTCTTTTCTTTACTATTATAATGCGAGAGCCTTGCGGAGATGAAATTTTTGAAATTCCCTAACTACCCTTATATAAAAATAAAATAGTGATTTAATGTTTTACTTTAATTCCCAAACCATCCATTGCCTTTGATTTAATATTTTACTCTAATTCCCAAATTACCCCTTGCTCATCTATTTATTTAGAATCACAGCCAATCATGATTGAACTTGGTGAGAGTTCAATCGCACCTGCACGTTAACATGTATCCCTTTTAACTCCTATTAACTGTGGTCAACTCCTTCCCCTCACTGCACATGTCACTAACGAGTTCAATTGCACCCATGGGTTAACACGTGTCCCTTTTAACTCTTATTAACTATGATTTAACTCCTTCCCCTCGCTCTCACGTGCATCGCACGTGCCACCCGCTAGTATATCTAAAGAGGATAGTTCGTTAGGTTCTAAATCTTTTCATGGAACCATTTTATTCCAAAATGTCTTTGCTCTCTTATGTTTAGCCCAAACCGCCGTTTAACTTTTCAGTACGTAGGCCGCACCTTATGATTACTACCATGAAGAAGCTCCCTTCGCCGTTGTCTTTATCTGCTAAGCATAAACAGCTGCCAAACATCATGACCACAACGCAGCTCCTCATTAATATGTGGGCCCCACCATATTCTGCACCCAGTAGACTTACCATGGGATCTAAAAGTGTAAGAGTCTTAATATAAAAAAAAAAAAAATTTGCTCGACAGGTGTAGGATATCCTTTTATTTGTTTTGTTCTTATCCCTACTTTTCACCGCTATGCCCCCTCTTGAGGGCAAAAGATTTACTCTTGCAGTTGCAAGAGTATCCCTCTTGTAAGTGGCCTTTTTTTGTCCATTGATTTACCACCCACAAGAGGGATACTCTTGCAACTGCAAGAGTAAACCTTTTGCCCTCTAGAGTCCAATCTATGGGCCCCACTTATGTTCCAACATGCTCATGGATCTCTCCTCTTTTTAGGCAGACCTGCTTGTAGTAGAATGACAGAATCTATTTATGATTCTTTAATATTTTTTTTACCTGACGCTTTCTCACCTGCATGCATATCTGGTTATTTATTTTTTGAACTCATCCACTGACCAACGCCTCATACTTATCCACCCAGTGCCTCACCGTTTTAGGTTTCTTCTTTTCTTCATTTTGTTATCTATTGTAGGTTGAGGCGTGCTTTCCCTACTCTCGGTCAAACTCTACTCTCAATCTCCACCTATCCATTATCAAATCAGTTATGGTGGTTAAAGCATTATCTCTCATCAAGAATGGACAAGTGATTGGTGGAGACTGAGAGTAGAGCTTGACTGAGATTAGGACTAGCATTTCTCATTGTAGGCTTAGCATTTTAGAAGCAACCTCTTTCACGATAGTCCTAAGAGTATGTACGATGACATATCATCAATAGTAATGGCAAACAGAGAGAGACATCTAAGATTCTCTTACTAATGACGAACTCAATCTACAATTATGCTTCTTGAAGATCTTCGTGCGCTGCGTATTCTCATCACTCAATTGAGAGGTTAGCTTGTCATCTCAGACATGTGAGCAGAAAGTTTGGGCTTCTCGAAAAGCACAAGGACTATGGTGCGAGCACAAGTGGAAAAAACATAGGACTCTTTAGTCTTAAAGGGTCGTAAACCCTCCCATATCTTTTTGATTTTTCTATTCGTTCGATGATATAAGCAGTTGTAGTTTTCCTTCCAGATTACTCTGAGAATTGTTTTCTGGAATTTTAGTCACTATGTCTTGGATGTTGATGTCCTCTTCTGCATAGTGATGTCATCTATAGATGCGTTGGTGGTGTTTCATAGAAACTCAAGGAGAAGATGAGTTTTACTTCAAAATAATTAGTTACATATATATATATATATTCCTATTTTCTTGCCTTCTCATACCATTTTTTTTCTCTAAAAAATAACTTATTAGGTTTGCTTAGGAGTTAAGCAAACAATTACACTTCAGAGGAACTCATGCAGATGATGACCCAAGATAGATATGCCATTTCTGAAAGTTCAAAGCAAAAAAAGTAATAGTGTTAACCCAAAAAAAAGAGTTTGGTTACAAGAAATTAATGCGTATGTCTTCTCTCCATCTCCACATGTGAAAATTCGTTTGTTCTTCACTTGTGGAGAGAATACATTAACAAAGCGCCTTCTTTGGTGGTACCTTTCTTAGACATATATAGATGATAATACGGGTTATCTTTTGGCTTGGAATTGATACGTAGCATTGTTTTACACTGAATTAAACTATTACTTGTCACTGGAGAAAATTACCTTTGTCTTTTACGACTAATTTTTTTTCATGTTTTAATTTTTAGGTCAATAATTAATTATTTTAATTAAGTAAATAAGAATAACCCTGCACGTGTCTAAAAATTTCTAACCTCGGTTAGAGTAGAGAATCTGAATAGCTGGCAAAAGATTAGCTCTAGTGGATGTCCGAGCTAGGCGCTCGGGCAAAAACAAAACATTAACATCTGGCATTTTAAAGTGGACAGATATCAGTTGGGGAGAAGTCAAAATCATTGGGAGAAAATGAAATGACTTCTTCCCCAAATTATCACCAGGTGCCGCATGTTTTGTGGATGCCAGAGCTAACTTTTTCCCAAAAAAGGATGAGAGTAAGGAACTAGGGATTGTGAGATTAGCCATCCTCTAAAATAAGATTCAAAAGTCTCTCCAGTTGTAACCAAACTTCAAGGAGTCTTGTTATGTCCTAGGGGTCAACACGTTGCCCTTTTTAATACCTCCTAACTGTAGTTAAGATTTACTAACCCTTAGAGTTCAAGCGTCTAATATTATTTTTCGAAAAAAAAAATATTGATTCTATAAGTTAGAGTTGTTAACCAGAGTAGTTAAAGAGACTTTTGTGTTGTCACCGGACTCCTTGAGTCCAATTACAACTTGAGACAATCACGAGTTCTGGGAGTGTACGGGGACTAGGGTTATCTGAGACATCACTGGACCAACCGCATGAAGTGGGAACCAGCCAATAAACCGCTCCCCAAAACCAGATTAGTTTGAAAATCTGCATAGAAATTGGGAATCGGAAGAACTAGTTGGTTTAACCGAAAAACTGGTGATAAAATGGGGAAAAACCGAAAGAACCAACTAAAACAATACATATATACTTTTTAATAATAAAAGGACACAATTGAACCGAACTGGTTGAACCAATCGAACTGATCACCCAGCCAGTTTGACGATCGGTCTAGTTATGTAAACACTGCTTTAGGACATTTTAAAAAATTTAGGGTTTTGAAATCATATTACCATATACTTTTATATGTTTGCGTCGAGATGCTAAACCCCCTTTTTTGCCACATATAAATTATATGCATCATATATAAAATATCTTGCTTCAATTTGTTTAAAAATTATTCTAAAGCAAGGTTTCGATCAATCTTAAAGACCAGTGCGATCATATTATTGAAGTTTTGAAGAGTCTAAATAAAATCATATAAAATATTGTGACATTTTCATAATCACCGGCGCCGGAGTTAATATTCTATTAAAAAAATATTTCATTTAATTATAGAAAATGCCACTATGATTACAATGAAAATGGACCCCATAACATTTAAGAGAGCATGTCTCTGATTTGCACCAATGGTGAAAAATATGTTTTCCTTTGGAGGAGGACTAAAGTTCGAGTCTAGGAGATATAGCGGTTGAAAGATTCACCATTTGTACTAATTTATACCTACTAATCTAGATAAATGATGACACCTTAAAAAGAATATGCAACTCCAAATAATATTTAAATTCTTTTTCAAATAACAAGCCGGTTCACAAACTTTATATTTATCTAATAAGGTTTAATACCTCAATTTCTTAATTTTACCAAATTGGATTTATCAACCCATTCAATACATAAAATTGATGGAAATGCCCATTTATAAAGAGAGAACTTTTTTGCTTCTCTTTCCTCTCTCTAGTGCTTCAATAACACTGATGAAATCGAATCAATATAGGTATTTTTGAAGCATGATATAATAACAAGTTCAATCTTTAAATAGTTATACTCATTTAGTAAAATTAGTATTTTATAAGGGAAAGTGATGAAAAACTCTTGATAGTAGGTACTATCGAGAGCAAAGCCACACGTTTGAAAATCAAACGGCCATAATTTGCACTTTCTTTAATGGATGGGCCCCACAATAGTGTTTGCACATTTGAATTTCCAATCTTACGGCATTGGCTCTCGATAGTACCTATTATCGAGAGTTTTAAATCACTTCCCTTTTATAAGTACTTAAAGGTATCCTGTTTGGATAATGATTAATTTGCTTTGATTTTATGGACTTTACATAGTAGGGTATGAAAATGAAATTAGTTTTTTGAAATGTCATGTTCTTCTAGTGTATTGGGTCTGAAAAATCAATTTGTATGATGTTGTGATGTTGTGCTCAATTTGTATGATGTTGTGCTTCCATAATATATAACTATCTTGCTTCGACTTCATGGAGTTATCGAAACACAAGATAATATAGTGACAAAGTCAGGGTCTGAGAATAATTTAGAAAGGGTCAAGTTTGGAAAAATCTGAAATAATTTAGAAATAATTCGAAAAAAGTAAATAATTATAAAAAGATATCTAACAATTTGATTAGATAATATACAAAATAAGTAGTTTACTTTGTCAAACTAAATGAAGAAATGTGAATTTCGAAAATAATTTGTGAAATTCAGGAATAATTCGTAAATAATTAAGCAAACCTAAAATTCGCAAATAATTCGACACACATTGTAAATAATTTGCTAATTTTTCAAAAATCAAGATAATTTTGTTACTATGCTGAAGAGAACCAAATGGCTCTTTCATTACGAAGGGCCATTTTTGTCCATTTAATGTATTGAACCGGCTGATAAGCCCAATTTGGTAAAATTGAGGGTAAAATTGAGGTATTGAACCCCTATTTAGTAAATCTAAAGTTTGTGAGATTTTTTTTTTTGCGTAAATAAGCCTATAAAATAGATCTTTATTTGATATTTAAAAGTCCAAAACCTTTTCCCAAGGTGTGGTCTCAGCTCTATGTACGCACACACATTGAAACAAAAAGAAAAAAAATCAATGCTCCTTGTGATTTCGAAAATCAAAACCTAAACCAATTTTGTCACTAGGATGCTTTCTTTTAAGGCGTGGCTGTAGTGCGGTCTTATCTAGCATCAACCTTTTTTCCGATTAATAGTTCACCAATTAGGTTTACGATGAAACCTAGAAATCGATCACTGATCCAATTTCAGTACCTCTATGGGATAGATCTCAACAGAAAACTGAAGAGTAACGGCAGCAAGTGATTGAGTTAAGTAGTTCCTCATATAAAATTATTGACTCTAGAGATATGGTAATATGGAGAAGACAAAATTGTTTGAAGCGCAGTCAAGCTCCCTTCTGCCTTTGCACTCGAGGGCCAATCTCCGTTCGGCCCGAGGAAACCTTTGCACGCTTCCGTTACCTTTTGGGAGGCCTACGCCCCATAGAAACTGTCTACCTGAGACTGTCTTCTTGGGTATGTTAGTTTCGTGGACACTTATCTCTTGAGAAATTGAATTTTTCAATAGATTTAATTTTTGATGATTTTTTTTTGCACCATGAGTGCTTAGTGTTTAGTCGAGCATGAGAAATTAAAAGTGAATTTATTTAATTTTTAACTTTCCCGTGTTCGGCTAAATATGAAAAAAAAAACTACCCATGGAGATGGTGGGTGGGATGGAGTGGGAATTATCATGATGGAGGTGGGGGGAAGGGGGTGGCAGTGGAAGAGTGGTCATTATGGGGTGGGAGGTAGTGGTGGTGGCTGATAAGGTGGTGACGGTGATGAGGATGGAGGTTGTGGTGGGTTGGTGGTGTGATAGGGGTGGGGTGGTGAAAATGGTGGGATTGGAGGTGGTGGTGGTGGTGGTTGGAGTTGGTGGTTGTGGGTGGTGATGGTCAGAGAGACAGAGAGGTGTGTCTGTGGAGAGTGTAAAAAAAAGGATTCAGAGAGTTATATTTCTCATGGGTCTTTAATATTTGGGAAAAAAAAAAGTATGTGTCAGATTTAGACTAAGACATGAAATTTTCATAAGAGTGATCTTTTTTTATGCCAATTTTATTACGGAGAATTGGATGCACAAATCAATCACGTGGGAGAATAGTGAGCGTAATTATTAACTCCACCTGGAACAAATACTAACCCCATTAATCAGAATGTGCAAAATATATATATATATATATATATATATATATATATATATATATAGATGCACGGATGATCACAGGAACATTAATTCTTTTCTAAATGTTGGTATTTTTTATGCAAGTTTCCTGCTAAACAAACCGTATTGAAATTTGGAATGGAGTGCCATAATCGTGTGAATTACTTACATTTGTTTAAGAAAAGGAAGATCTCCGAATTCTTCAGGTATGACTCCGGATAGATTGAGACGCTTCAGCAGTCTGAGAAATTAATAGAAACAAGAAAACGTTAGAATTAAGAGAGGAAAAGGGAAATATAGAGCGTTGGATCATGTGTCCAATTACTCGTATGACTTGCACTTGAGTAGTACTCGGTAGGGTTAAATAATCTAATGTTAGTTTTTAGAAAAATATTTTAAAAAATTAAATACATGAGTGAGTGAATCATAAGCAAGGTTAATTTATTAAAAATATTCTTCTAAAAACTAAGGTTAGATTAGTTAACCTCAGGAATGAGTGGATCTTAAGATGTCAAATACATGCACATGGCGAGCTTTGGAGTTATATGTGTACGCCCAATAATACATGCACATGTATGCTATCACCTCTAAAATTGAATGTCTTCGCACGAGTCATGCAAAGAAAGGTGCCCGAGGTGTAATCTCGAGCATCAGCAAGAGATAATCTGTTGCCCTACTCGAAGTACCCTTAAGCACACTATATATATGTGTACACATGATCCGAACATTATTTGCTTGATTTACAATATAATAATAATAATTATATTATAAAGAGCAATGTTACATCTAAATTCCCGTTGTGGCCACTCTCCGATTGTTTTTCTTAATTTTAAATAAAAAGACAAAATAAAAATGATGTGATCCACAAAAAAATGTCATACTATTTGGAAAAACAACTGGGAGAGTAGACAACCGGAAAGTGGGCGTTGCATATTATAAAACACATTTTATAAGTTAGTTGCTAGTTTTATCATATTGTGCAAATTCACACTGTGGAAGAAAACAATTTGCAAAAGAACTCACAATTCATGCATAACTAAGCGCACCCACTTCTTCTTTGTTTGAGATTCAATTTGTGGGCTAGTGATTAGTTGTGAGCAACCTACAAGACTATCTCCTCACTAAACAGGGATTCGAGCCCTGGCATCACAAACGAGGAATATAGTACTTACCATCTGAGTGGATAGGCGTTCACAAGCACACCCAACTCAGTCACTCACAATTCATGAATAGTTAAGCATACCACTCATTCGCTGTTCTGTTAAATTTTGAATCAAATAAGAGCTCGAGTTGAAAGAGATTTCTTGAGCTCCCAAAACACGCTGGTTGTAAGGGTATATTTGTAAATGTATAAAAACACAATAATCAAATTGTATGTATTTTATTTTTATTTTAATATAAATACCTTAAAAATCTATTTCAGCTAAAGTTTCGGTTCATGTTTAAATTCATATCCTTACTTATCTTAAGTGATTAAGATTTTTATACGTTTCTTCTTCCTCTCAATCAAAAAATATTTCTTTCTTAAATCCCATTGTTTGTTTATCCATTCATTAATATTATTTTTTATATAAATGATGCTATAGGGTGTTAAGCAGTACATTTTTATGCACTTTCTTTCACGAGATACTAAGGCTTCTCTAAGATTTTTCTTGGCTAGTTTGGGTATATTATGTTTTTTTTCTTCAAATTTTCCTTGGTTACTAATGTTTCATTAATGAAATGGCTATACAGATAAATGGGAGAGGCAAGTACTATTATCTGGTTCAATCAGCCACCCTTAGAGTACGAAGATAGGTATTATAATTTATACAATAAGTTTAGGTTTTTATTTCGACTTACTGTTGATTTGTTTTATTATTTGGGTTTTAGACATTGGCCAAGTTTAGTCAAGGAAAGCTAAAGAAAGTAGGCTTGATGCAATTGAGACTTACGTATTGTGGAACGCTCACGAGTCATCATCAGCAAATTTTTTTTAATATTTTAACCTAAATTATTAGTTTTTTTTAGTTAAATACACAATATATTATATGGTTTAATTTTATTATCTTTTATTCCGTATGATTTCACAGGTAATTTAAACCTTTGTCATAGATGTATGTTTGTGCTGAATGGAATTATAAATAATTATTTTCATATTCATTGTTTTATGTGTATATATCATTATCGAAAATTTTAACATAATTTTTTCTCTTTCTACTAAGAATTTCTTGTGTGTTGCATAATATGTCAAATGTCGAGTTTAGAA
This sequence comes from Tetracentron sinense, assembly GCA_015143295.1. Classification (NCBI taxonomy): domain Eukaryota; kingdom Viridiplantae; phylum Streptophyta; class Magnoliopsida; order Trochodendrales; family Trochodendraceae; genus Tetracentron; species Tetracentron sinense. Next base: position 25,931,901 of record CM026567.1, on the reverse strand, counting down.
CAACAAAGTATGTTTTCATGTTAATTATACAAATTTCATTCCTGAGTTATTTATTTAATAAATTTTTAATGTTAATTACTTGTTTATTTCTAATTTTAGAATGAGATTCAAAACTTACAACTTTAATAGTGAATATGGTAAAACAAGAGAAGCTCTTTGAATAACAAGGAGGATACCTATAATCATTATTGCTCATGTTTGTGTTAATTTACTTATTATTACATATTTTGTTAGTGCTTATTAACAATTAAAAATATTTCAGATTTCGTTGGAGTGATTGCTTTGGATTTACTCACGTAGAAAAAATTAATTTTATTATTAAAAAAATAATACATTCAAAGCATATACATCTTTATGAAATAGAAATAAATAAGAAAGTAGGAAAAGAAAAGTGACCATACATGTGTGTGACATGACAAACAGCAGAGTTATTGTGAGAGCAGCTGCAGCTGACATTGCTGAACATTTCTTTAGTACTGATAAAACCGGATCCGTTACTCTCAAAACAAAATCTTCTTGTCACGATCGGCCAATATGGATTATTTAATTTATTTGATATTACTTCGAGCGTTCGGACTGTTACAAGAAAGTAGATAATTTGTCAAACATGAATTAATCAAAAGAGTCTGGAGAGATAAAGCTTCTTAATCAGAGGGATACATGAACATCTTGAGTTGTTGTAAAAAAGTGTTTTACTAGAGATAATCCACGTGTAAAAAAAACATTCAAATTCTATCGCCAATGTCCCATTAACTAGAGTATGGTCATTATTAGGGTTCAAGGTTCATGTTAACCCAACTTGAGGTTGAAAAGCACTGCAAAATGTTGAAGATATGGGAATTGCGAACATGTGTTGCGTTGGTTTGTGTGACTGCACTGGAGAAATCCTCCATTTAATGTAGAGGATTTCAAATATATTCAAAATGTAACATGGATAATAATACCCACCAGGGATGGTGCGGTTAGCTAGTATCCCGGCTCCTTGTGGTGTGTGTTCAACGTCCACTCTTCAACTTACCTATACCAGTGTCCATTGGAAAAATTCTGAAGGGATCAGTCCTTGCCTAGTTAGAAAGGTTTGGGACACCTTCCGTTTTAAAAAAAAACATGGATAATAATAATAATAATCTTCACTAAGACTATGTTAATTTGATAACTTTTACTAGTCTTTTTTTTACTTTTATGTATAAATATATAAGATACTCAATATTAAATATCATTCTATTAAATATATATTTTTACTAATATAATGAGGATGAACGTATTCAAAACGTTGATTACAGTTTTATTAATTTCAAAACTACCATTTCCTTGGTTCGAAAGTTGATTGCATTTAGTTAATTCCAAAACTACCTTGCACATAGGTTGAATTTTAGTTAATTCCGAAACTATCCTTACATATATGAGTTGAATTTTAGTTGATTCCAAAACTGCTTTTACATATATAGGTTCTAAACGTTGATTAAATTATATTTAATTCTAAAACTACTATTTACTCATTTATAAAGACAATGGTACTTTAAAAGTTGATTGAATTTTAGCTTAATTTTAAAACTACCAATTTGTTAATATATAAAGAGAATGATATTTAAAAAAATTTAATTTAATTTTAGCTTAATTTCATAATTGCCCTTTATTAAATTTAGGAGACTTTTTTAACTAAAAAAAATTGATTGAAGTATAATTTAATTCTAAAACTGCCCTTTGTTAATAGATAAAACAATGTTTTCATAACCGGACCGACCGTCGAACCAGTCGAGTGATCAAATTCCGATTTGATCTGTCCGTTTGGATAATGTCCTTTTATTATTAAAAATATTTTTTATTTTCTTGGCCAAAGTGTCCCTAAAGTTATTTTATTCTAAAAATACCCTTAAGTCAGGTTTCTATACATAAACGCCTCAATTTTTTTCTCTGTTGTAAAAACCTCTCTGAATATTTTTTAGTTCTCAAAATGTCCCTAAGTCAAATTTCTATACCCAAAATTCTCAAATCAAAAATTTTTAACCCAAAATGCTCCTCAAATTTGCTTATATTCCATTTTCTTCATTTCTAAAATGTTCCTCAAGTTTACATACCCAAAATGCCCTCAATGTCTTATAACCAAAATGCCCCTAAAGCTTTTTGGTTCTCATAATATCAATACTTCATGTTTTTATACCCAATGTGTCCCTCATAATTTTTTTATCAAAAATGCCTCTCAAGTTTCTATACCCACCATATTCTTTAATTTCTTTTTCCAAAATGCCCTTCACGGACCCTCTTCCAAGTCCCCCTAGATCCCCCTCTCTCACATGCATCCCACGTGCGGCCCACTAATATATATGTAAAAGGATAGTTTAGTATCTTTATAAGGAACAATTCATTAAATCAAAGAAACAGGAAGTTCAAGAAAAGTTAAACTATATATTTTTCTCTACTTTATTTAATGATTGGTCAACTGTTAAAAAAAAAAAAAACTAAACTGCTTTTATTTTAGTGAGTTTCATAATTGGTATAAGGATAAAATTATCTTGGTGAAGGTTATAAATTTTCTAGTCTAAGTAAAGGTTAACATTCCCATAATAATAATAATAATAATAATAATAATAATAACATTGCCCAAAGGCCACTCTTGCGTGCATGTTAGGCATGCACGAAAGGGTATGTTCGTGGGTGCATTGGTGCATATATGGGTGGCTATTATTAATCGGACTGGTCTTTCTTTTTTTTTGGTGGAAATGTTACCATGCATGTAAACACACCCCTGCCTTCAATGGAGGGAGGTATGGGGATTCAATCCTCCATGGGTATGAGTTGCAAGAGCTCCAATGCCTAAGCTAACATCTGACGGTACTGACCCTACTAACGTAGGTAAATGATGCCGACACCCAAAAAAAAAAACTAACCGGATTGGTCATAATGAACCAATCCTGAGGTTTCTGGACATGTTGTCAGGTTTGATTTTCTTAATACATGTCATAATATGTTATGGGTTCGGCTCCCTCGATACTAGGCTACATGTCAACTACTATTTTTTGAAATGCCATTAAAGGGGTTCGAGTTTTTGTGTGTGTGTGTGTGTGTGTGAGAGAGAGAATGAGAATGGGGAGAAAAAGTGGGGAGAGATGTGGAAAGAAGGGAGAGGATAATGGGAAAAGAGAGGTATTTAGGAAAGACTTTAATTCTTTAAGGTTGTAACCAATACAAAAGCCTTCTTTTAACGCTGGTTAACAACTTTAACAAAAAGAGAAAAAAAACAACTTTAACTTTTAGAATTAATATTTTAAAATATTTTTTTTCCTAAAAACCAAGGTTAGATGGTTGAACAGTAAGGGTTAATGAATCTTAATCATAGTTAAGAGGTATTAAAAGGGACACGTATTGACTTGTGGGGAACTCCAAGGAGTCCGGTTATAACTGTAGAAAATTTCACGCCCTTAAGAAAATGACATATTTAACATAACAACAGAATTAAAGAATTTTTAACTTGAATGGTATATTTATCCTCTAAAAATATCAATCAACGCCACCTACCTCTCTTCTCTCATTATACTAGTAAACTCATTATAATACTATATATATATATATATATTTATTGATTTATTTGTTAATTTGTTCAATGTTAAATTTAACTTTTTTTTTTTGTATTATGCTCTGAATATAATTAGTTTATATGCTTAGAATTACTTATCTATATTATGTCAGTGACTGAGGAGGATCCTCTATAGCAAGTGCGGGAAGTTTTACCTCGGGCAGCACTCATAACCTTACATGTCTCATTCAAAGTTGAGTCAACATTTACCCTAACTCTTAGGGTGTGTCTGAATTTTGAAATTGAAATTGTACCATAAAAGTGAATTTCATAAAATTACTACTATTGAATTAAATTCCACTGAATTTAGAGTTCTATCATTTGAGTGCACTATTGAATTCATGGAATTAGATTTCAGGATTTTCAATTCCACTATTTGGATAAATAAAACTAAGGGATTAGGTAGACATTTTGAAAGATTTGGAGGCCGGTACCAACCCCCTCAACCTCACCTCTGCACTTCAAATCCAAAAGAAGGAACCTACCCCTCCTTTCACATTCACATTCACATTCACATTCACATTCACATCCACATCGCAGCATTGCCCTCACTAGCCCTCCACCATATGCTTACACCCCTCACATTATATACCCTTTGAACACACCCCCTCAAAGACCACCCTCTTCACATGGGATGGAATCACATCAAATTCTGATTGAACTCGGGAAGAGTTTAATTGCACTCACAGGCCAACACGTGCCCATTTTAACCCATAATAATTATGTTTAAGATTCACTAATCTTTGGGGTTCAACAATTTAACCTTAGTTTTAAAAAAAATAATTTTAACTAGAGTTAAATATTTTTAAAAAAAAACTAAGGTTATATTATTGAACCTTAAGGATTAGTGAATCTTGACGGTTAATAAGGGTTAAAATAGACACGTGTTGACTTGTAGGTGCGATTGAATTGAACTCTCTTTAATAATACCCATACTCACTTTTTCTCTAACAGACCCACACTCACTTTCTATATCTAACAGTCCCTTATATCTAACTTAAAATTAAGACCCCAATTAGAGCACTCTTTAAAAAAAACAAAGACAAGAACAAAAACTTCAATTTTACTGTTAGTGATAATGCAAAGTAAAAAATCCACCCAACAACAAGATCTCCCTCTTTTGGATTCTTTTTATCCGATTGGACCTCCTCTTACAAAGGACATGTCCTTTTTATTCATGTATTCTTGATAAATATAACTTATTTTATTTTTATTACTAGTTTGAGAGAGAGAGAGAGAGAGAGAGAGATTCTTTACCAATGTGTACACTACTATGAAATCAAATGGAAGGGTTTTGGGGGTTCTGGATTGTGATAAACTTGAATTTCTCTAACCTAATCCTAATCCTGGTTTTGGGGGTTCTGGATTGTGATAAACTTGAATTTCTCTAACCTAATCCTAATCCTAATCCAAACTTTTTACTCTGGAGGTGCATTTTAGCAAGATTTCTTTTTAGGTGCACTTTAGCAAGGCTAGCGTGAAACTTTCTAGGCTGCCGGATCCTTGGAAGCCGGAAAATCTGAAAGGCTCTTATGCGTCAATGGTAGGGGCTTCATCAAAACTGGGTAAAGAATGCATAAACCAACGAGAGTTCAGTTTTGATTCCATAACAGAAGTAAAGAAGGCATCGTTGTATCAAGGAGAACCTGCTCTGTTCTGCAATAATGAAGAATTCACAGCCTCTGCTGCCATTTTTCAATACATTCTGATTGCAAAGTTCTCATATGGTTGCTCATCTATTGAAGCATTGTCGGATTTCATCAAGGGAGATATACACACAAAGTTAGCTATTTCGATTGGGATTTTGGACGAAAAGCACATGTTAATCAGATTCGAATCCGAAGCTGATTACTTGGCAATATGGATCAAAGAATATGGTTATCTGGATGGACAACTGGTTCGATTTATTAAATGGACCCCATTCTTTCGTGCAGGATTCCAATTTGGATTATGCTACCAGGCTTACCGATTAACTTCTTTAATCCTAAGGATATAAAAGCTATTGGCAGCATTGTGGGGAAGGTGTTGAAGGTAGATGGCCCAACGAAAACATTATCAAGACCAAGCATGTCTCGGATTTGTGTGGAGCTAGATGTTACTAAACCCAAGATTGATCATTTCTGGTTAGGTTTGAATACATCGGATCGTTGGCAACAGATATTGTATGAAAAAGAACCTATTTTTTTGTGCTAGATGCAATAAAATTGGGCATCATAGTGAAGTCTGTAGAAGCCGTGAGAGGAGATATTATAAAAGAGAAGAGAAGGGAGCTATTAAAGATCTGGATAAAATAGTACAGGCTTCAAAGGTATCCACGAAAAAATGGGTGGAAAAATCTTTTGGGAAGAATGAAAAAAAGAGTTTAGAAGATACAAGAAGGATTGAAAATAATGAAGATCATGTTCCAAAAAAGATTAGTGATTTAGTGCTGGAAAAAGATGGTGGTGGTGCTGATCGTATTGCTGATAGTGAATTAGAACAGGAAAACATTGGTTCAGATCGTAGAGGTGAAAGAGAACTAGAGGACGAATCAGAGGGAGGTTTTGTTATGAAAAACAAAAATAAATTTTCAGTCTTGATGGAGGATTCATCGAATGAGATTCAGATTATGGAAGGGAATGCTACTATGGCAACAGCAGTGGTTAATACAGAAGAGGAAAGCTATAGATTAGAAGGCAAAATCTCTTCCTCGAAGCCCATTGGATCACGCTCCTCTCCTTGTAGAGGCTTCTGTTAAATTGAGAAGCGCCCCTTCTTCATTCAAATTCCAAAACATGTGGATTAAACATGAAGGCTTCCTAGCAATTGTGAAGGAGAATTGGATAGCAGAAAAACCAGGTAACCCTATTACTTCCTTTTTCTTGAAATTAAAATCTCTTAAAGTTGTGTTAAATTCTTGGAATAAGAATAATTTTGGTAATATTTTCACTAACCTGAGAGCTTGCGAAAGTAAAGTGGAAGAACTGGAAAATCAAATGCAGCAAAATTGGACTGAAGAGGGTAATAGGGATTTAACTGAAAATTTTTTTAGATTTGGAAGAGATATTTTGGAAACAAAAATCTCGAGAGCATTGGTTAAAAGAAGGAGATAAAAATACAAAGTATTTTCATGTTATTTACCAAAATAATCGGAAGCGTAATATGGTACATGCCATTCAAGGAAGAAATGGGGAGATGTTGACGCAAGAGGAAGATAAGGGTGGAGAGGCCGTAAATTTCTTCCAGAAAATGTTACTTTCTGAGGGGACAGTAGGAGGGGATAGAATGGTGGAGAACATTCCTAGCTTAGTTTCGGATGAGGACAATTCGGAGCTTTGTAAAATTCCTGATTTGAATGAAATTCAGAAGGTGGTGTTTGACATGCCGGGTTATGGTGCTCCTGGACCGGATGGATTTTCAGGTTTGTTTTTTCAACACTGTTGGGATATTATTAAAGGAGATCTAATGGCTGCGATTCATCATTTCTTTTATCATGGTTTCATCCCGAGAGCTATAAATGCTACGATGCTTTGTTTGATAGCAAAAATTGAGAATCCGGTTTCTTTCAGTGATTTTCGGCCTATTAGTTTGTGTAATGTCTTCTGCAAAATTATTGCGAAGGTGATTGCTTCTAGAGCGGGTCATATTTTGCCTAAACTTATTTCTGAGGAGCAGTCTGCCTTTGTAAAAGGGAGAAGAAGCATAGTAGACAATATTTCTATGGCACAAGATATGGCTTCGAACATTAACAGAAAAGTGAGAGGGGGTAATGTCATATGTAAGCTGGATATGGCTAAAGCGAATGACAAGTTAGAATGGGACTTCATTATCTTGGTGTTACAAAAATTCGGGTTCAGTGAAAATTTTCTAAAACTCATAAAAGGTTGTATTACTTATCCTTTTTTCTCAGTGATTATAAATGGAACAATGCATGGGTTTTTTCAATCTTTGAGAGGGTTACGTCAAGGTGATCCATTATCTCCTACTTTGTTCATTTTGGCTAAAGAGGTTCTTAGTAAAGGGTTAAAGAATATATTTGCAGCAAGAAAAGTGGGTTATTTAAGGTCTTCGAGAAGTGCAATGCCTATATCTCATTTACTTTTTGCAGATGACACTCTGATTTTTTGTAATGGGCAGAAAAAAGGGATTGTGCGGCTCTTTAAATTTTTATCAGAGTATGAAGCAGCTTCGGGGCAAAGAATTAACAAGCAAAAGAGTGCAATGTATGTGGCGGAGAAAAAATCAAAGAAGGATAAGTGGAGTTTGGTAAGTTCATCTGGGATTGATATCGGAAAGTTTCCTTTCAGGTATTTGGTATCCCAATTTTTTTAGGCCGGATGAAAATCATATATTTTGATTTTATTATTGATAAAGTGAGAAGAAAAGTGGAAGGATGGAAAGGCAAACTATTATCGAATGGGGGGAAGCTCATTCTTATGAAGTATGTGCTATCTTCTATGCCAATTTATAGTTTAATGGATACTAATATACCGAAAGGAGTGATCGGTAGAATTGAAAGTATTTTTGCCTCATTTTTTTGGAACGAAAGTTCGGGAGGTAATAGAACTCATTGGATCGCCTAGAACAAAATAGCTAATCCTATTGATGAAGGAGGTTTGGGCATTCGGAAATTAGAAGATGTGGCTAAAGCTTTTAGAATGATGATGACTTGGAAAATTATTACTGAAAAGGGTTTGTGGAGTAAATATTTCAGTAGGAGTATTTAAAAAATAATCATCCTTAGATGATTGATAGTTTTCTTAAAGGCTCCACTACATGGTTAGATATTGGTCGTTGGATTAAAACAACTTTGCTAAATTGCAAATGGTTGATTGGCAATGGAGAAAACACAAAATATTGGTTTGACATTTGGGTTGAGGAGTCTCCATTAATAGACATGGCTACTGATTGTCCATTATCTTTCCCTATGATTAAAGAGTGTTTAAATAATGGTAGATGGAGGCCAGAAGAAATAAATTTTCTTCTTAGTAATAAGAGGCAGGTTGTGAAGGAAATTTCTATCTCTTCATCGCATCATGAAGATAAAATCATTTGGACTAAGGAAAGTTTAGGTAAGTTTTCTACAAAATCATGCTGGGAAAGTATTCGTGAAGAGAAAGGGAAAGTTGGGTGGGCAAAGTTTATTTGGCATGAGGCCATTCCGAATAAAATCTCTATTCTTATATGGAAAATCTTTCATAATGCTATCTTGGTTGATTTGAAGGTGCAAACTAAAGGGATTTCTTTGTCAAGTAAATGTGAATGCTGTAAGAATCCTAACAGGGAATCATTATCCCATCTTTTTTGCCAAGGTGAGCTAGCTTCCAATATTTGGAAGTTAGTGGGGAATGTTTTGAATGTGCAGATTTGTGAAGAGGATACTATTCAAACTAGGTTGATGAGATTTTTTCAAAGAAGGAAGAAGGGTTCGGTGATGGAGTTTCCGTACACTGTGCTTCTGGTTTTCATATGTTGGGAGATTTGGCTCTTTCGGAATGCGTCCAGGTATGAAAACTTTAAAAGAAACTTCCAGGATACATTAAAAAGAATTAATGAAGGGATTAAAGGAGTAGCCACGGTTTGGAAATTTTCAAGAAAAATGAGCGCCATGGAGGAAGGGATGTGTTTTTATTTTGACATTAATGTGACTAATCCTATGCCTAAAAGACCTATTATTACCACATGGATTAGTCCGTCTCCGGGTTGGGTCAAATTAAATACAGATGGGGCTGCAAATATTGAGATGGGAGCTAGTGGTGGAGGAGGTATAATCCGTAATTCTCAGGGTAAGATAATTCTAGCATATTACGAATCTTATGTTTTAGAATCTAACACTATAGCTGAATTCAGGGCTGTTTGGGATGGTGTATTATTGTGTGACACTTTGGCGATCTCAAATATCATAGTGGAAAGTGACTCCAAGATTACTATAGATTCTATTAATGGGATTCTTGATCCCTCATGGAAGACTTGGTATTGGTGGAAGAAGATTCTCAGTTTGAAAAACAAATGTAATTTGATTTTTCAGCATACGTACCGAGAAAATAACCAGGTTGCGGATTACCTTTCAAAGGAAGCTTGTAGAAATCAGGATAGAAAGACTTACAATGATATCAGAGATTGCCCGAAACAAATTAAAGGTTTAATATGCCTTGATAGATCTCTTCCGAGTCTTTTCTTTTTTATATTGGTCGGTCTAGGGGTAAGGTTTTATGTCTCCCCCCTCTTCGGGGTAGGGTTTTATGTCCCCTCCCCCCCCCCCCCCCATTTTCTTTTTTATTTTGGTCGGTCTAGGGGTAAGGTTTTATGTCTCCCCCCTCTTCGGGGTAGGGTTTTATGTCCCCCCCCCCCCCCCATTTTCTTTCTAATTTACTAAATTGGTAGGGGTCTGCCAAACCCCCTGCTCATTCTGAGTGGATTTATTTTTTTTATAAATTTTTTTTGATATTTTATGACACTTATAAATTTGTTAATGAATATAATTATTATTTAATGCCTATATTAATTTTTTTCCATCAAAACATAATGTTGTTTCTTTTCTTCATAATTGATTTTGACGGACAATTGCCACACACCGTCTCTACACAAAATTAATTATAAAAATAAAAACTTACAAGAATTAATTCTTTTACAGAATGAGAAAATCATCATAATTGATGCCAAATGGGCCCTTGGGGGTGTTTGGTATCTTTCCCGCGGAAATTTTTTCTGTTCCATTTCTAGGAACGCGTTTGTTATGACGCGTTTCTTGGATGATTCAATGGAACGTTTCAAAATCGGAACAGTTTTTAATGAACAAAAAAATGTTACTCCTCCTTATGGAACGTGATGCTTTCTCTCGAGCCTATAAATTAAAAAATTTAAGTGGTAAAGGGCTACTCCGGTTCGTGAGTGCATGTTCCGTTTTTGGAATCAGTTTCTAATCCGAAACTATGCCAAGTACGCGGAACAAAAAAAACTCTTCTCAGAATTAAATATGAGAAATGCACTTAACACAAAAGAGATAAGCATAAAAACAGACGCGAGATAGACGGGACATAGCAAAATTATGGGTATTTTGCTACACTTATAAATATTTTAATGAATATAACTATATTAATTTTAGTTTATCTATTTTTTCCATCCAAATGTAATTCTTTTGTTTTATTTTTTCACAATTGATTCCATCTGACAGTTGCCAAACACATTCTCTACACAGAAGTGAATATAAGAATCAAAACTTATGAGAATTAATTCTTTTCCGGAATGAGAGAATCATCAGAATTGACGCCAAATAGCCCCACCATTATCTGCTAGTTCTCTCATAAGAACGAAACATATTAATTCTCATTCATTCTTCAAAAAAATCTATTACAACCCTTTTTTATAAACTCTTAAAGAGTGAAACCACTCATCTCTCATACAATTTATGTACTACCTGTTAGACTCCCCCTATCTCTCAACTCCCCTTACAAATAAGGAATTCACATTCTCTTTACTCTTTACTGAACACGTCTCTTTGCCTAGCTCCGTCCCTATTCAAACTCAACTACCTTCCCTTACAAAGTATTGATTCCCTACATACAACTTATCCTACACCCTCCCATGCACACCCATAGTTAGTAAATACGCGTATTATTTGTGAATTAGACGTATAAATCGGTAAACATTAAATTCGACCGTTCAATTCAAAGGTACGACACTATTCTCGTTCTCCCGAGGTAAAATGAATAATTCATGACTTCATTTGCGATTTCCGAATAAAAAGTTATAAAAATCCCATAAATTACAAACACACAACTTCTTGAAAAAAAAAGTACAAAAAATGGTATTACAGTTAATGGATGTCAAAGTTAGATTATTTAACCTTTGGAATGAGTGAATCTTAACTACAATTAATGGATGTCAAAGAGGACGTGTGGCGAGCTTTGGAGGTGTGCATGTACTGCCCAACGATACATGCACGATGCATGTTATCACATCTTCAATTAAATGTCTGCCCACGCGTTATGCAAAGAGAGGTACCTGAGGCGTAACCTCGGGCATCTGCCAGAGATAATTCATTGCCTTGCATAACCCATTATCCATGAGATCGGACACAGTCAACTGCGATTGAACTCGGTGAGAGTTCAATCACACCCACAGGTGAACACATGTCCCTTTTAATCCTTATTAACTGTGGTTATAATTTAGAACCCTTAGGCTTCAATAATCTAACCTTGATTTGTAGAAAATAAATATATATTAAAAAAATACTAATCCTAATGATTAAAAGTTCTTAACCAGAGTTAAAATATTTTTTTAATATTTTATTATAAAAACCAAGGTTAGATTATTAAACCCTAAGGGTTGATGAATCTTAACCATAATTAATAAGGGTTAACAGGGACATGTGTTGACCTGTGAGTGCGATTGAACTCTCCTCAAGTTTAATCGCGATTGGCTATGATCCGATCTATTTACCCACCCCACCAGCCACCACGCACGCCTTCGATTCCCTCTTTCTCTCGGAACTTACTGGTTTATGTCTCTCTTTCTCCGAACTCATTCTCACTCTCACTCATGGCATGAGCATCATCAGATCAGAGGTTACTCTCTCTCTCTTTCTCTCTCTCTCTCTGCCATGGTCTCATGGACTCACAACGTGCATGCCTGACCGTCTCATCGAATGAAAGGTAAACTTATACATGCAATTTATATCTGTTTCATATTCTATTTGTACACTTAGGTCATTTATCTTTATCTATTCGATTATATAAAAGTCTAGATGAAATGTAACCTTATATATACATTTTATATATTTACCCGAATTTTTGAACGGATTTTTAATCTTGATATGAATTATTCATGTATTGTACTTTTGACTTTTTGCTTTTTTTTTGGCCGAATTTTTGAACGAATTACTATAACTATTTTGAATTATACACGAACAATTCCCATACCGAATTTTTTCCACACACCGAATTAATATGTGTACACCATGTTTGTTACTTACGTATGAGGATGCGATGGACAAGTCTACTTGGGGTTGGGGGTGTAATGGATGCTTGGGTCATGGAAAGGAAGAGTATGAATCCATAAAATCAACACAATAAATTTGTGAGAAAATGAAGAGATGAAAACCCTTGGAGGACAGGGGAAGGAGGATAATTTTTTTAAAAAATAAATCACGTCAAGCCATCCATCGTCAACATTTCTTTGGCGACAACTGAAGGACAAAGAGATAGAATGGAGAGAACGAGAGAGAAGGGAGAGATGGAACCGTCGGGCTTCTATCTTTTTTTTCTTTTTTCAATTCTACAATATTTTGTATATTTGTCAAATAAGACCTCCCACTAAGGATTTGAATTCTACATATTTTATCCCTAAAATCACTACTCTAATTCCATCCTTTTTTTTAAAAAAATAATATGAACAAACAAATGAATTAAAATTTTGGGACAGAATTGAAAATTTTGTCTCCAAATTCTATAAATACATAAATTTTTAAAAGGGATTGTGACTAAACTGTAAAAATATCCCCACTAAGGATACCAACTCTATATCAATTAGGTGTTTGGGTTCAGGGTGAGAGGCCCCAAGTTGGGTTCGGTATATGCTTTTTAGAGAACATATAAAATCGATTGAGCTATAGTTCGAAAGTATGAGGAGTGCTAGTCTCAGATGTAGAATTCAATTTTTTTTTTCAAACTCTCATTGGGCGCAACATTGGCCCGTTGATACCTCTTCAACAAGTTAAGGAAACAAAAATTAAAAAAAACAAATCTATGATTTGTACCGTTTCTCAAGGTAGTAGGAAAAAGTAACGACACTATCGATATTTCTTATAGTTGTTGAATCTCTCTTTGATTGATCAATGTGTGATATTCCGAATCCTCATTACTAATGGAATTAAAATGATCTTTGAATTGATCAAAAGATCATTTCAATTGGCTAGAATTGTTAACGACCATCAGAAAGAGCTAACAACTTCCGAGAAGAGCGGATCTTACTAATAAAAATCCAAGTATGTTGCTCCGAACATGATAGCAAGCGATCCCACCATCTTCTTGTTGGTGTAGATGTTGAATGGATCGACGACGAGGATACACTCCGGGTCCAACTGCGGTCTGAATCCCACTAAAGGAAACGCTTATGGCTCTCCTTTGCCCACGAACTTCGCCTATCCAAAGTTGGACGATGGAGCCAATCTACTTGGATAGGCATGCATTGTTAAATGGCAGTACCGAATCCTCCAAGGAGAAATCCGTGGTGATAACTCACATTCATACGTAGCCACTATTCAAAACCAGAGACTTTTTGAACTAGAAGACGGCGACATGATTTTCTTTGAAGAGTTACAAACAGAGCCTATTATGACACGAGCTTACGAGCCAACTCTCTAAAGAGCTCGCTCAGAAATGCCTGAAGCCCGATAGCTACCTAAAGCAAGATGCTTCGAAGCTACTTTTGAACAAATGAGTCAAATGCTAGTATTATCTGTTCCTAAATGTCAATCTAAAAAGATCAAAAATCAAAGATTATTTATTAAAGAGAGGAAAGGAAAGGTCAAATTGTCAACTAAGGAATTGAAAGAAGGAAAAGGGTATAAAGGTATTATCGTGTACTTAGGTCCTTTAACTCGTAATTCTAGACTGACGAAGCATGAGGGCGACTCAATGTTCTTGAAGGAATCCTTTAGTCACTAATCTAGCTTTGTATCTCCTTGTAACAATCAACATAAAGATGGATGAGCCGACTTGATATTGTTGATGGTTAGTCTAAAAAACATTCACAAATCAGAGCACAATTAGCTACCATTAATAAAGAAATAAAATAAATAATTATATAATGAATCACTCAAACAGAGAGGCGCTTGAATAGTCTTTCTTGAAGATAGTTGAAGCCTCCCATTGTGTAAGGGATAAGACAACTCTTATCTCCAGGATTCAACCAAGCTCGGATTCATCCGGTCTTTTCCTACAAGTTTGCACTACTTGGCGGAAGACGACGGTACCCAACCTCTTTAGAATGCCCAAAAAAAATTAATTTTAAATTAAAATTGAATTTCTTCACAATTTTAAATTTAAACACATATATAAAATTAATTAAGTTAATTTTATTTCATCAAAACATTAATTTCAATTAAATTAATCTCATGAAAATGCTCTCACAAAATAAGGTTTAAAATCAGGTTAAATTATTTTCCGAATAAACCAAAACACTTCTAAATTTAAAAATTAAATTATACTAAGTGTTTGCAGATTGTTCAAAAATTCGCTAAAGTCACCCTTTTGTACATGCGGTTTCAGGTTGATGGATTAGTCCAATTAAGGACCGATCCAAAAATTAACGATCCGATCGAATTATCTCAAGATACTAGTCAGTTAGGATGGACCCAACAGAATCTGTCCAATTAGTCTAGACAAGAGACGATCCATTTGGATTGTCAAAAATTGATCCCGAGGTCTGTCTAAAAAGACAATCCATTTGGATCAATTTAGTGGATCCGAATTGAATAGTCTGATCCCAAGAAAGATCAGTCCACATAATATGGCTGGTCAATCTGGATGAGAAGTATGTCTTGAACCCGCCAGTGTATACCTCTATGACAGGCTATATAAACTTGGTCTGATTAGAATCCCGTAGAACTTCGGCATCTAAGAAGAACAATGTGCCAATTCCCTCATTCTCATTCTCTATTTATAGAGGAGATGAGATGAACACCTTACTCAAGCAATTCAATAGTCACACGTATGACATTAAAGCCCACCATGACTAGATGCATAATGGTATAAGGTTAAGAGAATCATCGCATGAACACATACATGAACCCATGTGTTATGGTGTTGAAATTCAAAGAATCTAAGCACCTCAAAACCATTAGGCAATAGAGAGCCTCAAGACAATATGCCAGATGCACATGAGTGATAGGTCCATGTCCCTTAATCATAGCCATTAGTTTCCAATACCAAAATTGATCTAATGATCCACATGTATTGAAAGGACCAATATCCAAATACATTAAGAGACACACTAGCATGTCTCATATAGACGTGTTAAAACCAAATTTAATAATAATAAAATCTTATAAATTTATTATTTTAAAATCAAATTAAATCCAACCGATATTTTGGCATTAACATCACAAAGAAGATCATTCAGATTTTTTTCCTTCGTATCTTCTTCAAAATAGATTGAATCAGGGGACTAAGACTAGCTTTGTTCAAGTCCCAATAGTATTCAACACACATTCTGATCTTTCCATCGAACTTTTTGGTATCAGGATAGATGTCATGAAACACGAGGGATAGAGGTTTTCATCTGACGGTGGGAAAGCTGATCGCTTGATGAACCCACCTTGAATTCTGGCACCTAGAATGGCCATTGAAAGGACACCTTCCCTCGTATCTATTGCAGAAAAAGATGTGAACCATAAACTTGGCATCGATTGACTTCGGGTTTCACACCATTGGTCTCGACTTGGTAAATAGAATGAGATGTGCCGTTTGGGAGCATGAGATAGCGTCGTTGCATTGTTATCAGTCCCGATAATGGAAACAAAATATGGGGATTTGGTCGATTGATTACTGAGAAATTGAAAGTCTGCTACTGGTCTAGCATTTCTCCTTACTCATACCCAAGTAAGCTAACCCAAGAGATGGCTCCGCATGAAATGACTAGTGATTACAATAAGTTACGAATTACGATCGATGCATGGTTCATGGTGCAAGGCAGAATCTACCTACATGGCTACATGGTGCAACGACCACTACATTATCATGATTGATTGTGACAAAATTAATCGATTGTAGTTGGACTTAGCGCAGTAAAAGACTTTAGATTCTCTAAGGATGAAATGCAAAATTGGATTCATGTAACAAAAATTAAATTTCTCATTTTTTAGCTAGTGTCATATATGTGTGGACATATATGTGCTCATCAGAACAAATAAAATGCGGATATGGTCGAATGGTAAAATTTCTCTTTATTATGGAGAAGATGTGGGTTCGATTCCCACTAATCCTTAATTGTGGTTGATATTTTTTAAAAAACCAAGGTTAAATGGTTGAACCTTAAGAATTAATAAATATTAACCACAATTAAGAGGTATTAAAAGGGACATGCGGCTTGTGGGTTGTAACCAGACTCTTTGGAGTCCGGTTATAATAGTAAAGAATTTCAAGTCGCTCAAAAGGTTAAAAAAAAGACAATGAACCTTCCCCGAGAAAGAAAGCATGTGTTTCACAAAAATCTCAAACACTCTGGCCCACCT
This sequence comes from Tetracentron sinense, assembly GCA_015143295.1. Classification (NCBI taxonomy): domain Eukaryota; kingdom Viridiplantae; phylum Streptophyta; class Magnoliopsida; order Trochodendrales; family Trochodendraceae; genus Tetracentron; species Tetracentron sinense. The sequence continues at coordinate 25,915,114 of CM026567.1, read as the reverse complement.
ATTTATTAATCAAGACCAATTAAACGGGTGGGTCGACATCTCTTTAATGCAAATAGAAAAAGGTGCATAAATATAATTGTATAAGTAATCAGCAAAAGAGAATATTTGATGAGTGCATCCCATTAATTATTATTTTTTATTTTTTTAGTTTTATCATTTTTAATAGGTGCACCCAGTTTAATTTCATCTCCACTCAATATCCCATCTTTTTCTCACCTTCAAAGTAAAGCGCTAGTGAATAGAGAAAAGAGAAGAATAATCCCTAATTCTCAGATCTAACACCGAAAACTCTTCCTTCAACCCAACTTGACTCAACAACATTCTAAGCACATTTTCAAAATCTTCTCACCGCTGTAATTTTCTTTAAAAACTCACAAATTCTTATATTTTTTTTGATAACATTTTCATTCCCGATCATGATGGAAGTCCTACACTCCTCCATCTTTTAGAATTATTGACTGTAATAGTCATTTAGTTGATTCATCATGAAGGGATCCGAAACCCTTGACCAGATGGTATAACAACAGTTATAAAGGTGTCGGTTATAAGTAGCTAGAAAGGCACTGATTATGGGTGATTATCTCTATATAACAGAGATAAGAGTATGTAGAAAGTAACTCTCTAATAATTTCTATCACCCGAATCTGGTTTAAGGAGGGTCAACCTATATATGCTGATGGTTTACATCCACAACTGCCTCTTCTTAATGATCTACAATAATGATCCTACGTAATTCTTACAAATTTCATTCTCCTCCAAACTCTTTATCTTGTGCACCCACACCCAATAATGGCTTAGTCCAGACCCATCAGACCCAGATGCAGTCCCAGCCGTTTATTAACATATTTAATTCATCTCTTGTGGTTGAAGACAACAGCGAAGCCGTTTATTATTTATTAACATATCTAAACCAAAGTATCAACAATGATTTTTGGATGGATATTAAACAAGAATCCTTGAATTTCCAGAAACATAATGAGAAAAAAAAAATGTAAGTTGAGAAATCTTATGGGTTTAAGTAGGTAAATTAAAACAAGACACAGTTTCTAACAAATTTCAACGAACACCATTAGCTTAAGAGAGGAGATTTCATCAAAATTGTTCAAATAAAACCGAGAAAAAAATCAGCAGTTTCACTTTAAAGCCAAAACTTCCGCCAAAAGATAGAAATAAATAAATATAATGGATTTCAAGTAAGAATCATTTACGTACCTTCATCTTCCGGTAGAAGTTGGGCAATAGATCTGAACACCCCGAAGCAATTGAAAACGAGAAAGACGAGAAGAATAGCAAAGAAAGCCTTAGATTTTGCATGAACAGACTCCATTATTACTTAGCAGAAGTGTTTGTAAGATACCAAGCGCGGCTAGGTACGCTTAAAAGTACATGGCTACGCCGTCTCTATTTGAAAATTCGCCAGCGGTCGAAAAACCATCTTGCGTCGTTGTCAATTATGACTTATTGGTTTCTCTTTTGGAAAATAATCACCTCGGTCGGTGACGTAAGGTGGGGAGTCTCGGCTTCCACCTCTTGCCACGTGTCCCCCTTCTAACCTCATTTAACTGTGTTAAAGATTCATCTACCCATCCATCCATCTCCTTTAGTTTTTAGAGAAATAAAATAAAAAAATTAACTAAAGGGTTAAATAAAACTAACCTGAGTTAATGGGAGTAGTAGGGTCAGCTATGTGAGAGTGTGGAGGAATAGTCCCCTCTTCGGCCGACGAGGGGATTATTGCTCTTTTCTTTTAGCATGTGGTACCCTATCTAGTTTTTCTTTTTCTAAAAAAGCAAGGTTGGACTGCTTTACCCTACCCCGTGCGTGAATTTTAACTACAGTTAGTGTTAAAAAATGGGAATTGAACCAATGAGAAATGACCATTTGGTTACATAATTTAAACATGTTAAGTTAAGGGGGAGGTAGGGGGATCTTATCCCCCAGGTACGAGTTACAACTGCTCCACTACCAAGCTGACTTCTGACTTCTACTAACGTAGGTACATGATATCCAATCCTGTGGGGCCCACCAAAGAAAAAAGAAAAAGAGTTGAGCATATTTTTTTGTGCCCAATATGGCCCACCTGTCTGGGCGGTACTAAATTGCTTTTATGGTGTACCAATTTAGTATATCGCAGTTAGTGCGAGACAGCCCTATTCCTAAAGCTAGATGTAAATGGAGAGCAAATTATCTTTTTGGTATTTTGACATTTGATTCCTCATTTAAGTGGCACGTACTTTATGTTTTCGCCAAAATATAATATCGTAGACTAAACCAAACCCTTGTTTATTTCAAAAACATTTGTAGGTGGTGTGTTCTTATCGAAGATTTTGGATTTTTTTAGGGTAACATGGGGTGTCCCCAACCCATTTAGATCGAAAATAATCTCAAAGAATGTGTGCAATAACATGCAAATCACGATCATCGAGCAAGTCCAGGGGTGGGCTCGAACTCTGGATCGTGTAGGATACTGTCACAGCCTTTGTGTTGCACTTGGTGTTTTTGATTTTTGGTATTTCTATCAGATAAGCTTATTTTCAAAGGATTGGTAATCTACTTCTAAGTCTTACAATTATACAAGGTTCGGTGATTAGCCTAAGGAAACATAAATGTAGTCATTTAGGGAAAATTCAAGGATGACAAGACTTGAACCCTTGTTTAGAATATCAACATCTCTACCCTTTACCATTTGATCAAGGTGACAATTTTTTTTTTTCTTTTTTTTATTTCCGCTAGGTAAGCCAAAATTTTTTTCCCAGAAGTTATTAACCTACTTTCAAGTCCTACAATCATACGCGTCTCGGAGATCAACTTAAGCATACGTAACTTTAGTCATTTGGAGAAAATTCAACAAGTTGGCATCTTACAAAAATATTAGTATTTCTACACCAAAAAGTGTTGGTATCTAAAATAGCTTCAGATTGAGTACCTTTGCTGGATGCTCGAGGTCCCACCTCGGGCATCCACACATTAATGGACATGTGGTGATATACAGGGAAGAGATATCAAATGGGGAGAAGTCAAAATCATGGGGAGAAAATGAAATTATTTCTCCCCCTTTTTTATCGCCACATGTCCATTGATGTGTGGATTCCTGAGGTGGACCTCAAGCGTCCACCAAATCGAGGTAATCCGAAGCCATCTAAAACTATTTTTTGATCTAAAATTTTCTTCTTCTTGATATCCGTCGTTATTTAGTTAAGGTTAGTAGGGCATGAGTTAGATTAGTACAATGGTACCTTCAACTGACACATCTTAAAGATCCAGTCGACGGCTATGGAGCTATTTGATATGGTTCACCGGGAACAATTTTCCTTTCCCGGGAACAGAAACAATGCAAACGCATTTGACAACTCATTTTTAGGGAATAATTTAAGAATCATTTCGTTTTAGGCAAAATTTTAAGGAAACAAAAAAAGTTGTTTCTCGAAATTAATTATAAAAAACATGCATAAAATTAACGATATAAGCAAGAAAATTGATGAGATAGACGAGACATAATAAAATTTTTATTATTTTATAATACTTGCAAGTGTGTTGAGGAATATAACCATATTTAATGCATGCCTACAATAATCATGTCTTTTTTTTTTTTCTTCCAAACATTATTTTGTTATTTCTTTTGTCATTATTGCTTCTAACTAACAATTACTAAACACATTGACTATACAAAATTAATTATAAGAATCAAAATTTATAAGCATTAATTGTTTTTTTTAAAATGAAAGATTCATCGGCCTGTATAAGTCTGAAAGACTGGGTCCCCTGTGGGGTATAAAAGGTTGTCTTTAAACCACACCTCTTCTAGTGATGCGTCACCTCCATGTTAATGTGACAACATTTGGCTTAAAGTTTGGGCCTCACAAGTCGGAAGCATTATCCTTGAACCATCAACCTCTAAACAAAAAATATATAAGATGGCCTCAACCACAACCACAACCACAACCACAACTGCCTGTTAGGCTTCACCTGCTGATGGCTCTATCTGGAGAGTTTGACTAGCATTACCACCCTAAAATAGATTGCTAAGCAAATTGGCAATTCGCATTTCTAGTCGGAAATGGAAAACGGACACCAGTGTCAGCTTAGAAGCTGACACCAGTGAACTCATTGGTCCAACCCCCTTTTTTTTACCATCCATCAACTGTGGTTAGCTTCTTAGAGTTAAGCAATCTAACCATGCTTTTTGTAAAAAAACAAAAAACAAAAAACAAAAATACTTATTTTAATTTAATTAAGTTTAACCATGGTTAAACAAGAATTAAAAGGGACATGGGGACACTGCGGTCAGCTTAGAAGAAGACCCTGGGGTTGTAACGCCCCGAAATACCCCCTAGGAGTTTAGGGATATTTTAGGTGTCACACTGCGTACCTATCAAACCATCCTGTAATGCACAAGATAAAATGTAGTACTAACAACGATAATCAGAGCGCGGAAGCTATCATATATGCGGAAGCATAAACAAATTTTCATTTCTCCTGATGATCCAAAATAGTATTCTAAGTTAACATAAGTACAAGACATGTCTAAATCTAAGGTGGACAGGCCCACCTATCAAAATATCAAAATACACAAGACCCTCTCATACTCTCCCCTCAACAGTAGTCGAGGTATGGCCACGCATCGAGGTCTCGGTCCGCCTGAGACTGTAATGGAATAGCCGGCTCTCTCTCCTCTATATACTCTTCCTCGACCCAAGGCTCCGGGTCGAGGGCTCCCTCAGTACCTGCCGACATGAAAGTACGGTTGAGCATGGAATACTCAGCGAGTACAAGATACTAGTAGACCATAACAATAATAAAACACACAATAGTAATATCATACAAGCAGTAATAGAAACATCACAAAGAAACAGTATAGGGCATGACACAATACAAGCATCCTGACGTGCGTACATGAATGCGAAAACGCCGATAAAACTCATGCTTGAAAACCTCTGTCATGTCCCGGTATGCCTCGTAGAAATCATGTATGTGTGCATGCATGAATGCATGATCATCATCTTGTAAACTTCCATCTTGTAACTTGTGAGCCAGAGGCTAACACCCGAATCTCCCTGGGCTGCCAACCTCCTTGATATGCAATGCACTTGTGAGCCAGAGGTTAGCACCCGAATCCTCCCTGGGCTACCAACCTCCTTGTTATGCAATGCACTTGTGAGCCAGAGGCTAGCACCCAAATGTCCCTGGGCTACCAACCTCCTTGTTATGCAATGCACTTGTGAGCCAGAGGCTAGCACCCGAATCCTCCCTGGGCTACCAACCTCCTTGTTATGCAATGCACTTGTGAGCCAGAGGCTAGCACCCAAATGTCCCTGGGCTACCAACCTCCTTGTTATGCAATGCACTTGTGAGCCAGAGGCTAGCACCCGAATGCTCCCTGGGCTACCAACCTCCTTGACATGCAATATTTCTTGTTGTTTATTATATGCACATGCTCTTGAAATCACGGTTCATGCGTGCTCGTGTACGTCTCCATAGTGACAATCATGATAATGGAAATAACCAAAATATGACATTATAATTCAATTCATGATATGAACATAAGTAACGTAAGTAGTTTGCATAACATTTGATCAATTTATCACTTATAAGAACGCATGCATAAAACCCATTCCTATATTTCTTCATTGAGATCATTTATTCATGGTTTAGGTATTTTGTCAAACACTTTCATACATTATTCCTTAGTAGTTTATCTCATTCTTTTAAATGCATATTTTCCATTCAATCACACAATGGTAAGTTTGTTATTTGTACTATGCCCATCCTCCATTTTCCAATCCACAACCCACACATCATACATCACACATTCGGCATCCAATCGCCGTATCCAACCTCCATCCAAGCATCCCTACCCTTTCTTTATCTTGTTTATATTTATTATAGATGACACATTTTGCAAGGAATAAAACATACTAACAAGAATCATATTTCATAAGGAAAAACCTAGATTTATTGCTAGGGTAAGTTAGTAGGGTGTACTAACCTTAGATCAAGGCTTGATCCTTGTTAGAAACCTTGATTGAAGCTCCAACTTGAAAGAAGAACACCTTTGCTTGAAGGAGACTTGAGTTGGGGAAGAAACCCCTTTCAAAACGTACGTGAGATGGCTGCCCTAGCTTGGAGAGTGGCTCCCACACGAGCTTGAGCCTTGAACTTGAAGCAAATCCAAGTTTGAGGACGACCTAGGATGGTCCACCCCTTTGATTTCTTCCTCAATACCAAACCCGAGGTTAGAGCTTTCTCCTCTTCTCTCTCTATCTCTCAAAATGTCTAAGGGTTGTGAATGAGGGCTCAAAGGGTCGAGCAAACCCTTATGGGTAAGGGTTTAACACCCAAAAGATGAAAACGCCCTTACTGAAATTTCTGCAAGAACGCGAAGACCGAGCGATCGGTGGTTATGGCCGATCGATCGGTTGCCTACCGAGCGATCGGTGTTTATGACCGATTGATCGGTCAAAAACTCACTCTCTGGAAAATTTCCCCATACAAAATTTCTGACCGTGCGATAGCTACCGATTGATCGGTTATGGACTGATCGATCGCTGACTGGACCGAGCGATCGGTGCTCTGTATGTCTGGACTGTTTTGACCATATCTTTTGACTCGCTTGTCGGATTTCGACGATTCAACTTGCGTTGGATCCGTCTTTCGAAAACGAACATTTCTGAGGTTTCGGAATTTCCGATTTCTCCCTTATTTATTAATTAGACTACAAAAACGGTCAATTAGCTACGAAGGTGCTATTCATTAAGGATGAAAAAGTCCGGGGTGCTACAGGGGTCCTCTTCTCAGTCCTCATAAAATAAAAAACTTTTTGTGGGAGCACATGTTGACTTAAAATTTTATTACTAAAAGAGTGGAGAGTATGAAATTTTTTTAATTTCTGAAAGTATCTCTAAGAATTCATTAAAAAACATAGTAATAAAACTATACTTAAGGCTGCATTAAAGTCAAGCTAACTCGTGAGTTCGACTCGGCTCCTCTAAGCTAAGCTAAAACTGATATTTTAGGCTTGAGCAATTTTAATTCTTCCTTATACTTCTCCATTAAAAAAAGATTCCATATAATGAACCGATGACTATTCATGATATATATCAACTCGTGAGTTTGGCTTGGCTCGACTCAACTTGTTTAAGCCAACTTCAAACTGATTAGTTTTCAGTTCAAACAATCAAGCCAAACATTTATTTGAACTCAGAATGTTTACACAAACAAAGCTTGAGCTCGACTCTGCTTGATTCGGTACTACTCGAAACTTTCCTTGTTTAGGGCTCAGTTTTGTTTGAGCACGGCTTGACTCAAAGAACTATATATATATAATATTTCTTTCAATAATTTTTTTATATTAATATATGAGAATACCCTTTAACTTATAATAAATAAGTAGAAGGTAATGATAATTAACAAAAAAAAATTAAAAAATTAAAAAATTAAAAAATTAAAAAATTAAAAAATTAAAAAATTAAAAAATTAAAAAATTAAAAAATTAAAAAATTAAAAAATTAAAAAATTAAAAAATTAAAAAATTAAAAAATTTAAAAATTAAAAAATTAAAAAATTAAAAACAAAAACCCTAACTCTAACACTACTCTATTTATGAACTGAGGACTATACCCAAATTTGGTTTTTGTGTATGATTAGATTAAATTTGTATAGTTTCTTATATTCTAATTTAATAATAGATAATTTTATTAAAATTATTTAAATTGATCAACATTATCGTGTTAAAATTTTGTACAACTTCTTGTATTAAAATTTTAAAATCATATTTTATTAAAAGTTCTTGCTCGAACTAAACTCGATCAAGCTTGTTCAAGCCAAGCTCAAGCCAAAGTACTCGAGCATTGTCAAACCAAGCTCAAGTTTGGCCAAGCTCGGCTTTGTTCGAATACAACCCTGGCCAAGCTTGGCTTTGTTCGAATACAACCCTAACTGTATGTCGTGTGACTTTGTAGCTTTGAGGCATAGAGTAGATATTCCATGATTCTAGTATATCTATCCACATATTTGTGGATGGATATAAGGCTGTTGAATGGCAAGGCCTAGGTTTTACCAAGCTCGGCACACACTTATCAAGGTCATGTCCTAACCTGGCCTGAGCCCTTAAAGGGCTTAAATTGGCTAAGCCGAAGCTCTACTCTCAAGGGCTAGGGTCAGGGGTAAAAGAAGGGTATTAAAGATCATACATCGCTACTGGATATCAACCTAAAATCAACCATACCCCTTTATTTAGTCTTGTGACAAGCAATGCAACTCAAAGAGAAGCATGATGTAGAGACCCAAAACTTGTTTTTCTTGAAACTAGTGCACATTGAATGAAAATATGTAGATTTTGTTTAAACCACTACAATTAATGTTAATTGATATCTAAGAATGCTTAATTGAAGTTAATTGATGATTAACTATGTCTAAATACATCTATGTAAAGTTTTAACTAAAGTTATAAGTAATGTTTGATCACTGGTTAAGGTTTAAAGCAAAGAAAATGGTCAAAATAGGCAAAATTGCCTATATCATAAGAGAGATATTTTGGTCATTTTCCGTAATCCAAAATCTATGGAAATTTTAAGGTAGATTTTATATGACCTTAAGTAGATATGGTTCAAATTTTAGGTTAATCTGATAAGAATTAAATTCTATAGAATTATTCAAAGTTCAGTGGTAAAACTGTAAATAGAATGAATAGTAACCACGTGAATATTGTTATGTGAATAGTATATTTAACAATTCTAATCACTCTACAACTCTGGTATTGCCTATATAAAGACCTTAACTCATGGATTTTAGGTATTCTGTTATTCTAAAACTAATTAGAGAGAAAAATGGAAGAAAAACCTAGAGTTTCTCAAGGAGTTCTCATTAGAGAAGAAGTGAGAGAAAAGTTATTTTTGAGAGATGTAAGAGGGAAAATCAAAGGTTTTGCAAGGAGAAGAGCGTGAAGGCTTAGATCGAGCCAATTCTCAAGTGTTTGATTGTAGAGAAGCGATCGGGAGAGGTGAATATAGATTTTTTCCTATCAATATAATGATTTTTAATATAAACAAGGAGAAATAGTTCGATTTAAAGTAATAAAACAAGATCAAACAGGTAATGCTATATAAATCCATTATGGAAGATCTTTATGATTTGTTGAGATATTTTCCTTATGATTCTTATTATGTATATCAACAAGAGAAAAATAAATGATTTTGTAGTGTATGTATGATGGAGAATGGAGGAATGGATGATGATTGAATTTTGATTGAATGATTATGAGTTTGATTAGACTTTGTGACGTGTTATAAAATTAGGGTTTTATGAAATTGATGTTTATCAAAAATTATATACTAAAAATTGATACATGATTAAATAGAATTGTTTCATTATTTTATTGTTGAAAACCTGATAGAACATATTTTTATATTGATCAATTATGAGGAATTGTATATCCTTAAATTAAAAATAAAATAAAATTGTAAATGCTTAAATTGATGTATGATTGACAAATTGCATGATGATAGATGTTGGTTAAATCAAACCGTGAATTATAGTTGTGTAACTTAGGAGTATTATCATGACGGCGTTAGTAGTTATGATGAGCTTTCGAGAGCCCTTAACCAATAATTCTAGGTACGATTTAATTAATGACTATCATTATTTCACTCATACTCATTCATGAAAATAAATATGTACAACCATGATAAAGCAAGATAATAAGTATTATATAATACAAGCACACGAGTATAACTGTATAATTGAGTTTTGCACTGCCCGAGTACCAACAAGTTTAAGATCAAGATAAGACAAGTCGGATGCACCGGATAATATGCAGATAATTCGTATACACCGGAGAATGTGTAGACAAGCCGTATGCACCGGATAATGTGTAAACCATATGGTACTTCGGTAAGTATGGTATATGTTAGTCTCCATCCAGTATATGGGGTAAAGTTATCTTAAGTTATTGCATAGTGCATGTTGTTGAATACACTCATGAACAAGAAAGACAAATAAGATAAGTACAAGTGAACATGTATAAAGATTGATTAGAAATTATGCTTCTGCACTTTGATTTATTTATATGCTCATATGTATTGTTAAATCATGATTTATGCTTTATATTAATATTGTTATATTGTTAATTAGGAGTTTATATACGCAGAGTAACTTGTTACTCAGTTCGATGACTTTGTTGTCAACAGGTTTTAGGTTTAATATTTGTGCACCAGGACCTTAGGAAGAGGAAGAGTACAAAGAGGAAGAACAAGACCCAGCAGGTGATTATCCTGAGGGTGAATGGAATCTGGATTGTTGGCCATTTTCTGGGAATAAAATTATCAATATTTAGATTTGGGGTTCAAGACATTGTAATAGATTTAATTTTGGATTTATAGTTAAGCTGGGTTGATAGTTGGGAATCATGATGGATGATTCAAATTATTTATTATGTTTTAGTTTTAATTTGAGATAGTAGATTTGATTATGATTAATTAAAGAAAAATTTTGAAGTTCATATTTAAGATTGCCTTAAATGCTTTATGAGGAGATGTTATGATGATTTGATGGTTAAGTCACGTGTCAAAGTCTCATTTTAACCGAGTTGGGATTTTGGGGTGCGACACATGATAGAGTTATTATTTATTTTTATCCTGTTACTCATGGTGAAGTAGAATATTTTCTTAAGTTAAAAATAGAATAATTTGTTTGTTATTATATACTCGATATTTTATTGTGTTTTAGCCATATGCTTTTTCATTCCATATATATGTATATATATTATTTTGACACTGTATTAACATAATACATATATAAATCTTTTACGTATAGTACCCATAGCACTAATTTTGACATCGTTATAACATAAGACATTTTGAAACAGTATTGACATAAGACATAGTATTATCATATAGGTAATTTAGCATAGTGTTAATTGCTAACATAAAAGACATTATGACACAATATCAACATAAAACATAACTCTGAAGGGTGGACCAGTGGTTCTTGGGACTTACGCCTAATGAAGCGGAAGGTCTTGGGTTCAGCTTCTCACTCTCCCTTATGGGCCTGCCCCGCACAGGGTTTTCCTAGACTTTCTCAGTGTGGCAGGTTGCAGGCTCTCTTCGCACCCTCGGGGATTAAAGTGTTACTGACTCGAAGGGTTGAGGACACCCCGAGTTACCAAAAAACCATAAAACATAGTATTAAAGTTTTATTATGTAAAATATATATAATTAATATATGCATAGTATATAGATTTTATATATAATACACAATATTATACATGTCTATTATGGTGTGGTAGAGCATGTGGAGGGTGGACAATATGAGGCTTTATCCGGGCCCTCAGCCTTAGAGGGTTTTTGAAATTCAGCCCTATTAAATTTGCAAGTGTAACTAAACAAAACAAACAAAGAAACCTTAAATCTGTGAGTTTGGGAGGGCCGGGTATCCCATTGGAAGTCAGAATTACCACCCCTATCCACAACTTTCTAACCAGTTAATTTGGCGAGTTCCGGCATTGACACAACTTCATGTCCTTGTATAGTAATACGAAGCCTGAAGAGAGAAAAAGAAACTATACCATACAATATACATCATGTTTGAAAAAGTCAGAAATTCGAATTCTAACAATCCCAAACATGTCAAAGATGAGAACTTTCTTTTGTACCATTTTCACCAAAAACTGGTAGGAATCATAGTAAACGGAAAGAAGGTTCTAATAATAGACTTGCAAATGCTAATACATGTGACTACTAATAACTTTAAAATTAATTACTTGTACAATCGGTTAAAGTAACATAATAGTATCGTTGCTTTAATAATGTACAAGTAGCTATAGAATTAGCGCTACAAGTGACTACCGCATAGTGATTCCTGTCACATGCATGTGTCAAAGACAGAAGCTTGTGGCTTTAATGGTGGCACGAGTTGGGCCAGGTTTCTCCGGCGGGTATAGCTAGAATGCCTCTTACAGGATGCAAACGAATCAAACAAAGGACATACTGTTTGAACTTTGAATATGTTGGACTAAGAAAAATAAAAACTTTGAATATGGGAATTGCTTGTATTGGCCATGTGCCTGTTTGAATTTCTATAAACAGGATTCCAAGTTTAGAATGGGTCAATCCCAGGTACTGATATCGGGAAGCTAATGGTTCAGCTCATTTCGAAACCCATAAAGCGCTCAATATTAGAATCAATCTTGCTTTTGACTTTTCTGCAGAGAAAGCAGTGATCATGTACTTACTTTGGACCATTTCCAAATTCTGCCTGAATGATAGTTTCCACCTTATAACCAAAAAAAAAAAAGAAGGTAATCCCAGTTGGCGTTTCCTTACTTTATTTTGAGAGATAATCCCAATTAGTCCAGGGATACTCCTAAAGTGTACTCCCAAATATATTCCCAAATCTTATCCATTTATCTCAATTATAAACAGTTAGGATTAGAGCTGATGTGACATTAGAAAAGACAAAATAAGCCAATTCAAATCCTCACCCTTAGTGGTTGGTTATAAATGGTTAGGATTAGGGAGTATATTCTGGAGTATATTTGGGAGTACCCATACACTGACTCATTCTTAATACCCCCATTTCCTTTTGGATTTTGTATTCTCACCAGCAGACTTTAATCTTTTGCAAATAGCCCTCCAATTTAAATAACATCCAAAATAACTAACTAGTTGTTAACTTTAAAAACAAAAAAAAGATAATTCTAGCCTCTCTATTTGCAATTGTTGAAGTGCAATGTTAACCATAATTAGATGTCTATACGTTTGATAAAGGGGTGAGTTCAATTCTAGTGAGGAATGGGGTGCGAATGGGCTGGGCTGGGCGGGGCTTGGGCAGGAGATTTTATGACTTTTAAATTGGCTCGGCCGAAGTCATCTATAAGAGATTTTTGAGGCCTGACCCTAAGTAAGGATGCCCTCAACACAAATCAAAACACATTTACAAGCATGTTTTAAAAATAAATCCAATCTCAACCCTAGACCCTCGCCGAAACACTAGTCTATCCATTATGTAACGAAATGACTGTTCCTCATTGGTCCATGCCCCACTTTTAAAACACTCACCAACTATGGTTAAGATTCTCTCACTCCTAGGGTTAAGCAAATCAACCTTGATTTTTAGAAAATAAAAAAAAACCAAAAATCTTAATTTTATTTTAGTTAAGCTTAACTAGGTTTAAATAGGATTATAAGGAACACGATGAGATCGGAAATGTTCTTGTCATCACTACCAGACCAATATATCATCAACCACAACAAGAAGAGACTTGAAACCTCGAAAGGACTCAAAGTCAACTACGCTCAGCCAAGGCCAAAATGTCAAAGTAAAAGGTAACTTTTTTTATTTGTATTTTAATTTAGGGATTTGTTAAAGTTTTTAGACTAGTGAATTTAGTAATCTTCACAGTACATTTTTATCTCTATATTAATTATGAAATTGATTAAAATTAAGAGTAATTTAATCTTTTCACGTGGAGGCAAGTCATTAAATGCAGAAAGAAAGAATAGTTTAACTATTTTTTGTATTTTTTTATCTCATCCATTTAATGAGTTGTCTCATGTGAAAATTTGAAAGCGTCCTTATATTTAATATATCTATAGTGAAGGTTACCAAATTCATTAGCCTTGGTGAATGTTAACATTCCCCTTAATTTACTTTCGTATTTATTAACTGGTTTCAAATTGGTTGGGCAGGCAGGTGGTTGGTCTCTTATTGCATTTGGTTCGAGTAGGTAGAAATTTCTCGCCCGACCCCTAACCCTCGACTCTCACAAGTCGGGGCTAATATTTTAGACCCATGGGTTAGGTTTGGGTTTGTTTTTTAACCCATTTAAAATCGGTGGGTTTGGGTAGTGTTCCACATGCCTGGTGTGTTATAACACTTAACTAATTTATGTATTTATGTACTTAATGACTTTCAAGTTCAAAAGTTTTTATAAATAAAATTATAATTAGTTATATATTATGTTTGAGTTGGGGTTTTGGCCCATGCGTTGAATTTGTTTCAATTTCTTGACCTCTTATAAAAATGAATAAGTGTGAGTTGAGCTTAGGACTGTCGAGAGTCGAGCCAGCTTGATTCGACTCGAAGTGAGTGACCATGAACAAGTTTATGGTAGCCTGTTCAGCTGAGCCGATCCGAGCCGAGCCGAACCGAACAGATCTAGTGGAGTCAGCTTGTATACTAAATGAGCCGAATACAAACAACAGGCAACTCGGCTCGACTCAGTTCAATTAAACTATTTCTTAGTAACAAAAACCCCTAGCACTACAAATATTTCATGACTTGGGATCTTCTCTTGAAACACGCCACATAACCCCTTGCATGCTAACAGAGACATGGATTTGTGTGCACAAACTTGATATGCGTGTGCAAAAGGTAGGTGGCGTGTGTTCCAAGTAGTGTTGTAGTCTCCTCGCCAACACCAACCGGAGAAGATCCCAAATCATATTTCATATAAGAATATAGCATACTTAATAAATAATTTTTAGAAGAGTGCCAGCCCCATACTCATTTAGTTAAAAAAAATTCAACATACCCAGAGTGGGTACAACAAGTGGTGTTGCTACCCTATAAGATGGTGTGACACTTGTTTCCACCACCTTGCGTCTACCTTCTAAAATATCTTTTTTAAAAAAAAACTAACCTTCTATCTTCCTCTTAACGTCCTACCCATATGGCTTGGGAGCAATTCTTTCCATTCAAAACAAATATCCTCGATCTCCCATTCATTCTCTCTTTCAGTTTTCACTTACAAAGCCAACCATGAGAATGCGTGTTGATATGAACAGCTACCAAACCCAGCCGGCCTAATAACAGTGGAAGATCTGTAGTCAAGTCTATGCATTAGGAGACATGGTCATCATTAGATCAACCAAATGCTAGGGCATATCTTGAATTGCAGGATTTTCGTCCTGCTTAGACAATTCTAAACTGTCTAAAGGTACAAAAGAACACATAACATTAGATGCTCAAGCTTGTGAAAGTGCTGGATCTTAAATGTCCCGAAACTTAAGAGTTCTAAGCCTTCGAAAACCTGACAAAAGAATACAGCCTAAACCACAAATTTTCACCACATTGATTTTGGAACAAATGGTCAATTCTTTTGCTGAGACTATAAAGCTTGTTAGTGGTTAGGAAATTCGAGTCACTTTATCAAATTTTTTAACACAATTAATTCTTACCATCATGATATTTTAAGCCTTAACATTTTTTATGAGATTTGAAATCATCCATTTTGCTGTTAGGGGAATTGCAAACCAAGAGATGAAAAGTATGGAACATTTAGTTATCAAAAGAAAATGCATACTGTCAAAGGACAAAACTTGTAAAGTGCCAGACTTTATAAGTCTCAGCAAAAGATCTGGCCCTAAGCGAAAATGAGTGAATTATGAGCTGTATTTGATCAAGGTAGAGAAATGTTTGGATGATGATCACAACAGTATGCTTTGGAGCCATGAAAAATCCAAGTTCATGCCTAAAATATGGACAGTTTGTCAAAACCACATTCTCGTGTACAACTTCAAAAAGACACTATCAGACCTAAACCACAAGCTTGGTCTACATTTGCATTATGTGTAATGGGTGTTGCAACAAACAGATAGAAACACAAGTCCTATGAATAATTGAGAAATTGCAACAAACAAATAGAAACACAATTTCTATGAATAATTGAGAAATAAAAGCAGGACAATCAAATAACCAATACAAAAGGTTTACGTGGTTCGTGATGTTGTGTAACTATGTCCACAGGTGAAAATAGATCCAGACAGCTTCCACATTATCAAAGATTTGTCATAATAAATGCCTAGCATCATATGAATAGAATCTAAACCCTACTCCAAATAGGAAACCAAGTCTTAATAAGAACCATATTGCATCACATAGCAAGGGAAACTAGATGCTAGTTTTCCATTTCTACTTTGGAGGAAACCTGTGAAACCAGTTTCCAGGTTCCCTCTTGCTACCCGGTTTGAGGTTGTTGGTCTGTCCAACTTCCGTCCTGTCACCCAATTCGGTTTTGAAATATCTAAACTCTGATGCATGTCACTCATTAGAGACTTAAATTGCTCGAATTGGTCTATAAACTCACATGGCAATCAGCCAATCACACGTTCAAGTATATTACTGATTTCAAATAGAAAAGCACAAGAAAGGAAGCAAAGATGCCTAGTAAATTCAGGTCAAAGACAGTCACTGAACAAGTAAGCAAGCGAAACCTATAAGCTATAAAGCAACTTAGGAAATTTTTATACTTAGCTATGCAAGTTTTAAGAAAAACCAAGACTGAGTTGCACCACTTTAACTCTTCTGCAAACAAGAAGAGTTCGGAGGACTGGCAAAAGCTAAGATATCTTATTAGGCAAGCTTCATGTGTCTTCTGAGATTTCCGGTGAGTAATCTACTGTAACATTGCACTCTTCTCCCTCTTTGCCGACTACTAGAGAAGAAAAGGTGTTTGATGTCCCTTCTCTGAAAGTGCCGCCAGATTGGATGGATAGAGGAATATCAGCCATTGCCTTGGCCCTCACAAAATTATCCGCTGAGTAGGGTGCATGAAGCGGAGGGGCCTTCATCTGGGTCTTGCCTTCAAGAATCCTCACCACTTCAGACATGGTAGGGCTGACTGTAGGGGATGGATTAGTGCATAACATTGCAAGCTCTAATAGTGTCAGTGCTTCTTTCATCGAGTAATCATATCCCAAGATTGGATCAATTAGTGCTATAAGATTTCCCTTCTCTTGTAAATCATAGGCCTGCAGTTTGACACCAAAGCAAGTGAGTTTAAGGTGTAAAGAATATGCAGAATCTGTCAAATACATGTTTTTGGCAATCAGTAATCCACATATTCATCTACTATAGCGGGTATACTAATACATTACGATATATATAATTAGTAGAAAGTAGGACTCATTTAGGTTTACTTACCAAATCTAGAAGGTAAATGGTACAACATATATAATTAGTAGAAAGTAGGTCTCATTTAGGTTTACATACCAAATCTAGAAGGTAAACGCTCTCTGCCTTTGGCTTATATTTCATGCTATTCTTCCCACTCAACTTCAAGTATAACACTCCAAAGCTGTAAACATCCGCTTTGTTTGTTAAATAACCCCGTGTGGCATACTCGGGGGCCATATATCCACTGCACAAATTACCACATATTAAGAAATATAGGTAAAAAGAGATGGTTTTGTTTTTGAGTTTTGCATCTTGAAAATGATAGTTCACAAACCAATTTATTACTTCTGTTTGAATGTATTACTCTGACAAGGTAAGACACAAGCTAAGAGCAAGGTATAGGGTACGTTACTTGGTTCCTGCTATTCTGGTGATGACATGCGTTTTTTCCCCTTCGTAAAGCTTAGCAAATCCAAAATCAGATATTTTTGCATTGAGATCTTTGTCAAGCAAAACGTTGGCGGGCTTAACATCCCTATGGACAATCTTCAGTTTGGATTCTTCATGGAGAAAAGCCAGACCTTTTGCTATTCCAAGACAAATCTTAACCCTGGTTGGCCAGTTTAGTCTTGACCTGAATTCCTCAGGACCTGGAGATCACCCAATCTGTACCTTTTATAATTCCTAAACTAAGACTTAAAAGTACTTTCACAGAATAAGCTTGTACAAGTTTTTACCAAATAAAGCATGCGCGCCAGGGAATTATTTTCCATGTACTCGTACACAATCAGGAGTTGGTTTTCTTCAGTACAGCATCCCAATAGTCTTACAAGATTTGGGTGTTGCAGAGCAGAAATAGTGCCTATTTCATTCACAAACTCACAGACACATTGCTTCGATTTTGGTGAGAGCTGCTTCACTGCTATTGCCACCCCATTTTGAAGTACACCCTACAAGAAACAAGGAAATGACAATTTTTGCGTGAGTAGTAATCTGAGAAGATTTAGGATTCCAAAACACCAAGTTGGAAGTAGAAGACCTTGTAAACAGGCCCAAAACCTCCTTCACCTATCTTGTTTGCAGAGCTGAAATTTTGAGTGGCAACTTTTATTTGCCGGAAATTGAAAAATCCTTCTGGGAATAATTCAAGATATTTTAATTCTGTTTCAAAACAGCAACCATCAAATATAGAATTTGTCAACAGAAGTATGTAAAACTCTTTGTATAAAAGTGCATTAAATCATGGGGAAAACGATCACAGACGTGCGTGGAACTTGTGCAGGGAGGCATTAAGTGTATATGGTAGAATTATTGATTACAATTTAATCCTTCTCACCATCACTAGGCAATTTTATGACTCCAAGACAACCCATTTTCCAAATGATAACTAAAACCAAAACAAGGAGAAACACTGCAGATCCTGCAATCCCAGCAATAATTACACCAGAAAGCTTTCCGCTTTTTTGGACTGAATCAAGAGACATGTTTTTTTTGGTCTGTAATGAAGAGACATATTAGAGTCATCAGAAACATTGAAGACGGATACCAACAAATGTGGAAAAAGAAAAGGAATATAGAGATGGGTAAAACTCTACAAGGAGATACTGCAATAGCTGATATAAGAGGACCCGGTTGCTGTGCATTGGAAACAGAGCCTTTGCCAGCCCAATAGAAGTGGATCTCCAGAAGGTGGTCACTCACAGCAGCAGGGAATTCCTTATAGAATTCTTTATTCAGACCCCCCACAGATTCTTTGATACTGAAATTCGAGAGTAAAGTCTCATTTTGCAATAATAATCTGCTTTAGAGAGGAGTGCCACTGGTATAGTAGGAGGCTAGGAGCATTACAAGTATATGAATGGATTAATTACCTGAATTTTCACATTGAAAACACGCTCCCCTTTTTCCTCTGTGAATACTATTTCGGCAAAGTGGTCTCACGATGTAATTTCCATTCTTCAAACAGAATCCATAATATTTCAGAGATAAGAGGTGAAATGCGTGCTGTTGAATAGAGAGCCATATTGACCATGGAAGGGTCAAATGTTCTGTTCACTATGTAGCTGCTTTCAGAAGAAATCTCTCCCATACTACTATATCCCCAATTTTTGTTTGGACTTAGATAGAAAGTTGATGCTCCATGGCGTTGTGTATCAGCTTCGTAAATACTACCATTGATGGGAGCCTTCTCACCACCACAGTTTATGTACAAGTAATCATCTGCATTAAATATGATAGCCATCAGGCAAATTTTTGTTGAGAAACAATTCATCTCAACTGGCAGTAGAATTGACAAGAACGCCTGCAACAACCATATGCATGACTAGCGGTCATATTCAAGAAAAAAGCAGGGTTTCTTTTTCAATGTTAGTGGAAGGTGCTGCTTATGTGTTAGGACTGCAAAAATATTACACAAACAAAATGCAAATGAACATAGGTGGATAATGGCCTCACCCTAAAAAAAAGTTGGTAAACAAATATAACTCAACAAATCCATTGATATGCACCATCCATGAGCAAGGCCATCTATGGGTAATGGGATGGACATAATCCTAAATTTTTTTTTTTTGGAAGGTCACAATCCTAAAATCTTACCATTTAAATACTCATAACAGTTGGAGAAAGGGTTTACAGATTTAGGTTTAGAGATTTAGGTTTCTTAGGAAAGAATAGAGATTAGGGTAAATTACATAGTTAGGGATAGAGAACCCTATTTGCTTCTTATAATAAGAGAACATTATATATATGCCCTTTTACAAATATACCCTCAATATTACATATATCAACACTCCCCCTTATGCTGGATCATAAACATTAAACATGCTTTGTAGAACCCCGGATCTTGAAGGTATGGTCGTGAATAGTGTTTAAGGCGTAGAGCCTATTGTAAGGTCTTGAACAGTTATCAAGCTAATGAGAACCCTGGTTGATAAATTCCAAGTGTATGATGTTTGATGACATGTGAAAAAAACCTTAAGATTTGTTTCCTTAAGTATATGGGTGTTGGGATGATGGAGTAAGAGTATAGAATACTTTAAGTGTCAAATAAGGTTATGCTTTAGCATCACCCTTAACTTTAAGTAGACCTAGTTCTCTCACCGCTGATTGGAATCGAGCGATTCTTGAATTTTTGGAAAGGTATTTGAACCCTCTTCAAGGTTCATGTTTATCATTTTTTCAGATTTTGAGTCGAGGTTGTGTTAAAAGTCTGATTTCCGAAGTTAGATCTGCTGCAAATCTGGGTTGCCGCAATCCATTTCAAACCAGTCAGCTTTAGGGGCAAAATGGTCCAAGAATAAAGAAGAATTGGAATTTGTGCAAAACATAAAAAGTTGTTCTCCTTCGAATGAAGAATTCAATTGTCAAAATCCGACGAGCGAGTCAAAAGTTGTGGCCAATATACGAAAGTGCAAAAATCTGGAAAGTTTCTACAAAAGTTGCGATCGTTCGTAAACGACCTACGAACGATTGTAGACGCGCTACGAACGATCATAGAGTCTCTACGAACGATCATAAAACCCCAAAAATGTTGTAAACTCACTGGACAAGCTACGATCGATCGTAGGAAACCTACGAACGATTGTAGGAGCGCGAAATCAACTCTTTGATGCATGGATTTTTAGGGTTTTCACCCCTTTGCCTATAAATAGAAGATCATTTTGGGGATTTTGGGTTATCCTAAACCTAAAGAGAGTTCTTAGAAGGAGAGGGAGAAGATTTGGGAGATTTTCAAACAGAGTTTTGGATTCAAGAAGAAGAAGCTCAAATCAAGCTCCCACAAGCTTGGATTTCTACTCAAGGGTTCTTCTTCAACCTAGGAATTGATCCAAGAAGTAAGTAAACCTACTATCTATCTTTGTTAGCATACTAAGATTAGAAAGATGATGGAATGGGTAAACTATGATGCAAATAGTAAATGTGGATCTTTGGGTAAACTAGATTATGATTAAATGAGTAATAAGGGTTTATGATTTGGGGGTTTTTCAATAAGAGGGTTAACATAGCTATAATTGCAAGTGAATGTTAATATCTCTAAATAAATCATGATTTTAAGTATGATGTGCTGAATTAGGCTTAAAAGCCATGGTCTTGATGATGTGATGAAATGAATGGAAATATGCTATGTTCTAGAATTATCCAATGATACTACAATGCTAATATGTCTAGTATGAACTTGTATAAATTGGTTAAAGCTTTTTATATATATATTAGGATGCTCACAAGCACTCCACGCACGATAAGTTTGCATGATCGAGGTTTTCGCATAAGCATGTATTTCAAGAGTCATGAACAAGGTTTTTCTAAGGCAATTCATAAGAAAGAAGCATAAGCATTTGACAAAGCCAAACTTTGGGTTGGTATTTCTAAGATCGGTTACTTTATGCTCACAAGGATTAAGTCTAAGATTTTGCATAAACTCTAGGGATCATAAGTCTCGCAAGGCTTTTCCAGAATTCATAGGAATTTCATAAGTCTAAGATCTTGCATATGTCTCCAAGGATCATAAGCTCACAAGAACAAGCTCACAAGAAGTTCACAAGCTCACAAGAAAGAAAGCTCTTAACCTTATAAGAAAGGTTATAAGAACTCGAATGCTCACACGAACTCATAAGAAAACACGAGGCTCACAAGCATTCATAAGAACTCATAAGCATGCATAAGAGGGTTTGTTTTCCATGAAAAGAACACGTTTTATGAAAGGTTTTCCAAGATAGGGTTTTAAACATGAATTTTATGATTAGTATTCCTTTACGCAATTGTATGTAATATTATAATTATGATAGCACTATTAGCTAGTAGTTTTGGCTCGCTGTGTATTCCATGCTCAACTGTACATATTATGTTGGCAAGTACACGTGTTCCCTTTGACATCTACAACCAGGAGCCATGGGTTAAAGAAGAGTACGAGGAAGAAAGAGATCTGCCTATCCCATTGCAGCCACAGGAGGATAGAGATCTAAACGTGTGGCCATACTTAGACTATTGCTGAGTGGAGCGATAGTGAGATTCATTTTGTATTTTGATAGGTGGGCATGTCCACCTTTACTTTTGGGTTTTATATTGTACAAACTTGGAATACATATTATTTATAGAAAATAAATTTTTGGGTTACACTTCCGTACTTTGATTTAAGCTTCCGCACTATTGATGATTATATTATGTTATACGTTGGGTATTATTACAGGATGATTTGGTATCGGATATGGCACATCACGAGCCAAAGTATCCCTAACTCCCAGGGGGTATTTTGGGTTGCGACATGCTTAACTTGATAGTAATATCCTGGAGAATGGTGAAGTTGTCAGCAAGTTGTTGAGAAGACGAAACATGCTGAAGAGATAATGAACAATCTCGAATTCTCTCTCGGAGAAAATGAATATCAACCTCAATGTGCTTCGTCCTACTTTGTCCTCTCATGAAGTACAAAATTAGAGGCAATCTTCGCGGCAGCCTCATTACCACAATATAAGGTCATAAGGCCTTTAACAAGAAACCCTAACTTGGAGAGAAGTAAACGAAGCCACAGAAGTTCACAAGTGCCAAGAGCAAGAGCCCGATATTCTGCTTTGGCACTAAAACGAGAAACCACAGGTTGTTTTTTGCTCTTTCATGCAACTAAGTTGCCTCCAAAGAAAGCACAATAGTCAGAGGTGGAGCGACGGTCAGCAGCAGATCTGGCCCAATCGACATCTGTATAACCGGAGATTTCAAGATGACCATGTGAGTGATATACAAGTCCACAATTGGGTTTAGACTTGATTTATCGGAGAATACGATGAACAACAACAATATAAGAAGCACGAGGAGCATGCATGAACTGACTAACTTGTTGACAACAAATGTAATATCCGATCAAGTGAGGGTGAGATATATCAAGTAGCCCACAAGACGCTGATCAGGAAGAAGATCACCCTCACTATCATGCAAAAAAAGCTTCAGATCCATGGGAGAATTAGCGGGTTTACACCCACTCATACTAGTATCGCTCAGCAGATCAAGAGCATACTTTCGTTCTGACAAAAAAATTCCCTTCTCAGATCGAGCAATCTCCAGATCAAGAAAGTATTTCAGATAACCTAGGTCTTTGACATCAAAGGTACGCCCCAACTCATGCTTAGCATCAGAGATGAAAGTAGATTCATCACCAGTCAAGATGATATCATCAACATATACCAAAAGAATAGTGCGGCCTGAGGCACTAGAATGGATGAAGACAATATAATCAGAGTGACATCCCTGAAAGTCATGCTAAGAACTAAAGCAATGGAACTAAGCACGAGGTGAATGCTTCAACCCATTTATAGACTTCCGAAGTCTACAAACCTTCTTAGACTCCCTCTGAAGCAGGAAACCAGGAGGAGGGTCCATATATACCTTATCGGTGAGATGCCCATTAAGAAAGGCATTCTTGATGTGCGACTAATAAAGAGGCCAACTCTTATTTGCCGTAAGAGAGAGGACACGAACATAAGTCAGTTTGGCCACAGGAACAAAAGTAACATCATAGTCAAGCCCATAGGTCTGAGTAAAGCCGTGGGCGACAAGACGGCCTTATACCGTGCAATACTACCATCAGAGTTATGTTTGACTGTGAAAACCCAACGACAGGCAACAGGTTTCTTACAAGAGGGAGGAGGAACAATATCCCAAGTATGATTTGATTGAAGGGAATTCATCTCTTCAACCATAGCATCCTTCCACTCAGGATGAAGAAGAGTAACACAAACAGACTGATATAGTCACAGTATTAATAGCGGAGAGGAATGTCTGGTATGAGGGAGAAACAACCTGATGACAACATACTTGGTAAGAGGGTAAGGAGTAACACAGGAACGAACACCCTTACGTTGAGCAATAGGCAACTCAAGATCAGAAGCAACAAGAGTAACAATAGGAGAAGTATAAACAAGTATAAAAGAAGGTGAAGAAATACCTAGTGGAGTGGCCTGCGGGGAAGACTGTGGTAGAAGCGCATTGGAGAGAGAACCAGGCGGCTATTGGCGAGAGTATGTGGGCAACTTCTTCTGCTGTGGAAGATCCCATGGAATAGGTAAAGGTAAAGAGACAGCAGGCACAGTAGGAGCAGGAGAGAAATATGGTATTGTCTCGAAAAAGGTAACATCAAGAGAGACAAATAAACGAGACTGTGGATCATAACATCGATAGCCTTTGGATGTGCTAGAATAACCAACAAAGACACATCTTGCCTTATCGTCCAATTTCAGACAACTGGGGCAAAGATATTGGGCAAAGTAGGTACAACCAAAGATCTGTGGCTCAATGAGAAAAATTGGAGCCTGAGAACAAAGAAGTTGATATGGTGAGAGACCATCAAGAATACGAGAAGATGTTTGATTGATGAGGAAACTAGTAGTGAGAGGGCTATAAACCAAAAAGGATTAGGCACTTGCATGCCTCGCAACAAAGAGTAACACCCATCCATAGACCAAAAAGGATTAGGCACTTGCATGCCTCGCAACAAAGAGTGAGTAACACCCACTAAATGACGATTCTTGGGCTTATCAACACCATTTTGTTGTGGTATGTAAGGACAGGTACGCTGATGAGCAACACCATGAGTGTGAAGATACTGGACAACAGGTGCAGAGAGATACTCACCACAATTATTAGATCGAAGGGCTTTAATAAGACCACCAAACTCGGTAACAACCATAGCATGAAATTCTTGGAATTTAGAGAACACCCCACCTTAGACTTAATAAGTTTAACCCAAGTAACCTGAGTGTAATCATCAATAAAAGTAACATAATAGCGAAAACTATCACTAGAGGTCACCGGAGATGGACCCCAAACATCAGAATGAACAAGCTCAAAAATGCATGTGAGAAAGATAAACAATGCAAACATGTTTCGTAAGCTCATAAGTATCACATTGAAAAGTAGATGAAGAACCCAATTTACTAAAAGTAAGAATCAAATAACACAAAATCTTAGATCCAACATGCCCAAGCTTGGCATGCCATAAACGACAAGTATCATGAATAGCATCAACAGAGAAAGGAAAAACAGAAACAGTAGCAGTAGTAGATTGGACACGATCAAGAGCATAATCTGTGTTGAGGTAGTACAATCCACCTATTTCCATGCCTCTACCAACAATCCTCCTAGTAGTCAGGTCTTAAAAAAGACAATGAAAGGATAAAACATATCACAACAATTGAGTTTGGTAGTAAGACTACTAATTGAAAGAAGGTTAGAAGATAAACGAGAAACATGTAAAACATGAGATAAAGAGAGAGATTGAGATACAAGAATGTGTCCTACACCTAAAACAGGAGTAATGGAACCATCGGCCAAGCGAACCTTGACAGCAGGAGATGGAAGTGAATAAATGGAATAACCCTATGACTCACCAGTCATATATGATTAGTAGCTCCGGAATCAATAACCCAGTAGGGGAAGAAGATGATGTAGTGGCAGCATAGGCCGAGGGAGCATGGATACCTGAGGCAGCAAGTGAAGATGAAGCAGCAGTATCAGAGTTACTTTGCAGACGGAACTCAACGTGGATCATCTCAGCAACCTGAGCTCTCAAGGACTCTATCACCACAATAACTGAGGTTACAGGCAGAGGATCAATAGCAGGAGTCGTAGCAAAATGAGCAGCAAGATGAGACTATAACCCTCAGGCGCCATGCAGATGAAAACATGATCACGATAATGTCCCACTATACCACAGTGAGGACAGGTGTAACGCCACAGAATTTTAAAATAATAAAATTATGCGTGGTCCTTAACTGGGGTAAATAATTGAGTGTTCTGCGTGTTTTGTATCCGATCGGAAAATTAGTGGGTTTGGCAGTTTTCTTCCGATTACTTTTTACTGTCAAAACTCATCATTTCCCCTGAACATTCGTATAGTAGGTGTCGGACTGTCCCTAGTTCGGTCAACTTGTCGTTTCAGTTCCGTCGCATATCGATTCACGAGACACAGGGGGTTTAAATGTAAGAAAATCAAGAAACCAGGAATTCCAGATTTTTGGAATTCAGTTTGGGACTCCATAATTGTTGGGGCTTATATAGAAATCCGTGCGGATGGTATCACAGCATATCGTTCGGCCGTGAGGAATGGACCGTCTGTCATTTCGGCAATTAATCATCTCAAACGAAGAAACGGCAGTATATTTGTGTCTAAAATAAGGAAGTTAGTGGGTTTTGCAGTTTTCTTCTGGACTAAAGTACAGCTGTTAAAACTCAATATTTTTTCCTAAAATTTTTCCAAGTATTCCCTCAAAGGTATCTTTCTTTTTATGGAATGCATCTTTGAATAAAATTCGTACTTCTGATCACTTAAAGAATAAGGGTGGAGGATAGCGAATCTTTTTTTTTGTGCCTCCAAGTAGAGGAAACGGTTGATCATTTGCTCATGCACTGCCCTATTGTGAGTGTCATCTGGGGTTACTTTCTCTCCCGAGTTGGGGTGGTTTAGGTCTTTCCTTCTTCCTTTTAGGATTTCTTATCCTGTTGGTCTTTGGCTAGTGCAGATGGTGCCAAAAGGGAGATTTTAAAGGTTCTACCTGGGGCCATATCATGGTCAATATGGCATGAAAGAAATAGGAGTCTTTGACAACTCCTCATCTTCTATTTCTAATATTCAAGCTCAAATCCGCCTTTTGATCTTTGAATGGGTCTCAATTCGGAATGGTGGGGTAGATCTAGGAGCTGTGTTGGTGTGATGTATGGCACAGTTGTGAATCTGCCAACTGTCCTAGTGGGAACTTCTTATGTTACATTACTGCTCTTTAGTTTACGATGTCGTGAACCTTTACTGTATCATAGTTTGCTTTCTTGTACTTTTTTTTGATTAATATAGATTCTTGATTACCGATTAAAAAAAACTTTAAACAAAATTAAACACCTATTAATATCAGAAATAGCAACTCCCTAAAACAATAGTAAAGTAAATTAGGAAACTAAACAAATAAGGACCAGGGGTCCTAACAAGTAATCAGTTCCATCATCTGAACAAGGATTTGCAGAAAAATTTCGGCAATAACCGCAAAAAATGGCAAACAAAGGGGAGAAAAAAGTATGTCAAACGCTCAATACTTCTCCAAATCATGCGAAACTTGTTGCAAACATTCAGGAATTAATATATAGATTAATCAATACTAGAAGGATTCCACAAAATATACCCAAGAGATCGCACCAAACAGTTTTGCGAAACTGAATTTTTTCGAAAAAATTCTGAAAATGCATGAAAACAGATCTAGTGGCGTCAAAAAAATTCCACGAAAATCACCACAATTCTCTATAAATGCCGATCTATCAAATGACATGATCGAAACTTATTGACAAAACAACTCTGACAGCCATACGACTGACGTTAGCATGACCTCATGCTGATGTCAACACATTTTCGGGAACTTCCTCCTGCATTGGCTGCCCTGGTTCTCCTCTTTGGCTCTGATACCAAGTTGGTTTGAATGAGTTAAGTTTAGGGTTTAGATTTAAGATTTCTAGGTCTAGGGTTTAAGAGAAAGAAAGAGGAAGAATAAGAACAAGAGATTGTCTTTCTCCTATAGTTTATTATTCATACTCCACTAATGGTATACTGTTAGTATATAAGAGATACTAATAGTATACCCAAAATACAGTGTATAAGACTTATTCAACATGGAATACTCAGCTAAGCATTCACCCAAAATTATCATGCTAGAATTTGAAAACAATAAAACAAAAATTGGGAAGTTCGAAAAATAGTAGAAATAACTCAGAACTGAAGCATTTAAGCACAAAACCCCCATAACAAAAGTTTTGTTCATTGTTCACTCAAGGGGTGATCCTTCTAAACGGTGTCCCTACTCTGCCTTCTTAAAGTCAGAGTCCAAAAACTGAACCCAGTAGAGTCCAAAAACGTTGTTTGGAATGGGGGCCATGGTCTAGATCCTATGCAACTGACTACACTGAACCCAGTAGAGTCCAAAAACTTATCCGAACCATATCTAGGGCTTTCGGACTCCAAATCAGTGCCTATTTTTACGTGATCTTTAAATTTGGTCAGAATAGCCTATAATAAATTGGAAATCTTCCAAAAAGAAGAAGATGGTCTGGCAGTCAAAAATCACTTGGGGTTGCACAACAACCCTAAAATTGAGCCCAAAATTAATTTCATTTTCCCCAAAATCCAAAGGCATAAATTGATGTAGATTTCAATTTTCATCCTAATCTAAATTCGATTGGGCCTTGATCAAGCTTGTACAAGATTTGCATGCAAATAGAGGCATGATCGATGATTAATCTAAGTCTGATGGGAAATCAACAAGGTTTAATTATTTCTCTGGCTGGAATAAGGTTTAGAGCTCACTTATGATGGATTTCCCATTAGTCATTGATTTTTAACCGTATTTTAATAAAAATAAAATTTACAACTCCACTAACATAGCAATCTATCATCACCATGATCCACTAATTAGCCACATGCATTCATAATCAAATCATAACTATACTAGAGAAAATTAGCCCCATCTCCACATTCATGCAAATCTCCCATCAAATCATATAAAACATGAATTAAGAAGAAGAATGATAATGTAAAACAAAACTTGAAATCCTAATCTAAGGATTAGAGTATTACACACCTAATATCACCCGATGGATAACAATGAGATCCACCCAAGTAAAAATGAAAAGAGAATGAGGACTATCCTCCTTTATAAATCTCCCATCAAATAGTTCCTTTTGATTAACTCCTTTAGGTAATAAAGTTAATTCAAAAGCAATTCCTCCTGATTTTTAATAAATTTGAGAGGGTGTCTTTAGGTTATCCAAGTCTCTATTGCAGACCCCCTTTCAACCCTTTTTATAGAGTCAAGAGGTCCCCATTGAAGAAATTCTAAAAAAATTGGCAATTTCCCAAAAAACAAAATGGGAAACTAATCCAGGCCACCGTTTCAAACGGAAACCCTCCAGCTAGGGTTTCGAAATTCACTTCGTGTGTTGCTAAAAGGGACCCGGATCCAAATTTCAAACAGATTTGGGTAGGGTCGTCAATTCAAACGGCGGCCAAACCTTCTATTAAAAAAACAGTTTCTAAATGAATTTAATTTCAAAAAAAGACAACGGCAGCCCTCCAGTTTCTAAATTCACTTTGCGTGTTGCTAAATGGGGCCTGGATCTGAATTTCTAATAGATTTGGGTAGGGATGCTGTTTCAAAGGGCAGCCAAACCTTCTATTTTTAAAAAAAAGTAAAACAGTTTCTAGATGTATTTAGTTTCGAAAAAGGCAAAAGGGTGGGGCCCAGGACAGGCCTCCGTTTGGACACTGTCTGGGGTCTCCCAAATTTTTTTTAACTCACCTTTGAATACCACGTGTCACCTCCCAATTCACCGAAAACTTGTTTTCCTGCTTTAAAGCTCATTTTAACCCCAAAAATAACCCAAATTGAAATGAAAATATGCTAAATGGGCCCGAATCTGAATTTCAAATAGATTTGGGTGGGGAAGCCATTTCAAAGGGCAACCAAACTTCTATTTTTTTTAAAATAAAACAGTTTCTAAATTTATTTAATTTTGAGTAAAGGCAAAAGGGTGGGGCCCAGGACAGGCCACTGTTTGGACCTTGTCTAGGGCCTCCCAATTTTTTTAAACTCATCTTTGACTACCATGTGTTGTCTCCTAATTCACCAAAAACTTGTTTTCCTGCTTTAAGCTCATTTTAACCCCGAAAATAACCCAAATTGAACTGAAAATATTTCAAATTAATTTGAACAAAATGGTAGCCTTTTTTTTAGCTCGAAGGGGTATTTTTTCCCTTAGGGGCACTCTCGATCACCTTTGCCAAAGTTGGAGAAAGTTATACTGCTTTTCTAGGATTCTCAAGGGATTCTCTAGTAGGTCACAGGAGATCTTGTAGGGCCTACAGGAGTGCAAGAATGAAGTGCTTACATCCTTGTTCCTTTTGAGACTTGTTTTTACCCTTCAAATATTCTAATTCTGAATTAGTTTACAAGTATAATTTCTAATTTGTGTATGAGCGTCAAGCGTATGTCTATCTATCCGTTATATCTTGACATCTGACACTCCTGATTATGACTCTTTTCGAATCTCATTCCAGACCTACAATTTAGCATTGACACTTCACCTACTTTATCTCCTCAGGCTTTGTTTTAACCATCCAGTTCCAGAGTGCTTCTAGAGTGCTATCAGCTATGCGGCCGGCACATTCCGATCATAGTAAAAGGATAATTGGAAATGATCAATAAGAAGCAATAGATGCTTGGAGCATAATGTTGGGCAACCAAGAAGCAACATGCTCATATGATGAGTAAATCCAAGATGAGGATGTTTAGATGGATGAGTGGAAAACTAGGAAGACAAGGAAAAAAATGAGTGCATTTGAATGAATCTAGGAGTAACTCCATCATGTAATAATAAGGGAAAATTAATTGAAATGGTTTGGACACATTCAACAATGACCAGATGGCACCTGAGGGAAGAATTGAGTGAGTAGGTGCAAGTTAAAGGACCTCTAAAGGCGAGATAAATGCCAAAAATGACGTGGATTAAGATAGTGAGAAAGTTTGAAAACACACGCTTTAACCAAAGATATGGATCTTGATTGGCTAGAATTGCGAAAGAAAATTTGTTTTGCCGACAATGAATAGTAGAGATAAGGCACTGACAAAGAAGAATAGGTATTCTAGAAGCCAATAATCTAAAAGGTAGTCCACAGTGACTAGTTATAACCATGTAAAATGTGAAAGCACATCAAATAATTCCAATGAAATCTTAGCATCCAAGATAACACGAGTCTATAATAAAATGAAAAACTTACTCTTTGGTATTTTATCATCACAGTGAAAATCTGCACTTAGCCATCAAAAAGTCCTGTCAAAATGAAATATGAATGGAAACAAAAAAATTATAACGCTATAATACTTGTGTTCGCTTCATATGAGCTAACACCCTAGTGTCCAAATTGATAAATGAAACATGAAACTGTAAAGCTTACAAATTTTCTGTAGGAGAGCAGCATGCAAACAAGTTCCTGAAAATAATACATGGAAACTTCATAAATTAAAAACATAATACCGGAGAATCCATGCGGGCAAAGTGCAAGACAGGATTGATGTGATTCCCTTACACATTTGTGGAGTTGTTGCTAGGCTGTATGAAGCTTGCATTTGTGAATTTATTATTTGAAAAATCCCTGCAAGATGGAATTGACGACTATTCAAGTAAAATTATTAGACAGAAAATCATCATTTTTTAAGTTATTTGGACTTTTACCAGTAAAATGACTACTTAATAATGTTTATTTCTGAAACTGTCAAAAGCAGCTCAACAAAAGTGGAGATGCACTTCATAAGTGAATGTTTGAAAATGCAAGAGATAGGGAATGGGAGAAATCATATTTCACATTTGGGGCTCTTATTGACTTAAAAATACTTTTCATTGACTAATATTAATGATTCAACAACATAATTAAAAAGAAGTCTTTGCACAAGTACTTAGAACATAAATGAGAATAATAAGGATTTTTGATGTTTTATTTTTCTTTTCTGGTAGCCTGATATAAAGGCTAGGATAGAATCATGAACCATGGTTGCAGTACAGAGCCTCAGCCAATCCAGCTATGGCCTCAACTATGTAAAGTATTTGGTAAAGATGTTTGGCTTGAACTCTGGAAAGAAAAACCTAATATCTTAATGTTCTCACACTTTTTATAGATAAAAGCAAATATTTGATTAAGATAGGGATTAGAAACAGCATCAAAAGCCAGCCCCATCAGGTGGAAAAATAAATGAGAACATGTAAAGAAACAAGGATCCATATAACAACAGTAAAATAGGGGTCACAATATAGCTCCGCTACAGACTCCTCCTTTTGCTAAAGCGTTTGTCATGCCATTAGCCAATCATGGCACCCATGAGAAGAGATTTTTAAGGTGGATTAAGTCCTAAATCTCTTTAATGATGCAAGAAAGCCACCAAGAACATTTTGCTTTCAATTAAACATTTAGTTTCACTTGTCTCATATGACGTACCAACTTTTCGCAATAGCTAGGGGAAGTGATTGGCACCAATCTTCAATCTTTCAAGATATCAGCGATGCTTACCCCCACCCTTGGATTCTTTCGATAAAGATACCAGAAAGGAGGCCATCGTACAAAAAATTATTCATAATGGCATTAGAACTGAAGTATTGATCTTCAAAAATTCTTTGGTTTTTTCCCTCCCAAATACCCTATGATGGTCAGAAGGTTACTTATCCAAAAATCCGACCCCGCTCCAAGAACCCCATTGATCAAAGAGGTTCATGATATCCAAAGGGAATGCCCAAAAAGATGCATGTTAAGTTGAGGAAGTAACTCCAAATGTACCACACCATCTTTCAATGAAAAGAAGAGGTGACAAAGTTTTCCCTTCACTCTTTCGCATCATGCAAACATTTCGAAAATGAGATTTATATTTTTTTCTCCTTTGGACTATGTAATATTAGAGATAGTCTTAGAGAATATAATAGAATGGTGTAATAAGGTGAGATTAGGTTAGGTTTCATTAGAATTTGAAATTTGAATAGGATTTAATTTAAATAGGTTTGATTGAGATTTATTCCTCTCTTTAGTTGTTCTCAATTCTCATCATTATATAAACCCTATGAGTCAGTGTAAAGACAAACCAAGTTGTTTAATAATAATCAGTTTCTATGTGGTAACTGAACCATTGATCCTCTAGTGACCTCTTAGTTTTATTTTTATTTATTTTTTCTAGCGAGTGGTGCAGCCATTGCCCTCCAGGTGTGAAACCCATCCCTCTCTCTCTCTCTCTCTCTCTCTATATATATATATATATATATATATATACATTTGCAAGTCCGTTGTTATCTTCTTTCTTTTTTCCTTTTCTTTCTTACTACTTTAGTTGAAATCCCTCTATACAATGATACCTTCGAGTTTTTTACTTTCCTCAAGCAACTAGTTTCTCTTATGTGCTATTGGGAGAGATCATGACCGTCTAATATAGTGAACCACCGGCTTCAACAAACTCTAAGATGAGCAGGATGCAATAGTGAGGGACTTTACAAACAGGCGGTGACCACCAACATGCATGATTGGATTTTCTGGCGACTTATCAACAAAGTTCAAATAATCCTAGGCTATTTTTTGTAACCAAATGATCATGCAATTGCAAAAGGGTATTAGATTTAGTCTTAGAGAATATAATAGAGTGGTGTAATAAAATTAGATGAGATACACGTATCTCATCTCTGGGTAGAATTGAATTTGAAATTTGAATACGATTTAATTAGATTAGTAAGATTAGATTAGGTTTGATTGAGATTTATCTCTATCTTTAGTTGTTGTATCCTTATATAAACCCTATGGGTCAGTGTAAAGACAATCCAAGTTATTCAATAATATCCAGTTTCTACATGTAAAACATGTTGATCTTTTTCAGAGCAATTATTCAAGTGAACATGATTTAAAATTCTGGTACGTATCGGCCGATATGGGCCGAGTTTGGAGCTACCCGGTACACTGGTACGTTGAAAAAAAATTCCCCATATCGACCTCGTATTGGGCATATCGGGTCGAAACGGGGCCGATACACCCGATAAGGGAGAATTTTAGTTAATTTTTTTCTCCTTTTATTTACACTAGAATCCACAGCACAGACCCAATAAGCACATGTTATTTACATAAAATATCATTTAAGTAAATGAAATTATATTCATTTACTAAAATATTTATACGTAATTAAGGTTATACTTGCCATTTAAATTCAATAAAAATTATCCTAAATCCAAATTACTAAAGAATAAAGCGTTAACCTTTCAGTTCGATAACAAAATCCTCTTTTTAGTGCTTTTTAGGGATTATGTTAAAATTTTAACTTTCAAATGCTAACGTATTTCTCAAATATTAAAATTTCATAAATTCTACTATATAAGCACAATCAAAAGCCAAAAGTTTGGCAAAAAAAGTCTAATATTTTACTCTTCAAAAATATTTTCATCTACAAGGTTAAAATTCAACTAATAGTGTAACAGCTCAGCATAAAAAAATTACATTTAAGCTTATAAATAATGGTTGTAATTCAATACATTCTTATTTAACTCATTGAATACAAGGTTTTAATACCTAGATTGTATTTTTTATACTTAGCTAAGTGACTATGGTTTGTATTTTCATACCTGTTTATCAGCACACCTATTTATATTTGCATTAAAAGAAGTTTTATGCAAAATATTCAAGTTTTTTTCTTACATATCCAAGCGTTTCTTAGTACATCCTAATTTTTTCTATCGTATCCATCCGATAAGCCAATAGGTATTTTGTTTCAGACTTACCGATACGACACTCAATACCAATATTTTGAACCCTGCAAGAGAAGGCCTTGACTTCGAGATGGACAACGATACCCCAAATGATAGGCTGGTAATTGCCGGGGCTTGACTGACCTCAGACCATTCCAACCCCAGCCTGACTTCACGCTTAAAAGATCAGGCCCAGCCACCCCCAAAAGCAGTTGTTTTTCACATAAGAAAAAATGCTTTGAAGGAGAAGAGCACTCCAAACACCTGAATTATAGAGATTCTCAATTTTGAACTGGAGATGGAAATCATAACTATCAGGTTAAGGCCATTATACCTTCAACCCAATGGCTCGAGTGTCTAAAAACATGTGCTTATAAAACCTTATAAAGTTGTAGTAAATTATCGCTATGAAAGTCTTCATCCAACCCTAACGCACATCCTCTACATCACACTCAAGATAGTCCCCAACTTAAGTGACAATAGTTCATATCTAGCTTGTATACTATGCATGGAAGATCATTCTTTAACTTGGAGTCGGTGCACTCATTAGCAATGAGGACTCCATCAAAATATGTATACGTCAAACAAACGCCCCTTGGTAGGGAAGATAAATCTGTCCATCATCTTCTTTAGTCTTCACTATGGATGCCAAAAGTTTCACTATAATCTTACACCTGCTACCCACGATGCTGATGAGGCGAAACCACGAAAGTCCTTTGGCTCTTCGACTCCCTTCTTTGGAATTATTGAAATATGATCTATTATGTAGGTGTGTTACACTGAATTACTCCTCAAGGGTATACTTGTAACTTTTCTATTAGGGTTATTATAAATACAAAGAGATTAGAGAGAGGCACTCTCTAGTCTAGTTTTTCCCCTAATCTTCTTTTTTATCTCTTCCATAAACCCTAGTTTACTATTCTTAATTTTTTACTTGGTATCAGAGCCAGAAATCAAGGCATGCATTTTTCTTTTTCTTTTATTTAATAGCATGAATAGTGTTGTGAATAGTGTCACATGAATAGTATCACATAAATAGTATTGTGTGAATAGTGTTGCATGAATAGTGACGCATGAATCTGGTATGGTTGGAGTTCGGGTTGATTTTATTTTGAGTTTTTGGAGTATCTAAGTTTCATGAAAAAAAAATCAGATTTACCTCATTCGAGTTTAAAAGGTTTTTGGGATTCATTAGATCTAGAGTTATAAATGTGGATTCATTGGTTTTAACAAAACAATAGTTGTTTGGAGTTTGTTTGCCGAAAGGGTGTGATTCTGGGAACCCTAAAGTTGTCCTGTAAGCTGTTTCTAACCATATTTAACCTCCGTAAGAGGCATTGGCAGTGTTTGTTGTTCGTGTGCTGAAAATTTTAGTGACCTAATTGGTCTTTTTTATGGAAGAGGTGTTTCCTTTTGAAGTGCTGGAATTATTGGGATTGTTTTTTGCAAATCAACGATTTTTTCTTCTGATTTAAGTTGATTGGAAACAAAGAAGCACTGAAAAAATGGTCAATGATGGTGTCTAAAGGAATTTCCAATATTATACCGAAGATTCCAAGCATTAAGATCACTCCGCCCGTCACTAGTAGCTATGGTGATAATCTCGGTGTGCTAATCACAAAAATAAAGTTGAATGACACCAACTTCCTTGAGTGGTCTCAGTCTGCTAAGATGTATACCGGCGGGAGAGGAAAATTAGGGTACCTGACAGGTTGAGTGAAAGAACCGGCTATTAAGACAACATATGACAAGTGGGAGCAAGAGGACCTTATGGTTATATCATGACTACTACATTTCATGCAACCATCGGTTAGTAGAGGCTTCTTGTTTTTTCGGATAGAGAAAGAGATTTAGGATAAGGCGACTCGAATCTATTCCAGTGTCAAAACATTGCCAGAGTGTATCAATTGAGGGAAGAGATAGTTACTCTTCGTCAGGAGGAGAGGAGTCTATCTACCTATTACTCAACTCTTCAGGGTCTTTGAGAAGAGTTGACCATTTTCAGGTTGTCCAATGGGACACTGATAAAGACAGAGATTGACACAATAAACAGGTGGAAATGAACAAAAATTTTGACTTCTTGGCAGGCTTGAATCCGGAATTTAAAGTTACTCGGGTTCAGATTTTGGGGAAAGATAAGCTTCCTTCTTTGGACCAAATTTATTCCCTATTCCAAGGTGAGGAAAACAGGAAAAAGGCAATGGTACCTAATCCAACCAACGATCATCTTGCCCTTGCCGCATCTTCTAGTGCTCCTCGAGGTGGGAAATGCCCTTCTAGGAAGAATAAGCTTCCTGATGACAAAGATAAGTTGATGTGTGAGCATTGTGGGAAGACTAGACATACTCGAGAAACCTGTTGGGATCTCATTGGCCGACTTGCAAAGTTTTCTCGTCCCGGACAGCAAATAGGCACTCCTCGCAACAACACTGTAGCTTTCATGTTCCCTACCTTGGGTAACTCAATCGCATCGGCTTCTCCCATCGTACCATCTTCCTCCGAGAGCTTCTCTAATGCAGATATTGATCGTCTTTGACGCCTTTTGAGCCAGATGAAAGGTTCTTCTACCTCTACTTCCTTTGCTCGGTCAGGTACTCCCATATCTGCTAATTTTGTTTCTCATTCTCAGTCCAGCCCGAACTGGATCATTGATTCAGGTGCGTCAGATAATATGACTAATCTATCTATTGTGTTTTCTTTATATAGTCTCTTGTCTAGAAGAGATAAAGTATAAAGTCAGGGTTACTGATGGATCTCTTTCCTCCATCTTTGTTTTTAATGTTCCAAATTTATCAACAAATTTATTATCCATTAGCAGTCTGACCAAAAGTCTTAATTGTATTGTAACTTTTTTTCTTATTCATTGTGTGTTTCAGGACTTGGTAACGAGGAAAACGATTGAGAATGGTCCTGAAATAGATGACCTCTACCTCCTGGACATGGATGACTCCCTTCAACATTACAGATTAATAGTAGTCCTAGTAGAAGTAATAATGACGCTCAAATCAGATTGTGGCATAGTCGTCTAGGTCATTTGTCTTTTAAGTCCTTAAAGTTGGTCTTTCCGGACCTGTTTAAATTTGTTCTCGATCATAGTCTACAGTGTGAAGTGTGTGAACTCTGCAAACATTGTAAATCTACTTTCAAAGTATGAATAAGAGTGTCGTCTTTTCAGCTGATTCATTCTGATGTCTGGGGCCCTGCTCGTACCTTGTCTATGCATGACTATCGATATTTTATTTTCGTTGTGGATGACTTCTCTAGCAATACCTAGATTTATTTCCTTTTCAGTATAGTGAATTATTAGAAGAGAGTTTGCCTTCAGTTCCACTTCCGGCCTTAGTTCCTAATGGGATCCATTATGTTGCTCCTACTCAAACTACTATTAAGAAAGACCTACATGTATATACCAGACGCGAAAAGGAGGGGACCACTGTGCTACGGCCATCTCCCAACTCCAACTCCTCTGAACCAGGCAACATTGCTCTATTGTCTTCTGTGATTCTTATTTCTGTTCTTGATATTGATAATGATACTTCTCTCATTACCATACGCAGAGGGAAGTGTCAGTGTACAATTCATCATATCTCTAATTTTATTTCGTATGCATCTCTATCACCCTCTTATTCGTCTTTCTGGTCCTCTGTTTCTTCTGTCTTTACGGTCTAAAATTCAGGACGTTGTCTTTGATCCAAAGTGGCGCGATGCTATGATAGAAGAAATGAGAGCTCTAGTCAAGAATGGGTAACTACCCAAGGAAAAAGAACAATAGGTTGCAAATGGGTGTTCACCGTGAAACATAAGGCAGATGGATCGATTGAGAGGTACAAGGCAAGACTCGTAGTTAAGGGGTATACACAGAAATACGGGATAGACTATAAAGAGGCATTTGCATCGGTTGCAAAAATGAACGTCATACGAGTGCACTTGTCTTTAACTACAAATCACTCGTGGACACTGCATCAGTTAGATGTAAAAAATGCGTTCCTCCTTGGAGATCTACGAGAAAAAGTGTTTGTGTCTCCTCCTCCAGGATTCAAGCTTCCTAATATTGAAGGAAGGGTCTACAAGTTGAAGAAATATATCTATGTATTGAAACAGTCCTCCCGAGCTTGGTTTGAGAGGTTCAGTCAAGTCCTGAAGAGGATGGGTTACTCACAGAGCTATGCTAATCACTCTCTTTGTCAGGAGAAAAGGACACTTAGTTACATCATTGATTGTCTACGTTGACGATATTGTGGTGATTGAAAATGACTTTTCAGAGATCCAAAACCTGAAGAAATTCCTAGCTACGGAATTTGAGATCAAGGATTCAGGTAGTTTGAAGTACTTTCTAGGTATCGAGGTACCTCGATCAAACTTCAAAGAAGGGCATCTTCATATCACAGCGGAAGTATACCTTAGACTTACTTAAGGATACGGGGAAGTTGGGTTCTCGGCCAGTAGACACTCCTATTGAGCAAAATCATAAGTTGAGCTTGAGTGAGAGTCCATTACTAGAAGACAAAGAGATGTACTAAAGACTGGTTGGTCGTCTCATTTATCTCTCACTAGACCTGACATCACATATGTAGTTAGTGTAGTCAGTCAATTCATTCATGAACCTCGGATTGCTCATTATGAGGCAGTGGAGAGAATTTGAGATATTTGAAGGTTAATCTAGGAAAGGGCCTTGATGCGGACATCGGACCGTTGGATTTTGTTTATGATAGAGATCCACCGTTGGATCACGACTTGGAGGACGATCGACTATCAGAATGAGAGATGGCGATCAGAGGGCTGAGATCAGGCCATAGATGGGCATAGGCAGCCATAGTGACCGGCCCACCCCTTTAACGGCCTGCATCAGGCCTTTTATTTGCTGACCATGGTTATTTCAAACTAAAAGCTTACACTGATGTTGATTGAACTGGAAGCATAGATGATAGGAGGTCTACCACAGGGTATTGTACGTTTCTTGGTGTTAACCTCATCACTTGGAGAAGCAAAAAGCAAAGTGTAGTGGCTAAGTCAAGTGCTAAAACAAAATATAGGGCAATGGCTTAACGGGTTGCAGAATATAAGGCAATGGCTCATGGGATAGCAGAATTATTATGGCTAAAAATTTTACTACGAAATCTGGGGATGAAGGTGGATGTTCCTATGAAGTTTTTTTGTGATAACAAGGTGGCCATCAATATTGCCCAGAATCCCATTCAGCATGATCAGACTAAACATATTAAAATTGGCATACACTTTATTAGAAAACAAGTTTATTCAGGAAATCTTTGTTTGCTGGTTGTTACAACGGGAAATCAACTACCTGATGTACTCACAAAGGGAATCACTAAGGCTAGCTTAGAAGGTGTTCTTAACAAGCTGGGTATGTTGAATATCTATGCTCGGCTTGAGGGGGAGTGTTGAGATATGATCTATTATGTAGGTGTGTTACATTAAATCACCCCTCAAGGGTATACTTGTAACTGGTCTGAATTAAGGTTATTATAAATACAAAGAGAATAGAGAGAGGCACTCTCTAATCTTGTTTTTTCCTTAATCTTCTTCTCTCTCTTCCATAAATCGTAGTTTACTATTCCTATTTTCTACTAGAATAGAGGTAATGAAAGATGTCTTGCCTAATAGAGATATCCCAATTTTAAGTTCTTGGAGGTCAAAACAGTCCGTCAAGTTGGATGAACGTAAGAGAGAACTCCAAAAGTGTTGGGTTAGTACTGAAAACCTAAGATTAGAATCCTTGACTCCTAGAAGTTAGAAAATAAATACATTGACTTTGTTATAGGCAACCGGATGACCCTGTAGACCCAGAACTTTTAACAATTTTCTGCAATTCAATTAATAACTCAATTTTTTTGCACAAGAATCAAGGTTCTCCATTTAATATGCATGAATTATAAGACATAAAAGGTTGGGGTCTCTACACCCTACTTGGAGATGACTTGAGAATTGAGAAACCTCAAAATCCTGTAGGTTGCTTCCAAGTGTGTGAACTTGATAGCATGCATAAATCTGCTCATTATGCTCACAGCATAAGCAAGCCCTCGTGAGATAGATCGATTAGCGGCCCCACTAATCGCTGAAAACTACCAACATCTTGCAGAGGAACCTCATCCATCTCATACACTTTGTGATTCTGTTCAATTGGGGTATCAGCCGGTTTGGTCCCAAGCTTTCCAGTTTCTTGTAAAAGATCTAGAATGTACTTTCTTTGGGATATAAAGATGTCATCACGAGATCTAACAACCTCTAT
This sequence comes from Tetracentron sinense, assembly GCA_015143295.1. NCBI lineage: Eukaryota > Viridiplantae > Streptophyta > Magnoliopsida > Trochodendrales > Trochodendraceae > Tetracentron > Tetracentron sinense. The sequence goes on along the minus strand of CM026567.1, from coordinate 25,874,691 downwards.
TCCCAATAAGTACTTAAGAAGACCCAGATCTTTTTTATCCCAAACTCACTTGCTAGATACTTCTTCAGTTGTTCAATCTCTATCATGTTGCTTTTTGTTACAACTATATCATCTACATACACAATAAGGGCTATAGTATCATCCTTGGTGTGTCTGACAAATAAAGTATGATCAGCCTGACTTTGTGAGTATCCCTTTCTCTTTACAACAACACATAACCTTTCAAACCAGACTCTAGGACACTACTTTAAGCCATATAACGCCTTATTTAGCTTGCACACCTTTTCACCCCCTTAAAGTGAAATCCTGGATGAGTAGACATATAAATTATTCCTTTAAAGTAGTATGGAGAAAAACATTTTTGACATCAAATTGGAAAAGTGGCCATGACCAATTTGCTGCCAATGATAAGATTACACGAATCGAATTCATCTTTGCTATCGGGGCAAAGGTCTCTTGGTGATTGATTCCACAAGTCTGAGTGTAGCCTTCGGCTACCAACATTGCCTTATACCTATCAATTGATCCATGAGCTTTGCAAGTGACTGTGAACACCCATTTATACCCCATATGAGTTTTTCCTTGAGGAAGATCTACCATCTCCCAAGTATTATTTTTGTCTAACACATTCATCTCTTCTACCATTGCTTCTCTCCACATTGGTTGTTTTAGAGCATTGGTGACAGATAATGGAATGGAAATAGATAATAGTGAAGACACAAACGACCTGTAAGACGGAAACAATACTTCGTAGGATATAAAGTTAACAATAGGATGTTGAGTACACGACCTCTTACCTTTCCTAAGAGCAATATGAATATTAGATTCATCAATAGACAATAGAGGCAAAGAAGTACTTACAGAAAAGGTTTTACCTGGATCTTCCGAGGAGATGAGTTAGTCTGAGTCTGTGTTTGCTTTCGCCTTCGTTGGTAGACTTGAATCTCCCCCTCTTTCTAACATTCTCCTCTTGAGTAGCAGTAACAGATTCATCAAGAGCCAATGACGAGGGAGGTAGAACCGAAATTAGCAATGGAATCCTTCTCTTTTCTCATGCACTCCCCCTGAAGAGAGGAATGATTAGAGTAGAAGGGAGCATACTCAAAGAATGTAACATCCATGGAGACAAATTTCTTCTAAGAAGGAGGGTGATAACATTTGTATCCCTTTATGATGGGAGGAATACCCAAGGAAGATACACTTAAGAGTGTTGGGGTCCAACTTAGTTCTGTTGGGGCCCAAGGTATGCACATAACAAACACAACCAAATACGTTGGGGGGAATCAAAAATAGAAGACTCTTAGGTTTTAACAGTTGAGAGGGAGACTGAAAGTGTGAAACACGAGAAGGGAATCGATTAATAAGAAACACAATAGTTACAAGAACTTCAACCCAAAAAAGCTTTAGAACATTACACTGGAATAGGAGAGCACAAATTACCTCCAACAGATGACGGTTTTTCCTTTCAACAACATCCTTTTGTTGAGGAGTGTACAGTTAAGAGTACTGATGTTCTTTCCCATTTGTAGTCAAATATTCGGTCAACCCCCCACATATATATTCTCCTCCTTGATCAGATCAAAGAATCTTGATCCTTGTTTCAAATTGTGTCTAAATTAACATATGGAATTATTTGAAAATAGTATAGACCTCACCTTTTGATTTCATACGATAAATCTGTGTATATTTAGAATAATCATCAACAAATCTTATAAAATATCGATAACTAGAGATATAGGTAACAGGTGAAGGTCCCCAAACATCACTATGAATGATATCAAACAAAGTGGAACATTTATTAATAGTAGGAGAGAATGAAGCATTTTATAGCACTTTTACCAAGCATTCTACAACACTTCTATGCATGAAAAAAAAAAGAACCAAACCCTCAAAACATAGAAAAACAGCAAATATGGTCTGAAAAAAATGATCCCTGGAGCTTCAATATAGGTCAGAAAGATCTACAACCACCTCCATTAGATCAAGCATAAACAAGTGAAGAATCTACTTGAGATCAAACTCTAAAAAAAATCTCTATACGAATCTAGTGGCTAGAAAACACTAGATCTGTATTTTTCTGAATTGTTTTTCTATTCCCACAAAAAGTACTATAACTTTCTAAAAAAAACTCAAATCACATGCATGACACTTGATTCTAAAACTCTCTAGAATCAAGACCTCTTAAAACATACATTTACAATAGCGCGTCAAATGACGTCACTCCGTATGGACGCTGACATCATTCTACGTTAGAAATGTTTTCCCTTTTTTTTAATTCTTTTTTGTGTTCTTGATATACCCCTTAAATAAATAGGCTCTGTTATCGAGTAGAAAAGGTAGAGAATGGAGAAAGAGAAGAGGAGAGAAGAGAAATAAAAGAAAATGATTAGGGTTAGGGAGCATGAATGATTCGCGTCTCTCAATTCCTTTATATGCTATTACTAAAGAAGAGAATTATACTTTTACCCTTTTGTGTATTACGTGTATTAGACATAGTACGCATAATACACACGGTATAGCTAATAACATGAAATATCATAAATACCCATGTCAACAGAAAGCCGAATCTCCAAGTCAATGACTCAAATAGAGGTTCAAGTAGTAATACACATATGGCAACCCTTGGGAAGTCCACCTTAGCCCTCAACTGGATTCTTTCTGGTCACAAGTGTTTTATCTCCTCAAGAAGTTGACCCATTTTTTCTCTTCATTGTTTTGTGTCATGAATCAAGAAATGTTCCTAGTCAATGAAAATGATCCATTGAGTTAATCATGTTGCATGAAATTTCCTAGTTGGTGGCGACTCGGCGATGACAAGTCCTTGCTGAAATTCCTACCCGAGAGTCATAAGAAGAGCTCGCATTGCAGGTTGAGAGCAATTGAATCAATGTTTTAAAATGCGAAGGCTCAAGGTGAGGAGTTTGGACCTCAATCATTGACTCAGCGACGAGAAGTCACTCTTCCTCATTTTGTAGAAAAAATAACTAAAAATTAGAAAAAATTGCAATATGTATATATATATATATATATATATGTGTGTGTGTGTGTGAGTGTAAAGAAGTGCTAAACAAATTATTCAATCATCGTATAAAAAGAAAACTAAGTCTTACTTTCTTAGAAAATCAAGCAAAAGTTGTAAACTAAATTTATATTTTTGTTCATATACTTATTACAAAATAGATGATGCTTAGTCATCAATTCATGTACTGGACTTTGGATTCCAAGAGACAACTGTAAAGAAGTCCCGAGAAGGGAAAAATGAAGAAAAAAAAAAATAATTTCAGGAGTCTTAAGTTATGTAGCTAGAACCCAATTTTAGGTTAATGCATGATATGTATGCCTTAGTCACAAAGCAAGTCATAAGGTGTGGGGCATCCGTCTGAGGAGTAAGCCTTAAGGTTAAGCCTAGAGGCGTTTTCATGAAGCCTCACCCTGAGGCGAGACTCGAGGCATAAGCCTTACATGCTTTTTAAAATACTGGATTTAATCATAGACATTTGATCTTGTAGGGAACTTATTATTTATTTGATTGGTAAGCAATGTTATAACTAGTTCGACAAATCTAGAGAAATACGAAAATAAGAAATCAAGCAATCGCACAAAAGAGACAAGATATACGTGGTTCGGCAAGGTGCCTACGTCCACGGGAGAAAACGGCAAGAAATCCACTAAGAACACTGGAGAAATACAGAGTACAGAAGCTCTCTCAAACCCTCGTTCGAAACCCTCGAAAAACCCCCTTGCTCACGCCGCCTCAAAGAAAACCCTTTATATACTAGGGTTACAACGAAAAGTAAAACGGGTCGGAAACAAGTACATGGACAGGAAAGGGTATACAATTGAGAATTAAAAATATGAAGATAGAGGAGTTAAGAAGAGGGTTCGTCAACTTAAATTGTTGCGGAGGAAGAACACATTGGCTGTTTCGCAGATCTCTTACAACATGGAAAAAATGGCTCACTGGCAAGGACATATGGATTGGATCCAGATTCTGCAATAGTAGACTACTTGCTGCTAAAATGCAATGCAAGAGGGAAGTTCATTAAGGTATATGAAATTTCATAGAGAAATGAAGCACATCCGTAGTCATCCTGAAGACTCCAAAAAGGAGTGGATGGGATAGTTTAGGATACGCATTTCCTACCCTCTGAAAACCAAAATCCTCAGCAGGTGTTCAAACCATCAAGGCCTCTTAATCAGAACAAATCTCTTCAACTTTTGGAGAAAAGGGTAATAGGAGACATTGGCTCCATGGGTGCGGTTGATTTGATAAAAGCTTATGATATCAAGAGACATCCCAACATTAATGCAAGAATTAGCCAACCTTTATGGCACACCATAACTAAGTTGTAATATGAGAATATACCAAAATGACGTTGTAAAATAAATTGTCTAACAAAAGAGACATACACATTTTTCTTTGAACCAGCGAGCCATCTAGGGAGTGATCCATTGAGCATATTTTCTGAAAGGTATCTGATAACGAGAAAATACTATTAATTCATTTTCGTGATTGACTAAGAATCTAATTTAATTAGTGAGAAATTGACCACCAAAAATAGTCATTCAGTGGAAGCTAGAAAACAATCGAATAAAAAAATTTGGAACGTAATTTCTATTACATGTTACTTAGTTGTAAAGGTTTAATGAAGTCTGGAATTTCACCCGTCAGAGAGTTGAAGCTTAAATCCCTGCAAGAGACTACAATTAGCGGCTGATATAATCAAGGAAATTTTCAATTAATCAATTTTCAAATTCCTTGATGGAATAATTTTTCAACTAATTATGCATTCTAGAAAAGTAAAGAATAGATAACCCGTAGGTCCAAAATCAGGTTATATCACTATCAATGCAGTCAAAACATCTAGGCAACGGTGCATAATCAGTAAGGATTAAAATTTATTTCATTTGTAAAACTTATAAAGATTTATGATATTCAGATAGTATTTAAAAAGAAATAGAAAATTAGAAACAAATCATATATATAAGCCCAAAATATCACCACAAAACAAAATAGCATAGTTTGGATATAGAGGGTGACTGATCTAGATGCAAAATCTCAACACAAAAATCTATTTTATTGTGTCAATGTGAGCCTATTTCGAAATCAATATAGGCTTAACATCGCACAAAGGGTTTCGACCAATTTTGAGGCAGCACGTGGCAGCATATAAAATTCAAAAAAAAGGAACAAAGGGTGAGGCCGTTGCTCCAAACAAAGGCTCCACCCCCTTTGTTGCTATTGTGTCCTCTAGTGAAAATTAGAAGAAGAAAAAAGGTTATTTTTTACAAAATAGAAAGAAGCCATTTTGGATGGCAGCCCCACCTAAATCTTTATTCTTTATGTGTCCAATCATTTTAGCAGTGCGCCAATCCTATTTAATTAACTTCCTACGTTATTTAATAAACACATCCATAGTAACAAAGTTCAGGTTCGGAAATTATTCGGCGGGGTTAAGTTCTGAAAAAATCTGCAAAATTAGGAAAATTTGGAATAAGTTCGGGAGAATAATAATTAATAATAATAAGAAAATAAGAACGTGATACCAACTAATCCATCTACCAATCTGGAATAAGTCACTCCTACACTTCTATAAGGTAATTCAATCATGATATTTAGATCAAAGCATGCTATGTTTGCCTAATGTTAGAAATTTGCATATGATAATCATGTTTTGATGATCATAAATTTTTATATGATTAGATTATCTTAATTATTATTTCTCTCTTTTCTTCTTCTTTATTTTGGAGATTGAAAAAGCCTAAAGTCTGATTTTTAGGAGTGTTTAGATTGACGGTGGGATTAGAGGCATGATAATAGTTATGGTAAAGATTGAAATGATAATCGCACATTTTAGCGATGTTAACCTTATAGGATGATCGGATGACTTACATAGATCTAAATTTTGATCCACTTGGACATGATTTGGGTCCCTACACATAGACTAGGCTAGTCTGAGATTGGGTTGAGTTCCACCATTGATCTCATCCTGTTTGACCAATTTTGAGGTGTATGATGGTGTCCCTAAACTAATGTAGCCTAGAAGCAATGATCTTGAATAGATCAAGAGATTGAACCCAATTATCAAAATCCCCAATTGTGAATTTCGGACTGAGGGGTATCTTGGTAATTTCCAGCTGTCCAAATTTTCTGAACTTTCAAAGGGTGGATTCTAGATGACCCAAAGTACCTATGGTCCAAAATGAAAATTAATCCGATAAGAATTGACCTCTCTAGAGTTGCTTAAAGTGACAGTGGCAATTCTGTAAATTTTCTGCAACTTTTCAACAATCCAGAAAATGATGCTAGAAAATCCTGAATTACAAACTGCTATTAATGTAGGTATTATAGGTTACCCCGACTAAACCCCTCAATCAATTTGATAAAATTCAATAAAGTGAAGGGTCGATTGAACTCCTAATTATTTCAAGAGAAACTAGGGTTTTAACCATGGTTCAAAAACCCGAAAAATCGACTCGACTCAAAAGTTATCCGGGTCGAGTAGCTAGGAAAACTCAAAAAAAAATTCGACTCGGTCCAATTCGGAATATATATGTAATAACTTGAAAAACCTGGGATAAAATAACTCAAAGTATGATGGTTTTAGGCCCTCAAACCTAAAAACTAGGTTTAACAGAACCCATAATAGGTTGTCTTTGTAGACCGAAAAAAATATCATGCAAAAACAGTGTGACGTTCGAGTTTAGGTTTGAAAAAATGATAAAAATACCATTTTGTGACTCGAACTAGTCTAGCGAGTCAAAAAACTCTGCTCGACTCGACTGAGTCACCCAAGTGACTCGGCAAATAGTGTTCCTTCGAGTTTTGAGGCGACTTGACTCGAAATTCAATCGAGTTGAGTAACTTGGCCGAGTTACTCGGGTGACTCACCGAGTTTTCGAACTAGGGTTTTAACTTTCCAATTTAATCTTTTCAAATTGAACACACAACCCTAAAGATGGATTCAATATGTAAGGTAGCAGCCTCTATACATGTACAAAATTCAAATCTGAGAAAATATTAGATATCAACTCACCTACGAATTTGGGTAATGTATAGAAGAGCTTCTTTGATTAATGCTGAATCAATCACACAACTAGGTATGTTATATCAAAACCCACAGCAATAACACTAGAGAAAAGCCTTTTCAACCAAGAGAACCCAAGTCTCATTAAATAATTCAATCTTCAAAATACAAGCTACAAAGTGGTATGGCTGTCCATATATAGAGAAACTAGTTTAGAGAATATTCTATTCCTAAAACAAAGAGATTTACCACAAATAAAAGACTATTAATTAAAATAAACTTCTAATGGCTCATCCAAAATTTATATAATAATTCAAAAAATGATTCTTTATAGTAAAAAACAAGGATTCTTAACTAGACTCCTAATTAAAATAAAAACTCTTAGCTAATGGAGTGGCTTTTTAGCTCTTGACTTCAGCCCAAAGTAATATATCCCATATTAAAGAGAATAGGATAGCCCATGTTGTATGGCCCTCTAAGCTATGGGTAAAGGTATTGACCATAATAGAAAACGTGTGCTTCTTCTTAATACAATTCAGCTCCTCCATCAATCCCCCCTTGTTGGAAAGAACTCAACTTCAAGTTTTAATGCTTTGTTGCATACAAATTCCTGATCCATGCTTCCGTTGCGAGCTTCTAAAGTAAATTCCCCTCTTGCGCGTTTGAATAGGCATAAAGCTTGCAAACTTGTACTTGTGCGCTCCCAGCATCTCAATATCATCATTGTATTTGTCATAAATGAAAAATTCAATGTGTTCTGCCGATATAATTTCAACATCGTAGATTGTTCCTCCATATCAACATTTTCAATAAGATCATCTATGTCAATAGTCAACGGAAGTTCTATCTTGGGCAGTCTCCTCCTTCTCAGACTCATTTGCCAGTCAAATCAATGTTGGTTGATGTGAACGTTCATCTAAAAACTCCCTCTGCTGTTCTGGCTCTTCAATAGTGTCTTCCTGTGCATCTAGAATAGAATCCATGATGGTTGTCGTTGCAAGCTAACGATTTTTGGTGTCACCGGCTTTGTAGAAGACTCGAGACCTCTTATAGATATCAACTTTGTCTTACGTCCCTCCCAACGAAAAGTGTAAATATTTGCTTTAATGTCATGGTGCACTTCTCCGTCACAAAGCCATGGTTTTCCCAACAAGATGCGAGCAACTTCCATAGGAATTACGTCACACAAAAAGGAGTCGACATATTGCTGGCCAATTGTGAAAGTCATCAAACATTGCTTTGTCACTAAAAGAGAACCATCCTTAACCCACACAGCTGGGTAGGGTTTCAGGTGCTTTGCATATTTAGCTTCAACTTGTCAACAAGTAAATCAGAAATAAAATTCACGTTGCTTCCATCATTAATAATAATTACTTTCTGAAAACAGGATTGCCTATTTTTTTATTTCAAGGTTTCTCTGAATTTGAAAGTGATCACTTAGTAGGTTTCCATACCAAGGCTCAATCGAATCAAGTCCATCCCCTCATTGTACATTAGTATGGAAGAATTTGGTACACAAACCAATCTTTATATGTAGCCCTTTTTGATGATGTCAAAATTCTTTGCACTTCCCTAGTAACTATAGGTCCTTTTTCAAGTACGTCATTATCATTCATGCATGTCCTCCCAAAATATTCCATCTTCGCAATGATCTTGAATAGCTCAAGAGATTGAACCCAATTACCAAAATCCCCAATTGTGAATTTCAGACAAGTGTATTTTGGTAATTTTCAGTCATCCAAATTTTCTAAAAGTTAAGGGTGGATTCTAGATGACCCAAAGTATCTATGGTCCGAATCTGATATTCATCCGATAAGAATAGACCACTTTAGAGTAGTTCAAAGTGATAGTGGCAATTCTGTAAATTATCTACAACTTTCCAACAATTTAGAAAATTGGTAGTAGAAAATCCCGAATTAAAGACAGTTAAGAGGTATTATAGGTTACCCCGAATAAAACTCCTCAAATCAATAAAACTCCCCTCGCCGGAAGTGCAGGTTAAAATATATCTCTATATGCTGCTATTGGCTCCCAATTATCAGTGAATAGGGGAGGCTCTTGGCCGTTACCAGGGGAGGGGGCAGAGGAGTCCTTGGGTAGCAGATCAAAGGCGTTTGGTAGTAGGGAAGCAGGCTTAGATTGTCTAGATCAGTGCAATTCCATTGGATGCCCAGCAATGAACCAAGGTCCAGCTTGTTTTGCGGTAGTAAAGTCAGGAGGAAATGAAAAGAACCAATTTGATCCCAACTCGAGAGAGGAGAATACCTCTGCACAATCGACTTCTTGAGGTCAGGTTTTGCTTACGCGGGATGTTCCACTTCTTTTTCCCTTGGAAGGTATGCCTTTACCCTCTTACTCTCTTACTCTCCTAACTCCCTTTCCCAACAAAAGGAGAAGGGTAGTAGTAGGGATAGTTCATTTTGCTTACATTGTCAGAATGAAGTTTCTTTGCTGAGGTTCTCTGTTACCACACTCTCTTGAGGAAAAGGATTTCGGGTCTAGGGCTATGTCTATGGTGAGTATTGGTCATCAATCTGAGGGTGCTTGCAGCCCAGAGTCAATGTCTTGGATCCAAAGATATGTGTCAGCTCTGAGTCTTTAAGGGAGAGTATTCGAACAATCCTCCAAGGGAATTCCGAAAGGGTTGCCGAGCAAGTTTTGAACCAGATAGAGGGTCTTGGTCAGTTTCTAGGCCTTTCGTATGAGGGGCAGGAGGATGAGGCTAGGGCCTTGGTCCAGAGTCTCGAGGGGGTAGGGGGTAGGGGGTAGAGGCTGAGGGAGGGAATACCTCCAAACCTAAAAACTTTGTAGGCTGTGGAAGACTCTCAACAATGGAGCTGAGGAGATTGGAGTGCAATGTTAATTATGATAGGTCGAACACTAGAAGTGTCTCGTGCAATCCAAGGTCTGGTAGGGGTCACAGAGTTCTTAAATGACAGGCCGTTCATCATATCCTAGAACATTAGAGGGTTGGGGCTTGCTATTAAAAGAATGGTAGTAGTAGAAAATTAGGAATTATAAACTAGGATTTGTGGAAGAGAGAAAGAGGAGAAGAGGAAGAAGGGAAATAGGGTTTGGAGAATTCTGTTCTCCATCCCTTTAGTTCTTCTTTTATATTACTAACAGAATGAAATGACATAAATGCCCTTAATTACATAAAAGACAATAGACACTAAAACACAAGGTTCAAAATGTCGATATCGCTCGACATGTCGGAGCCGCGGAAAAAAGATATATCGGAGATATATCGGAAGATATATCGTTTATCGGTGATTTTTGGAAAAAATGACAAAAAATATGGCAAAACATGGAATTTTGTAGTGAAAATTCAGGAAATGTGAAAATAGATGTTATTACACCTTTAAGAATAAAAACATTAAAAAAAACAACAATGTATATAAGAGATGCAATAAAAAGAGAGCAAAGATGTGCGCTGACGAGTGACAATAATGTATGATTGATTCATGTTTCATTAATTTCTCAATCAATCATAAATTCATAAGAATACAAACATACATAATACAACCCACCAAAAAACCTACAATCACCACCAGAAGGAGTTACGCGGAGGTTCGATGTCATCATCTCTGTCTTGACTTGGCTGGCTATAGTGCTGATTCTCCACATACGTACAATACTGTGCCCAGCTCATCACATTATGGTACATGGATGTATACTCATGTACATAATGTTGGTAGTAATCTGGGCTAAGATGTAGTAACACGCCAATTGGTGGATACTGTGGGTGATGAGGCACAACTGGCACAGGCACTGGGATTTGGAAATTGTCTCCTCCATACCCATATGGAGGTGGCTTATATCCTGAGACATATCCATAAGGATATTGATCCTCTGTGGAATGTGAATAACTATGTTCTTGAGAGCCTGATGCCTGAGACTGTGTATCCTGGTCATGGCTGGAGAACCATGTATGTTGAGACCCTCTGGAACTAGAGCCCGAATGCTCCGTGGCCCCAAACCAAGCATCATGTCCCACATCTCGTTCTTTGCCCTTGCCCTGACCCCTACCCCTACCCCTGCCCCTGCCCCTGCCCGGGCTTCCTCGACGAGAGACGTAATGAATCGGTTGGCTTTCTGCTAGATGTGAAGGCGGGGCACCATGATCTTGGTCCTGTGTGGCATGGTCAAAGTCAGCCTCTGCGGTGAATGGGCTCAGAGGCCTCTGCTCTGGTTCAACTCCGATATTACCTCCATCCCCAGGACTGTCACCGCCTCCGTCACTCTCATCATGGTCATCAGACTCATCACCACCCTCAAATGATTCTGTGCTAAAGCTGCTCCTGCTGCCGCTAGTGCTAGACCCCACTTCTGTAGCAATAACCCTTTCTACATCGATGCCCATCTCAACGGCCGCGCTAGCTATAACTGCGTTCGGACGCCCATCATCTTCATCAAGTGATGAAACCTTAACCCACTCAGAAAGTGGATTATCTTGATCCTCAGTGGCACCGATTAACATCAGGTCTAAAGGATCCTGCTCAGGTTGCTTCCCTGTGTCAATCTGCAGTTGCCGGAGTCGCAGCTTCATATTATAGTGACAGAAGACCAATTTTTGCAGCTTTTTGTAGCCAAGTCGGTTCCGTTGCTTTGTGTGGATGAGGGCAAATGTACTCCAGTTTCGCTCACATGCTGAAGATGAAGCAGTCTGTGCTAACACGCGAGCCGCCAATTTTCTGAGGGTCGGACAGTCGGTTCCGTACATTTGCCACCAATCAGCTGACAATTAAATGATGTTATCCATTAGTTTCATATATATTTTGATGTAGAGAAATTCCCAATAATTACTTTATTGGGAAGAAATTACTCACACGGCGTCATCCTAGACCTTCCCTCCTTAGCAGCAGTTCTTCCAAAGCTCCCCCGCGCATCCCTGAAGCGCACTAGCTATAGATTTTGAGAAAACATGTTCTAATTAGATATAATATATTAGAATGCAATAATGCACATAAATATGCTATAGTTAACGAGATAAAGATATTTCACCTCATTCCCGAAGTCTCCCTTTCTCTTACACTTCGGGTCCAACGTTTCGAAGACGTCGTGAACAGCCTTCATTAAGTCATCCCGATTCCCCAATTTGTGGTTATAGTGATACTTTGGGTTCAAATAATATGCTGAAACGTGAAAGTTATACGACATGCAATTAGTATTACAAGCATGCAATAACTTCAATGTAAACATCTAATAAACATCAAACTTACCAGCAGCATGAAGGGGATGCTCCATTGTCTTATCCCAACGAGCATCGATAATCTTGTGGACCCACTTGTATCCACGAGGGGACACATTCTTTATCGACAACTTCATTACCCGCATTAATTCGTACACAGAACCCATAGTCGGCCACTTATCTGCATCTATAACCCTTAAGACACGGTAAATAGGCTCTAGTATGGCAGCCGTATCATCCACTTTGTCCCAAAATTTGTTGTTAAGGACAATGTCCTCAACTTTTTTTGCCAAAATAGTGCGCCTTTGTCCATACTCTGCCCAATCAGTCCCAGTGAACAATGCCTTTAGTCCAATTTTATGTTTGGACAAACTCTCTAAGGCAATAAAATTGGTGGCGAAGCGCGTCGCCCCTGGCCGTACTATTTCACCACCACACAAAGCCCTCATCTTCGCTAGAACCCAACTGTGGTTGTATATGAAGTTGGTTACCGCTCTTGCCTCGTCAATAACCTCCTTCACAGATTTCCTTTCTCCTATCGCCTGTAACATCAGGTCTATGCAATGGGCTGCGCAAGGGGTCCAGTATAGGGGATACTTTTTCATAAGCATCTTCCCAGCCTTCACGAAGGCACTCCCATTATCAGTCACCACCTGTACTACATTTTTCTTTCCCACTTCCTCTACAACACCCTTCATCAAGTCATATATATATTTTGCATCCTTTATATTGTTAGATGCATCAACGGACTTTAAAAATATTGTCCTTCCCTGACTGTACACCATAAAGTTGATGATCGAAAGCCTAGTGGGTCCTGTCCAACCATCGCACATAATAGTGACACCAAAATTTTCCCACGTTGGCTTTAGAGTGTCAATATAGTCTCTCATCTCCTTCTCTTCCGCATCTAAGTATTTACCTGTAATCTCATATGGAGAAGGAGGCTCTACCCCCGGCCCAACCCGTTCTGCCTCGTGAATCATGTTCTTAAACTGTGGGGTTGAGGCGGCATTAGCAGGCACATGGCTATGTATAAAAAACTTGGATACAGCTGTTCCAAGCGCTTCCACTAGACTTCCCCCACTCCACATTTCCTTCAACCGCTTCTGGTTTGTATTTCGACTTTTATACAGAGATGAATCATGTGGCAGATCTGGGACTTTCATGCTCTGGGAGCGGCCAAACATACCATGTGGTTGTGTCCCAGTCCCAAAATCAGATTTCCTTCCAGTCGAACCTGATGGTCCTGCTCCGGCACTACCTCTGAAATCGGCAGGCCGCATGCGAGCTGCAAATGAACGCTCCTGATCCCTGTCCCACTGTTGGCGCATAGATTGACGATAGGCTTGTCGATATGCTACCCTCTCGTCAACTCCAATACAGTCGATTGGGTATAAAGTATCATCTTCGTCATCATCATCCACATCTATTGGTGGCTGTAGACCACGTCCCAATTCCGCACGGATTGCCTTTTGTTGCGCGATATGCTCCTGCCTCTCTCTAGCCGCAGTGGTAAGGTGAGCCTTCATAGCTTGTCTGACCTCCATCGAACAACTTGGACAGTCTGCCACATTCGAATCACCCCCAGCAAGATGCCACTTTAACCGGGTAATTCCACCGCTCCTTATTTTTTTGCCACAATAATTACATATTGATCCAAACTTGTTTCCCTCCATTGGTTTTCCATGCGACCAACCTATGTCCCGTACCATAATGAAAAATACTTCCTAGTGGATCACCAATAAATATTAATGTCAAACACATAATAAAATTAAGCACCAAAACCCGTGATTCTTTTTTTTTTAATGATTATCCATGTTAATTGTTTTAGAAATATGAAAAACTTATAAATGCGCATTAAAGTTGATAAATAATTGAAATTTACTTTAGTTGCTCAAATTATTTCTATATGATAAATAATTGAATTTTAATTTAGTTTTTCAAATTATTTTTATATGCAATTGATAAGCTGGATGTTTTTACAGGACCGAATCAATATGGAATTAAGAGGAGATGGTTAAATGATCGGAGATCCTGCATCAAGAGAAAATGAAGACGACTGTAATTTTATTTGAGTATGATGTGGATGTAATTATGTAAAAAGAAGTTGATGTAATTTTATTTGACTACGAAATAGATGTAATTATGTAAAAAGAAGTTGATGTAATTTTATTTGACTATGAAGTGGATGTAATTTTATTTGACTATGAAGTGGATGTAATTATGTTAAAATAAGTGGATTTAATTCTGACTATGAAGTTGATGTAATTATGTAAAAATTTAATGTTTCAACATTAAATTATGTTGATAACTATGTAATTATGTAAACATTTAAAGTAATTATGTAATTATGTTAAAATATGTAATTATGTAAAAGAAGATGCAATTTTATTTTAATGTGCGGGACTCCTGTTTAAGTTTTATATATATAGAAATTTTATTTTGATGTAATCTAGGTATATTGAGTGTTATTTAGGTGATTACAAATTTACAAGTTTAATATAATCAAATAAGACTTTTATGTCGAAAAACAAAATACATCGGATAACTTATTTCTTTTACAAATTATAGAGTGGTGGAATTACTCGGGCTAATTCTTTTACAATATAAAAAATATTGCACAGTGGATCACTAAAAAATATAATCAAGTTAAAAAAATAAAAATTTTGAACTCCTATCGCCTTTTTTTTTTTTCAATGACCTTACATGTTAATTATTTTGAAAATTTGAAATACTTATGATTGGTCGAAGACTCAAAGTGTTAGTATGTTTTTTTTAAAAAACCCTTATGAGCATATCTTAACCTATAAATAATTTTTAATTTATAAAATATTATTACGAAATTATTAATTTTTTAATAAACCATATGGGCATAATTTGTTTATGAATAAATTATGTTTCAACATAGTGAATTTTTTTTAAAAATTCATGCTTATTAGTGTTTTATTTGTTTGATTCATGTTTTTTTTGGAGGGAATTTGTTTGACCTATCCTTATTGACAAATGGCCGGTTAGATATGTTTAGTCTCCTAGGACCTGAATTTCTGTTGCCTTTTTATCTGTATTATTATTCTTCGTTGTTATCTTCTATCTGTGTAATGATAAAATCTGAACCCTAACCCTAAGATTGATCCCCATCTTGGCATTTCGACTTTGAAGTTCATCTTTTGATATATATAAGGGCAAAAATGACCTAAAATGTGTTTAGGTGTATAAAAAAAATAAATTAGAAATGGGGTGAATTTTGGGTCTCCTAAAGAACCGTGGGTGTATATAAGGAAAAAACTCTATCATCTTTTATAATTTTTAAAGAGAGTAAAACTAGTATTACCTTTTTAATTTTAGGTTAAAACCCTTAAGTCCTTAACCCTAGCATTACTTGTGAAGTTAAAACAATTTAACCCTAGCATTACTCTTGTGAAGTTAAAACAATTAAAAATGGATTTTATTAACAATAAAGTGAAATTAGTATTATCCTTCACCTTTGTTAGAGTTTAAACTACTTAAAGGTTAAAACAATTAAAAGAGGATTTTATAAACAAATAGTGAAATTAGTATTACCCTTGTTAGGGTTTAAACCACTTAACGACAAATAAAATGACATATTATTTAAGAGTGAAGTTAGCATAACCCTTGTTTGGGTTTACAGTTTAAGTTAAAACAAATAAAATATGTTATTTAATAGAGTGAGGCTAGCATAACCCTTATTAGGGTTTAAAGTTAAATCAAAGGCTATGTGATTTCACAGAGTGATGCTAGCATAACCCTCATTAGGTTTTAAAGTTAAAACAAAGGTCATGTGACATTAATAGAGTGAGGCTAACAAAACTCTTATTAGGTTTTAAGTAAAAAATAGAAAACCTGTATTCTCATTTGCACGATTTCAGCAAAGGAAAACCAAAAAAAAAAAACCAGAGGCAGAGAGAACTCGTAAGGGAGAAAGAGAGGGAGGAACCTGGCTGCCGGCTGCCGCTGCTTTGCTTGGGCGTCGACAACGGCGAAGGTGAACGGTACACCTCTGACCTCTCTTCCTTCTTCTTCCTTCTTCTTCTCTACCCTCAAGTTTGAACCCCTTTTTTTTTTTTCCTTCTAAATCCAAAATAAGGATTCAATCTCCACTCTCAAATCTCTTGATTTTTTGCGATCTCTTGATTTTTTGCGATTTGGATGAATGATAAGTGGGATTTAAAGAAAATGAATGAAGAACCCACACTGTCACGGGTCTTCTGTTTAAGATTGAGTGTTTTGGATGGATGCCCTAGCCCTGCATACCTACATAAGAGGGTAAACGTTGCTTTCCCGTGATCCGATTTTTTTTAAAAAAAAAAAAACTTCTGCACCTCGAAATCGATGTGTTGTCGGCGATATATCGCCGATATCGTCGATATATCGACGATAACTCACGATAACAGGTAAAAAATTTCATTCAGCGTGTAGGTGTGTCGGCCATGACCGATATCGACAAATATCGGCGATATATCGCCGATATTGTCGATTTTCGTAACCTTGCTAAAACATAATAAAGTAACTAGATATTAAAGCTATGATGAGCTTATTTAGATGGTCAATTACGACACTCCCCCTCAAGCGGGGCATGAATGTCCTGCATGCCAAGCTTGCTATTAAGCCTATGATGACGTGATGAAGCAACCGCCTTTGTAAGAACATCTGCTAACTAGTCTTTTATTCTTAGAAAGGCAAGACTAATTATCTTCGAAGCTATCTTCTCTCTTATCAATTTGTCTGTCAACCTCAATATGTTTGGTCCTGTCATGTTGCACTGGGTTATGTGCAATGCTAATAGCAGCTCTATTATCACAATAGAGTGTCATCTCCGATGTTAAGGTAACCAAATTTTCACCAACCATGGTGCAATAGCATGACGTAGATCGGTGATCTGTGATTGACCCAGCCCAATCAGTACTTGTGTACGCCACTACCTTCAAGTGCCCATTCCGTTTAAATAATAACCCTCGACCTGGTGAAGACTTTAAGTATCTCAAAATTTGCTCCGCAACCTCAAGGTGTATAGTCTTAGGATTGTGCATGAACTAACTGATTATACTCACTGCATAAGCAAAATCGGGACAAGTCAAGAATAAGTAAATCAGCCTACCAACAAGTCTCTAAATATACCAACATCATCAAGCAACTCGCCACTCTCATAGTCAAGCTTAACATTAGCTTCCATATGAGTTGTCATAGGTTTTGAGCCAAGCTTTCCAGTGTCTTCCAACAGATCAAGGATGTATTTTCTTTGAGATATGAAGATTCCCTTCCTTGAGTGGGCAATTTCAATCCTAAGGAAATACCTGAGTAAACTCAAATCTTTAATCTAAAACTCCTTGGCCAAAAGATCCTTAAGATACTATATCTCCCCTGAGTAATCTCAAGTTACAGCAATATCATCTACATACACTAGTAGTGCAGTAGCTGTGTTCCCAAATGTTTCACAAATAGCGTATGATCTGAGTGACATTCAGTATACCTAAACTTCTTCACAGCTTCACTAAACCTTTCAAACCAAGCCCTAGGGGACTGTTTAAGGCCATCAATTGTCTTCTTCAAACGACAAACTTTACCCTTCTGATTGTGAACATTAAAATCAGGAGGTAAAGTCATATAAACTTCTTGGAGATCTTCATGAAGAAAAACGTTCTTCACATCCAGCTGAAAAAGAGGTCACAACTGATTTGTTGCTACTGAAAGAAGAATTCTGATTGTATTCATTTTGGCTACAGGAGCAAATGTTTCCTGATAATCGATCTCATAGGTCTGTGTGAATCACTTAACGAATAACCTTACTTTGTATCTGTCAACAGTAACATCAGCCTTGTACTTTACGAAATAAACCCACATGCATCCAACTAGTTTCTTGTCCTTAGGAGCAAGGAATTGAATATTGATATCATATGTCATTTCGAGCCGTGGAAAAAAGATACATTGAGGATATTTCGCAAGATATATCGATATCGCCAGAACAATATCGCACGTGGAGGAAAAAATTGAAAAAAATAGTGAAAAACATAGAATTTTTCAATGAAACTTCATAAAATATTAAAATAAATGTTAGTACATATCTGAGAATCAAAAAATTTTAAAAAAACAACAATGTATATAAGAGATGCAATGAGAAGGGGGCCAAAGACGTGCGCTGATGCTGACGATAATGTACGATTCACTAATATTGATGTAACTTACATAAAAAGTTGCATTCATTTCTCAATCAAGCATAACAATTAACCCAAATACAATCAATTGCATACATAATAGTTAATACATCAATAATAGTATCAATTTCATACTGTGGTTAAGATTCACCCACCCCTAGGATTCACCCAATTATCCTTGATTTTTAGAAAAAAATATATATATAAGAAAAAATTAATCCTAGAAGCTAAGGAATTAACCTAAGGTGGTGAGTCTTAACCATAGTTAAGGGTGTCAAAAGAGACACATGGCAACCTTAAGGGCGTAATCGGTATTATTTTGTAGATAGTTAGATGAGTAAGGGGTAGTATGAGAATTAAGCAAAATATTTAATCAAGTTTTAGTCTTATACATATGATTATAATAAGGGCAATTTGGGAATTTAGAAAAAATCAGTCTACTTTTTTAAGGTGAACCAAAAGTATTATAATTGTGATAAGGGCAGTTTGAGAATTGTTAAAAAAACCACTCTGCGTTTTTATAAGATAAACCAAAGTGTAAATAATTGTAAATGGCAGTGAATTAGTGAAAATTTCAATCTACGTTTTGAACATAGGAATCGTGAGCATATTAGTAAAGATTTATGAAATATTATTAGGTTAATAATAGATGAAACATTATTAGGTTAATACTAGCAACACTCTCATTTGGTGGTAATACGGTCATTTTATACATTTTTAACACCATTAATAACTAATTAATGTAAGGGAGGGGTCTTTATCTAATTATGTTGAAATATAGGTTAGAATGAAATTTATTTATAAAGAGGCACTTTAAAAGAATTATTTAATAACTTAGGTTCTATTTCGTAAATAACCATTTAACTTAACCCTTTAAAAGACTTAAAACCAAATGAATCTTATTCACCTCTATTCGATGAAAAGGGGGAAAGGGGGAGACTGGAGAAGACTTCACCGACTCAAAGCCGGAGGAGAATGAAGACTACTAAGGCTACGTTTTTCGGCGATGGCATTCAGATGGTGACGACAACGGCAACGGGACCCCTCTGCGATGGCACTGGCTCCAGGTATGTGGGAACCCTACAATACCTCCACTCTACAAATCCTTCTCAAAATTTCTTATTATTTTTCTTTTTTCTTCTTTTACTTAATCAGAGTTTTTTTTTTAATTTCTGCCTATTCTCATTGATTCATGAGGATGGAGATTATTCCTTCAAGATTCAATGGTCTGAGATTCCCTTTTTTGTAATGATGCCAACGAGAAAATGTTTTTAAAAAAATATATTAGAAAATAGTTCGACCGAAATTTCAGAAATATCGAAATTTTGTAAAAACCAAAATACATAGTTCAGATGTTTTGGAACTCATCGATATCGAAAAATATCATTGAACTAAGCGAAATTTCGTCGAAATTTCAAACCTTGCTTAGGAGCATCAACAAGTTCTCATGTATTATTTTTTGTGAGTGTCTTCATTTCCTCCCACATTGCTTCCTTCCACTTCGGGTGCTGCAATGCATCTGTGACTCTAAATAGAATGGATATTGAAGACAAAGATAAGGCAAAACCACGAATAGATGGAGAGTAAGATTCATAAGAAATGAAGTTAGAGACAAGATGAGATGTACAAGTGCATTTACCTTTGTGTAAGGCAATAGGAGCATTAGGATCAGTAGTGCTGGGTAAATATGAAGAATTACCTGGACTGAGAGCAACCGGAGAAGTAGATGGATCTGGGTCCACAGAGGTTTGCTAAGAGTGTTGTTCAGTTGATCGAGGCTCCAACTTGGAAATTCTTGAGTATGTCTTCAGCTCATTGTCCTTCTCTCTAGTGTCATCAAAAGAGAACAACAACAACACTAAAGGAGTTTCTCCCAGAATAGGAACCGGGAGGGGTACTAGAAGGGGTAGGGAGATCTCTTCACTAACACTCTCCCCCTGAAGAGGAACCCCAGAAAAAAATGAAACCAACTCAAAGAAAAAAAAATCCTTAAAGATAAACATCTTACCTTTCAGGGGATCATATACCTTATACCCCTTTTGCGTAGAGGAGTACCCTAAGAAGAGACATTTGGTGGACTTAGGATCCAACTTAGAACGGTTTGGACCCATGATATGAAGAAAGCAAGTACAACCAAAGACACAAAGCGGAAGACTAAAAGGAGGACTCTCAGGATCCAATAATTGATGTGGAGACTTGAAATCCAAAACTCGAGAGGGCATCCGGTTAATCAAATACGCCGCTATAAGCACTGCCTCAAACCAAAACTTTTTTCAACTTTCATCTGTAATAACAAACTTCGAACAACCTCAAGCAAATGGCAGTTCTTTTGTTCCACAACTCCATTTTGTTGTAGAGTGCATACATAATTGTTTTGATGAATAATTCCATGTTCATCAAAGTAAGCTCTAAGTGATCCTTCAAGCTTTCTCGACCATGATCAGAGCGAAATATCTTGACATTCTTGTCAAATTGATTTCTGAACATGTTATGAAATATGCAAATAGTATTGGGCACCTCATCTCAAGTTTTCAACAGGTACAACCAAGTGTAGTGGAAATAATCATCAATAAAGGAAATAAAATAACGAAATCCAAACAAAGATAGAGTGGGGGAAGGCCCCATACATCTGAATGGACAATTTCAAACAGAAATGAACTTCTTTTAGTACTGGGGGAAAATGAAACACGAATATGTTTTGTCAATTCACAAGTTCACACTGCAAACTTCATAAATTGACTGACTCAAACAACGAAGAAACAAAATTTTAAAGGACTAAAACGACAAGTGAGCTAATTGACGGTGCCAAAGAAAAATCTGGTCTTTATTAATAGAACTGTGAGACTGAAAAGCACTAGAGATAAGAGCAGGAGCCTGATCCAAGATGTAAAGCCCATCTACTTTACGTCCACTCCCAATCTACCGCTGTGCCACTATATCCTGAAATACACAATGAGATGGAAACAAATGTTACACTACAACGCAGATGCTTAGTTAACTACTAATAGAAATAAGGTTAATAGAAAACTGAGGAACATGTAATACAGATGACAATGAGAGAGTAGGGGTGACATGAATGCTTTCTTTCCCAGATACAGATGCAAAGGAACCATCAGCTATTTTCACTCTCAAAGGATTAGAGTAAGAGCTGTAAGACAAGAAAGGTGTGAACGTACCAGACATATGATTTGAGGCTCCTGAATCGATGATCCAAGGAATGTCATATGAGGTCAATGAAGATACCGGATGTGCAGATACATGAGTACCTATCTGAGCAACAAAAGTGGGGAACCTAGAAGATAACTCCATCTGTGAAAGTAATTGACTGAAGAGCTCAAGTTCCTCTTTGGATAATAGAAAGGTGCCCTCAAAGGATTGTTGATGAGGTAGCCTAACAAAGGATTCCTTAAAAGAGGCAATACCACTGAAGGAGGCATTATGCGTACTGATCTGCATGCTTGTATGTTCCTCCATACCACCAATCCCAGACATACATCTTACTTAGAGATTAAAAAACCAAACAAGTAAATAAGTCAAATCTCTCAAACACCAACAACACCTCAACTAGAGGTCTAAATCAATTTTGATTTATACAAATCAGCAACTCACACACTTCACAATCTTCCACCAAGCTTTTCAACTTCATACAATCAAATACTACCAACACCTCTCACGGAGATTAAATATGGTTATTTTTACATAAAAACAACTTACAGAACAACTTTAGGGTTCTTAGAATCACACCCTTTTACCAAAAAAACTCAAAACAACTATTGCTTTGTTAAAACCAATGAATCCACACATTTATCACTCTAGATCTAATGATTCATAGTAGATCTAGATGTCCATCAACAACCACAAAAAACCTTTTAAACCCGAATGATGTAAATCCAATTTTTCTTTCATAAAATCTTTCGAGAGCATAAAACATCAACTTAGATATTCTAAAAAGTCAGAATAAAATCAACCCCAACTCCAAAAATATTAAAACAAACCAGATTCACGCAGCACTATTCACGCGTCATTATTCATGTGGCACTATTCACACATCACTATTCATGCGGCACTATTCACAACACTATTCATGCCATTAATAAAAGAAAAAGAAAAATGCAGCCCTTGATTTCTTGCTCTGATACCAAGTAGAACAGTAGGAATAGTAAACTAGGGTTTGTGAAAGAGACAAAAATGAGAAGAAGGAGGGGAAGTAGGGTATGGAGAATTATGTTCTTCATCCATTTAGTTCTTTTATATTACTAACAGAATAAAATGGCATAAATGCCCTTAATTATATAAAAGACAATAGACACTAAAACATAATAAAGTAACTAGATATTAAAATTGTGATGAGCTTATTTAGATGGCCCATTACGACAGGACATAAATGCCCTTAATTACATAAAAGACAATAGACATTAAAACATAATAAAGTAACTAGATATTAAAGTTGTGATGAGCTTATTTAGATGGCCCATTACGACTATAGTTAAACAGTTGGGTAGCTCTCAGAAGCCGGTTCTCCTTTGCCTTCAGGAGACTAAGTTGGAGTCTCTTCAAGAGAGTATTATAAAGGAAATTTGGGGTTCCACGATCCCAGATTGGTTAGCCATCCCAGCTCTAGGAGCCTCCGGTGGTATTCTTTTGAATTGGGATAAGGAAAGATGGGAGGTTTTGGAGGCTTAGTTGGGGTCCTATACTATTTTGATTCTGTGTCGGCATGTCGAAGAGGAGTTCAATTGGGTGTTCATGGGGGTATATGGGCCTTCAGGCATGCCTGATGATAAGGTTCTTTGGGAGGAATTAGAGGATGTGAGTGTCAGATGGGGAGCTCCGTGGTGTTTGGGTGGGGATTTTAATAGCATCCAGTTTTTCAGTGAGAAAAAAGGGGGTGTCCGCCAAATGTAAAAATGAGAAGAGTTGGGGATTTCATTAATCGTCATAGTCTGATCGAGTTTTCGTTGAGAGGTGTTAAATTTACTTTGTCGTCCATTTTGGTAGCAAGCAGTTTGGATAGATTCCTTGTTAGTTTGGAGTGGGAGAGTAAATTTCGTAACTGTTTTCAAGAGTCCCTCCCAAGACCCACATCTGATCATTTTCCTATTGGTTTGAGATCAAGGTGCTTTAGAGGGGGTCCTACTCCTTTTAGGTTTGAGAACATGTGGTTGGAGGATGAGAGAATTTAGGAGGTAGTGAAAGATTCTTGGAACTCTTTGAGCGTTTGGGGCCCTACGAGTACACATTTTGGTTTTAAATTGAAAAGGCTTAAAGCTAGACTTAAGGTTTGGAATAGGGAGACTTTTGGTGATGTTAAGTCTAGGCTGGCTAATCTCCTTAGGGAGATCAGCGAGTTGGATGCGATAGAGGATTCGAGCACTCTCACTTCTGATGAAACCCAAGTCAAGGAGGCTAAGAAATTGGAATATGCTAAAGTGTTGAGAATGGAAGAGATCAGTTGGAAGCAGAAAGTGAGGGTTCGTTGGCTCAAAGAAGAAGACAGCAACACCAAATTCTTCTATAGGATGGCCAACTCAAGAAACCAACTTTATATTTAGGCAGAAGTGAATGGGTTTAGAAGGAGGAGAAACATGAAATTGAAGAATGTTATTTCTTACTGTAAAGAATTGTATAAGGAGTGGGAATCTTGAATCTTGGCGCCCTAAGATTAACGGTCTTCTGTTTGCCACCCTATCTCTTGAGTAACAGGGTTATTGGAATGCCTGTTTCAGGCGGAAGAAGTTTTGAGTGCTATTTGTGACTTAGGGGGGACAAGGCTCCAAGTCCAGATGGTTTCACCATCGAGTTTTATAAAGCCTGTTGGAAGATAGTTGGGAGTGATGTGCTTGCAATCGTGGCAGAATTTTTTGAATCAAACAGCTTTGACAGAGTGCTTAACTGCACTTTTGTTGTGTTGATTCCAAAAAAAGCGGGGGCGGAAGACCTTAAGGATTTTCGGTCAATCAGTCTAGTGAGCAGTATATATAAATTCCTTTAGAAGGTGCTGGCAGCTAGGTTCAAAATGGTGATGAGTTCTATCATCCCCCCCCCCCCCCTCAACAAGGTGCATTTGTAGGGGGTAGGCAAAACTTAGATGGTATTCTTATAGTCAATGAGTGTATTGATGAGTGCCTCAAGTAAAAAATTATGGGCCTTGTGTACAAAATCGATTTGGAAAGGCCTACGACCATGTTAATTGAGAGTTCTTAGACTACGTGTTGAGCAGAATGGGCTTTGGGGTTATATGTCATCATTGGATTAAGGCGTGCATTTCTTTGGTTTCCTATACTATTCTAGTTAATGGCTGCCTTGCGGGTTTTTTCCAGAGTTCTAAGGGGTTGAAACAGGGGGATCCCCTCCCTCCTTTTCTTTTCATCATTGTCTCAGAAGCCTTGAGTTAGATGCTTTCAAAAGTGGATGGGCCAATGTTTGATGAGTTTTCAATAGCAAGGATTCTATTCATATTTCTCACCTTCAGTTTGCCGATGATAGCCTGGTTTTTTGTGTTGCGT
The DNA here is from genome assembly GCA_015143295.1 of Tetracentron sinense. Classification (NCBI taxonomy): domain Eukaryota; kingdom Viridiplantae; phylum Streptophyta; class Magnoliopsida; order Trochodendrales; family Trochodendraceae; genus Tetracentron; species Tetracentron sinense. Next base: position 25,849,796 of record CM026567.1, on the reverse strand, counting down.
CGTGTAGAAACCTGGTTAATCTCATATGTCTATTCAGATGTTTCGAAGTTGTCTCAAGTTTGAGAGTTAATCTGGCCAAATCAGAGATTATGCCTTTTGGGAGGGTTCCGATCTTAAATCAGTTAATTGGTTGTCTGGGGTGCAGAGCACATTCTCTCCCTTCCATATACCTTGGTATGCCTCTCGGGGTAGGGTTTAAGGTTAAAATTGTTTGGTCCCTGGTGTTGGAGAGGTTTGCTAAGAGATTGGCAGGTTGGAAAGCATCCCTTTTTTTAAAAGGTGAGAAATTGACCCTCATCAAAAGCACTCTCAATAGCCTACCCACTTATTTCCCCTTTTTCCTAATGATTCCCTAGTCGATTGCAACCTCTTTGGAGAATTGCAGCGAAATTTTCTCTGGAACGGCAAAGGCGATAGTTTTAAGTAACAATTGGTGGCTTGGCATAAGATTTGTCAACCTAGGAGAGGGAAGGTCTCAATATTAAACTGTTTGCCCCAGTGAATAAATCTTTGTTAGGGAAATGGGTCTAGAAATTTGGGGAGGAGAGGGATAGCTTATAATAGGCGGTTATTGTGGCTAAATATGGAGAGCATTTGGGTTGGATTCTGAGGGAGGTCAGAGGTTCCCATGGAGTGGGGTTATGGAAGGGGATTATGCAAGTGGTTGGTCCAATTGTGTCCAACTTCAAGTTTAAGGTGGGTCGTGGTACTGAGGTTAGATTTTGGAAAGATGTGTGGTGTGACCCTGTTAGTCTTCGAGATGGGTTTGGTAACATCTTCCTTCTAGTGAAGGACAAGGATGCCTCTGTTGGGGACTATTTTCAGGTAGTGAGTCTGGAGTGGTGTGGTGTCCTAAGTTGAGATGAGATCTCAATGATTGGGAAGTTGAGATCTTGGGTAGGCTCCTAGGGTGTCTTGATTTTTCTCATGTGAGTACTTAGGGCAGAGACATTAGAGTGTGGTCTAAAGACAACAATGGGCAATTCTCAGTTCGATCACTGTTACGATCATTGGAGTTGCTCCGCTCGTTTCTTTTCCTCATCAAGTGGTTTGGAATCCTAGTATTCCTACGAAAATATCTTTCTTCCTTTGGAATGCAGCATTGAATAAAATTCTAACTTGTGAACATTTGAAATCTAGAGGGTGGAGTACGGCTAATCATTGCTTTCTATGCCTTCAAGCGGAAGAGTAAGTTGACCATTTGCTTTTGCATTGTCCTATCGCGAGAGCGGTTTGGGAGCATTTCCTCTCTCAAGTAGTAGTGGAATGGTTCTTCCCTTCTTCCTTTCTAAACTTCTTATCCTGATGGGTTCTGGTTAGTGTGGATGGGGCACGATATGCGATTTGGTCGGTCCTTCCAGGAGCAATCGCTTGGTCTCTTTGGAATGAGAGAAGCATAAAAGTATTCAAGAACTCTCCCTCCTCTCTTTCCTGTATTTGTTACCGCATTCACTTGCCCATTTTGGAAAGGTGTTCAATAAGGCCGAAGGGTGAGGACTCTATTGTGTTAGATTGTGTGCACAGTGCACTCCATAATGATCCCAAACATACTTCCACAGATCTGCCATTGTTTTACCCTTCTTCTTTTTTTGTTATTATGCTCCAGACCTGCATGAGCTTAAACCGCTAAGGCCATTTACAAATGACAAAAAAATTAAACCATTATAAAATACCAAAAGATCAAAAAATCAAAGCAAAATACTTTGATAGATTTGATTAGAACTACGTGTGGCTTGATTCCACTTAGGTAAATACGTATGCAACTCTGATCGGGTCCAACTACCCTACCATGTTCCTATTATAGGTGAATGGATGTTTAGATTATTTAACCCTAGGGGTGAGTGAATCTTAACCACGATTAATGAGTGCCAAAGAGGACACGTGGCGACCTTGGGAGGTGTGCCTCGTACCAACCAACAGAATGTGCATATGCATGCTATTATCTACTTAGTGAAACATCTTTGCCCACGGCGGCCAAAGAGGCTATGCCCGAGTGTAATACTCGGGCATCTGCCAGAAGAAATCCGTTGCCTATATTATAACTAATGTTAGCACTCAACAACAAAACGACCTCCAATGACCTTACCTTAAAACATGAAGATCCCTGGGGCAGAAAATTAACAGCCAAACATAAATGGAAATGATCCAATGTAATTACTAATTATAGAAATGGCAAGAGTTCCATATCATATAAAATTGACTTACAGATATGTTAGGGATGTGAATCGACCGATATATTCAGGGATTCGACCAGTAATTGAACAATTCCTCAGTATCCTGAAGCAACCAATGATGTATGAGAGAATTAGAGATTGCATTCACAAGAAAATAGCATAAAGTAGCACTTAATAAAAAGAAGAATAGTGGAATATGCATTAGAACCCTCACAGAGATTTCAAAGATGTCATTCTTGAAAGATTGGGGAAAGAGAAACCTTGTCCTCCTCTGCTGCTTCCAATTAAGTCATTGACGTGCCTGGAGTAAGAAAGATCATGCCGCTGGAAACCATGAGTTGGAAACCACAAAATCAATTACAATTTTCCTATTAAAAGCAGGAATATATGCCTTCAACAAGGGTGACAGAAATTACAGATAGTAGAGATTTGGCAAAGAGAATGTGTTAGGGATAGGCCCTTCAAAATTGTTCCCCATCAGTGATCTGCATTATAACCACAACTCCAATGCAAATGGTTAGATCCTTCCTCGAAATGGTAGTCTATACAAACACTTCACCAATATGCTTACAAGATCTCGAGCAGTTTCCAGTTTTCTATGAATGTGGGAATTGGGCCGGTGAAGCTGTTCCCCCTAATATATCTGCAAAAGGAAATTCAAGCTTCAGAAATAGCGTTAAAGTGGGGGTGATGGGATAATGGGAACCTCCACTCCACTTACAAATATGTCATGTTCTTGGATAAGAACCTACAAAGGAAGCAGACATTGTTATTGGATAAACTGATGAGAGCAGGAACATGGGGAAAAGAAGAGATGGTGCTTTACTTACAGTTCTCGTAGAGACGGCATGGCTCCCAAGGCTGCTGGTATTGAGCCATTTAGCAAGTTCTCGGAGAGATCTCTATGGCGGGAAGAAAATAAAACAGTGAGGTAACCATTTCAATTTTCACCACCACCCACAAACAATGTCAGTTAAAGGAAGCAGAAGCCATCCATAACTCGCTTTCTCAGCTTTTAATGCTGACAAATAGAAATTCGGACTACAATGAAGCTGAGCATGCTCTCATATAGGAAAAACACAATTGAGAGATTGGAAAATTGGCCCCACACTTCCGTTTTCTGTTTTTAAAAACAAATATTCTAAAAATTTTATACAAAACATGTTTCTTTATGTGTTTTTAAAAATTAATAATAAATTTTTTGAAAATCAAGTAACAGATTACCTCTACTTTTTAAAACAAAAAATAAAAATTGAAAACATGGACCACCACCACCCACCATCCACACCACCACCGCCACTACCACCACCACTACCACCCACCCCTAGGAGGGGCGGAGCCAAGGAATTTTTCATTGAGGGGGCCTAAATACATGTATAAAAAAGTCTAATGGATTTGAGGGTATGGAAGTCTAATGGATTTGAGGGTATGGAACTTTAGGGTTCGGAGGCGTAGCCCTGAGAAAAAAAATTTTGGGTAGTTTTTTTATTGAGAATTTTTTTCCAGTAATGTCCTTGAGATCACCACGTGTCCCTATTGATAACTCTTAATTATGGTTAAGATTCACCCACCTATCCTTGATATCAAATTTTTTTTACCCTAGTTAAAATTCTCTAACTTCTAATGTTAAAACAAAATTAATATTTACTAAGGATAAGTAGGTGAACCCTAAGTTTGGTTGTCGAGAAAATAGGTGAAAGTATGGAAAAGAAAAGAAAATTTTAAATTTCTAATACAATTTTTAGTTGTATTTTTGTCAAATTTTCTTTTCTTTTCCATGTTTTTACTAATTTTCTCAGCAACCAAACATAGGGTAAGAGTGAGTAAGTTTTAACCATAGTTTAGGGGTGTCACTAGGGACATGTGACAACCTAAACGGCATAACCGGACTCCATTGGAGAGCCCACTATATATATGACAAAACTTGGCGGGACCATTATCTTTCTTCTTTCTTTTCTTCTTTACTATTATAATGCGAAAGGTAGCCGTAGATGATTTTTCTGAAATTCCCATACTACCCTTATATAAAAACAAAACTTTAATTTAATGTTTGCTTTAATTCCCAAACTACCACTTGCCTTTGATTTAATTTCGAAACTATCCCATCTGTTTTGAATCACATCCAATCGCGATTGAACTTAGGGAGAGTTCAATCGCACCCACGGGTTAACATGTGACCCTTTTTAACTCCTATTAACTGTGGTTAACTCCTTTCCCTCGCTCTTACGTGCATCGCACGTGCCACTAGCGAGTTCAATCGCACCCACGGGTTAACACGCGTCCCTTCTAACTCCTATTAACTGTGGTTAACTCCTTCCCCTTGCATCGCATGTGCCACCTGCTAGTATATATAAGACAAAATTTAGGAGGGGGGGGGGGGGGGTAAAAAAATTAAGGGCCCACTATTTCTTATCAAAACATAAGGAATTACAAAAATTTTGGCCCCCTGGCTCCGCCCCTGCACCTACCACCCACCACCCACCACACACCTCGACACCACCACCACACCTCAACCACCACCATCTACTACACACACTATGCCGCCGCCAACTACGCATACGACACCACCACCATACTACACCACCCATCACCACCATACTAAACCACCACCCACCACCCACCACCACCACCACACTACACCCACTACCACTACCCATCACTACCACTACCATGGATTGGAATTATTTAATCATATTTAAAAATAAAAATAAAAAGTACTAGTTAGTGATGTCAAATGTTTCATACTTAAAAAAATTTAAAAACAGAAAGTCGTTTCCAGTTTTTAAAAACAAAAAATAAAAACATAAAAACGGAAGTGCATACAACGTCCCTCCATCATTTGTTTTAGAAGCACCTAAACCTAATCTTTTGTTTTTTTTTGTTGAAATGATACCATGTAACAACACACTCTCTGAACACACACAGCCAGGCTACCTAGGTGTCATAACACTAGCCATAGTCTAACGAGTCCTTATTCACAACCAAAAACCAACACCAACACCTGTCTTTGCTAAAGCTTCAACAAGTGTTGGTTTTTGGTAAGAGAATGGACTGTAGAGAGTAAGGAAAGAGAGTTATTACTACTATTCACGTGAATGCAAGCAAATTTGGGTGACATTATTGTAATTATATGTATGTATATACTAGTAGAGACCCCGTGCGATGCACGGTGTGAATAAAAATATATATATATATATATATATATTAGAACTAATAACATATTTAATTAATATTTAATATGTCTTTACACTCTCTTTATTCCTCTTATCACAATCCCCTAAAATCCTTCATGGATTAATGTCTCTATATTCTCACTCTATCTTCTACGTCTACATTTTCTCTCTCTATCACTCGTATCATAATCAACTAAAATCACTCCCTTTTTAGAGATGACATGTCACCATGTGTAGAATTTCAAGGATTGGAGTTTGGAGGACATTAAATTTGGGATGGAAGTAAAAAAGAATGCCTTATGAGAGGGGTAGTTTTGAAATTACAATACAAATAAAGTGTATTTCTATCAACTAAAATTTATTATTGTAATTTCCAAACTACCCCTGCGAAAGCATATTCTGGCCAGCTCCAGTTTGCTCTTCAAGCAAAATATTAAAATTATACATACAATTTTATTATGATTTTTTATTTTTTTTGCTTTGGATATCATTTACCTATGGTTAGTGTTAGTAGTGGGGAGTGGATTTCTTGCTAGTTGTCACCTAGTCGCAATGAATCCCAAGACCTCACGCATAAGAGAGGTCATACCCTACCATTTGAGCAAGCAACCCTACCATTGGGCTAACACATTGTTATACTATATATGTTATTATTATTATATATATAATATACGACAAATACATATATATATATAACAAATTGTAAAACTATATATCATATTATTATTATTATATATAACACTAATAGAGTGTTAATATAGTCTATTAGAAATATTATTTTTAATATAATAGATAACCAAGCTCAGATCACTTATCCTGCCCAAAGCAAAATGGACCGAGCTTAGGCTCTTATACATCAAGCCCATTTAAATCTGGGCATAACAAAGTTGTCCCCGTTGATCAAGCTCTAATTAGGGTCTCCTACGACCCTTGTCAATATTTTGGGCTAACATCTAGGAAGCACGGATACAGCGATACTTAGATACGGTGATACGGCAGAAATTATGAAAACAGTTAAGTTTTACCTTAGAAATGTCGTATCCGATACGGCGATATGGGTACGATGATACGATTCATTTCCATTTTCAAAGTATCCGTGCTTCCTATTATACATATGGTAAATAATTTATTTAATATAACACATGTTTTACTATATATTATATATTATTATTAAAAAGTTACTCTTTACATGACTCATCCTTATCTCCGAAGAGAGAGATCAATACGGACCTCAGAAGGGTTGGGTTGACGAAAGACTTTCTCCCTGATACAGAAAATGAAAGAGAATAATTCTAAGTGTAACTAAAGAAAGCTAAGCTAAGCCTAGAAAAACTCAAAAGTAGAGACAGAACCTTGAGGTGCTTCATATTTCCATGTGCAACAAAGTGGAGAACTATCTATCTATGGCACTCGCTCCAGGAATATATTCGAAACAGTACTGTCAGTGGGTCCAGAATTTCCTATTAAGCAAACTACAATGATGTCATTCTTGACATCATGGAAGTATCCGATTGAAATACTCATTGATATAATCCGTGGAATCTCCGCCCATGCAACAACACTGCTGATAGCACAGCAACCTCATCTTCTATTGCGCGTTAAAGGCAGCCATGTTATTAGAATCGAAGCACTCGCCACCATCGGCTGTGGGCAATCAGCATACTTGTAATCAAGCAACCACTCAGGCTTTAGGTGATCCACTGTTCACAGTTCCTTTGCCCAAACCAAAGACGCTCGCTCCGAGGACAAAGTTACCGGCTGTTGTTGATAGGGGTGTGGGAGCTATGGCCCTCATGGTCAAGTGCAAAAGCATCAGAGGAGTTGAATGAGCGAATATAGACAGCATAGCCTTTGTTGAAGTACGTACCTTGTCGCAATTAGGTTCATAGAAGTTGCACCAGTATAATTGGGAAATCTAAGGGTTGTGAGACCTTGGTGTGAGAGGATGACATTTTGTAGAAGTCAAAGGAAGGTGAGTGGGTTTCTTTGAGGTCAGTTGAATAAATAAGAGAGATGTGTCTTCGAAGGAAGGTGAGGGGTGTCTTTGAGGAAATGAATCAATAGGAGAGACGTGTCTTCTTTGAGCATTGTTGATTATGGGGGCTGAAACTGATGCAGGTAACTTGAGGAGATGAAACCGTAAGGGGTAAATGAAGAGAGGGGAGTAGGGGAATGTATGGTGGGAAGATGAATGGAGAGAAAGAGAGGTGGGGTAGGGCTATCAATGGATCGGATCATGATCCGGATCCGATCAGATTAGCCGGACTTTGGACCCTATATGTGATCCGTTGGATCGGATTCGAATCGGATTGGCGGAATCCGATTATAATCAGATCGGATCCGGATATAGGGTGATCCGATCCGATTATAATAATTTTTTTTAATATATTAAATAGATTTTCTATGTATAAAGTATTAATTTTAAAAAATTAACATTAATTAGAATTAATTAAGGTATTAGATTTTTATATTATTAAAATAGATTTTTTTTTTTTAAAAAAAATAACCTTAATCGGATCGGATCGGGTTCGGGTTCGGGTCTTACGAATATAATCGGATTTGGATTGATTAAGATTTGATTCGACGGATCTCGGATCGGATTTGTCAGATTCTTAATCGGATCGAATTCGGATCTTGGCAGATCCGGTCCGAATCCAACCCGTTGACAGCCCTAAGGTGGGGACTTAATTGAGGTAGAGAAATCAATAAAGAGTAAAGGTGTGTGGGGAAAGTTGACATTAACACCCCCAAATGGTGCGTTGTTTAGTAAAAACATGTGTGAGGAGAAAGTTAACATTAACACCCCCCCCCCCAAATGCCTCATTTAATAATGCAACAAAGAAGGTAGAGAATACCTAATGGTTGGTTGTGGGTATTCAGACATAAATACTGATTAAAGTAAGTATTTTATTATAGATATTTAATAAATAATAAGTGAACTACGTGGCGTAATTTTGTTGGAAGAGGCTGACATGTAAGCTGACACATGGCATAAATTTGAAGTACAAATCGTGAGCTATGAGAGGTGCCACATGGAACCAACTGGCATATAGTATTAGTATTAGTATAGATAGATAGATAGTCATATAATTTTTCAAAACTGTCACTTGATCTCTTCATAATTATTACAATACTTTCACCAACAACTTTAACTATTTGCTTGCCTTAAGTTTATTAATATTCACATGAAGTGTGAAGGTGAATGTTAACAAATCCCCTTGTTTTATTATCTAAAGAAAAAATTCCTGGCTCAGCCCTTGGACTGTGTTTGCTCATGTGATGCAATCTCTTGACTTGTACAACTATCTTTCATTTTGAGCTTTTTAGTCGAATGCGATTAGGCCGTAACGCCTTAGCTTGTAGTGGTTAGTTGATTTGAGAGCCGAACTCTCAACTTAGAAGGGAGCTAAACAATGTGGGCCTATCAACTGCTACATCATCACTCGATGGAATGGAACCCTAAACCCCAGATGAAGGACATACATAGTACTGCCACTATCACAAACCAACCGGTGTTTGTTTTGGGTTTATAATTTAGAGAAATGCTAGCTCAATGCAAAGTCTCAAACTTCCAAACTGTCACTGTAGTAGCTACAAGTGTCGCTACTTTTTTTTGTTATCTTTTGAACCCATATTAAACAATTTGTTTTCTTAACTTGTTGAAGGGGTAGCAATCCCAGAGGCTGCACCCACGATGTGAGTTTGAAAAAAATTTGATTTTTTGCATCCAGTTCTCCAAATGCCCTCTCAATTAACTTCTAATTGTACTTGTACTTGTGCATCTAACTCTAAATCCATACCAACAATCCAACTAGTATACCACATGTTTGATTTATTAGTTATGATCATCTCATAGCAATAGTTTTGAGCTAAGTACTATTTAAGAGGTGAGCATTAACCTATAGTGCTAGCATAATGGGGATGTGTGCAATAGTTTTAGCATCATTAATCCATTTTTTCTATTTCTATCCATTTCATTGGATGAAAATTATAAAACCTCAAATAATAAAAAATTGTAAAATAAAAAATAAATTCCCAACACCAATTGATTTGATAGAGAATACAAAACCATTTGAAAAATCTCACTAATAAGATCCTCTACTTTGAAACTCATCATCTCTTTTGAAAGGAAGAGAGGTGGTGGTGAATGCCTGAGGCATATCATGCTTTACTTACAGGAATTGCAAAGACGGCAAGGCTCCAAAGGCTGTTGGTATTGAGCCATCTAGAAAGTTCCCAGAGAGATCACTATGGCAGGAAAAAAAGAAAACAGTGAAGCATCATGTCACCACCAACAAACAATATCAGTTAAAGGAAGTAGAAGAATTATAAAACTCAACCATAACTCACGAACTTGTCTAGGCCATTACCATTCTTTTTAAAAAAAAAAACCTTGTCTGGGCCTGAATAGAAAGGTAAATGTGGATAGTTTTTTAACTCTACCAATATAAATTTGGAATATAAAGCAAAGGAGAATGCTAGGCATGCTCTAGTTATCCATACTCTCACCTATTTTCACAACAAGCTTGTCTTGTTGGTAGTGTGTCTCTCCCTTGGGGATAGGTTTCGAGATTGAATCTCGAGGGGCACGATGATTGTAATATCTACCCTCTACTAAGCTTCAAATGTTAGGCATTAAGCCACTAACCTAGAACAATACTAACACAACTAACTAGGGTTGCATCGTAATTGTATGACTTGTACCGAAAGAAAACTCACCTATTTTAAATAATAAGAGAAACGCTATCCCCAGTCACAATTTTCCAAGTTCTCATGATGGTAGCAACAAGTATAGCTACTTTACCTATTACCTTGAGAACTGGTATAAACCATCAATTTTTTCTTTGAAATTTTTTTTTTTAAGATCCTATTGAAGGGGTAGCAATGCCACATGTTGCACCCACCTGAGAGTTTGGAAAAAATTTGAATTGTGCGACTAGGGTAGCACTCTTCAAATAATAAAATAAATGACTTTGTATGGTCCCATCGTTTGTTTGTTATTTAAAATGGAGATCATGCTAGTTGAAGGCAAAACTTTCGTTGTGGTAGCCACAAGTATCAGTACTTTTCCCTGCTATTACACCTGTATAATCATAAATTTCCCCCTTTTGAATAATTTGTCTCCTTAACCTATTGAAGGGTTGGCAATGTTAGGTGTTGCACCCAAAGAGAGGGTTTTGAAAAAAAAATTAAATTTTGCGAATGGTCCTATATAATTTATATACAGGTGCAATGCCCTCTCAATTGTAACTATACATGTGCATCTAATCTATGAATTTCTCCTTATTTTTTGTTTTAAAAAAATTTATACCCTATTTTTTTAGACCAATGTTGCATTACAATTTACAAAGGAAGGCTAATAAAAGTAAGATGAGAATGATTCCTAAAATAAAATGCTGAAAAAATAAGGGTGGCACTTGGCACAACCAATATTTGATGAGTATACACCATTAAATTTTATGCACATATTAAAATAAAAAGATTATTTATAAGTTTTGTAACTACACATCAAACTTTACACATAATAACTGAAAAAAATAAATCATCTAATAAAAAACATAGTTACCTAACTCTCAATCCATTGTCCAATTAGAGTACCACGTGTTTGACTTATTGGTTATGATCATCTCATAACAATATTTACTGGCTAGGTACTATTTAAGAGGGTGATCATTAATGGGATGTTTGAAATAATTTCAGCATCATTAATTCATTTTTTCTATTTCTAGCCATCTCATTGGCTGAAATGAAAAACTTAATAAATAATCATAAATTTCAAGACAAAAATTAAATTCCCAGCACCAATTGATTAAACATAGAGAATGCAAAAGCATTTGAAAAGTATCATTAATAAGTTCCTCTACTTTGAAACTCGCCCTCTCTTTTCAAAAGAAGAGAGGTGATGATGAATGCCTGATAACGTGAGAGATATAATGGTATGAGGCAATTGGTCAATGGAGAAGAAGTCGGTTGAAGAAAGGGTTAGGATTGGGGTGCACAAATAAGAGGTCAAAAATTTTCAAAATAGAATTTTTTTTTTGGAGGGTAATCATCTAATGTTGGGGGTGAAAAATGAACTAAAAATAGGAAAAATAAGGAAATTAAAAGAGGAAGTGTGTGGAAGAGGAACACAACTCAACTATAATTATAGGCTACTGTGAAAATCCCTACCACCCTACACTGCATCGTTACGACTACAAAAGTGGCATCTTCATAAAAACCACGATTCAGTGGCACGTCACTTTCGCAGGTGTGGTAGATGTAATATGGTTTTATGGAATTTTTGTTGTAGCCTAAGTCGATCTCGTGGAAGACTACCATCACAACTTATACTCTCTCCCTCAATTAGGGTATGAGAAATTCTAACCCCAATTGCGTCAGCCCTTAATTGCGTCATTTATGGGAAAAATCAAACTAATTTTTTATGGGACCAAGTCCAAAGTGTTTGACTCTTCCTATAAATGGGGCAATTAATGGTTCACACAATTGAAGTTAGCACTTCCAATTATTGTATTTACTAATTGTTATGCCGGTTCGGCTTTGTAAATTAGGAAATCTGGTGGGGGAATTGATCTTATCTTAGTTGGTTACAAGCGGAGGAAAGAATGAAGAAACAACCGTTGTCATTGCTTCCCTGATTACTGAAGCGTGTTTGATAAAGTTATGATCTGCTGGTTGATGGTTTCTGAAGAGCACTTCCGTGAAGATAATCACGAGTTGAGGAATGTTAGTCATGTTCTTCCAATTCAAAAAGAATTTTGTACTCTCATTGAAGTGAAACGAATTATTGTTTTATCCGACTATTTTTTGAAACCGATTAAGGCAATAACTTTCTCCCATTTTTTAAAATTGTTACTTTCACGACTTGAAAAGGCAACAGTGAGAATATGAAATTATACAAATGGGGCTGGCATTCCTCTTAACTATTTTTTTTTTGTTGGGGAACTAGTTTTGTTAGTATTTGCATATGCGGATGAAAAAAGAAGGTTGTGGCACAAAGAATTATTGACTAATTACATGTATTCTAGTGATTTCATTGTACTCAGGAAAGTAGCTATGGGCCCCGAAGTTTCCATCAAGTTCACTGTTCATCATAACCATTGAGTCACTAACACCTTGTAAAACTTACAATCCTATAATAAATATGCATGTCATTTACCCCTACCTAGATAACAAAGACGTAAACATGCAATACAAAATTGAGGAAATAAATATATAATGTAGACTAGGCTCTAAGACTTAGGGCCCTATTCCCCTATTATTACCCTTGGATCCCTTTTTCCTCGAGATTCGTGCGAATTTCATTAAAAGAAGGAACGGATTTGTGTGACTTTCCCACTTCAACGGGTATCTGAGAAAAAAGAAAATGAATCCAACATGCACCCTTGGGATCTAGCTAGGGCCTTAATTGTTGGACCCTAGTCTATAACATCATATTCACAACAAGTCCTTTTTGTGTGTGAAAGTCGGTACAAATTAACACACACCTTGTATGCCCTTGATGATAATAATTCATATACATCAATTGTGGTATATTGGTAAAAATGCTCATTATGTCATGAGACCAATTCGAACCTTCATAATTTGTTCTTTTACCAGCATATCATGTGTAGTGTTGGGGACACATGAGATCTATGTGCGGACTTACACACAAAATTGATTTCTTTTGACTTTGGCTTGTGTGTCACGTACTCACAATTGATGTACGTGGCACACTATCATCAAGGACACACAAGATCTGTGTGCTGACTTGCACACAAAAAACGGACTCTAGAATTAGGCTTGGATCCCTTAGTTGCATGTATGAGCATCATCAATATGAATATATGGTTTTCCTATTATACATGATGTTAGCAATACCCATTTTAGTTTTGCAATGATATTATCAAATGATTTTACACATGGTCTGGTGAAACACCATCAACATAACCAACATAGATGAGCAAATAAAAAGATGTGATAGGAACATATACAAAAAGAGAAGAAAAATGGTAGCAAAGCTTACATATTAAAGAGTTGCGACAGATTTTTTAATGAGGCAGGTATCAAACCGTGAATTTTATTGTCAGATAGGCTACTGAAAGACAATGCAAAAAGATAAGAAAGCGTTAACCTCTCTTGTCATTATTTATGGAACAAATGCATGTGTATTTCAAATTTATCCTTGTGCCATGTAAAAACATGGGAATATAGAGACTTCCTCAATGTCATAATAATTTGAAAATATGTTCCTTCAAAGAAAAATATTTACATGTAATTTATGCTAGGGTTGCACTCAAGCCAAGTTGCCTTGTCAACTCAACTCTTCTCGTACGAGCCACGCTCAAGCAAATGAGGCAAGCCAAGCTTTTATTTGAACTTGAATGCTTAAACAAGCCAATCTCGAGCCAAACCTTATTTGATTCAGATTAGCTTGAAGCTTGGCATGTTTAGGGCTCAGTTCTTCTTGAGCTCAGCTCAGCTCAATATATATATATATATATATATTGGGAGAGATACCAATTTGCCATGCTCATTGAAGCTTGTAATGAGCGGTCCCTCTAGAAAGATGACATATGGCATATTTTTTTTAATCCGACCGTTGGATGTTAAGTTGGGTCCATTGGAGAGATGTGTCAAAAAATCAGTCCAATTGGACATGTTTAGACCGTCCGATTCTAGTTTGTAGCATTAACCCCTTAGGGTTCACTAGACCCTACCTAGGATATAGAAATGGATGATCTTTCCTTCTTCGATCGAATGGTCTACAAATGTCTAATTGAGCTATTTTTTTTGTCACGTGTCTCTTGAGTAACCCGTCTTGACATCCAACAGTGAGAATCTGAAATAGCTTGCCACGTGTCACATTATTAGGGACTGTTCATTACAAGCTTCAATAGGCATGGCTTATTAGAATGATACTATATATATATAGGGAAGGATACTAATGAGTCATGCTCATTAAAGCTTTTAATGAACGGCCCCTCTAGAAAGATGACATGTAGCAATCGTTTTTTAAATTCGACAACTGGATGCTGAGGTGGGTCCATTGAGAGACACGTGTCAAAAAATCAGTCTGATCGGACATGTTTAGACCATTCGATTAGACCCATGTTTATAAGCATTAACCCCTAGGGTTCACTAGACCTTATCTAGGTAATAGAAATAGCTAATCTTCTTATATTCAATCCGATGGTCTATAAATGTCTGATCGAGCTTATTTTTTTACCACGTGTCTCTTAGTAGACCCGTCTTGACATCCAACGATTGGATATTAGAGCAACCCATCAAGTGCCACGTTATTAGGGACCACTCATTAAAGACTTTAATGAGCATGATTCATTAGAATGCTACTCTATATACATGTATATGTATATGTATATTTTTTTTTGCTAATGTTGTTTATATACCTTATCACTTGAATGTTTATCTTCAAATTTAAAATTAAGAAAGAAAATGAAATTAAAATCAAAGCTAAGAGAATGGAATAGAACAAACTTTCTTACAGCAATTGTAGGAATGTAAGATTTGCTACTTCTGTAGGAATTACACCCTTCAAATTTTGACCCTGAAAATTGCTGTCACTCAAAGTAATGCCAAAAAAATTAAGAATTTCATATATTCAAATAAGGACAACTTCAATATACAAACAAAAATGTTTTATTTTTCCTTCCATTAATGGAGGGGTGTGTAAGTGTTACTTACACCCATCAATTGTGCAATAAATTATAACTTATAAGTAGAATGAAATTTGACAACAATGGTTTTTGTAGCCCAAAGCCACAAAGAGCTATTAATGTCATGCTACACATAAGGAAAAGTGTCAGATATGCACACTTTTCAAAAAGGTCACATCTATTTTTTATTATTTAAATTAGTGTATTGAACACTTTTTTTAATATGTCAACATCACATTGGTTGTTTTTATTCCCCGGCTACAAAGATTATTGTTGCCAAGTTTCATTCTATAAGTAGAAGCATGTTAAAATATGAGATACACCATTTAACCTACGACCAATTACGTTTTAGTGTTTAGGACTTAAGGATTAACTAAGGCCAATTATATATGTCGTAATCCAAAGTTATTTCTCATTCAGCCAGGAGTACTACAAGAACTGGTTTGACTCAAATATTCTAAAATGCTTGACCCAGTTATCGTCTATGGTAAATAACCATTATCGGCTTCCAATATAGTATAAGTGTTCAATTATCCCCCCTACAAAAAGTTCTAGTATCGGTGTTCATATATTTTTACCAAAAATCAGTAAATTCAAACCTAGATATGAAACACACATATACCCACCAAGTTATCTTTAAATTTGCCATGCATCTTCTATTGAGGCCAAAGCTCAAGCTCAAAAATCAAGGCTTGAAGCTTGGCTCAAACGAAATGTGTTGGCTTAAGCCGAGATTAATTCATTAAAAATATAATTATATTAATAATATTACCAATACTATAAGTGATATTTATTATTATTATTTAATTACTATATGTTATACTATTGAACCTGAACCGAGTGAAATCAAACTAGGCTTGACTCGAGCTCGGCTTGAACTTAATTTCAAGCTCAAATAAAGTTTTGGGTCAACTCGATCAAGCCAAAAACTTTAGCTTAAACTCGGTATTAGGGAAATAATATATTAGGGAAATAACGATATATGTAATATCTATGAGATACACAAGATCTCATAGACAATATTGAATTTGCATCAATCAAGGATTTGATTAGGATTTGATTATATTAGGTTTCTATCTTGAGGTCAATGTAATCTCTATATAAACCCTATTAGAGGTCGTTGTAGTCATCCAAGATTATTCTCAATAAATCTCTTCTCTACACTCGGCTTGATCGAGCTGAGCCAAGCCGAGCCAAAATAACTAGCTAAACTTGAGTGTACCCTAATTTTGGTCATTATTCCATGGAGACAAGTGAGTGAGATTGTCTAGACTCTAGAATATCCGAACGAGAACTAACTTTGAAGTAATGTCAATCTGAGAAATATTGAAACTAATGGTTTTATTTTTGGTTAAAAAAAAAACTCAACATCTATCAATAAAGAAATTGTTAGTGAAGTATTTTAAATTATTGTCTAACATGATTGAATATATGCCATTTTCTTCAGTTTACATAGTACTACATTTAGGATAACCTACTTTCACAACAGATAAGAGAAACATACAGGTATGTCACATGGCAAACCGTGGAATTGCTATATCGACAATCACACCGAATTACAGACTCCAAACAAGAATCGTTCCTGCAATCTTGGTCCTTCTTCATCTTCATTTTCCGAGCAATAGTATTAAGCACTTCCACTGTCACATAATTATACAAGCATGCACGAAACACACACACAGGGTATATGTTAGAATTATAAACTGGTGGATTAATGGATTGGAAAGCCGAGCAATACTCAAAGATCTTAAGAATAGATAGAGTTGAATTTTTTTCAGAAAACAACAACATTGATGCTCTGTTAATACCTATAATTATCATTATCAGCCCATGTAAAAGAAGTAGAATTGAGAGTTTCAACAGAATCATTCCTCTCATATTTCTAAGTATTTAGAAAGAGTTCATAACACAACTCACATTGCGGTGCATGGTGCACATAGCGCCATAAAAGCATGGAGCAATATTTTGAAAATAAATAAATAATAAAACATAAGAACTTATTTTGCTACCTTCATTTTGAGGCAATAATCCGTTTTGAGAAGGAAGAGTACTCTTGTTCTCTAAAGCAGTAATGGGTTCATAATTCAATGTCAAAAGAAGAAGCAATAAAAAGAAAGACACTAATAGCTTCCTCCATGAATACAGAAGTTCTTCTTCCATCTCTCTCTCTTTCCTCTGAGTGTAAGCTCTCCCTAGCCTTCTTAAAAGGAGGGTGGATGAGCAACAGCCCCTGCTGCAGAACAAGGCAGACTTTGGTCCACTTCTCGCATTAAGAGTCAATGGCTACTTTTTTTTTTTGAAACCTCTGTGAAAATTTGATGCGAAAAATTGTTTTTTATTGAAGTGGACCTGGAGCCCAATGGGCTACACACGCAGGTGTAATGATGCTAAATTGAAAACTTTAATTGCCACATGATTTCAGTTTTAGGATTCACTCGGTAATCCATGTGATTGTCGGGTTCAGTTTCATAAGCGCGGAAAGCATTGGTTCCCATCGAGCAGGCATTCAACTAATTGACTAGAATTTCCCTTCCAAAAACAACTTAATTAACTAGAATTCCAACTTTCGGTGTAAATCTACCAGCTAAGGCCTGTTCCAAACTTCCAATCATGGCCCACCGTTTGAATTATCGGATTATGCATAGTTTGCAAATACACTGTTTTGTATAACAAATTTGCAAAACAACTCAACATTTTTCAACATGTAGACCAAGAACCTTTTTTTTTTTTGGTCAAGGTAACAATACCACAAGGCAAAGCTACAAGTAATAGAAGGGAAAACTCACACCACTGACACACAGCCACATACAACCACTAAGCCCATGAAGAATCAACCCACAGGAACCTCAAAATGGGTTCCAACCGTTTGAGGGCCATGGAACTTTATGAGCTATAGTGGGTGGTTGTAAACTACCAAGGTGGGACTAAATACTTTGGTTTTTTTGGTCAAGGTAACAATATCATAAGGCAAAGCTACAGGTAATAGAAGGGAAAACGCACACCACTCACACACACACGCCACATACAACCACTAAACCTATGAAGAATCAACCCACAGGAACCTCTAAAAGTAGACGAAGAACTTCAACCCTTACTTCAGTTGGATAGTACTTTATTACTTTTAATGAAATAACTTTTATGCCCGTAAGATATTTCATAACTTCACAAA
The DNA here is from genome assembly GCA_015143295.1 of Tetracentron sinense. Taxonomy (NCBI): domain Eukaryota; kingdom Viridiplantae; phylum Streptophyta; class Magnoliopsida; order Trochodendrales; family Trochodendraceae; genus Tetracentron; species Tetracentron sinense. Next base: position 25,831,624 of record CM026567.1, on the reverse strand, counting down.
ACCCTTTTAACTACCTTTGAACTTCCGTTGGATAGTACTTTATAACTTTTAATGAAATGACTTTTATGCTCACAAAACCCTTTTAACTACCTTTGAACTTCCGTTGGACAGTACTTTATAACTTTTAATGAAATGACTTTTATGCCCTTAAGATATTTCATAACTTCACAAAACTCTTTTAACTACCTTTGAACTATGATTAATAAGTTTAACCCAAGTGGTTATTTTCTTATTTTATTTTTCCTAAGAACCAAGGTTTGATACTTTAACCCTAAGGGTTAGTGATTCTTAACCATAGATGTAATTAAGATTTACTAACTCTTGGGTTAAAGCATCTAACCTTGGTCTTTAAATTTTTTTAAAAAAAATTAACATGTCCTCTTTTAACTCCCTTTAACTGTGGTTAACATTTACTAACCCTTAGGATTAAAGCATATTACCTTAATTTTTTAAGTGTACCCTTTTAACTCCCTTTAACTGTGGTTAAGATTTACTAACCCTTAGGGTTAAAGCATCTAACATTGGGTTTTAGAAAAAAAAAATTAGTTGCAAGGGTTAAAACTTGTTAACCATAGCCAAGGGCAGTTAAAAGAGGTTTTGTGAGATTATGAAATAACTTAAGGGCATAATAGTCATTTTACTAATAGTTATAAACAAAGTTCTAAAACTAAGGGTTGAGGTTCTTTGTTTAATTGTTGAAAAATGTGTTAATTTGCAAATATGTTATACATAATTGTGTTTGTGCAACGAAATGAACACATGACTTGGAATCCTCTACAGCTAGAGCTGTGCATCTTGGAGTCCTGTTACATTCAAAAGCCTTTGTAAGTGCTCTTTTAACTCTAGTTAATGACCTTATTTTTATGGGATGTGGGTATTCTCTATGCAGCACATGAAATTAGTCTGCGTCTAAAGGCTCAGGATATCCATCTTTATAAAAGAAAAAAAAACAACTTTACTTTTAGAGTTAATTGATTAAAATATATATTTTTTCTAAAACCCAAGTTAGATGATTGAACCCAAATGGTTAGTGAATCTTAATTACAGTTAAGGGGTATTATAAGGGACACGTGTTGTTGTCTACGATTCGTAGAGAATTCCAAGTCGAAGAGGAGAGGCATCAATGACCAATGTGGCCAGAAATGACCGAACTGGCATCGCCTAATAACGTGGGGCCCACTAGAGACGCAACCCCCCCATTTCAATCTTTGTGGGGCCGGAAGGTTTGAATTCCTTATCAAGACTTTTGCTTACGTCTTTCAATAATGTTATATGGAGCTCCTCTTTATCTTACGATTCTTACCCACCAATCTTTGTCGGGTTTTTTACCCAAATACGGCCAACTATTGTTAAACCTTAAAAATAGGTTCTTGCTTTTCAAATTAACTTTTCTAGGCTTCCACACGTATGTGCTTATATATGTGCGAATTACTTAAGCTTTGGGACAAAAATGCCCCTTTCATTCCGTGCAAGAGAGAATACATTGATTCTCGACTTCATTTGTTCAAAATCTCATTCACTTTGTTGCTCGTTTGGCTCGATTCATCTGCTTTAGAGGTAAGAGTTTCTCCATATAAATTATCATGTCCTTAACAATACATTAATTATCAACCATCATTGGGTTATCGTCATTTTATGGTTTGAATCCAAACACCATCTCTTATTTTTTTTGGTTGAAGGTGTTTTGTTACATTTCATTCTTTGATCACCCATTTTTGTAATTCAAGATTCTAATGTGATGTTGATCGAATCTCATTCTCTTCTTACTCAAATTTTTAATTTTACGATTGATATTATATTATTATATATCAATCGATTTGTGACATGGATCATTCAATAATAATGTCGATCGATCGTTATAGAAGATTGATCGAGCGATGTCACAGATCATTTGATCAATTTTAGAAATCGATTGATAGTTATGGGATCTCGATCAATTGATATGTTGTAACGATCGATCGATTTATGACATCGATTGATCGATTTGCTATATCGATCGATCGATCTGATATATCGATCGATCGATCTGAGACAATAAAAATTGTAAGTAATATATAATATGAAGTATTTTAAACTACTTTTAATATTTTATTGTCTAACTTGATTGAATATGCCATTTTCTTCAGTTTACAATAGTACTACACGTAGGATAACCTACTTTCACAACAGATAAGAGAAACATACAGATATGTCACATGGCAAACCGTGGAATTGCTATATCAACAATCACACGGAATTATAGATTCCAAACAAGAATCGCTCCTAAAATCTTGGTCTCTTTTCATCTTCATCTTCCGAGCAATGGTATTAAGCACTTCCACTGTCACATAATTATACAAGCACGTACGAAACACACACGCAGGGCATATGTTAGAATTATAAACTCGTGGATTAATGGATTGGAAAACCGAGCAATACTCAAAGATCTTAAGAATAGAAAGAGTTGAAATTTTTTCAGAAAACAACAACATTGATGCCCTGTTAATAGCTATAATTATCATTATCAGCCCATCTAAAAGAAGTAGAATTGAGAGTTTCAACAGAATTATTCCTCTCATATTTCTAAGTATTTAGAGAGAGTTCATAAGACAACTCACATTGGTTTTTTTCCCATGTGGATATTTTTTTCCCTAAGAACCAAGGTTAGATACTTTAACCCTAAGGGTTATTGAATCTTAACCACAGTTAGCTATAGTTAAGATTCACTAACCCTTAGATTAAAGCATCTAACCTTGGTTTTAACTCTCTTTAATTGTGGTTAACATTTACTAACCCTAAGGGTTAGAACATCTAATCTTAGTTCTTAGGAAAAAAAAAGTGTACCATTTTAACTCCCTTTAACTATGGTTAATATTCACTAACCCTTAGGGTTAAAGCATCTAGCCTTAGGTTTTAGAAAAATAATACTAAAATTAATAACATGGGTTAAAACTAGAACCGTACTCCTTGGAGGCAGCTTCCCCACAGACGGTCATAACTCGGGAACTAAATAAACATAGTGGTTCTTCCCCTGCCCTACATTCATGCCTTTAGGAAGGAATATAGTAAGGCTAAGGCCTTGACCTATCCTCAAGGGGTGGTTATCGGACATGGGTATAGGTTCGACTTGTTAAAAGCTCGAGCTCGTTCGTTTATCTATAGTTTAACAAGCCGATTTTGAACGCTTAACTCAGGTTCGGCTCATTAAAAGCTCGAGCTCATTCGTTTATCTATAGTTTAACAAGCCGATTTTGAACGCTTAACTCAGGTTCGGCTCATTAAAAGCTCGAGCTCATTCGTTTATCTATAGTTTAACAAGCCGATTTTGAACGCTTAACTCAGGTTCGGCTCATTAAAAGCTCGAGCTCATTCGTTTATCTATAGTTTAACAAGCCGATTTTGAACGCTTAACTCAGGTTCGGCTCATTAAAAGCTCGAGCTCATTCGTTTATCTATAGTTTAACAAAGCCGAGCTCGAACGCTTTTTTAGGCTCGTTATAGTTAATGAGCCGAGCCTGACCACACCTCTACTCAGCTAGGCAAAAGCTCGTTAAGGGTGACACTAAGTTTCTTTGAGTTTAACCGATGTGTTTAACCAATGGCACAAAGTCCCTTTGTGTTTAACAGATTAATGAGATTAAGTCCCTTTTTATGGGCCCATACTCCCTCTAACGTTTTGTGCTTAACCGATGTGGGATTAAGTCCATTTGTGTTTTTTATTTTTGTTGTTGTGATGATGAAGTGTGTTGTTTTAACGTGTGTTCCCAGTGGGAGTTTTAGTCCCACATCAGGAAAAAACTGAAATTCCTATGGAGAGTTAGATTATAAAAGGGTAATGGCCAAATAGAGCTTCCATTGCAAGCTAAGCTAAGCCAATAGAGGCAGTCTTTAATTTGTAGCTTGAGCCACCGAGCTCTAGCTTTAGCCTAAGGAAATTAAATTATTTAAATTTATTAAATACTCGAGCTGAGCCAAGCCGAGCTCGAGCTTATGATATATTTTACGAGCCGAGCTTGAACATAGGCTGAGGAGCTCAAGTTCGAGCCGAGCTTGAACATTGCCATATTGTAACGAGCCGATTTTGAACACCCTATTACTTGGCTCGGTTCGATTACACCCCTACTATCCTCCCTTATAAGCTAGTAGCTCTTTTGTTGGCATTCCTATTTGAGTTGCTATTAGGAAGCTATGCATCGGCCCGGTTACATAAAAAAAGCCTTTTTAAGTGTTCTTTTAACTCTAGTTAACAACTTTACTTTTAGAGTTAATTGATTAATTTTTTTTTCTTAAAACCAAGATTAGATGGTTGAACCCAAATGGTTAGTGAATCTTAATTATAGTTAAGGGTATTATAAGGGACAGGTGTTGTTCTCTACAGTTCGTAGAGAATTCCAAGTCGAAGAGCACAAGCATCAATGGCCAATGTGGCCAGAAATGACTGACCCGACATCACCTAATAACCTAGGTTCCACCAGAGACGCACCCCCCATTTAATCCCGGGGGGGGTAGGTTTGTATTCCTTGTCAAGACATTTGCTTATCCCTTTCAATAATGTTATATGGTACTCCTCTTTTTCTTACCCACCAATTTATGTCGGGATTCTTACTAAAATAGGCCCAACTATTGTTAAACCTTAATTCCACACGTGTGTGCCTATACACGTACGGATTGCTTAAGTTTTGGGACAAAAATGCCTCTTTCACTCCGTGCAAGAGAGAAGACATTGATTCTCTTACTTTCACATTTTTTGTACAAGGTTGGCTTCGTTTGTTTGAAATTTCATTCACTTTGTTGCTTGTTTGGCTCAATTCATCTGTTCTAGAGGTAAGAGTTTCTCCATATAAATGATCATCTTCCTTAGCAATACATTGTCAATCTTCACTGAGTTATCGTCATTTTATGGGTTGAAGCCAAACACCATCTCTCTTCATTGTTTTTTGTACGTTGAACGTGTTTTTGTTGCATTAGTTTTGTTCGATTTCATTCTCTGATCACCCATATTTGTCATTCAAGATTCCAATGTGATGTTGATTGATTCTCATTCTCTTCTTGCTCAATTTTTAAATTTTACAATAGCGACTGATATTATATTGTTATCAATCAATTGATCTGTGACATGGATCATTCAATAATAATCTCGATAGATCATTATAGAAGATTGATCGATCAATGTCACATATCGTTTGATCGATTTTAGAAATTGATTGATATTTATGAGATATCGATCGATTGATATGTGGTAATGATCGATCGATTTGTCACATCAATTGATCGATCTGATACATCGATCGATTGATCTAAGACATCGATAGATCGATCTGAGACATCGATCGATGTTGTGGAATTTGTGTATTAATATATTAATGTAGCCTCATTGTGTAATTTTTATTATATTAATCTTATAATAATTTTTGCAGTATTCAAGAAAATGGATTGATCATCAATACATTTACTTTGCTACTATGATGAGGAATAGATTTGTGAGTGTAAGAGCTTCTTTTATGAGGGTGAAAAATCCAAATTTATATCTATATATCAGACTATTACTTATGAGCTGCTTTTATCTATAGTATATCGACTGGTTAACTCTTGATCAGAGGAGGTTGATATTAGAATCAGGTGTTTGTTCCCTACAAACATATACATTTCGATGACTCCCACTAATATTACTGATGATGAAGAGTTGTCGTTATATTTTATACAAAATGAATAATCACAACTGAGTGTCATGCAGTTGTTTTTAACCAAAAATGAAAAACAAACACTGGATACCACATTTATTGAACATAATGCACATACATCTGTTATTAGCAAGGTTGAGCCTCTTATTGATCCTTGTCCTGAATCAGTTACCGACCATGAGTCTATTCCCTTTCAAGAGTAGATAGAAGGATTCAGTCAGTATGTAAGTATGGTGCCCAACACATTTGCGGATTATGTTGACATTACTAGAGGGGATAACTACCATGCTAACGATTGTGGTGATGAAGTTGAGGCGATCGGTGATGATAGTGATGAGCAGTGTACTGAGAATGAGGTTGAGGAAGCTAGTGATGATATTGATGACGAATGTGGTGATGAAGTTAGAGAACCTATCATAGATGCTCAACCATTTGTCTCACATATTCCAAGGTATGAAGAGTAATTCTAAATATTACTACTTTTTATATCACAGTCACACTAGTTGTCTTAATTATCTTTCTTCATCATTTGTAGGCTTGAAATTTCCATTACATCCACATCTTCTTTTTGACAATTCAGTCCAGTTAGGGTTATGCCACCAATGAATAATATTTTGGAGTGCAAAGATGCAATAATCAATAAAAATGTGCATGAAGAGGAAGATAACTATGTCATTGCAGATAATTCAGGATATGCAAATGTGCTCGTAGATGCTTCTGAAATTTCATTAGAATTAAGAAATGTCCAAGGACAAGCCCATGATACAAAGCGTGCTCAAGTATGCAATGCGATTGAACTTTCAACTCAACGTGGTCGATTCAAATAAATCAAAGTACACAGTGAAACATATTATAAAAAATTGCATGTGGAGACTGCCTGCATAAAAAAGAATGGTACTTCTGTCTTCAAAATAAAGACATATACATCGCAATAGTCTTATGTGATGCCTTTGGGAGGGGAGGACCATCGGCATGCAACTAGTTAGGTTGTGAGTCACATGGTAGTTGGATGTATTGCAGGACGTGTAGCGTATAGACCAAAGGAGATTATCCATGATGTGTGGCAAAAATATGTTGCTTAGATGAGTTATAAGAAAGCATGGAAGGGTAGAGAGTTTGTAATTAAAAATGTTAGAGGATCATATGAGCACTCGTACACTCAACTCCCGATATATTTTATGAACTTAAAAAGACAAACTCATGAATAGTTTCTGCAATTCTGGCCATTTACAGAACATGGGCACTCGAACGATTCTTTGTCACCCTCGGTGCTTGTATTAGAAAATTTCAAAATATCGTACAAAGTGTGTTAGCAGTTGATTGGACACACTTGAAGGAAAAGTATGAAGGAATTTTACTTGCAGCTATAGCCCTCGATGGAAACAATTACATACTCCTGGTAGCCTTCAGAATAGTAGAATCAGAGAATAATATTAGTTGAAATTGGTTTTTTTTTTTTTTTTTTTATCACAGTTAGCAGTTACAGTTGGATTCTTGGATAGATTAGTCATTATATCTGGTCAACATTCTAGTCTGATATTACAGGCCCCCCTTGTAGTCCCATATGAGAATCATAGCTGCGTATACCACATAAGCTAGAACATGTATGTTGCATTTAAAGTCGATGAGTTATATATATATAAATATTTTTAGACAGCTGTAAAGACATGCATGCAGACAAAAAAAGTTTCATGAATTGATGTCTATCCTCACTGAAGCAAATCCTAATGTACATAAGTGGCTCACTGCGATACCGAAAGAAAAATGAGCATATGGTCACCATAAATATAGTCGAAAGAGTTAACAGTTTGTTCAAAAAGGCGATAGATCGAATACTCGGTCACAACGCTAGTAGATAAAGTACATCTTAAGATTCAGAATATATTTTATAAACGACGTATTAAAGTGATGATAATGAGTAACAAGGTAACCATATGGCCTAAAGACCACCGACAACAAAACATGACAATGGCACGTAGTTCAAATTTCATGGGATAGCTACTAATCAATACTATATGAGGGGAGAATTTAATGACACTATCCTACTTGAAGACATGAGTTGTACTTGTAACAAGTTTAATGTGATGCATTTGCCTTGTGTTCACACATTAGATGCAAAAAGTTTCATGTTATTCTTACAACATTTGTTCATGTTATTACACAACCGATTTGCATTGGATGACTTATTCTGAAATAATATATCCAATGCGAGACAAAAGTCAATGGGACACTCCAGACGAACTTAGACATGAGGCTGACAGGTTGCGCCCTCCAGTTGGAATGCGATCCGTAGGAAGACCAAAGAAGAAAATAATACTCTCATAGGACAAAGAGCGGCCAATACTATAAAATGTGGAAGATGTAATTAGACAGGTGATAATAGACAGACATGTACTAATCAAATCCCTCAGCAAGATTGAGATTCTTATACTATGATTTTGTAATGATCCTATAGTTAATTTTGTGATGATTTTGAAATCCCTCAATGAGATTTGGGTAGGCCATAATATATAAAAATGATCCTAACTACTTTTTATAATGATCATGTAATTACATTTGATAAAGGAGATTAAAATTCTTACATTTGAGCGCTCAAGCATCAATAGATATCAATCGACCGATCTCCCATACCAATCGATCGATATGGTATATTGATCGTGATCGAGCACACAGAGCTAATCATTTTCTCCTGCATCGCCGATCCCAAAACCTCAAAGTAGATTTTTGGGAACTAATCATCTCCTATATTCCCTAACAAGTTTCATGTAGATTTTGCTCTACCAACAAGAGATGAGGTTTGCAAGTTGATAACGAATGGATGAGGTGTGAGAGGCGTGAGTGTTCTCTCCAAAAAAATCAACAAAGTTGAGAATAGGGGCAAGGTGTGGGAGACAAATAAGCGAGAGTACTTTTATCCCAAAGCTTAAGTAATCCGTATGTGTATGAGGCACACAAGTGTGGAAGCCTAGCTAGAAAAGTTAATTTGAAAAGTCCAATTGTTGGGGCCTATTTTGGTCAAAACCCTACGATTGTCATTAGACTATTTTTGGTGCCCGGTGTAGGTTGGACTCTTAACTCAATTGGCTAACCCGTGCTCCACCCCTCAATTCAAGGAGGTCTCTTAAGGGGTCTCAGTAATGTGACTAGCAGAGACCCGCTCACCATTTTCTTGCCAATAACTAACGTAGATATACTTAAAATTTCCTTTATTAAGTACGTGCCTTAGGATTTTCCTATACCATCCATATAAACATCCAATTCAAATTAGAGATTAATTATGAACAGAGCTCCGGTTGAAGAAACAATCGGAGCAAACAAAAAATTGCCTATACATGTGTATTTTGGGATTTATTAATTGACAGGAATACCCTTTTTATATTTGTAATTACAAATCCCTGTCATAAGGCATATTTTGGGTTGCTCTATTATCTCTTCAATCGGAACTCCTATATTAATCTCTTAAAAATTAATAGGACACAAATTGCATTTTTGTGAGTATTCATAAGAATCCTGCACTTGCCTTACAAAATCTGTAGAGAAATGATGTCTTGTATATATCCAATATAGATATAAGAACGCGCTGAGATTGTGCAGTATCAGGGCAACCCGAGACCATTCGGGTTTTGATAATGTTTTAGGGCATTCAGAAATTTGGCTTCCTGCTACTTAGTCATTTTGTGAAAGCTTTTCCATCTTCACGTAAAATAACATGATTCAAGTTATTTTACTCGAATAACTTACGTCTTTGGTTTACTGGAGTAACTTGATTCAAGCAAAATAATGTGATTCAAAGTTACTTTAACTGGATCAGTTAATTTGTATGGCTCCTTCAAAATATCATTATACATGTTATTTTTGACTGATTCAGTTAAAATAATGTGAATCAGGCTTTACGGGATCAACAAGATGCCTTAGAATCCTGCATCCTCGTGTCATTGTAGAATAAGATGACTTCTAATATGGAATTAACCTTATAGGGAAATGTTTAACTTACCGCTGGATTCCACTATGTTGTGGAAATGTGCAGTCCTCATTGGTCCATGCCCCCATTTTTAACATGCAACTGTGGTTAAGATCCATTCCCCCCAAGGGTTAATTCATCTAACCTTAGTTTTTATGAAACATGCGCTCTCCTTGCCAGCCCAAACTGGAGAAGACCCCAAGTCATAAACAAAAGAAAGGCACGTTGCACTCGGCACATATATTCATATCCAGTGTGAGAGTACCATCCAGGATGGAGCCACATGGGGTTGAAGGGTCGGCTATGTGAGAGCGAGGAGCAATAGTTCGCTCCTCGCTAGTGGAGCGAACTATTGAGATCGAATCACAACCAATCACGATTGAATTCAGGGAGAGTTCAATCGCCAAGTTAAAGGGGACACGTGTTGACATGTGGGGGCAATTGAACTCTCCCTGAATTCAATCGCTATTAGTTGTGATTCGATCTCGTACTAATAGAGCGTAGCCTGGGAGACACTACAAGAAAACTACCGGACAGACACGGAAATTTTCCGTGTCTGATAATAAATTTCCATGTCTAATACTATTAGACACGGAAATAACGACCGTGCCTAAACCATGACAGTTACTCTCGTGCATGATGCTATTCGGCATGGAATTAATTTTCCGTTTCTAATAATATTATTAGACACGGAATTATTTCCTTGTCTAATGATAATTACCCGTAAATGTAAAATTATATATGACGTCACACTATTCCATGTCTAAAGATAGTATTAGACATAGAAAGATGTTTGTGTCTAATAATGACAGCAACGGAAATAATTCCGTGTCTAATATGTTTTTGACACATAATTATTTCCGTCTCTAATACTATGATGTACGTCACCTTGAACATTAGACACAGAAATATTTCCGTGTCTAATATGTTTTTGACACGGAATTATTTTCGTCTCTAATACTCTAAAACATTAGAGACGGAAAAATTTATGTGTCTGATATTAATTTTTTTTTTTTAAAACAACCAGTACTCGGAATGAAGTGTGATAATCTGTCACCTATTTGAATACATTTGAATAATGTACCTGTTTTCATACATTTGAATAATGTAACCTATTTTTCAATTGATTTCATTTGTACACAATTTCATCCCACCACTTGTAAAATGCACCCATAGGTCATAACAACAAATAAACAAAATACTTATAATCCCTTTAATATACACAAGATCACAGCGTCAATTACATTCCTTTCCACCAAATTCCTTTCTACCTATCTATGAATAATTCTATCAGACTTTTCAACAATGCTATTGACACTCATCCTTTCAAGTCAATGTTATCGAGACTTATCCCGTTCGATCAATGTTCCAGCGCCGTGCATATGTAGTCATGCCCAAGTATCTGATGCTATTTATTAGGGTTAATAAATGGAGATGATGAGATTTATACAGACCTCTACAAGGATTTCTTGTAGAGATAGGTAAGAGTGCAACACTAATTCACTTGAGAGGAATTCGGATGGGTAACAGCACTACTTGTTGCGCTGTTGCCCGGTTGTGTCTAAAAATCAAGGGCCCCACATTCAACAAGGTAGGCCCCACATCAACAGAGAGAGCCTCACTTGGATTTTCAGAGACAATCGGGCAACAACGCAATAGCTAGTGCTGTTACCCATCCGAACTCACTTGAGAGTGACATTTTTGAAATAACAACAATTAAGAAGGTTGTTTTCATGTTCTTCCAAAAAAAAAATATATCTGTACCCGACTCTAGAGGACTCTACAAGGATTCCTTATAGACGGCTCTACAAGATTGTGACTCTAATAAATGGTGTGTCTCTTGCTAATCATCACCGATGGAAACTACAAATCTATTGGGAGTTTAAGCGCATGGCATACATGCATTACCCACATGATACGTACATATCTGAAGTTTCTGGGTACAAGTCAACAATAAATTTGATCTTTCGGATTTGCATTAGTTTTTTTAATTAGTTGTCATGAAACACATGGTGATTCTCATCAAGAAAGCATGGAGCACTTTTTCTTATATATATTTCTATACATGCTATGATTATATCATCAAAATCAGAGGCATTTTTGTCTCTATGATGCCAGGGGCGGCACCAGGTGGGGGCCTGTGGGTAGCTGCCCCATTGAACTTTTGAAAAATTAAGACTTTTTATTCTTTTTTTATTAAGGGTAAAGCCATGGAATGAGACAGATACCTAAAGTTCTGAAAAAATAACATTTTTTGTATAGAGTAGTCGAATGCCGGTCCATGTGTCTTTTTTAACACTCCTTTTAATTGTGGTTAAGTGTAATTAAATTTCAATAAAAAAAAGTTTAATTAAATTAAGGTTAGTATTTTTTTTTTTTTCTAAAAATATTAAATGGATGAACCCTAGAAGTAGTGAATCTTAACCATATTTAGTGGGTGTTAAAAGAGGGGATGTGGACCAATGCTATATTATTTAGTATGGCATAGCATAAGAAATTGTGTCAAATTTAAGTTGTATTGCACTTTTATTTAAATGTTGAATAATTATAAAAATATGATGTGTCGAGACTTGAGAGTTGTATTGCTTGGCATACTGCTCTAGGCTGGATGGAACTTAACTGGTATTATCATCTTTCCTGTTGGGGTAATTGGGCTAAATCCATGCACACATAGCCACTTAGCAAACACAAATAAATAATAATGCAGATAATAAAGCAATTAATTATTTAATTAATTAAGGTAGAGAATCGTTTTACTGAGAGGTGCTACAATTGAATCTTTCTTGAAGATAGTCGAAGCCTCCCATGTGCAAGGGATGTGGCAACTCTATCTCCGGGATACAACTCAGCTCGAATTTTCTCCAATCTTCCAACGAGTTTGCACTACTCGATAAAAGACGGGATACTAATCTTCCTTTAGGATGCCCTTTAAAATTAAATATATACTTATATATATCCATTTAATTAAGGTTTACCATTAATCTAATTGTCCTAAAGTCCCATCGGATTTATAGAAAGAGATTATCTAATTATTTTGATAATTTTCGAAATTATCATTTTACCGTTTAGGGTTTAAGAGTCTGTTTGGTTACAGGGTTAGGTTCACTATGTTTTGGTCTAATCTTGTTTTAACCTATTCCAGATTAAAGCTACACCTATTCTATTTGGTTACAGATTCTGGTTCTATCCAGAATCAATTCTGCACATAATCTGTTTCTGGTTTGGCAAGAATCAATTCTGTCTTAATTCCTGTTGGGTTATAGATTTTAAGTTAATCTATTTAACTTATTCTAATTCTGTATGGACACAAGATTATGGTTAATCTGATTTATCATATTCCATATTTTGTTTGGTTACAAGGTTAGGTTTGTCCAAATTAACCTATTCCACAAAATACCCCTATTTGGGTATAGATGGTCCTTAATGGATCCATCATGTGGATATAGTAGGATCACACCCGAAATTGGATGGTCACCAAGATGGATTTGTCCATGTAGGACAGATCCATCGATCTACTCGATCTGGTTTCCTAGATCGGGCAATCGAACGGTCCACATGTGGACTGTTCTATGATGAACGGTTGAGCAGCCCGAAGGCATTCTACAACCTCATCAAGAGTTGGACCTAAGTCCATTTCCCAGCATCCATGGATCTAGATCGATCCAGACAGCCTGCTGGGTCTGGGTTTTGGAATATGGGTTCTGGGCTTTCATCTTCTTCCTTGAGCTCCAAGTTCCACCATTAATGGAGGTCTCCAGGTTAGGGTCCTCCTAAGAGGTCCCTGGTTCTGAGTCCACTTGATGGACCATGGCTCAATCGGATTGGACCAGAGTGCACCTAATTTGGCTAGGGTCTAATCTTGGCTCACTGGTCTGGGTTCACCTTGGCTCATTGGTCTGGGTCCACGGATCTAGGTCTGGTCTGAGTTCCAACATAACCCAACACCTCACCAAGGCCCTCTATTTATAGAGGACCAAGGCCCCCTTTCATATGCATGGGCTCAGCCACCTGGCTAGGCCCCTTCTGCCCCAAGCAAGCCATGCTAAGGCCACTTGGCTCCAAGGTCAGACCATGGGTCAGACCACCTCATGATGGACTACACCCATTGACCCAAGTCATCATGGTCTAATCCATCTGTCAGCCCATGTGGGTTCTCAGATCACCACCCATATCTGATGGCACAGATCCAATCCGAGCCTAAGACTTGATCAGATGGCTCTGATCATCCGATCAGGGTCAACCTAGATCTACGGTTTAGAAAAGATCAACGGTCCTGATTTACTCAAAATAAATAGCGACCCAAGCGACTCGCGATGTGCATAGTGTGCCTCATAGCACCCAAAGCCCTATGCCCACACCACACCCACACCGACACCTGAGCGCGAGCCCATGCCCATGCCTGTGCGTGTGCGTATGTGCTCATGCTCGCTGCGAGCGTAGCTCGCGCACCCAAGTTATCGTTTAAAGGATTTGGTGGGTAATAGTTTACACCACATGCTTAGTTGTTGACAACTAAGCAACTAAGGGGGTAATTAAACCCTTTAGATTTTCTCTTCCTTTCCAATGTGGGACTAAAGAAACAAGAGAAATACACTACAAGTGTGTTTTCTCTCTTTCAAGAGATTAAACACCCAACCTAAACAAAGATTAAATTAAATAAGGGTTTTAGTCCATAGTTAAAATCAAATCCCCAGATCCTAATGATCTGATTTTAATTAATTTAAAATCAAAATCAACAATCCCCACTTGATTTAAAATTAGTAAAATAAATAAGAATTAAATAAAACAAATTCGGGCAGCCAAGAATATCCTGTGCATAAATGCAGGTGTCTTTCAACTTGAACCTACACTTAGTGCAAGCAAATTAATAAAGACCAGAGAACCTAGTGGACTATGTCTTGAATTGCAGAACTCGTATTGACCAATCGGACTTGTCGCACACACATTTCTTTTAGAAAATATATGTACTCATTTAGCTTAGCACTTTAACGTCCATGCCTTACCCCGGTCTTACTGAGAGCTCTAAAGATTAGCCAGAATCTCATAGAAGATGACGAGCCTCTAACACTCAGAAAGGTGAGTCTATCAAGAGTGCTTCTGCAACACTCCAACTTATTACAGGCCTATGGTTACTCATTGAGAGAATCAATTTAAATTCTCAACCTCATCGCAGAATCATCCATAGATCAACTGTCTATAGACTTGCACTATTGACATCATCCTTAGGAATGGACACAACTTGAAATGACATTTCATTTATAGTGCATTTGCAGTTTCTTACAAGGTTTGTTATTCTCAATGAACCTGAGAGTCTCATCTGGTTGGGTTTCCGCCTAGTTCAACTGCTCAACTGGCTTCAGTCTCATTCCTTTAGATGTCTTCATCACAAGGTCCGTGCTAAGGCCTTTGGACAAGGGGCCAGCCAAATTCTTTTTAGACTTTACAAACTGGATTCCGATTTTCTCATTAGCAATTAGACCCCTAACATGGTTATGCTTCAGGCGGATCTGTCTGGACTTTCCATTGTGGTTCTCGTTGTATGCTTTGAGTATAGCCGCTTGATTATCACAATAATTTGTGACAGCTGGCATCAGTGTCTCGCAGATTGGAACATCAACCAAAATACTCTTGAGCCATTCAGCTCCCTCTCTAGCTAACGACAGTGCAATGAACTCTGATTCTATGGTGGAATGAGTTATGCAAGTTTGTTTCTTAGACTTCCAGGAAATGGCTCCTCCCATCGAGAAGATCCATGCAATGACCAACTTTGATTCGTCTGGGCATGAATTCCATGTCGCGTCACTAAATCCTTCAAGCATGGCGGGTGATCTTCTGTAGTGCAAAGCATAGGATAATGTACCTTCAGTTACCTCATAATTCTGATCAATGCTACCCAATGCAATCTACCAGGGTTACTGGAAAATCTACACAACATCCCCACTGCTTGAGCTATATCTGGTCTAGTGTAATGTATCGCATACATTAGACTGCCTATAATCTACGAGTATTCTAGTTGTGAAACACCTCTGCCTTCATTCTTTGTTAGTTTAATACTTGAATCAACTGGTGTAGGAGCCGAAATACAATTAAACTGATTGAACCTCCTGAGAATCTTCTCAATATAGCTTAACTGAGAAAGCGCAATTCCTTCACTGCTCCTAACAATCTTGATTCCAAGTATAACGTCTGCTTCGCCCATATCTTTCATATCAAAGTTAGACGACAGGAACTCCTTTGTGTTGGTAACACTTTGATCATCAGTTCCAAATATTGGCATGTCGTCAACATATAAGCAAATTATCACCCCAGAGTTGTCTCTGAATTTGCTGTATACACAAATATCACCACTGTTGACTTGATATCCATCAGCTAGAAGAACATTTCTAAATTTGTCATGTCATTGTTTTGGAGCTTGCTTCAATCCATATAATGACTTCAAAAGTTTGCAGACTTTCTTCTCGTTCTTTGGTAGAACATATCCTTCAGGCTGATCCATGTATATTTCTTCTTCCAAATCACTATTAAGGAACACAGTTTTGACGTCCATCTAACGAATGTTCATATCCTTGATTGAGGCCAATGCAATCAACATCCTAATGGTGGTCAACCTAGTCACAGGGGCATAACTTTCAACATAATCAAAACCCATACGCTGTTTGAAGCCCTTTGTAACCAGTCTAGTCTGAACTTTTCTATGGATCCATCTTGTTTCAACTTCTTCTTGAAGATCCACTTGCTCCCTACTGGCTTATTTCCTGGAGGCAGGTCCACCAGAATCCAAGTGTTGTTGGAGTTGATAGAGTGCATCTCATCATCCATTGCCTCTTTCTAAAGATCTACGTCTTTAGATGTCATAGCTTCAGTGTAGCTTGTTGGATCCTTCTCGATCAAACAAATATATTCTGGGCCAAAATCTTTTGAAATTCTTGGTTGAGTACTTCTTCTTGGTTCAGAAGAAACTTGGTCTTCAAACTCTTTACGCTTGGAATTGGATTCTGGTTGGTCCTCCACTACTTCTCGAGTTCTCTTGTATGGGAACATATTTTCAAAGAATTCAACACCAATAGCTTCCACAACTGAATGTGGTGCTAGAGTTTCCAGATTTAGAAACCTATATACTTTGCTTGACATTAAGTAGTCAATGAAGACACAGTCAGTACCTCTGGTTCCTACCTTGGGGTTATTCAAGTTAGGCAATCTGACTTGGGCTAGACAACCCCAAACCCTAAGGTATTGCAAATTGGGTTTTCTTCCTTTTCATAATTCGTATGGAATTGATTATGTTTTCCTTTGAGGGATTTTGTTGAGAATGTGACAAGCAGACAGAAGTGCTTCACCTTAGGGATTTGGTGGAGCACCGGAGCTGGTTAGCATAGTATTAACCATTTCTACCAGAGTTCTGTTCTTCCTTTCTGCAGTGCTATTTTGCTGTGGTGTGTACGGTGCAGTTGTCTCGTGACAGATCCCGCTATCTTCATAAAACTTACTGAACTCTGAATCAAGATATTCACCTCCTTTGTCAGTTCGAATTGTCTTGATTCTGTCTTCCTGTAAATTCTTAACTTCTAACTTGAACACCTTGAATTTTTCAAATGCTTCGTCTTTAGTTTGGATGAGGAAAACATGCATGTAACGAGAGGCATCGTCGATGAAGGTGATAAAGTATCTTTTCCCTCCTCTTGACTGTACGCTAGTCATTTCACATATGTCACTGTGAATTATCTTTGAATCTCTCTCTACACCCTTGAATGGAGGTCTTACAATTTTACACTTACTACAAGCAATATCATGCTTAACACTGGATGCGTTAGCTATTAGTCCTTGATGGGTCATAGATTTTATTTTCTTAAAATTAATATGACCTAGCCTACCATGCCATAGATTAGAGGACTCAATGATATAAGCAAAAATAACTGGAGTTTCATTCATAGTGTTGAACTTGAACATCCCACCTACAAGATATCCCTTCCCGATAAAAATTCCATTTTTGGTTACAACAACCTTATTGGACTCAAAAACCAGCTTGTATCCAAACTTGCCGATCAATGCTGTTGAGATAAGGTTCTTTTGGATATCAAGTACATGTAGGACGTCCTTCAGCTCAATAACATTCCCGAAGGTAAACTTTAGCTTCACCGCTCCCTTTCCTACGGCCTTCGAAGAAGATGAGTTGCTCATGAACATGTTCATTCCTTCCCCCACTAGTTCGTAGGGATCGAACATGTTTTTGTCATTGTAGACTTGACGGTGGCTGCAGTGTCTATCCACCACTCAGCCTCTTCGCCAATCATGTTGGCTTCAGTCACGACTGCGACCATATTGACATTGTTTTTCTTCTCTTCTTTCTTCTCAAACTTCCTCTTCTTCTTAAAATTTCTCTCTTGTTAACCTTATAGTTCTTGGCATAGTGGCCCATTTTGCCACAGGAGTAACACTCCACATCCTTCATGAAATTATTGTTGTTGTTGCTGTTGTTGTTTTTGTACGGACCCTTCTTCCTTTTAAACTTCCCTTTCTTCTTAAAATCTTTCTTCCTCGATTGAAACTTCTTCGATTGATTTGAATCAACCATATGAGCCTTAGTTGTTGGCTCTTCCATCTTGTCCCGCTTCCTACTCTCTTTCTCTACCCTGACATGGTGCAACAGGGTTTCAAGATTCCAGTATTCCTTCTTGTGCATCAATTTCGAGCGATACTCCTTCCAGGATGAAGGAAGCTTAGCAATGATAGCATTGACATGGAAGCTTTCATCCAAAACCATTCCAGTCGAGGTGATTGCATACGCTATCTTTTGTAGCTCTTGAATTTGTTCCATGATGGTCTTACCATCAACCATCTCAAATTCCATTTAATTTGCAACATGAAATTTCTTTGTTCCAGACTCCTCTACTAGGTATACTAGCCTCAACACCTCCCACAAATCCCTGGCTTGCTTAGTCTCCTTTGAGTGTTGTTGGTACAACTGGTCTAATAGTGAATTGAGGATGTGATTTTGGACTGTATCATCTGAAAAAATCAATCCGGTGAACCCCAAATCTATGTTTGAGTCAAGAACTCACCAATCCAAGAGGGGATGGCTAGGTTTCTCTAAAAGACTTTCTACCATTTTTAACAATTAAATTATTAACTAAGGGAAGATGATAATCAAGTGCGGAAAAAGAGAAACAAGCAAACTATAACACAAAGGATTTTTTACGTGGAACGTGACCTAGTCCAGCAATGAGAATCCACTAAGACAATGAAATAAATACTTACAAGACTCGAACTGTACTTAATCGAACTCGACTTCCTTGATCCTCAGTACTCAGTCCTCCATGCCTCCAAAAGTAATCACGATCTCGCAAGCCTCACAATTTACCGCAGTAGCCTGTTCTTCTCTTGTATCTCGACAACCACGATCTTCACGATCGATCTCCATCAATGATGGCTTCGGATTCCACCGACTAAATATCACATCCACAATCCTTCTTGGATCAATCTCCTTCGCAAAGGCTCCAGAACAATCTGGCCAATTTGTTCTTTCCAGAACGGGTTGATGGTTTGATTAAAATCAAATCCTAGATAGATTCCATCAATGGGAAGGTTCAAGCAAGCAATAATAGAACAATGGCTTGCAAACTCTAAGATAGAAGAGAAAATAATAAATGTGAGGAGGCAAAACAAATATGGAGTTTCTATGAACTCCAGAGATACCTAATACCCTCTCAACACTCCCCCAAAGTCCCTATTCATGGACTAGAAGAGTTCACATTAAATAGAGAACCCAAAACCAAGTTATAGAAGTTGCTAAAACCAAAATAGCAAGAATTTCCATATCAGGGTTGACCCTGAGTACTTTGGGTCGACCCAAGTGTGCACTTCGGTCGACCCAAGTGCCACTTTGGGTCGACCCTCACTTTTCTTGTGTTCTGGAATTTTTTCCCATACTAATTCTTTGAGGGTCAAGGTCGACCCAAAATGGTCAGGGTTGAACCTGAGGTGCATTTTTGGATTTTTTCTTCTTTTTAATCCCTAATGCTTTGCTTCACTTGATCCAGGCTTTTTAGAATCATTTTCTATGATTTTGAGCATTTCCATGTGAATGATTTTTGGTCTTCTAGGTCTCACTTACCTTCCTAAAACTTGAGTCATTCTTGAATGATGATTCCTCATGCATTATCATGGCGTCTTTTCTTCGCTTTTCATCTTCACTTGTCGTGGACACTTGAAGGCAATGACACAAGATACACTAGACTCACTTGTTTTGACACCGGAATAAGCCAACACAAAATCATGGACTTTACAATCTCCCCCTTTGGCAATTCCATGACAAAACCAAACTGAAGTACATGACTTGACACAAACTCACCCAAACACATCAAACGGTGAATTAGGGCAATACATGACTCCAACACAATTACATGACACCAATTGACAAATATTCTTAAATGAAGATATTGAAGCTCTTGTCAAGTAAGATCTGTCTGCTGCAATCCTGCACCTGCACATGCTCATAAACAAAAGACCCAGTGAAGCATGTATGGAATATATAAATAAATAAGCACAGGTATTGCAAGAAATGTACTGAACTTGGGAACTTATACCCAACATTCTCCCCCTTTTTGGTACAATTGCAAAAGGTAGTCATGAAACCAATATCACAAAGAATATACCAATTTAACACATGTGTAATATCAAGGCAAACACAATATAACCAAGCAAATGCAGACAATGCAGGGACTAAAGAGCGGGGAACAAAATATAACATTATAAAGCAAAAACTCTCCCTCAACAACTCAACTTGTTCTTCTTCCCCTAAGATCAAGGACACCACCAAAATCAGGGCACTTAAGCTAGAAAGACCCATGCCAACCAATAAGGAAACACATAATAATAATACTAGAAAGATATTATGTGTCACACAAACATGCATCAAAAGCATTCCAACACTACGTGAAAATGGGTTAAATACTACATCAAAAGTCGGAAACAACGACGGCCTAAGACTCTCGTTAAGTATACGACGGCTGTAGTGAGTCATTTACGTTTGACGCAATAAACGACTACCCTAGGCAGTCGTTCTTTGAGGAATTAACCCTCACCTAACCCAAATCTCTCCTCTCGGTTTCTTCCTCTCTCTCTCTCGGACGACTGCTCTCTCTCTCGGTTTCTTCCTCTCTCTCTCTTGGACGGTTGCTCTGTCTCAGTTTCTTGCTCACCGTTGCTCGTCGGTGCTCACTCGCTGTTGCTCGCCGGTGCTCGCTCGCCGCTGCTTGCTCGCCGTTGCTCGCTCGCCGCTGCTCACAGAGCCTATTGTTCCCGATAAAGGGTGAAAAAGCAAAAAAACTCCCATTTGGAAGTTGATCTTTTTTTTGGGGGGGGTTCACTCTTTGAGACCGAGCAACACAAAGAAGGGGAGCTCTCACCAACTGAAATCTGTGATTTTCGTTTTGATTCAACGCACAGGTGTTTTTTTTTGTTGATCTATTGTTTTTTTGGAGGGTTCTCTTTTGGATCCTTGGATTTTGTTCTCTTCAACGCATGATCTTGTAGAAGCTGAATTTTTTTTGTTGATCAATTTTTTTTGGGTTCTCTTTTTTGAACAAAATTTTTCTAGGGTTCTTTTTTTTTCTTTTGTGATTAATAATCTATGAACGTTTTTTTTTGCCTAACTTTTATGGGTTTTTTTTTCGGTTTCCCTTCCATCCATGATTTTTTTTTTAATGGATTTATCTTGTAGATCTATCAATGATAGTTTCTTTTTGTTAACGAAATATTTGGGGTTAATGTTTTTTTTTTTAGGTATCTTGTAGGTTCGGCTGTTCCCATTGCTCCCCCCTTCTCCTGCTCGCGCCGCTGCTCCCGCCGGTAAGTCTTCTTCTTCTTCTGCACTCTCTTTCTCTACCATTTTCTCCTCTCGGCGTTTGTTGGATTCCTTTGCACATCTTATTTTTGGCGAAACCCTAACATTAAACACATCTCTTTTTTTTTTTTTTGGAGAAATCCAAACCCTATCCCTATTAAACACATCTAACTCTTGTCGAAATCTCTGTAGACCCATCTTTTAGACTTCATTTGAAAATGGAAATCTTTCATAGTTTTGTTTAAATGTTCTATAATTATATTTGGTTTGATTTGTTTACAAGTGGGTTAGTGTCTGGGTCGAGCTTGTAAAGGAAGATGGCAAATGCATGGGTTGATTTTTATGTCCATTGAGATCTCTGCAAAATGCCAACTTTTGATTTCTCTAGCAGCCAATCCTCCCATTTGGAAGTTGATCTCTACAAAATATTTTCACGAAATTTTTGGGGTTACTCCTTATGAAATTCCGGCTTCTCGATTGGATTTATTGAAGGTTTCTTTGCTATTATATATTTTTCCCTTTTTAATCTGTATACTGTTTCATTAGTTTTTGTCTTTGATCTTCACTATCTTTTTTTTTTGCATGAGTTGTTTATATTTAAACATGAATCTGTAAATTTCTGGCCGGAACAGCCGATTCTAAGAAGTTGCAGGTTATTGATCGTGCTATTTGAGATCATTGCCGCTTAGTACTGTGTTTTTCAGTTAATTTTGTTGACATCCCAATATTTCTAGGGTTTCCCTTCTTCAAACGCTTCAAGTTCAGATATTTATTCGAAATCAATCAACCATGGTGCATGGATCATAGAAAGAGCACTGTATGAGTTTTTAGAATCATAGTCTCCAAGGATTATGGGGGAATGATATCATCCTACTTATGCCTTTCTGACTTAGCATTTGGCAAGTTTAGAATAGAGCTTATTTGACTTATTCTATAAAAAAAAATAAGATTTTTTTTTATTGAACACAACCCCACAAGGTATTACTTAGCCAATTGAAAGGAGGATACTCACATACACAACACACAGCACACACACACAAAATTGTAGACCCTGCCAAAAGTATCACATCTAATCAATTGCAGATCAATTATTACATAATCTGCATATATTTCTAAGGTTAAACTATAACAAGCATGAATGAATTCCCTCCATGGGAAAAATATGGTAAACTAGATTCTATATAAGGTAATAAAGAAACCAACATACTCTTTGCAGCATCTAGAAGCAAGTTGAATGCCTTCAACTGTTTTTAACTCCTGCTTGCAACGAAACTAACACAAAAAATTATAATTGACCTATTAAGTTTGATTTATTTGTTAGTTTAATCTATATGTCAACCTATTGGAAAACTACTAGAACAAAGATATTTGTTAGTTTGTTGGTTTCAAATGAAAACAGGTCATTGCTGAAACTGATATATCTTTGATCTAGTAGTTTGGTTTCAACAGTTGTCACAACCCATTCTGTAATGAGAATATTTCCATAACTCAAACCTCACACACTCGGTGGCCACCAAGAAACCAACTCTATTTCTTCATTTTTTGAGTTCCTCTTTCTCTTCGAGAGAAATGATGATGAGATCGGAGAGAATGGGAGGAAAAAAATGAATAATTGAGAAATGCCAAACCCAAGCTTACTTTGGATTGGGTTCGGGTGAAGGTTTCAAAAAGCCAACTTCTATAAATACATTATAATTGTGAACATTAGATTCCAAGTTTCTTATATCATTTTGAATTTTTACCCAGCTAACTAGAAGATGTCTTCTTCGACCCCCCCACGCAAGGAGTGGATGACAGCACCGAGGATGTCTTTTGAATACCTTGAAGGTGTTGCATCATTCCTATCATTCGCAAAATAGAATTGTAAGGGTGTTGATTGGCATTGTTGTCCTTGTGTTAAATGTCGTAATCTGCAAGGGAAGAAAACCCTAGAAGTTATCTCAGAGCATTTAATATGTGATGGTATAGATAAGTCGTACACAAGGTGGATCAACCATGGAGAACCATTTCTGATAAATCATGATAATGTTCCTAGTACGTCGACTAGTAATCAACATGAAGATTTGTACCCAAGAATGACAGATATGTTGAATAACACATTTGGACGTGTTAGTCCCGATGACATGGATACATGCCTAAATGAAGTTCATGATAAAGATGACGGTCAAGCTTCAGGTGATTCACAGGAGGATATTCAGTTCAAGAAGTTAATGGAGGATGCGATGCAACCCCTATATCCCTCGTGTCGAGGTGAGCATACAAAATTATCAGTCACTGTTCAGTTATTGAGCATGAAAGCTAGACATCAGTGGTCTAATAATAGCTTCACAGAGCTATTAGAAACGATCAAAAAGATTTTACCAGATGAGAACACTTTGCCGGATAGTACCTACACTGCGAAGAAGTTGATCAAGTCTTTGCGTATGGACTACCAGATTATCCATGCATGTTGTAATGATTGCATACTATACTGGAGAGAGCATGCTAGTAAGGATAGTTGCCCTACGTGTGGTGAAAGCAGATGGAAACCGGTGGACGACTCAAAGCCGAAGGCTAAACCTTTACCATGGAAGAAGCTAAGATATTTTCCATTGACACAGAGGTTGCAAAGAATGTACAGTGTACCATGGATTGCAGAGAGTATGAAATGGCATGCAAATTCAGTTGAAAATGATAGCCACATGCGCCATCCGGTAGATTCTTCTTGTTGGAAATCATTAAATATTAGGTGGAGTGACTTTGTTGCTGAACCACGTAATGTTCGGTTAGGCCTTGCAACAGATGGATTCAATCCTTTTGGGAACAAGAGTAACTCTTATAGTTGCTGGCCTGTTATGATTGTTCCTTACAATCTTCCCCCATCTTTATGCATGCGTAAGGAATTTACCATACTAACACTATTGATTCCTGGCCCAAATGGTCCAGGACATGACATTGATGTCTACTTGCAGCCATTGGTCGTAGAGTTGAATGAATTGTGGTCTACTGGAACCATAACATATGACTCTCACACTAAGAATAGGTTCATCATGAAAGCAATTTTGTTGTGGGCTATACATGATTTTCCAGCGTACGGCCATCTTTCGGGTTGTAGGACCGCAGGAAAGTATGGTTGTCCTGTTTGCAGTGAAGGGACAGACTCAGTGTGGCTATCACATGGAAAAAAGTTTGCCTACATGGGTCATAGAAGATTCCTAGCAGATTTAAGTCATCCTTTCAGGAGTCAAAAATCACAATTTAATGGGAAAGAAGAACTTAGGAAACATCCTCGCCGTTTGAGTGGGTTTGAAGTATTATGCAAAATGGAAGCTATTCAGACTAAGTTTGGAAAGGTAGCAGGAAAGAAGAGGAAGAAGTCCACGACCGAGGAAAGCACTGCATGGTCAAAGAGATCAATCTTGTTTGACTTACCATACTGGAAGGTGCTTTATAAGATGTTTTATAATATTAATGTTTTATGGAATATATCGCATTGATAATAACATATCTCGTTCATTTGTACAGGATTTGCATATTCGTCATAATTTGGATGCAATGCATGTGGAAAAAAATATTGCAGAGAATTTAATTGCAACAATTATGGACACGAAGGGTAAGACAAAAGATGATATTGAAGCCCGGAAGGACCTTAAGGCTATGAAGATAAGAAGAAATCTATGGCCGATTGAAAAAAATGACAAAGTATCTTTTCTAAAAGCTCCTTTTTCTTTGTCTCGAGTGGAGAAAGAGATAATTTGTAAAACTTTGCATAATTTGAAGGTTCCTATCGGATACAGTGCAAATTGGAAACATAATGTTAGTTTGCAGGATTTTCAACTTAAAGGCTTGAAGTCACATGATTATCACATCCTTCTACAACAACTACTACCAGTGTTATTGATGCACGCATTCAAGAAACATAAGCCATTGCGTGCTGCTATTCGACAATTGTCAATATTTTTCAATATCCTATGTTCCAAGGTTATTGTCCGTATTGAGCTTTCGGAGATGAGAAAACGCATTGTTGAAACACTATGTGTGTTCAAAAAATACTTCCCGCCATCATTTTTTGTTTCCATGACACACCTCGTTGTGCACTTGGCAGAGGAGGCACAGGTTTGCGGACCTGTTAGATATCGATGGATGTATCCTTTTGAGAGGTAAATTAAAATTATTTTGGATTACTTAGTTTTTTTAATTCAAAGGTATCGTATCAATAGTTGATTGATGTTATCGTTTACAGGATGATGAAAACATACAAACGATATGTAGTGAATCAAACTTTTCCAGAGGGCTCTATTACAGAACAGTACCTCATGGAAGAATCAATGAGGTTCTGCATGGAGTACATGCCTAATGGTAGGGAAGGAAGCCATAAGCGGGGACGAAGGGCATTGAGAGATGATGAAGTTGAATTTGCCTATCCTATCGATAAAAAGGGAAAGGCCTACCGTCTCCCACATTTGCTTTACCAGCAAGCACGCAGATGGGTTCTACAGCAATGCCCTGAAAATGCTGAGTGGGAGAAGTAAACAAAATTTGATATTTATATCTTTACAATTATTATTTTGATTTTAACACACTTTAATACTTAATTTAAAGATCTATTATTTGCATTCACAGGAAGTATCAAACATACCTTCAATCACACATGTCTAGAGATAAAAGTCGAAGAGGCAATCAACAAACAAAAAAAGCGATGGATTACATTCCTTGGTTACGACAACAACTAGAAAAAGAAAAAACATCTACCCTGAAGAGGCTTGCTGATGGTCCAGACTTAAATGCCTTGTCATATAGTGCATATGCAGTAAATGGATATGTTTTTTGTACAGCGGAATGGGAAATGAGCATGACGACACAGAATAGTGGAGTCTCCATAAAGGCTGTTACTAGTTTCAGGGCAAGTGCCAAAGATAAGAACCTTGTGGAAGAAGAAGTCACTTATTATGGCATCATCAAACAAATTCTTGAATTGAATTACTATGACTTCAAAGAAGTAGTATTCTTTTGTAATTGGGTGCATATAGAAGATAAATCAAATGGATGTTATGTTGATCCAGAAACAAACTTGATCTTTGCTAACCTGGGGAGGTTCAGAAGAAATTTAATGGAAGATGATGAGCCATTTATTCTTGCATCTCAAGCCACTCAGGTCTTTTATTGCAAGGATCACACTAGGGATAATTGGTGTGTTGTCTTAGATGCTCCAAAGAGATTGCATCGAGATGTGGATGCTTATGAAGATCCCTTAGTGTTTGAAGCAAGAATGAAAGCAGGTAGTTTAACATCTGCATTAGTCGCTGATATAGTAGAAGATGATGAAAATGAATGTATTTAGCATGTACTTGCTTGCTTATTTTGAATGTAAGCATCTTTGACATGGATTTTCATCTTCTCATTACCACAAGAAACAGAATATGTAAACATCTTTGACTAGAATGCATGGACTAATGAGGATCGTGCTTACGTGATCTAGCATAGGGAGTGGTAAGCTAACCATTTTCCAATATATTATGGGAATGCCAGAGGAAATAAAGTGACCATGTGAAATCTCAAGCCTTTTTTTTTGGATAAAGCTTGTGAGACCCTCATAGTGCCGAGACCACCGAGACCATGACACGCCGCATGTTTTATGGATGCCCGAGTTGAGCGCTCGGGAATCTGACTGAGCTAATCTTTTGTCTTTTTTTTTCAAGTTAAGAGATATTAATTGAGTTTAGGAAAGTGAAAGGGTCTGAGTGGCCCCCTTAACAGGGTGGGTATCCCATACAGGATAGGATAGAAAGAAGGAAAAGACAACCTCCCAGTAGTACCATCTCCACCACATAGGCATCCTCTGTGATTAACCAAAGAAAAAACTTAAGTCATTCGAACATAATACTTTCTAAAAAACCTGAAATGTAAAGAATGGGTAGGTGTCTGGTAAAATCTCATTTTTAAAAACCCAAACTATATTCTCATATGGATCTTCATTGTAAAAAACCCAAACCTGAAATGTAAAGAATGGGTAGGTGTCTGGTAAAAAACCCAAACTATATTCTCATATGGATCTTCATTGTACCATATTCCTATGTATCGTTGCTTCGAATTTATGGGGCTGAAGAATCCTAATTTGAAGATCCCAGCCGCAGAAACCAAGTGCTGGTAGTCCATGAACTGCTGGCCTTGTGTAATGGTGTCTGGTTCTACAACAGCAGAATAAGATCTCAAGATATGCATAAGAAAATAAATAGGAAAAGTTTCTTGGGAGCCATTAGCGAACAGTGTAAACCTCGATGATCTCTCATGATGTGTTTTATACTTGTGAGGGGAATTTACCGAAAGGACACGCGTTAGCAGCAACTTCTCCTAAGCTCTGGTATACCGGTAGAAGGTTGGAGTAGAGGGTGTGGTACCCTGACCTGTACTCCGATGATAAAGTCAGTAGGTGTAGAAGAAGATGAACAGTAAGAAATTACGAAGAGTTTGAAGGTCTTAGCTCTCCAAAAACCATCCCCCTCCATACTGTTTTCCAAAGGGTTTTTATAGGCCACCTTTGTCATGGCCATGGGCACCCATTGATGTCCATGAATCCCTCAAATCTATGATGTGTACTTCAGTAATCATTTTAGATAGATCTCCCGGTCATTCGTACTGCACGCGTATCTGCACACGTATCTGCACACAAAAGTGAATAGACAAAGAGTAGGAACTCGTCCGAGGTGACTGGCATTAAATGGCATTTAATGCTGCATTTAATGCTAAGGCAATATTTCCCAACTACCATGGTAGAGGTAGGATCTGTCCCAGGCGACTGGGCAGTAATGCCGTATCTCATCACGTGATGGGGTATGGGATCGTCGTCCACGGGACCACGAGCCCGTCGTCAGAATGAGGACGAGATCGTCGTCCAGGCGACCACGGATCCGTTGCCAGAATGAAGACGAGATCGTCGTTCAGGCGACTACGGGTCCGTCGTCAGAATGGGGACGGGACCGTCGTCCATGAGACCACGGGTCCGCGATCAGAACGAGGACGGGATCGTCGTCCAGGCGACCACGGACCCGTCGTCGAAGAGACGACGGAAATGAGCTCAAACGATAACGCCACACCGAGGACAAGCTCGTTTTGACCATACTTAGGTTTTTACGAAATTTACCCATTACAAATTGCCCCTTTATGATACTGTGAACGTGGTTCAGAGTGTCATAAATATAGCGAAACGTCGAAGGAGAAGATACAACTAACCTCAGAACGACGATAGGTCACATACTCTGTACGCGAAGACGTAGCGTCGTGCCAGCTGTATTGCGCATGCCGAAACGTCATACCTCATAAATGCTTGGCAGGCTGTCATCATTAACTTTCGGACGATTCGTTTTCCCGACGGTTATTTAACTCGGTCAATAGACCATCCTGCCCTTCACATTGTCTGCATGAGTGGACACGCGTACGGTACAGATCGAGGTCATCATCGTCTTTAGAATTAGGGACAGGTCTATAAGTACTGAAGGCCCGGTACTTCATCTTCCTCATTTGAATACTTGCCTTCTGTTACTCTGTCGGAATTTCTTCTCACCGACGATCTGCAGTCCTGCTCTTCTTTCTTCTCCGGCCGTGCCTTTTGCTCCTTAAATACGTTTTTCGGTAAGATCCTTCTCTTTTCCTTTTACTCTGTGGTTGTTTTCCCTGTATTTCTTCTTTTCTCCTTTTCCGCCACCATGTCTGCCGAAATAGTTAGGATAGACAGTGCCGATGAGGCCAGTTGTTCAGGCAGTGCCCCTCACGGTGTTATCACCGGTGCTCCTTCATCCAAAACCAAACCAGTTGTCAGATACGCCCTTGACCATTACAGAACCCTTTTCCAAATTCCCCCTCATGTCCACATTCATTTCGGGGAAGAAGATGTTCTTTCTGACCATCGTTCTTCCTGTACTATTGTCTACCTCGCTCAGTTCGAGGCTGGACTTCGATTTCCTCTATCTCCCATCACGGACTCCGTCTTGTCCGCCCTTCAAATTGCCCCGGGGCAAATGCACCCGAAGTTCTACAAATACATGTCTCTGATGGAAAAGTTCAACAGAGACGGGTATAATGTAGAAGCCAGGCACGTCTTCCATTTCCGTTACGTCGTGAAGTGTCCCGGGGTTGTTGAGAAGGGAAAGAAGACGTTCTTCACCTGGAGGCAAAAATCCAGAGTTCCCGATATCATCTTACACCTTCCCGACGTGGAACGGGACTGGAAGGAGATGCCTTTCGTGGTATCTGGAGCTTGGAGGGCGGAGACTGCCCGTCCCGTTCCCCACGAATTTACCTCAGGTCTGTTGTTTTTCAGTCGTTCTCCGTTGTCGATTCTGACAACGTACTCCCGTTACACGGCTAATAATGTTTCACTTTTTCTGCAGAGGTTTCTAAGACGCATTTCTCGGACCTTTCCGCGGAAGAAGAGCACGCGCTTAGGAGGATTCGCAGCAATAAGGGCGACGCTTACGTCACCTGGAAACCGTCCTCTGCGCGAAAGATGGCCGACCAACTTCCACCTCAGTCTTCACAGGCTCCGGCCTTGACTCGTCCTCCCCGTCCTTCTCGTCCGTCCGCGGCGGATAAGAGGGAGGAGAAACGAGTGAGGGTGGAAGCTCTCAAAACGCTGAAAGCGAAGAAAGCTCGGCAAGAAGCGGAGCACGATCAACGTGTTCGAGAACGGGAATCGGCTGGGATGTCATCTACCCCAGTCGCAACACTCGGCGAGGGGAGTAGTGTCCCCGTGGAAGAGCCTCCAATTGCCTGCATCGGCCCTCCCGCGGATGTCGTAGCTGCTCCGTCCACTGTGGCAGAGACGGCTGCCCCCGTGATCGTCCCGGCTTCTACTTCCTTTCCTGCCGCAAACGTGGCCTCTCCTTCTGCTTCCCCGCCTTCTGCCCCTCCTCGCGGGAGGATCACCATGGGAGGCCCCGCTGAACTATGGAATCCCGTCTTCCCCAGGGGGTACACTCGTCCTACCGTCGTTCATTCGGCGATGGAGCACGATTCCATTGTCACATCGATGATGCTGGCGATGAGGCTCCCAGCGGATATAGCCGCGACGAGGGACATGCACTGGATGGGGATGTTCAGTGCCGCGAGTCGAGCTGTTGCCACGGTACGGTTTTTTTTTTTTTTAATATCTTTCCTTCTCTTCCTCTTTCTCTTTAGATGGGCAACATGCTCGCTGGGATGTACGAGGTTACAGCCGACAACAGGCGTACCTCTAATGGGCTGAGGGACAAAGTCCTTGACTTGGAGAGAAGGGGGGCCGAGGACGTGAAGCGGCTCAACCACGAGCTGATGTCCGTCAAGGCTGACTTGCGGTCTGCCAAAGGCACGATTGCCACGGCTGTCAAACAACGGGATAAAGCTCGGGACGAGACCCGTAAGGCAATGGAAGGAGAGAAGGCGACGGTGGAACAGGCCGAGAAGTCCGTCATTCGGATCAGCAAGATGGACGAGATCGTGAACACTCTCCGTCAACGGCTAGAAGCGACTAAAGCCGAGAAGGCAGCACTAGTCGAGCAGCTCAAGGAGGCCGCGGCCGTGAGGGACAAGGAGGTTGAGGCCGCCAAGGAGGCTTTAACGGAGTCTCTTCGTGCCCACTTCCAGACGGAGATGGAACGGCTGATCACTGAAGATCGGGTCGAGACAGAGAGGGAGCTGATGAACGAGCTCCGAGAGTCGGGACGACTGGTAGAGTCCCCCCCTCAGTCGAAGGACGAGGTTACTCGTTCCGAGGCCATGGGCATGGAGGTTCCGCTCGATGAAGAGCCCGAAGTACAAGGAGGGGGGCAACCCTCGTCATCTACCGGACCATCTCCCGCTCTCCCCGAGGTCCCAGCTAAAGCCGTTCCTGCCGAGCCCGCCATTACTGCCGACATCGCTCCGGTTGTTCCTGATGACGCGGTCGTAGTCGTTGACGAAGACTGATCCTTCCTCCTTCCTATCTCTTTCTTCCTAATTTTGTATCAGCTGTATTTCTTTTCAATTTCGTATCGGATGTAATCATGTTTGTCCCTTGTCCGTAAAGATTTCATATATCTATTCTCCTTTTATGATCAGTGTGTTGCAACCGATTGATTCGGAATGATTATCTCGTTCAAAATAAAACAAATAGCACGTAATTAACTCGTAGTTGGATATAAGTCTTATAACGAATATAATTCACCATATCATTCTAACAACGGAATGTCAAAGACGTGGATTAACATTACGGACGTAATTCGATAAAAGGTACATTTCACAAAGACGAACTTATGGTAACTCGTGGTGGGACACCATGTTCAGAGGACATTCCATTAGTATAAGCTGCCGAGATGCTCAGATGGCAATTCCTTTGTATGAACCACCTGTGTCCCGTGGTGAGTACCCTGTTCGTGTGAAATGCACTCGCCGTGGTAACTCGTGGTGGGACACCATGCTCAGAGGACATTCCATTAGTATAAGCCGTCAGGATGCTCAGATGGCAATTCCTTTGTATGAGCCACCTGTGTCCCGTTGTGAGTACCCTGTGCGAGTGAAATGCACCCGTCGTAGTAATACATCTAGACCATTTTACCAGGTAATGAATATGTAAATAAAACGATTGAACACATGTTCGTCTCAAATATTCATTAACACACAATGTTATTGGAAAAATTGTTTTAAATTCATAATGTTCCACGATTTTTGAATCACATTACCTTGTAGGTCTTTAAGGTAGTACACCCCGGGACTTCCGACACGGTCCACGATGTATGGCCCCTCCCAGTTGGGACCCAGCTTTCCGCTATTGATTTCTCGTGTATTTTGGAAGACTTTTCGAAGAACGAGATCTCCGACTTGAAGTGTCCTTTTCCGTACTTTCTTGTTGTCTGCCTTTCGTAGTCGCTGCTGATACCGTTTCATCTGAATGCTGGCATCTTCCCGCTTCTCTTCCAGCAAGTCTAAATGAATAGCCATTAGTTTGACGTTTTTGCCTTCCTCTCCGTGCTTCTTTCGGGAACGTGTCGTTGGCAGGTAGACTTCGGTGGGAATGACAGCTTCCGCCCCGTATGCTAAAGAGAACGGGGTCTCGTTCGTAGGGCTCCGTGGTGTTGTCCTGTATCCCCACAATGCATTATGTAATTCGCTAGTCCACTTGTCCTTGGAATCTTCCAGCCTTCTCTTGAGGGCATTCAAAATGTTCTTGTTTGCTGCTTCGGCGAGACCATTCCCCTGAGGATAATAAGGAGAAGAGAAGATATGCTTGATTTTCAACTCTTGGCAAAAGTTGACAATGAGTTTTCCCGTGAACTGCTTCCCGTTATCAGAAATGATGGATTGCGGGACGCCGAATCTACAGATAATATGTTCCCACAAAAACTTCTTCACTTCTTGTTCTCTAATACGCGCAAGTGGAACAGCCTCGATCCACCGGGAGAAGTAATCCGTGGCCACCAGTAGAAAAATTAGATTGCCGGGAGCCTTGGAAGGGTCCTACAATGTCAAGTCCCCAGCGAGCGAAAGGCCAAGGTTGAGATACGACGTTGAGTTCCTGAGCGAGGGCATGAATTAACTTTGCATGACGCTGACACTGGCTGCATTTTCGTACGTACTTCTGTGCGTCGGCTTGCATATATGGCCAAAAATATCCTTGCCCCAGAGCTTGATGAGCGATAGTCCGTCCTCCCGAATGGATGCCGCAAATCCCCTCGTGTAGTTCGGCCAAAATCCTCTCTACGTCCTCAGGATGCACGCATCTCAAAAGAGGTCCTACAAAGGATTTACTATACAGTTCCCCGTCCACAAGGGTGTAACGGGGAGCTTTATATTGTATTCGTCTTGGTTCCTTTGCATCAGAGGGGAGAATTCCATTCTTCAAATAAGTAACTATGCCTGTCATCCAGCTCGGCACTTGACTTACAGATAACACCGTGCGTTGCGTTCGCAGTTCAATAGAGGGGTATTCTTTATACTCAATGAGGATTGTTTTGGGCTCATCAGCTTGCATCATCGAGACGAGGTAGGCCAATGCATCAGCATGCCTGTTATCATCCCTTCGGACATGTTTAATCTCGATGACATCAAAGACCTTTCGTTGTTCTTGTAAAAGTGCAGCGTAGCGTCTCATCCGCTCATCTCGACATTCATAGGTACCGTTGACTTGGTTCACCACGAGCTGTGAGTCACAAAACACTCGGAGCTTAGAAATTCCCAACTCTCGGGCACTCTGTAACCCAAGTATTAACGCTTCATACTCAGCTTCATTATTAGAGGCAGCATAACCAAGGCGCGTCAACTTCTGCACTTTAACATGATCTGGACTGACAAGAACCGCACTGAGTCCTGAACCGCTGACATTAGACGACCCATCAACGTACAAGACCCAATCGCACCACGCCGTCAGTTTCGTTCCTTCTCCTCCCTCGTCTTCCACAACGGGATTCTCCTCCGTGTCGTCTGGCAGCTCATGACGGTCGGGCTCTACCGACGTTTCAACCTCCTCTACGGGGAAATCGGCTAGGAAGCTTGCTACAGCCTGCCCCTTCTCTGCGGTTCGGGCCTGATATTGGATGTCGAATTTACTGAGCGCCACTGCCCACTTTGACATGCGTCCCGCGGTTTCAGGTCGTCCCAACACAGTTTTCAAAGGGTACGTGGTAATGACGACGATGGTGTGTGCCTGAAAATAAGGACGTAACTTCTCAGCGGAAAAGACAAGAGCCAGGCATACCTTTTCCATTCTGCTGTAGTTGGATTCTGCCTTGTGGAATGTTTTGTTGACGAAATAAACAGGCTTCTCTACGCCGTCGTGATTTCTGAGCAGCACGGAACCAATGGCTCGTTCCGAGACGGAGAGATAGAGGTACAACACTTCACCAGGTTCAGGCACAGAGAGGATCGGAGCGGAGCCTAGATACGTCTTCAAGGCGGCGAAAGATTGGGAACACTCCTCGGTCCATCTGAAGACGGAATCCTTTCTCAACAACTCGAACAGAGGTCTGCAACAGTCAGAAGATTTTGATATAAACCGGTTGAGAGCGGCAATGCGTCCTGTTAGTTTTTGAACTTCTTTCCTCATCTTCGGCTCCGGCATATCTATCAGAGCACGGATCTGCGTGGGATTCGCCTCGATGCCCCGTTGACTGACGAGATAACCAAGGAATCTGCCCGAGGCGACGCCGAATGTGCATTTCTCAGGATTTAATTTCAGGTTGAAAGTGCGCAAAATAGAGAACGGCTCCGCCAAGTCGGCTATTAGTGAGGCCCGAGTTCGGCTTTTCACAACGATATCGTCGATATATACCTCCATCGATTTACCGAGCAAGGGTACAAACATCAGATTCATCAACCGTTGATAAGTGGCACCGGCATTCTTCAGGCCAAAGGACATGACCCGGTAACAGAACAGGCCACGCTCCGTTATGAAGGCCGTCTTCTCTTGATCGTCCTCCGCTAAGAAGATTTGATTGTAACCCGAATACCCGTCCATGAAACTCAACATCTCGTGACCCGCGGTTGCCGTGATAAGTCTATCGATTCTGGGAACTGGGAAGAAGTCCTTCGGGCAAGCTTTATTAACATTAGTGAAATCAATACAGACTCTGACTTTCCCATTTTTCTTCGGAACAGCTACTACATTGGCTATCCAATCCGGATATTGGACCTCACGAATGAACCCGTGCCGAATTAACTTGTCGATTTCTTCATTGACAGCTTCGTGGTACGCCGGAGCAAGTCTTCGAGGCTTCTGTTTAACAGGATTGACTACGGGATCAACGTTGAGATGGTGACAGATGATTTCAGGACGGATACCCATCATGTCCTCGTGGGACCAAGCGAAAACATCCAGATTCCTCCTCAGGAAATTTATCAACTCCTGCTCTTCGTCCGTCGTCAAACAGGTTCCAATTTGTAGCGTCCTTGATTCGTTCTCCGTCCCCAAGTTGACAGGTTTCGTGGGTTCAACAGAATGGTTCGTCAGCGATCCACCCGGGTTCTCCTCTTCCACGAACCTGACCTGTAATTGCTATTTGAGTGGGTCGGGTGAGGCATAATC
Source organism: Tetracentron sinense (assembly GCA_015143295.1). NCBI lineage: Eukaryota > Viridiplantae > Streptophyta > Magnoliopsida > Trochodendrales > Trochodendraceae > Tetracentron > Tetracentron sinense. Next base: position 25,796,153 of record CM026567.1, on the reverse strand, counting down.
ACACTTTTGCGACGCCAGCTGATCTCCTCGTATTTCACTTGGTCCGTCAGGAGTAGGGAATTTCAGTACTTGATAATAGGAAGACGGTACGGCCCTCATTTCGTGAGTCCACCATCGCCCCAAGATGGCATTGTATGGGGACGGTGCATCGATAATGGAGAACCGGGTGGACAGGGTGATAGGTCCAGCTTTGACCGGTAGGACAACTTCTCCTACGGGTTGCATCGAACTTCCTTCGAATCCTACCAAGGGGGTCTGCGCAGGGACGAGAACCGCCGGGTCTAACCCCATCTTTGTAAAAGCATGGAGGTACAAGATATCTGCCCCGCTTCCAGGGTCTACAAGCACTCGCCTGATATCGAAATCGCCGATTCGCATAGTCAAGACAAGAGCATCGTAGTGAGGCCTGACCACAGTTGTCATGTCTTGATCAGTGAACGACAGGGTTTGTTCGACTTCTTTTGCCGTCGATCGCACTTGGCAAACTTTTGCCACGTGCGATAACTTCCTCGCCTTCGCACGGTACTGCTGTTCAATGTCTACCTCCGGTACTCGGGCGCGATGGATGACATTTATGACTCCCTTTGGAGCTTCTCCGCCTCGGCCCATGTGACCGGATGGCTCTCCTTCGTGAGATCGAATGGACGGATCCGTGATATGCCCTTCTTCTCTTCCATTGTCCACATACTCTCCCAGATAGCCTTCACGGACTAATCTCTCCAGGTATTCTCTCAGAATGCGACAACGATTTGTAAGGTGCCCGTGGCACTTGTGGTACTGACAATACTCATGCGCCCGGGGTCCTGAGGTGACATCACGAACGGTCCGTGCTGGCCATTCGAAGTATGGTTTGTCTTCCATCGTCTTCATGATCGTCACCGGGCTCGCTGAGAAGTTGACTTGACCACCGCGAGATGCAAAAGGACGTCTCTCTGCTGCTCGATTCTCCCTCTCCTTGTAATGCCCGGGTTCCTCTTGTCTCTGATAGGTACGGTCGTCCCGCCGTTGGAAGTTGGAACGTAGATCCGTCCTCCTTGTGAGTCTACGTCTTGGCGGACTCCCAACGAGAGTCGGTTCGGTTCTCCCCGTCGTTCAACGTACACCACCTTTTCCTGCCGTGTACGTCTTCGTGGTTCCTCGTCGCTGGAGGACGATTCATACTTTGGTCTTTTCGCTCTCTTCGAGGAGGGTTTGCTTCCCCACTCCACAGCATCTACCCCTCGTGCTCTGGGTCTCGTCGTTGCTGCAATATCTTCCTCCATCCTCCCGTACTTAGAGGCACGAACTATCAACTCGTCCATCTTGATTGGACAGTCCAGGGCAAGAGATTCGTAGAGCTTAGAACTCTTGGGTATGGCGTTCTTGAAGGCCGCTATGCAAGTGCAGTCCTCGATCTTATCGATGTTAGAGACTTCATCGGTAAACCGCTGAATAAAATCTCTAAGGGGTTCCGCCGACTTCATTCTCATGGCGAAGAGTGAGTCTGCGCCAGCTTTCTTCTTCTTGTTAATGATATACTGGTCGATGAAAACTGATCGGAGATCAGCCATACATCTGATCGACCCCGCGGGTAGATTACGGAACCATCTCGCAGCCGCTCCAGTCAGGCTACTGGGGAAGGCTTTACAGAGGAGATTATCGTCCGGGTTACGGACAGCCATGGCATTTTTGAAGTCAGTCAGGTGGTCAATAGGATCTCTCCTCCCATCGAACTTAACAAAGTTCGGTACTGTGAACTTTGATGGGGTGTAAGATTCGACGATCTCCTTGGAGAAGGGGGACGTCTCCTCCTCGTCCTTATACTTCTGAGCATATTGGTCGAGAGAGGCCCCGCTCGTCGTTCCTCTGACCCGTGCATTGATCAGGGCTTCCACATCCTTGAGGGTTAAGCCCGTCTTCAACCCGTCATTGTTGACTCCGAGATCTCGTTGTTCGGCACGAGCACCAAGAGAACGTGGATAGGCAGTTTCGGCAGTAGAAGGAGCGAGAGTGAATCTTCTCTCCAAATTCTATGGTGCGGACGGCGAGATCGGGGCTGTTGCTCTGGGAGGAGGGGAAGGAGGGAAATTTAGTTTACGAGCCGCAGAACCCCCTCTAGGAGAATCGTCATCGATCTCCAAATTACCGTGCTCCAAAGCATCAAGCCGCTCTTGTAGTGACTGTTGCTGGTTGACTATCTGGGCCAGAGTGGCCTGTTGTTGTTGTAACAGTAACAAGATGGGATCAGGTATGGTCGTGGGCCTCTCCGGTTGCCCGGATGATTGGCCAGGAGTGAATGTTTGCATGGTGGAGGGGGTGCAAGTAAGGGCTTGAGGGGGCTGGTTTTCGACGATAGACTGAGGAGTTTAGTCTGTCATGCCGACCGAGAAAGGTGGTGTGAGCAAAGGGTGAGTTCGGCTAAGACTTCCCACAGACGGCGCCAATTTTGTGAGGGGAATTTACCGAAAGGACACGCGTCAGCAGCAGCTTCTCCTAAGCTCTGGTATACCGGTAGAAGGTTGGAGTAGAGGGTGTGGTACCCTGACCTGTACTCCGATGATAAAGTCAGTAGGTGTAGAAGAAGATGAACAGTAAGAAATTACGAAGAGTTTGAAGGTCTTAGCTCTCTAAAAACCATCCCCCTCCATACTGTTTTCCACAGGTTTTTATAGGCCACCTTTGTCATGGCCATGGGCACCCATTGATGTCCATGAATCCCTCAAATCTATGATGTGTACTTCAGTAATCATTTTAGATAGATCTCCCGGTCATTCGTACTGCACGCGTATCTGCACACAAAAGTGAATAGACAAAGAGTAAGAACTCGTCTGAGGTGACTGGCATTAAATGGCATTTAATGATACATTTAATGCTAAGGCAATATTTCCCACCTACCATGGTAGAGGTAGGATCTGTCCCAGGCGACTGGGCAGTAATGCCGTATCTCATCACGTGATGGGGTATGGGATCGTCGTCCACGGGACCACGAGCCCGTCGTCAGAATGAGGACGAGATCGTCGTCCAGGCGACCACGGATCCGTTGCCAGAATGAAGACGAGATCGTCGTTCAGGCGACTACGGGTCCGTCGTCAGAATGGGGACGGGACCGTCGTCCATGAGACCACGGGTCCGCGATCAGAACGAGGACGGGATCGTCGTCCAGGCGACCACGGACCCGTCGTCGAAGAGACGACGGAAATGAGCTCAAACGATAACGCCACACCGAGGACAAGCTCGTTTTGACCATACTTAGGTTTTTACGAAATTTACCCATTACAATACTCAATAATCAGTAGGCAGGAATAGGATTGACCGATGATTTCGAGAAGGAAAATGCTAAAAGTTCGGGCGGTTTCTATTATGTAAGGAAGTGGTCGGTCCTAAACTGTAGCTGTCTTTCTTTCACGCCCTATGCAGATACCCTCTCATTTATTTATTTATTTATTTTCTTTCTCTTTCGTTAATGTCTCAACCGAAACCTAGCTTTTTTACTCAAATTTAAGATCTTCTTTCTAATGAGATCGAGACAAAACTCAGAAGAAATCTAGATCCGAACCGATATCTCTAGATCTACATCTGTTTAATCTCCGAAGCAAGCTTCCTTTTCCTATGATTTCTTGAATTCTAGAATTGAGCACATGCATGTCCACTAGAAAGAATCTCTTTTTCGGTTTTGGCAGCTGAAGTGAGTTTTCTACTCATGGGGCACATATGTGGTGGAGATGGTACTACCGGGCACATATGCACATACTACTTTTGATTTTTTTTTCTTTTATCCATTATTCATGGAAGAGAATATATATTTATAATGAATATAATTTAATGAATATAAGTAATAATATGTAATTTTTCATAATCCTATTTTGACTATTCACAATGCACCATTCCTTTGTGCTAAAAATCAGTCTTTCGTACATAGGAAATCACGCATGACCCTTCAAAACCTCCCCTATCCTTTCCACGTGTTCTTCCGAAAGGCAACACAGCAGCCCCTCCTCATGTGATATCCTTCGCCTGTGCCGCTGCTCGTCCCAACGTTCACCAATGATTTTATTAATTCTTTTCTCATTATAATAGTATAATAGTAGTGGGGTTTCAATTTTCAGTCGATTAACAAATTATTAGCATGGATCTATCACTAGGACATGCAGATTTAGATAATGACCCTGTTACACAGGTATGTGATTCCTTTCTCTTCTTGTATTGTATTCCTTCTACTGAAATTCCTCATTTAATGTTAATTTTTGTTATGTTATCAGGTATGTGGTCGTGATGGAAGGGGGCGTGTACGAGGATTGGGTAGTGGTGTGTCTAAGACCACTATTCGTGTGTCAGCTCCTTACAAGGAGGCTATTAAACGGGGGAAGAAAGAATCTGAAAGCCTTGAGGCAAAAGTTGAGGCCCTTAGCAAATGACTTTCAATTTTTGAAGAGACTATGAAGGGGCGTTCATCTTCCGAGTTTTCTACTCATGGGGCACATATGCCGGATTCCTCAGAGTTTTGTAGTACTTCCCAGGTATAAATTTTGAAACTATTTATTACATTCGAATTTACAGATTATTATAAGTTTTTATTTTTTGTGATAAATTTTGATCCGGAGCTCTGTTTCACGTGTTGAAGCAAAGCTCCTGTTTTTGTATTAGGGAGAGAATAAGAAACACTATTTTACTAATTACTTATTTGTATTTACTAAACACTCACAAGCCAATAAGCACTTTCTAGTAGAGTTGTCATAGAAATTTATGATTTGAGTACCTTATAGCCACTTAATCCTTAGTTGCAGAAACTCGAAGTGAAAGTTAAGAAGTTGGATTACTTGAAAATTCTAGGGATTTCAACCGCAAATATTGGGAGAATGGTAAATGGCTGTGTAGATTTATATGATATATAGATAACAATAATTGTTATCAACACAATTGAAAGCATAATAACTAACAAGTTCTTCCATAGACACAAGTAGAGTCTTCTGTCAATTGTTTTGGATGCATAGATCTTTGGAATTCAAGATTCTAACCTTGAGATCTGAAGATCAGGCCATATCCTCAAACATAAAACATCTTACAATAAATAGTGCAAAGATGCTGTACAATATTATACTTTGCACATATCAGTTCTTAATGGGATTTCAAGTTTGTAATAGCCCCTCACAAGTCACAATAAATGCAAACCTAAAACAGATGAAAGAAGGGTTTGAAATAAAAAGGAACATCAACTTTACCTAGAGAAATTTTCATGCCCAAAACTAAGATTTACCTACCATTGGGATCGCTCAAGTTCTTAGTCCATCCAAACTCACCATGTATACTGTCAGACCAAGGGAGGAAAGATGAGTGTAGTTTTCCAATAATTTTAGTATTACTTCATTGCACCAATAAAATCTTAAATGTTTGAGAGAAGGTATCAATGGGAAGCTTGTCAACTTGGGGCAAATAATGAAGGCCAATTCGCTAAGGCAAGGGAGTACCTCTCCTTCTTCCTCTTTCGACCATTCCTCCAAATTATGCATGTTCCAGAAGGTGAGCTTAGCTAGTGAAGGAAATCCCTTCACTATGTGTTGTAATATATAAATGACTAATATCCAGATTATATATTGCTAGTGTGTATTGTGCAGCATTACTGAAGCTGTTAGCAAAATACAGATTTGAAAAATAGGGATAAAACAGGCCTAGGTGCTTGGCACCTTCCTACATCTGTTGTATTCACATCCAACTATCCAAGTAGTGGAGACAGTACATGTATACTTCCAATATAAGTTCTAAAAACAGAGTATGGTGAAAAATATAAAAAAAGGATACGAACACAGAAATTTAAGGTGAGTCTGATAATATTGGTAGATGTAGAATGGAATGATTTAAAAGTGACATGTGCAATGCATATACATGTTGTAAACACCCCAATTTTGCATTAGTTTTTTCCTTCTAGAGTAAACTTAGTTTCATTAAGGAAATGAAACTGAAAACTCTTTCCAATACACAAGGAATTGAAGATCTAGATGAGTATTCAAAGATGCTCAGATTTGCTTCATGTGGACCTTTTACCTCATTAGGGCCAAAAAAGACTTCACCACGGCTGGACATAATGATACATTAAAGGGGGCAAACACTGAACAAACAGAATGTAGAGAGATTCCTAATTTACCCTTGTATGCAAATGTCCACTAGAAAAACTTCACTGATAAATCAAAAGATATTTCAGCAGACTGAGATAACCAACTCCCTTCCCCCATACACCGTCGTAAGCTTAAGAAACTCAAGCAATCTGTAATTAATATCTTAATGGGTGTTCTTTGATTTTGAATTGTGAATTCCGGAATGTTTGTAGTTCATGTGAATGTAGGTAGATTGATAAGTCTTTTATTTGATAAGAGTGATATTAAAATCTTGGGAAATCAGATATCTATATCAAGTATGACAACAGAAATAAGCATTACTAATGGAGCTCAAAAGAAATCATGCAAAAAGCTTGAGAACAAAACCCACACAAAGCGACAACCACAGCTTCAAGCCCAACAATAGGATCAGAAACAAAACACAGAAATGAGCATCACTGCCCGTATTTGTGTATCCTCAAAATCCTAGATTGGAATCCATACTTTTGACTTAGCTATTATATATTTTTTGTAAGCTTAGCATATATGTAAAGTATCTTATTGGTTTATTTGTTATTATGGAAGCTTGACATGTAAATGATCATATTGACTACTCTTATATTGTTTTTTTAAAAATTTTATTGTTAAACAAACTTTTTTTAATGTTTGTAGGGAAGGCGGCATTCTCTCCCCGAGTCACCCCCAACTTCCAGGCATTAATGTTTATTAAAGAATTTTAGAGGGGCAATTATTGCCTTGGGACGGATTCATGGCGATGTAGCACAAAATCCTGAAGTATATAGCGTTATAGTAGATGACATCTATGATCAAAATACAGATCTGTATGAACGAGTGGGAACACTTGGAGATATTAGCATTAGTGAAACTATCATTTGGCCCAAATATTGTGTTAAATTTCTTTGACTTTTGTATTGACATATTAATTGGTTAAGTATTTATGTTTTCGTTGTTTGTGCGTGTGATTGCCTCGTTTGCTTGATAATTAGAAGATGAAGTTGTGTATTGTATTTTGTGATGGGTTGGACTAAATGTATATTAAGCGAATTTGCAAGTAAAATGTATAACTGACAGGTTCATTCAGGAAAAAATAGTAATTTTTTTTTAAAATTTTTCATCAAAAACGACGGCTATTGGCCGTCGTTTATAATAAAATTAATTTAAAAAAAAATAGTATTTCGCACAATCAACGACGGCTTTAATACGCCGTTTATTTAAACGACGGCCATTAGCCGTCGTTCTTTCCTACATATTAGCGACTGCTATAGGCCGTCGTTTATGGTGAACTACACCCCCGTTCCCCACGGACTACACGACGGCCAATGGACGTCGTAATTTTGTTTCAACGACGGGTTTGGGCCGTCGTTTTTAGCGCATTTTCACGTTCTGCAAGCAGTAGTAATTTAACATTACAAATCCAATGAAGAACATGATTAGTTAGTCTGAAGATACACATCTTACTAAATCTCACAGAATGCTAAAGCATCGCCAATTCACGCACCTTTAGTAAATAGTTCAAAAGTAAAGCAATATGTGTGTAGTGGTGGTCTGACAAGTTACTAGACCAAGGTTTCTTTCCCTTTCCAAGGATATGACATTAACTACTAAGGGGACTCCTGGAGACATAAATCTTAGAAGTAAAACCTAGTTAGATCTAGATATGCTAATTTTTTTCATTTTTTTGCTCCTTTATCTATTTTATTTGACTCAATATTTTTCTTTTACTTTTGGTCAAATACCTCCAAACTTTGTAAGATTTCTCTTAATGTTCTTTATCTGAACATATCTTTTCATTCAATGGTGGCTTTCATACTATCTAGGTAGGTAGTCCTAGCTATTGGCAACAGTGGCTGTCACTCTAGTGACCCAGATAGCTAACTACTGTCCGCATAGTTAGCCATTACATACTGTTTGCATCCAATAGTGACTTTCACACTATCCCAGCAGGTAACCCTTTTCATTGCAATAATTTTTGCTCATGGAGGATACACAAAATGGGGATGACTAACAATATGGTCATTCTAGATTGGTCATCCAAGGTCACACTTTTGGGATAAGTCAAATACTTACAGATTGGAAAATAAACCTCTCAACAGAATCAGTCAGAGTGCATGTGAAAGTGTAAAGCATACACATATGTATAAGTCTCAATTTCAGCCTAACCAAGAGACTATAAAGGTGATATATCCTCAATCAGCAACAAACTCATGTTCAACCCTGGACGAGTATAGAAATAAGGATCACACAAGGAATGCAGATCATGCAAGTCAAACAATGACAACATAACAAAAATATTTTTGGATTTTATAGTTTTTCAATGTTTTTGGATTTTTCAAAATAAAGAAAACAGAAAACAAACCAAAACAAATAACTAGTAAAAAAAAATTTACTAGTATACACATGTAGCATAGCACTAGGACAAGATATAACAATACTAGTACACCCTAAGCTATGACAGGCACGGGCTAAGTGAAGCTTTTTTGGCCTTCCTTTCTCACCCAAACGGTTTTAGTGGTTTGATTGACTCTTTGGTCTCTAACCGTTTCAGTTGAGGTAGGTATTACCTTTTGCCTCTTCCTCCTGTTCCTCCTTTTCCAGGATTGAGTACTAAGATTATGGCGGGCATTATAGTTCTCCCCGTTACCTCTTTTATATCTAGCATAAGGAGTGTCATGACCATGCCACTGTCTAGAGTTGTGAGCAATTTTCATTACATCTTCACACAGACTCGTAGACGTCTCTACTAGGATCTAAACTCTCATTTGAAGATTCTCATTAAGAATTTTTTGATTCTCAAAACCATGATCGGGCATTCTTCAAAGTTTAGGACATCGAGGCTTAATATGACCCTTCACTTCACATTTATGACATGTAGAAATGAATTTCTGAGTTGAAGGGTCCTTCCAATTTTTAGGAGGGTGCCTTTTAGCACTAGACTCAGTGTTCGAGGTAAATGGAGTTCCCTTCATATCTCCACACCTCTGATTTTGCTCAAAATCGGCCAACTTGAGTTCAAGACTTGTCGTTTCATCAAGACAAACATGCAAATCAGATTCAAGAAGCTAAGTCTTGACAATGAGGGAAGTCTTCTCTTCCTCAAGCTACGACACAAGAGCTTTCAACCCTGAAGTCACTTGGTCTAAGGCATCTCTTTTCATTTCAATAGATTTGACCTTTTTGGTCATGGAAAACTGAACCTTTTTCAGCTTTAGGCATTCCTAAAATAACTCATCATAGGCTGCCTCAAGGTCTCCCTCAAACTCTAAGTCATTCTGACTCTCCTCATCCTCACCATTGCTATGGTGTTGGTCACTCACAATATTTGAAGAAGATTCTTCAACCCCAGATAAAGATGCAGTGAAGACCACATAACCCCTAGTCTCCTCACAAGAAGAACTATCTGATTCCTCATATTCAAATTCACTATCATCCCTTGTCTTGCCCTTAAATCTTTTCTTATTTGAGTACTCAGCGGCAATATGGCCATAGTCATGGCATTCATAGCATTGAACACCTTGGGATTTACTGTCAACACTTTTAAGATGTTTCTTGTTCTCAAAGTGCTTGGACTTAGGCTTTTCAAAAGATTTTGTCCTTTCGGATTAAATCTCTTATTAAATTTTAGAAATTTTTTTAATTTCTTTGTAAATAAAGCCAACTCTTCTTCATCATCCTCAGAGTCGTTATCTGAACCATCTATGGATTCCTTGACGGATTTCAAGACAATAGATTTTGGTTTCTTAGATGGGTTCATATTTAACTCATAGGTTTGGAGAGAACCAACCAACTCTTCAATTTTGAGAGCATCAACATTTTTGCTCTCTTTGATGGTGGTAACCTTCGATCGAAATCTCTCAGGTAGAGATCTCAAAATTTTTCTAACAATTTTGGACTTAGGAATTCTTTCTCCTAAGTTAAAACAAGAATTAACAATGTCATTTAGATCAGCATAAAAACCATCAAAAGTTTCATCATCATTCATTCTCAGATTTTCAAATTTAGTAGTAAGCATTTGAAGTTTGGAGATCTTGACTATTGTAGTCCCTTCATGGGTAAGTTTAAGATTGTCTCATGTCTTCTTCGAAGTGTCACATTTAGAAATATACTGAAATTCTTCGGGTGTGACAGCAGTGAAGATTGCATTTAGACCCATATTATTCCATCTACAGCTTTGAAGATCTACATTGGTCCATTCAGAAGAAGGTTTAGGGATGCTCTGGTTATTTATGGTCTTTGTTGGATGGGTCTAACCTTGTTCAATGGAGATCCATACTCTCTCATCTAATGATTTTATAAACGCTCTCATTCGAGCTTTCCAATAGGCATAATTATTCTCATCAAATAATGGGGGACAAGAAATGGATCCTCCCTATCTAATGGAATTCATATTTACCGAAAATATGAGATAAGTTCACACTAATAAATTAGTGAACCCGCTCTGATATCAATTGAAAAAATCAATCCGGTGAACCCCAAATCTATGTTTGAGTCAAGAACTCACCAATCCAAGAGGGGATGGCTAGGTTTCCATTTTTAACAGTTAAATTATTAACTAAGGGAAGATGATAATCAAGTGCGGAAAAAGAAAAACAAGTAAATCACAACACAAAGATTTTAAGTGGAAACCCTTGTGGGAAAAATCACAAGACCTAGTCTAGCAATGAGAATCCACTAAGACAAAGAAACAAATACTTACAAGACTCGAACAGTACTCAACCGGACTCGACTTCCTTGATCCACAGTACTCAGTCCTCCACGCCTCCGAAAGTAATTACGATCTCGCAAGCCTCACAATCTACCGCAGTAGCCTGTTCTTCTCTTGTGACTCGACAACCATGATCTTTATGATCGATCTCCGTCAATGATGGCTTCGGATTCCACCGACAAAATATCACATCCACGATCCTCCTCGAATCGATCTCCTTTGCAAAGGCTCCGGAACACTCTGGCCAATTTTTTCTTTCCAGAACGGGTTGATGGTTTTGATTAAAATTAAATCCTCGATGGATTTCATCAATAAGAAGGTCCAAGAAAGCAATAATGGAACATTGGCTTGCAAACTCTAGGATAGAAGAGAAAATAATAAAGGGGAGGAGAGGAAACAAATATGGAGTTTCTATGAACTCTAAAGATAGCCTAATACCCTCTCAACACTCTCCCAAAGTCTTTATTCTTGGCTCACTAGTCTGGGTTCTCCTTGGCTCACTGGTCTGGGTCCATGGATCTGGGTCTAGTCTGAGTTCCAACAGAACCCAGCACTTCACCAACGCCCTCTATTTATAGAGGACCAAGGCCCCCTTGTATGTGCATGGGCTTAGCCACCTGGCTAGGCCCTTTCTGCTCCAGATAGGCCATGCTAAGGCCACTTGGCTCCATGGGTCAGATCACCTCATGATGGACTGCGCCCACTGACCCAAGTCATCATAGTCTGATCCATCTATCAACCCATGTGGGTTCTCGGATCCATCACCCAGATCTGACGGCCCAGATCCAATCCGAGCCTGAGACGTGATCAAAAGGCTCTGATCATCCGATTAGGGTCAACCTAGATCTACAGTAGAAATTAGATCAATGGTCCTGATTTACTCAAAATAAATAGTGACCCAAGCGACTCGTAAAGTGCGAAGTGCAAAGTGTGCCTCATAGCGCCCAAAGCCCTATGCCTGCACCGCACCCGCTCCGACACCCGAGTCTGAGCCCGTGCCCATGCGCTCGCGCCGAGCGCAGCTCGTGCACCCAAGTTATCGTCTAAAGGAATTGGTGGGTAATAGGCTTAGTTGTTGACAACTAAACAACTAAAGGGGTAATTAAACCCTTTAGATTTTCTCTTTCTTTTCGATGTGGGACTAAAGAAACAAATGAAATACAGTACAAGTGTGTTTTCTCTCTTTCAAGAGATTAAACACCCAACCTAAACAAAGATTAAAATAAATGGGAGTTTTAGTCCATGATTAAAATCAAATCCCCGGATCCTAATGATCTGATTTTTATTAATTTCAAATCAAAATCAACATTTCCTAGTATCAGATAGTTAGTGTTGTAGTTGGCTCGAGATTAGTACACTGCAGATGGCCGATCGATTAACCAGGTAGGGCCAATCGATCGGTGGGCGTAGACCTACTCGGACGGGAATGGCTTGGAGAGCTGATCGATCGGCCGGGAGGCGCTGATCGATTGGCCATAGCGGGATTTTTCCGGGAAAGTGCTACATTTACTCTTTTATGTTTTGGGAAACTCCTAATCCATGTGGGAGACTTTCTAATTACCTAGGACTCTTGTTTAGGCTTATAAATAGGAGATTATGGGTCTAGGGTTTGGTATGGTTATGAGAACAAGGTTAATGTAAAGGACTCCCGGGGAGAGTGGGTTTTGCTCTCGGAGGGGAGCCCGGGTGGTTCTCATGGAAGTGGGAGATAATAGAAAGGGTTTAAGTATACTAGAGCTTGGGAAAAGGTTGAAAGGATGATAGATAAAGATTGTTCTTTGAGTTTTTATTGAGAGGTGAGTTGAGTGGTTTTGTACTTGTTTCTCAAGGTTTCTTTGAATAAAGGAGTGATCGGATCTTGATCCGTGGATGTAAGCAAGTTGCTGCCGAACCACGTACATCTCTTCTGTGTGCTTTGGTTTATTCTTTTCCGTCGGGAGTTGTCGGGTATTGTTCTATTGCTTAATTCCCCAACAGTTAGTTACACCAAATAGAAGTGCCAAGAACCATTACAAAATCCTCAGAAATAAACTAAACAAACATCTTATATTCTTCAGTGAGTGATGTGTGTTTGCACATATAAATACAACGGCTGCAAAAAAAAAGTCCAATGTCTGAATGGTTAAGATCATCCCATCACGTAGAAATCCGAAAGCAGGGCAGGTATATGCATATGAACCTTTTTTACATTTACTATTTGAAATATTGATTTTTCAATATTGCATCATCTTACATATCAGTTTATGATAACTGATAGTAGGGCAGCTTGCTTGAAGAAGAATGGTATTTAGTCTCTTCCTTACTATGGAGACATGGATGAATCGAGCAATGGCCCTTCCATTGATATGCTTCCATGTATCTGACTGTCTTGAGAGAAGCTTGAGATGTGTGTCTGGTTGCCCTGTGAGGGATTCTCAAAGGCCTTAAACCTCAAGCCCTCATTCCTTGAAGTAAGCTTGACGAGTGGAGCTTGGACTGGAATTTGGCCTTCAAGCATGCTCACTACAGCAGACATGACAGGCCTGAGAGTAGGTGATGGGTTGGTGCATAAGAGAGCCAAGTTCAGCATCCTCATTGCCTCTTCTTGGGAGAAGTTTGACCCGAGGATGGGATCGACAAGTTCTAGGAGATTTCCCTGCTCTTGTAGGTAATAGGCCTGCAATTCAATGTTCTCATGGTCATTTCCAACCAATAATTGCTAATAAGAGACGTATTTAGAGAATAAATATACAGGAAAAAAATGAGGGGAGAACAAAAAATGCTAATGATTGGCATTGTCATAATTTTCGTTCAGATCATATTTTGAGTTTTGAATACCAGTGTTAATAAGTCATCGAACTGAGTTTTGCTTTGCGTTACCTGTGTAGACATGACACGACATAGATATGGATAATTTGGTATTGGAACTGCCTCAAAAAAATGGCTTACTCAAATTTCATAAAAAATGTTTCAAATCAGGAACAGAATCATTGAAATACTTTTACATTTAATGCATGTGTCCCTGTGCCTCAAGATCTGGGGATTCACCCCGAAATATTGGTATGACTAAGGATAATTTGCTCATTTCTAAAGTACAATTAGTTCATAGCGTGAAGGATTCTTAAAATCATACTTCATAGCTTATAAAATTTGATAATGCTTAATTACCCAATCAAGAAGATAAACAAACTCCCCCTTCAGCCTATAGTTTGTGTTGCTCTTCCCACTGACAATCTCTAATGCGACAATTCCAAAGCTGTAAACATCTGCTTTGTCGGTCAAGTAACCCCTCATTGCGTATTCAGGAGCCATGTATCCTCTTAAAAAAAAGAAAAAAAATTATGATCAGACATATAGCATAAGAACAGTAAGTTGTGAGCCATTGTCAAGCACAGCACTTTAGTAGAAACATTAACAAAGTAAAGCATCACTATAGAAGATTACATGTAAAAATCACATTCTGGCTTCCTCCAAAGGGTGAAATCAACTAAATCTGAGGGAAATTTTCTGAATAAATTTGGAATCCACACACAAAACTGTTGTGAATGGGATGGAGTGCACCCAAATCTGATCTCTTTAACAGCATTCATGCCACTACTTTTTCCAAACACACGAACAACAATGAGCATTGACAGCTCCGAGCACATTATGAAGTGCAGGTCTTTCTTTGTTGCCTCTTCAGGTCAATGCAAACGACATTGTGGATAATAATGGCAAAACACAGATGGAAGCAAATGAATAGGGATAACAAATTCTCGAACAAAGTAACTTTTCTTGGATGAATAGATAAAATTCTTGAGAGCTTGAAATATCCAAATACAGAAGCACTTGAGAAATATGCGAGTTGCTTTCATTTATGGGTAACTGCTTGGGACTCATTTGATCCTTTCCAAATAGCAAAAGATCTCCCCAAATTGACACATTCTACTGGTTCCCGTGGAGTGCCCTGGGTGATCTCTTCGAGAGTTTTATGCAAGACCCTCTTTTTTTTTTTCTTCCATCGAAGGACCATGCCCTCTTGACACCTTGTTTTCAGTAATAACTTCTCCTACAGAACATTGAAGTTGTCCTTCCTTGACCATGAGGAAAACATGCTGCTCCTATAATTTTATGGGTAAACCACCCATAAATTCCCTTTAGCTTATCAGTGAAACAGCATATAATGATATAAATCAGTTTTCCAATTCAAGAAACGGAGACAACACATCCAATTACGGAAGTATTAATAACTTCTTGTTGATGGTCTCTTCAACCCATAGTAACAAAAGTTTTGCTTTTTTAATTAAAAAAGGTGAATGATTCATGAATTTTTCGTCAAATGATTAAATTGCAAATTATTCATGATTTTTTAAAAATGTGGCAAATTTCGCCAATTAAACACAGATTATTCACGACTTTTTGAAAAATTCTACAATAAATATCTATTATATAAATTACATTTCTATATATATATATATATATATATGTATACCAACTTTCCCAATATTTCAAGTTCTTTTTTTGAATTTTTCCTAGCCGAATAATTTCCAAACTTTAACTAGGTGACTATGCTTCGACCTTGTACTGATGAAGAAGTTAAATCATCTTCTCATGTAGACAAAGAAAGGATAATGAAAGGTTGTATTTAATTTTTGTTTATAACCAAAAAATAAAGGTTTATGCATGTTATTGTGGCTCAATCTAACCAATATAATATTACTTGAATCATTCACCAATTTTCAGGGTTCACACAATTTATGCTGCCTCTTCTTTTTTTATTTTAGAAAAAAAATCTGACACATAATGATAATGGCTGCCTACTTGCATCGTCATTCTTATTTTGAACTAGCATGTGCCACATCATGTTAGTGAGTTTTGATATCTCAATTGAATTTCAATTTTAATGTTGTTTCCCCTTTTTAACTATTTTATTTTTATTGTTGTTGTGGTGGCCTAAATCATTAAGCCCTTAGTCTCTTATGATGGGCTAAGTCATTAAGCCCATAGTTTTTATGTTACCTACTAGCATACTCTTGTCTAGAGTCCTGTCTACACATTAGAAAGAATGATTATGTCCTTGCTACTATTTAATAATATAAAAGGGAGAGAGAGAGAGAGAGAGAGAGAATCCAGCACTACTCTTATTCTTCCTCTTTCCCGAACAATTCTTCTCTCTTCTTTCTCTTCTCTTCACATAGAAAACCAGGGTTTCCACATTTCTACTATTGTTTTAATTGGACATGTAAGAAAGAATCAACCTCGATGTTGTGATGGGAAAAACTGTCTACCTGAGCTACTTGACTAACTCCTATTCTCTCTAATTATTAACGTCTTACCTATTAAGTTTATTACCCAATATTATATATTAGTCACATATTTTAATGAATATAAAATGGCGGTATCTATATTTTCAAATTAATAGAAAAAGCTAGCTAAACCTTCAAAAAATCACATGTGGTGAAGAAGCAAAGAGAGAAGAAGTAAAATGACTCACAAAGTTCCAGCTATTCTTGTGCTGATATGGGTGTTCTTCTCTTCATCAAGTTTAGCTAAACCAAAGTCAGATATCTTAGCATTGAGATCCTTATCAAGTAGGACATTGCTTGCCTTTATGTCTCTGTGAACAATTTTCAACCTCGACTCTTCATGGAGATAAGTTAATCCCTTGGCTATCCCCATGAAAATCTTGCATCTTGTTGGCCAATCCAAGCTTATCCGGTACTCCTCATGACCTAAATAAGATTGAATTCTAATCATTTTTTAGGCTTTAAATTGTTGGTTGGAAAAAAAATTGAAATCAACAGTAACAGTTGCACAGTGTACTCATTCTCAAAACCCAATTAGTGGTATTAAAACTTAAAAGATGGCAATAAGGTGTTTACCAAATAGCGCACGGGCAAGGCTATTATTTTCCATGTATTCATATATTAGCAACAACTGGTTTCCTTCAATACAACATCCATAAAGCTTCACAAGATTCGTGTGTTGTAGGGCAGATATCATGCCTATCTCATTTACAAATTCACGGTTCCCCTGCTTTGACTTGGAGGAGAGCTGCTTAATTGCAACAACCACACCATCTGACATTATACCCTAATATCAAGCAAGTTGAAAATTGGAATCAAATTTTTAAAATGAAAATAAAAATTTGAAACTTCAGAGAGCTGTATGGAACAATTTTTTCACTTCTTGTCCCATTTCTCTTGGTATGCATGCTTGGATCAAACCCCGTGACTTCAAGGTTGCAATTTTTAGTACAGTCGAGTTAAGCTAAATGACTGATCCACAAACAAGATCCATTTTGGTGGTGACAAACTGAAAATTAAAAAACTAATATAAAAAAAAATTCATATCAATAATTACCTTGTAAACCGGCCCAAACCCGCCTTCACCTATCTTATTTGCAGGGTCAAAGTTGCTGGTTGCAGCTTTAATCTGTCCTAAACTGAAGTAACCTGTTTGCAATTCTAGGCCTCTAAGTTCTGCAAAAGGAGAAAAATGAGTATAATTTTGTAAGTATAAAACATAATCAAACAAAATAGTTAATTCCTTTTCATTTCAGTTTCCAATTGGAAAAACACAAAAAAGCCATAATTCTCTCTTCCACTACCGCCAATAGACTATCTAGAAAAATATAACAACAAATGAGGTTGGGTAAATATGTACACAGTTTAACGGCTTTACGCGTCCTGCAAAGTAGGAAATTTCTGCCAGAATTCCCCTGTTTCCACCTGATTGAAAGAGAAACTCCAGGGAGTTAACATTTTTAAATTATTAGGCTTATTTAAGTATGATCAAGTGTAAATGCATCATCGATGGTGCATTTACATTAAATTAAGGATGATTTTGGATATAGTAGGATTTAGGTTAAACTGAAAAATGAATATGTGGTTTGCCACATGAATCCTGCTACGCCATTTTGTTCAATTAAAAGCCATGACTTCGGTTGTATGACTGTATCGTGTGTTATCAATTAATATTTTCACATTATCTTCATCCATCATTTTTGGACTTCCGCCCCCCAGGTCTTTTAGAGCCTTCGAGTAGCACCAATTCACTCTTTCTCGCTGGAGCCATCGATGGTTTTCACTGAATACATCCAAACCATCTCAGTCAACTCTTTCATTTTATCATCTAATGGAACCACTCCCAGATTCTCTCTACCGCACTCATTTCTGCTCTTATCTTTCCCCTTCTTCCCACTCATTCCTCTCAACATCATCATCTCAGCTACACTATTGCTATTAATATTTTGCTTTTTAGTAGCCTAACATTCTTCTCCATAAAGCATAGTTGGTTTTATCATTGTCTTACAAATCTTCCTCTTAGTTTGATCAAAATGTGTCATTCACATAACACTCTAGAAACATTTCACCACTTTAGCCACCCATCTCTATGTGAAAAACATCCTCTTCAATTTCTCCATCATTAATTGACTAGTAATATCAAAAGGCCCCTTTGGGATATCTCCTGGTCATCTATCTTAAATATTGCCTCCACCTTGTGTTATTGCTAAAGTTGGATTCCATTTATTGTCATAGTCCGACTTATTTTAAAACCCTTAGATTAGATTCGATGGTATCTGATCGGTGCAAGATGTTACACATATATGCACCTCAAACTTAACTTGTTAACCCTTTAGAGTAATCTTTTAAATATTTTTATGCTACTTGGTTGTTTATTTTTGTTTTAGGTTCATGTGATAAAAAAAGTTTAAAAAGCAAGAATTACAAAGTTTGGAAGACTCATAAGGATCTCAAGAAGAAAAAGACCAAAGCAGGGAGCAAAATCAAAGCAAAGTGGGAAGATTTGCCCTGGGCAATCGATTGCCCAGAGGGGGGCGATCGATCGACCCTCTTGCGTTTTGAATTTTTATATTGCGTGAAATCTCTTCTTTTGGGCCCAATTTGACCATTCTTACAGGCTCAAATTTCATAAGGAAAAGAGAAAAGAGGAGTTGTACCTCAATTAGAAGTCCTTATTCTATACGGACTCTATCTTTCTCTCTTTCTCTATAAAATGAGAGATTGGTTGTAGAGATTCTGGGTAGAGATTTTAAATCAGAAGAGGAGCTCTGAAGAAAAAGGAAGCCATGAAGAAGAGTGCAGCAACTTTGTCTAAGAAGATGATGCATTCCTCCCCACCAAGTAACTGTGTCATTTTATTTTGTTTTTATTTTTGATTTCTTAGTTGTAAACCAGGATTTATTTGAATTATATTTGATTTCAATGGAATTCTCAACCTTGTCTTAGGTATTATGAAATTGGAATTAAAATCACTTGTGTTAATTTTCATTAAAATTTAAACATAGGTTTTATGCAATGGTTTTAACATATCGAGAGATTAGATCCAAAGATATTTTATGCTAAGGGAAGACGAGTGATTACACAACCGTAGATTAGTGTGTATCATTCGTGCTAACCGAAGATACTGTATGCTTAGGATATAATCCCTTGAACTTTTCTTGATCAGTTGAGAGGGGATGTGCGGTCACTCTAACTGGAATGTTTGCAATTTAAGAAGTTAGAATAAATTCAGAATAAGGATTGGTTATTGGGTTAGTGGTGGATTTGAAAACCCTAGATTTTCTCTCCAAAGGATTTAAAACCAGTAGTTGATAATTAAATTAGAAATCTTAATTAATTTAATTAATTGTTTTAGTTTATTCAAACAAAAATCAATTGTCATCTCATTAGTTTAAAATTAATCTTCATAAAAGGCAACAAAACCAACGCATTCCTCAGAGGTTTGATACCCTTGCTAGTACTATTCTACGGAATTATTATTAAGAATGAATAATTTAAAATTGAGTAACGATCAATATCCATCCACATTTCAAGTTTAGAATTTTCACCCGCTTTAGTTTCATCGATTAATATCATGTCATCTACAAATAAAATACATCAAGGGACCTCCTATTGAATATAAGCCGTCAATTTCTTCCGTAACCAATGTAGAAGATATCAATGTAGTCAAGGCGTCGCCTAGGCGGTTTTGGATTGTCACCGCCTAGGCACCTCTCTAGGCGGGCGATAGTCACCTGTACCCTTTAACAGTTAGCCTGCTTTATAGTTTTACAACTTAATTACATGTAAAAATCATTTAAGTAAATGATTTTAAACTTTCCTTTCATTTACTCAAGATATTTATATATAAATAACTAAATAAGGTTATGCCCCTCATTTGAATTCAATAAAAATGATCTTAGATCTAAATTCCTAAATAATAAAAAGTCAACTTTTTAGTTGAAGAACAAAATCCACTTTTTAGCGTCTGTCAAAATTTCAACTTACAAATGGTAAGGTATTTCTCAAAATTTAAAATTTCATAAATTCTACTATAACAAAATTCTACTAAAACCCAAAATCCGGTAAAAAAACGACATATTTTAGTCTTTAAAAATATTTTCATCTACAATGTCAAAAAGTCAACTAATAGTTTAGTAGAAAAAAGACTTACATTCAAGCATTACAATATTAAATGTTAATTTGCCTAGATTATTATCAACCCTAGGAGGTTGAATTGTTATGTTTATATATATATATAATTTAATTATTTTTATCGCATGGGCGTCACATAGGCAGCGCCTCGCCTAGCCAGGCCTAATCGCCTAGACACCTGGACTAAACTGGAAGATATGGACTCAGCTAACCCAGGATGTAATCCTATTTTCACAAGGAACTCGTTTGTCTCACTACCATACGAGTTCCTTGTGAACAAATATCAATATTGGAAAATTTTCGCTATAAATTCAAAAGATTCAAAACCATCCCCTTCAAAAGGTTTCTCCTTTGCAAGGGCATTTCAGTTACTAAGAGAGACTGTAAGAACTAAGAACACTGAAATCATATGAACTACAGGCTTAATATGGAAGGAACTGCCAAAAAAATTCACCAATTTTTTTTTAAAGGTTATTTAAAAATAAAAATCACACATTTAATACTGAAAAATTCATCGACTAAGGAAGAAAGTAAAGAAAATGGCTGATTACCACCACCTTAAGTGAATCGCAGAGATATGAGCAAAAAAATCCAACATTTAGGAAAGACAACAGTTAGCTAATCGAACTATCTATAAAAAATCCAACCTTTAGGAAAGACAACAGTTAGCTAATCGAACTATCTATAAAATCACAACTAATACGATACTTGAAACAATAAAAAGAAAGGAAATGAACTTACGACTTACGAGCGCCAGATCTGTTGGAGGGGAAGCAAGGCTGCCAGATGCGTATTCTCCTGCTTTGCCTATTCCAGAAATACACCAAATTTTTTTAAAAAAAAAACTCTCATATGGTCACGTGCAAACAATATTGGAAAATTTTAGTGATAAATTTAAAAGATTCAAAAGGTTTCTCCTTCGTAAGGGCATTTCAGTTACTAAAAGAGACTGTAAGAACTAAGAACACTGAAAATATATGAACGGCAGTCTTAATAGAAGGAACTGCCATAAATTTTTCAAAAAAAAACTTTTATGGTCACTTAAAAATAAAAATCCAACATTTAATACTGAAAAATCCATCAATTAAGGGGGAAAATAAAGAAAATAGCTTACTACTATCACTTCAAATGAATCGTAGAGATATGAGCTAAAAATGCAACTTTTGGGAGCAATAACAGTCAACACAAAATAGTATGAGAAATAAGGTCAGATCAAAACATATGAAAAAGTTCAAACAAAAACCCTCAAGATCCATTTAAAACCCCAGGTAAGAAAATAAATGACTTAAATAATTTTAAGCTAGAAAATAAGAAGTCAGCAAAAAAAATGATTTACAAAACAAAATCCATCTATAAAAACTATTAAAAAAAAATTAAAACCCAAATAACATAAGCCAAAATAAAAGCAAATAGGGGTATGATCGAACATACCTCGTGAGGATACATGGCTACGAAGATGAGAGAGAGGTGGGGGGGGAGAACATGAGAGAGAACGAGACGTATCTGTTGGCGGTCAGCTGGAGAAAAATGGAACACGCCGAAGAGATGTAAAAAAAATGATTTCTTTACGACTGGGTCAAGTAGACTCAGCTGACTTAACTGTGTCACTCGCACTTTTAGGCAGAAAAGATTTTTTATTGTTGTTGCCCCCCCCCCCTCCCTTCTCGCAAGGACTAGCCACCAAACAGTTACAAAAAGAATTGTACAGAATGCATGTTTCTATAAATGCATAAGATTTTGTTCAATTTATATCACCTTTGTCAACGAGGTCTTTCCTTCCCAGATAACCTTTCATTTGGAGGAATGCCAAAATTGATAACACGGCCACACATGAGGCAGCTACAATTCCAGCAATAGCTCCAACAGATAGCCCAGTATGAGGATCAAAGTCTAGAATGAGAAAAAATAACGTATTATGACAATGGATTAGAAAGGGTAAAAACCCAGACTACAAGAACTTACTTGGTGTTACTGTAATAGCAGATATAAGAGGTCCATAAACACCTCTGTCCGGAATGGCATTAGTCCCTTTCCCCGGCCAGTATAAGTGGATCTCCAGAGTGCTACCATCAACACTAACATTATTAAATTCCCTAGTAATGCCTATACCAACCCCTTTAGCTTCCTCCACAATGTTAAAATCCTTTAGAACTAATTTACCCTGCAGAAAGGCAAAACAGGGTTTTCAAGATTTGCATGGAAGAAACATCACAATTATTATTACTATTTATTCTCGTTAGCATTATTACTATTACTATTACTATTATAGTCATTGTAAATTATTTTTTAGGTAACAAGAGTAGAACATCAATTTAGAAGCTAAATATAAACTAATGAAAAAGGGAAGCAGTTTGTAGTCTCCATAAAAATGATTCAGGGTATGATGCCAAATGATAAATGAAATTATGAACTGAATACTAATGATGACCATAGCAACAAAGTTTTTTTTTTCAAGAAGTCCTGAATAATACGCGTCTCTTTCGTCGAATGATTAATTCCTGGACTATTCATGACTTTTATAAAAAAATCATGACTTATTCAAAAAAGTCATGAATTGAACACAAATTATTCACGACTTTTTTAAAAAGTCCCAAATAAATATCTAATATTTGAAACATTTTTTTTTATAATTTAATAATTAGTACTAATCTTATCTCAAATTTTTTAATATCATGCACAATATTTTACAGATTTATTTTTGAATTTTGCCTCTTTTTTTTTTTTGAAATCTTCCCTAGACAAATAATTCTCGAACTCCGACTTGGTAACTATGGTCGGTATCATGTTACATTCTCTTTATAATTATTACATTTATTTTTTATTGTTTCTATTTTTTCCCAAAGTTTTCCCGACTTTTTCCAAACCAGACCTCCCATCAAGTTATTCCCGAACCTTGACTTTGTTACTATGATGATGACAAGCAGTCGATCCCTCACCTGAATCAATACATTGAAAATGCGCTTCCCAAGGCTGCTAAATGTCTGGTCATCTGTATAAATTATTTCAGCAAAGTGGAGCCTCACTGTATAATTGCCCCTTTGCAAGCAGAGGCCGTAATACTTGAGTGAGAGAGGGGCAAGGCGAGCTGTCGTGTAAAAATCTGGATTGGTCGTGTTCAGAGCACTTGTGTTTGTTGCTATGTAGTCTTTATCAGAATTGCCCAGGAAGATCCCTGTACTGCTATACCCCCACCTTTCGGCAGAAAAGAAGAAATTTGAAGCCCCCATCGTTGATAAGTCCTCTTCATATTCCTTGCCATCATATTTCAACTTCTTGCCTCCACAATTAATGAACAAGGAATGGTCTGCAGGTGTAATGGAAATCATGTTCGGTCATACCTAGAATTTCTTTATTCCAAACTCCAAGGTACATTGTGAGTCGAGATGATTACAATGTCATGAAAATACACAGTGATGGTTTCCATTCTTACAGTGGGCTTTCTTGGAGCAGGGGAGGTCCTTCTTTAAGCACCAAGGAATTCTACAAAATGAAGTTTCAGATGCATATGCTCATTTATTTTTATGGTGTGGCTCTGTTAAGTATAGCAGTAGGAATTCCAGGAAAGATACTTACGAGTTGTCTTCTGAAGATGAATAACTAGCAACTAAGTTCCTGCCAAGCGATAAGAAAAGAAAGGTTTATAGAAGAAAGAAAAATAATGAGTAGAGGTTAAACCTCAAAAGAAATAAAGAATGGAAAGCAGCTTACACGTTAGAATCGCGAAAGCAGCTAGACGAAGATGCCTCTGTAAAGTTGTTATAGGATAAGTCCCTGCAATAGATATCAGAATGCATTGTTGTGGCAATCATTTCTTGATGGGAAATAACAATCCAAGCAGGCAGTAGGAGATACAAAGGAACAACATCAGTTTTAAAAAAGATTTCAATCACAATATACTGAATGATGTTCTAGCCAAAAAAAAACAATACAGAGCTTAAAGAAATACGAACAATTCCTTTTTGCTGTTCAATATCCAAGCAGGTATTGCTCCACTCAAAGAGTTATTAGTCAGAAACCTACATCCATAAACAATACAATGTCTCATTTAGGATTAAAAAGGTAATCTACCCTCTGGTTGCCCAGAATTAAAAAAAAAACACAAAAAATAAGAAAAAAAAATGAAAGAAAAAAAATATAATTTATGCATCCTTGTTTGATTGCTAAGAAGGAAAAAGAAAAGAAAAAGGTCGTTAGGAGAGTGGCAATGATGGAGTAGGCAATGGAAGTAGCACTAGTGGTGGTGGTGGTGGTGGTGGTGGTGTGTTTGGTAGTTGGCATTTGGGACAAGACATGAAGTTGGAGGTTTCTCTTTATTTTCTCTCCAAATCCAAGCTTTTGAAGAGGAAATGAAATCCTCATTTTGAAAGAATATTAGGGGCTGATTTTCTCCCTTTTTTCTTTTCCACAAAAATTTTCTTTGTAACCAAATGCTGGAATTTTTTTCCCCCTTTCTTTTCCACACCTATTTTCCAGGGAACCAAAGAAGGGTTAAGGATAGAACATAAATATTGTGAAGTGTCTGCAGAGTGTTAGAACATAAATATTGTATTCTAAAGGGCTACTTACATGTTTTCTAGCGACAAGTAGAAGCCCTGAAGGGTTCCGGGAATTGCACCAGTCAAATTGTTGAAGCTCAGGTCTCTGCAAGGAAAAAGCTCATATGAACAAAAATTAGGCAAGATTGTCTCCATTACTTTATTAACAATGAACTCATGATGTAGTCTCATTATTTTGAGTCTCTAACGTATCATGCTAAAGTAATTATATATTCAATGTTACTAGGAGGTATGTTTCAATAGGAAGGAGATCTTCATTTCCCTGCTATTTTGAAAGTAGAGGTGTTTTTACTACTGGTGTTATTGCTCAAGATTCTCATCACATTATCCATGAGCACTACCTCCTATAACTCATCAACCATCACTCTTGCCTAGTCAAATAATAATTATTATTATTATAATTGCAATTCACAAATAGAAGACATAATTTAATGCCCAATCCATGGGGTTAAATGAGTTAAACCAACTTATGCTTGGAAAACTCACCAGATCAGAATATCCATATCAATATCAAGTGAACAGTAACAAGAAAGGAAAAATCAAAAAGATAAGTTCTCTCTCTCTCTCTCTCTCTCTCTCTCTCTCTCTCTCTCTCTCTCTCTCTATATATATATATATATATATATATATATAGATAGATAGATAGATATCAAAACGAAACAAAACATTACAAAGGTTCACAAAGAATATGAACCGGATGAATGCAACAAAGAAGATGCAAAAAAACTAAGTGCTAGGCCCTACAACATATTATCTAGATAAGTCAATAACCAATAAACCACTTCTCATCAAAATGGCTCACCATGAACGAAGGAGCTGCACACAAAAGTGTAAACCTTCTCGGAAATGTCTAAACCGTCAAAGACTCTTATATTCCTTTTTGTCCATATAGAACACCCAATAGACCCCGACAACATAGCCCATATAATTGAAGTAGGAGCCTCTACCGGAATCGATAACCAATCCGATTTGGAATCCCACAAGGACCAAGGAAAGATCCAATCGATCCCCAATCGGCAGAGACTTTCTCCAAATAGCAAAAGCAAAAGGGAAATGTAACAATAAGTGATGCACCAATTCCTTCGATCTTTGACACATGAAGCATTGGTTAGTAAACTCCATCATCTGCTTTTCAAATGATCGCATGTGAATATCTTGTCCAAATTAAGAGGCCGACGAAAGGAAGAAAGCTACCTTCTATGGAATACCTAGATTCCATACAACTCGATAAGAAAAATGCGAGCTAGGAATGACCCGCAAGGGTTGGACTAAAAGGATCTCACTGAGAATCGACCATTGGTCTCTCTAGACCATATTCGAATGTCCTCCCACCAAGGGCACAGGGTGACAGAAGCAAGACAACCCAACAGATAAATGGTTGCTATAGGAGTAGTAAGTTGTTTCTTTGGAGGTTAAGATAATGAAGCGGATTCCAACGAAAAATCAACATTTGATCAAGTCCAAGCAAAGGAAAACCTATTAAATCAACAGGTCTCGAACATTGACTTTCCATAAACCCAAACCAAGTGTTCCTTCATACATCTCCACCTCGAACCTCCTGTTGAAATGTTCATAGTCATCACGAAACCCTAACCTATGGATGTTGGCATGTCTATTAATCACCTCTAGGCACTATTATTTTTCAAACCGCTATTCCCTCAAGTATGAAACAGCTCGCATCGCAGATGCACAGAATTAAAAGCAGCCTGTTCATTGCCACTGGTATTGGGTGCCAAGCTCCTTCCTCTCCAGATGCCACTCTCATTTTTCATCGTTATGTACGGAACTTGTATGCTCCTCGATCAATCACCCATGAAGCTCATCACCATGCCCAAATCGCTAAGCAACGAAGTTTGAGGCTCAATTTTAAGCCTTCAACGTATTGTAATACTTCTTTTCCATTCAATCCGGGTATCAGGATCAGGATAATCTCCCTATTTAATTTGGTATTTTAATTCTAGTAAATACTATCTTCTCACCCAATGAAACTGTTACCACTCTATTATACCAGTTTGTTGTGCAGCAACAATACGATAGGACATACAAAAACGTGAGAAGAAAGAAAACAAAGAAAAGATTTACTTCACATTTATGGTCATGTCCATAGGCGAATACAACCCAGAGCTTCCATCCCATAAGAGCCTTTTTAAGGTTCTTTTTCTTAAGAATGAACTAAGGTTGATTCACTTGTGAGTTCAGCGTATGTTTTTTCACCTAAATTCAGAGAAGTTAACCTAAATTTCAGAATTTCCATGTCAAGTGTGGTCCAATCAGCACTGGATAGAAGAAGAAATTCAAGATTCCGAACACAGTATGATAGTGTTAGTTCAAATAAACTCACAGAGTTTTTAGTTTTGTCATCGTTTCTCCAACATACTCCGGGATTGATCCAGTTATCCAGCAATTTCTCAGTACCCTGCATTATGTAAAACAAATGGAGTACTAACTGAGTGAACAGAATATTAAGACTAATATATTTACTCTCTATAGAGAAGTATATCCATATTTCAACTCACAATTCTTCCATTTCTTTCATATCCTGCAAATCAGGGAAACTGATACTCGACCCTTTCAAATCAGTAATCCTCCTGAAATTCAAGATGCATCAGATCAAATAAATCAAACCATCTGTCTACATGTTGAAAACCTCGGGAAGGGCTTCTGGATGATATATATATATATATATATAGATATATATATATAGATATATATATATATATATAGATATATATATATAGATATATATATCAAGATTGAAGGTAGCCTCACAGGTCAGTTAAGTTTTTCAAGTAAGATATGGTAGAAGGAATGGGCCCCTCCATGGATGTCCCTTGCATATCCCTGAAACAGTTTGAATTAGCAATTTATTTGAGAAGTATTCAGAGAACAGTAACTCCCTTGTGAAATCTATGTTAAGGTTTCACAAAATGCGAAGACAGGGCAGTTGAATCAAAAAAAAATACAGTACTCACAATCTTTTAAGTTTTGTCCAGTTCCCAATGAAATCAGGTATCTTCCCAGAGATGTCATTCCCATCTATCCTACTGCAAGTAGTAACTAAGTTTAGAAATTTACTATTTCAAAAAATAAAGATGTCAGAAAAATTAGCATCAACTTACAAATCAGTCAAGTTCTTTAGATTGGCAAATGTTTCAGGTAACATTCCTGTGAAATTGTTTGCAGAAGCAAGGCTGCAAGAGTAGGAAGTGATTTAATGGAATGAGAAAATAGTATTAATAATAATAGATAATGGTAGTCGTAGCAATGGTAATATATATAATAATATATGATCCCCTAAAACCTCTGTATTAAAACTCAGCGAGTTGACCCAAAACTCGGCCAAGTCGACTCGACTTGGCTAGGTTTCGGGTCGAGTTGGAGGTAATATTTGGAAGTGAAGCTGAAAAGCGAGTGACTCGTCCGATTTATGTATGATTTGAATAACAAAAAAATCGAGTAAATCGGCCTAAGCGAGCAAGGCGACTCAACCCGACGACGCACCCGAGTGACCAAATTATGTTTTCTTTTTAAAACACACCCCACGCACCCTTAGTATAAATACGAAACAAAAGGGAGGTGTTTAATATATAAGGAATTATATATCTCATTTTAGGAATGTTTAATCACTAATTTCGAATTTATAACACATATATAGTATTAGAAAAATATTATATATATTCGAGTTTTAGGTGTCATTACTCAGACGAGTTTTGCCCGAGTTTATGAATTGACTCTACTCGGCAAGGTTCCGAGTCGAGTCGAGTCGAGTTTTCGGGTTTTAAATCATTGTCTAAAACTACTCAACTAGGCAATTTTGAGAGTCAAGTATTTATTGGTTCTGGTGGGCCCTACTATTGAGTTGGCCCAATATTAATTGGTTAACGTTTGCTTATTTAGGGATGTTGGCCAATAAATGGACAGCTATGGACCTTTGGTGAGTAGGCCATAAAAATTTGTATTGTCACCCATAGAAATTAGAGCATGAATCAGATTTCCCCCCAAAATAATGATCTTCTGCTTCGACAACAATAAATAAGTCAATATTATGAGTAGGACGAGATTTTGCATAATTATAAAATAGAAGTGTAAATGAACTCATGGGCTATGGTAATTTCTATGGTCATAATTAGGAATGCGGATAATAGAATCAGATATCCACCCAATCAAAGATCGTGTGCTTGATAACCACAAGAAAATATGTGGATTATATTAGAGATTTATTTGTTAGATGATGAGATTTTTTATGGTTATAGTGCTATACATATACAAGTGTCAATCAAGGTTCTGAATGTTGATTGTTATACATATAAAAGTGTCAATCAAGGTTTTGAATGTTGATATTGTAGGATATGTCGCACCTTGAAAAAAAGATATATCGCGAGATATATCGTTTTATAGGCAAATATGCAAATATATCACACGTCGAGAGAAAAATAGAAAAAGTACAGAAATTTTTAATGAAACTTTAGGAAATGTTAAAATAGATGTTAATACACATTTGAGAATCAAAATATTAAAAAGAAAATAACTATGTAAATAAGACATGCAATGAGAAGGGAGGAAAAGATGTGGGCCAACTTTAATGTATGATTGACTAATATTAATATAACTAACATAAAATGTTTCATTCATCCCCCAATTAATCATAACAATAAAAATACACAATCAGAGTTCCATTCATAATACATTCATGATCTAACCCACCCCAAGAACTACAATTAGAGCAACATGAAGTTAAGCTAAAAATTTGACAATTTTGAGTTTTTCCCAATTTTTTTTCATAAAGTAAGAAATTTGAATTCTAAACTTAGAAATCTAGTGTAAATGCATCAAATTGACGCATTTACACTAGTTTAATTCTAATGACACACTAATTATGCAAAATCGCATTCTAATTTGAAGAAAAATTTTACCTTTTAGGGAAATTTCGCCAAAGGTAGTGCAAATGGGGTGCACTTCGACTCCGAATGACAAATGTAGGTAAATGTGGGTACCAAAGTGGATCTCTTAAGAAAATAGAAAAATTCCTCAAATCCTCCAACTCTTTCAAAATCTCCCAAATCCCTCCTCTTTGGGTCAATATTTTTCCCTTTTATAGACTAAAGGGCGAAATATCTCTAACTTAGAAAAGATATACCGGAAAAATCATGCAATATATTGGAATATTGGGGATATTTATGGATAATTTGTATAAAAAATACTACATGTAAAGGATATTTTGCAACCCTGCGATAGCAAGGATATATCAGGAATATATAGGAAATATCGAGGGATATTTCAAACCATGGTAAGATGTCAACTAAATGCTCATGGAATTTTGTCTAGTCATATTTATAAAAAAGCACGTTATGAAGCCTTATTACATGATATCTTATATCCACCCAAATCCTAAGCTCCAAATCAACTTGGTATCAAAACCAACACCCACCTAGGACCTTTCTATCCTTATAACTAGAGAAAACAAAAGGAAGAGACCCTTACTAATGTCATATTCCGTATAGGTGGGGTCAGCAGCCGTAGGAAAATGGGCACTCCTCAGGTTGGTTGAAGGTATAGGTTTGGTAGGCCTTGTTTTATAGAGTATTACGACTCCTATTTCAGGCTTTTGGATAATAATTAAGTAAGATATGAGGATTTTAGAGGGTGAAAATTCTAAAAAATCTGTTTTCTGGAAAAAGCTTTGCACCAATCTTTTAGATAATTCTGGTGAGAAAAATTCCTAAAGGATTGAGCATTCCAAATAGGGGAATCATCCAAAAGTTTTCCCAAGCAATCTCATGAAGTTTTGGAGGCAATGGATGATTTTTTGTCCCCATAGTTTCTGTTGGAACCCTATAAACCCTAGTTTTTGTGGTCAACTTGTGAAAAACTGAAAATGTTTTAACTTGAGTGTAACCCTAATATATGTTAACAAGGATTAGTAGATGATGTTCTTGAGTCTATGGTGCTTTTTTTTTTAATGATTTTGGCCAAGTATTGTGCTACATGAATTGTATCTTGAAGATGGAGTCCTTGATGTAAGGCAGAGTTGATTGTTTGATAGTAGGTGGTTGGTTAAAATCAAAAGGAGTGTGGACTCCTTGTTGTTTGCTTGGGGGTGTACCTTGTTCTGTTGAAGAAAGGGTTTGGAGTGTGTACTCGACCCGTTCACGTGTGTGGGCACCAAGTATTTGGTAAAAATCCCAAGTGAGGTTAATAGTAATTTGGGGATTATGCTGTATTGAAGAACCATGTCCGAAGAAAACCAATTATCTCATGTCTTCTCTCCAAGTGTTGGTGGGAACTGGGAATTTCATAGGGACACTTGGGGAAAACCCAAACCTCCAAATTACCTTCATTATGTTGGATGATACTAAGTACTAACTACTTAGCATGGGCAATTAGTTCGCATGTACATTGGAGGAGGAGGAAAGATGAGCTACATAAATGAAAAAACTTTTGAGCCAAATGAGTCAGACCTAATGTATGCAAGGTGAGAGCCGAAAATTTTTGATTTTGATGTCATGGCTTCTTAATTCCATGTTGCCTCATATTAGTATTGGATTTCTATTTCTGAAGACAGCACAAGAAGTATTGGATTCAATGGCACAAACCTTTCTTTGTGCCATTTCATCCTTAATAAGAAGGTGACTACAGGTCTAAGTATTACTTAATAAGACTCAGGTTTAAGTATACTATAAGATAACCTAAAATTGGACATTAAATCAAACTACTAATCTAATCTGAATCTAACATGGGGAAGCGAAGCTTGTCCCGTTGGTTGTGCGTGTTTACAACACACCATTAGTCCGGGTGCAATGGATATATCCACCCGTCCCACTAACTTAAGTAGATACTAACACACTAATTGGGGTTGCGACCTAACCGTATATCATTACCAAAAATATATATATATTCTGAATCTAACACATTCTAATGCCATTCTAATTACAACTGAAGATATATAACTATATATCATATAGCTTCACACTGACATAATGGATGCAGAAACAAATAGCTCCACCAAACTAAGTTAGTTTTGTATGTCAGTAACCACTCATGCAAGCATATATGTGTGATATTAATTAAGAGAGAAACAGAGAGTGAACTAGTACAGGAGTCTTACAATCTTCTCAAACGGCTTAAATTACCAAGTTGTTCGGGAAGGGGTCCTCCAAACTGACTATTTTCCAAGACCCTGAAAAACCAAATTTGGGTGAGAATCAAGATCAGGCACCAAACTGCTGAGAACTCTAAGTCACTACTCACAGCTCCTCGAGTGTAGCAATGTCACCGATTTGCTTTGGAATCGATCCACTGAGTCTGTTTCCCGAGAGGGACCTGCAGAGTACCAATTATTGTTATATATAAAATGGTTATGTGAGAATCTGAAAACCAAATGCAGATGAAATCAAGAAGAACTTACAAAAGGGTGAGATTGAGGCGAGCCAAGCTCGAAGGAATGGACCCATTGAGATAGTTGCGATTGAGATCTCTGTTTAACAGAAGAAAGATCCCTGTATTATTAGTCCTTCTCAATTTCAATTTTCAATTTTCAAATGGTCGTTGGAGACCTAAGCCTTGTGCTGTTGTGCGGTCTGTATCTTTAAAACGATGAAGAATGCTAAAAGCATACTCACACGGTCCCTACTCTCATCCATCTTAGGGTTTTTTACCCCCTTATTACCCCCCTCAAGTTTGGGCCCCGCGCACTGGGAAAACGCGCTAGCGACGGGAAACCCAAATACCCAAGTTTTAATAAGGAGACTTTGCTACTGAGACCCCCCTTAGGTCCGAGACCATGCTCTAAGAGCATGGGATTTCAGGTGAGGCCTACCATTTGAAATGGGTCCCACCTAAAATCCAATGCTCTAAGAGCATGGTCTCGGTCCTAATAGGATCTCAGTAACAAAGTCCTTTCAATAACCCCTCTCTCCTTTAGACAAGCGATTTTTTTTTTTTTAATATGCACCCACACATTTAAACAAAACCATTCATTCCACTATTTATGACATTCTTTCGAGGGATTTTTACGGAAATGGGGCTCATTTATTAAAAAAACCTTGTAAATAGGCTCATCTTTTATAAACTTATTTTTATAGGCTCACACATGTGCGCCTCAGTTGCACGTGCGTGAGTTTGTATTCAATGAGACAAAAATGTATCTGCCATTGTTTCTCAAAACATTCAAAAACCCAGTGTAAGAAAACTCATCGTTTAGATAAGAAGAAGAAGAACAACAACAACAATAACAACAACAACAACAACAATGGAAAAATATGTCTATTCGAAACCTCATTGCACGCGTAATTGAAAAAGGAGTGAAGAAGAAGAACCAAAAAATATATATATAAAAAAAAGAGTTCAACCGGAAATGGAGCCCATTTTCGGTCCTACATATTCTTCACGAGTTAAAAACATTTTGATCCAAAAAAAACACGTGTTTCATTGTTTTCTCAATTTTATACATTGTATAGGGATTTTTATAAATTATTGAGATTTTTTTTATAGAGTAAAAAAGATTTATAGATTATCAAGATTTTCCTTAGATTATTGAGATTTCTTATAAGTTATCGAAAATTTTCATATCGAATGGATTAGATGTTTTCGTAGATAACTGAGAGATATTTTCTTGAATTATAAATATATTTTCTTAGATTATTATGACTTTTCATAGATTATCGAGCTTTTTTCTTAGATTGCCGAGCTTTTTTCATAGATTATCGAGATATTTTTTTTTATAGATAATCGAGATTTTACAAATTATCGAGCTCTTTTATTGATTACCGAGATTTTCCTTCGATTATCAAAATTTCTTATAGATTATCGAGATTTTTCATATCGAATATATGGACCAAATGTTTTCTTAGATAATTGAGAGATAGTTTCTTAGATTATAAATATATTTTCTTAAATATATTATTGAGACTTTTCATACATTATCGAGCTTTTTTCAAAGATTATCAAGATTCTTTTTCTAGATTATCAACATGTTCCTTAGAAAATATCTCTTAGTAATCTAAGAAAACGTCTAGTCCATTTGATATGAAAAATCTCGATAATATATAAGAAATCTAGATAATCTAAGGAAAATCTCGATTATCTATAAAAAAAAATCCCAATACAATGTTGAAAATCGAGAAAACAATGAAACACTTGTTTTTTTTTTTTTATCAAAATGTTTTTTACTCCCAAAGAATATGTAGGACTGAAAATGCAATTTCCCAGTTGAACACTTCTTCTTTTTGGTTATTTTTCTTTTCTCCTTTTTTAGTTATACGTGCAATGGGTATTCAAATGGATCGATTTTTCAATTGTTGTTCTTCGTCTTCTTCTTCTTGCTGCCTAAATGATGGATTTTCTCATAGTGAGTTTTTAAATGTTTTGAGAAACAATGGCAAATGCATGTTTGTCTCATTGAATACAGCTCACATACATGCAACTAAGTCACACGTGTGTGAGCCTACATAAATAAGTTTCCAAAAGGTGAGCCTATTACAGGGTAATGGGACCCATTTCCATAAAAGCCCTTGTTTCGACCTATCATGTGCAACAAGAGATCTATGTTCCGTCAACATTTGTTTCCTTCGACTGAGTTTGCCAAACAATAGAGCTTCTTCACAGAAGTTGTACGGGTATGCTTCAAACGAGCCGAGTAGGGGTGTATTAAAGCTTGACTTGATAACTAAACGAGCGCAAAAATCATGTTTGAACTTGGCTTGTTTACTAAATAAACAAAAGCGCTCGAGTTGTTTGCAAGTACCTTGGTTCATTAACCACCCTTACATGCACATCAAAGGTTCTCCCTCTCATGCACCTACCTAAACCCTCTTTCCAACCACTTTCTTTTTAAAAAAACTCATTGTTTAAGTGTTGGTAGTGGTGGAGGGGTATTTAAGACTTTTCATAAACACAGAATAATGAGAAAATACTCATTAGCCTCTTGAGGAAAGGGTTTTTAAAAGGTGGGTATTTGGGGAACAATCTCAAACTTGAGGGTAATCAGGTAAAACCCCCTCTTTTTTAGACTAGTGGGTTGCATGAACCATTCACGTGAGAGAGGGAAGAGAGAGAGAGTGGGAGGAGGGACCCTATCTCACCCACATGAATATATAATGCATGTGTGTGAGAGTGTGTAGAGACTTGTATTTTATATATAATTCATGTCATTCATGTGATGCCTTGTTCCTTAATGATCTTAATTTAAATTTAAAATGACTATGTACAAGAATGACAGATATTATAAGAAGGGTGTGGTTTCAGCAAACACATAAATTATCAAATTTTGAGATGATTTTTACTGGAAATGGATGTTTATAGATTAAATAAACGTATATGATTTTATGAGATTTTATTATTAAGTATAGAGTGGTTAACTCGACTATCAAAATTTTATGACGATAAGATTTTCAGTTTTTAGCCTAAAATTGGAAGATTAGATTTTGATTTATTAGGAATTTGATTTTCTAGTAATTTTTATTGAATCCAAATGGGTGTACTTCCTTATTTTAATTTAAAATTTAAAGTAAATGAAATGAAAAGTTAAATGTTTTAAAGTAAAATAAGTGTACTGATGAGCTGGTACTGATGAGAAAATGGTACTATTGTTGTTGTTGTCGAGGAAACAGGAGCTGTGTTACTTGCGATCGATCGCAAGTAAGCTGCGATCGATTGCACATTATGCACAAGATTTATAAAAAGCGTGGATTTTATTGTTCTAACCCTCTCACATTATATATAGACCTAGGATTTGAGGGTTTAGGATTTCTGAATAACCTAAACCTATTTTTGGAGAGAAAAATGAGAAAACTTAGGGTTCTAAGTGGATTCTTGTCAGGGAAAGAAGGGTTGGAGCTTGAAGATTGCTCTAAGGAGAAGTCTCAAGCCTTTGGGGCTAAGGATAAAACTCTAGCAAGGTAAATATGATTTCCTCACTATCAATGTCATGAATAATCTATGTTTTTAAGTATTAGAACTAAAATTTCATGCTAAAATAAGGTTAAACATGATTAATGGTAGGAACGATACCCTATTTATATTTTATTTCATGATTGCGGTATGTTGAAGTGAAGGTGTTTGATTAAATGTGGAAGAAGGAAATGATTTGAAGTAGTATGGTTGAAATAGGAGGATAAGATGTATGTTTGAGTCTTGAATGGAGAATGGGTTGTGTGGTGGAGTTTTGGATGAAAGGAATTGAGGTTTTTGTGTGAAATGATGGGTTTGGCGTGCAAATGATGATTTAAGATTCTATTATTCTATGTTATAACATGTGAAAGCAATGTATGTTAAATGCTAAAATTATCTAGAACTTTATATAGAAATGTCATCATTATATTTGTTCAATTGATGAAATTAAAGATTTTATATGTTTCGATAATTAATGTATGTGATTATACCTCCACGTGTTAAATTATGCAAATGTGATTTCATATGCTAAATTACGCTATTATGATGCACATGCTATGTTGCGCAAATATGAGAATATGATGAATGATATAAGAAAGTGAAATTACATGTAGTAGTTCATTTTCGGGTAAATAAATCTTTGGATTTAAATCTTGTGAGCCTAAGTCTTTTATCATGATGGTTATGTGATGCATGATGGATCACCAAAGGTACCAAGATTGGTAATCTAAAGCATTATCTAACCGGTAAGTGTATTACCTTTTTACTCACTATTATGATAGATGCACAAGCATGATAAGAGCACGAATACGAATAATTACAAGTAGCAAGGTGTGTGAAATTGTATGTTGAGTTTTCCACTTGATCGGAATCAACAAGTCTAAGATTAAGGCATGCGTGTCAAGTTAAAGAATCATAAATGAATCCGGAAGCATCGGAGAAAGTGCTAAAGTCTGGTATATGGGATGTTGAGTGTGGTAATCTCTTTCACCTATATAGTGAAGAGTTATTTTAAGTTACTATTAATGATTATGCATGCAATGATGTTTACATGAAACGGAAAATGAAAGAACGACACAAGAAAGAAAGAAATGAAATAAGAAAAGAAAAAGAATGATAGGAAATGGACGAGACTTCTG
The DNA here is from genome assembly GCA_015143295.1 of Tetracentron sinense. Lineage (NCBI taxonomy): Eukaryota > Viridiplantae > Streptophyta > Magnoliopsida > Trochodendrales > Trochodendraceae > Tetracentron > Tetracentron sinense. Next base: position 25,759,382 of record CM026567.1, on the reverse strand, counting down.
TACTCTGATTTATGTACATTTCTATATTCTAAATATTATGATGAACTTGCTTATCAGAATCATGTCATGAAATGCTATTATGAACCTGTTTATATTAATGATGATGTTATCCATGATGATGTTGTCATATGTTGTTCTGATATTGCTAGTTAGGATTTCATATGCATTGAGTCATTTGTTACTCAGCCGATATGTTTTCATGTCGGTAGGTTTAGATTTTGAGATAGCAATAGAGCCGTGGTTAAAGGAGGATTATGACATGGAGGAAGAAAGTGATCTTCCCGAGGAGGGAACAAAAGACCGTGACCATTTTCCTTATTAGTAGTGGTTAGACCTTTTTGCAGTGAAAAGTTGTAATAAATGTTTGTATTGATGCATGATTACATTTCGATGACTTATACGTTGACTTGATTATTTTGGGATCATATGAAATAACTTGATAGTTACATACTCAATTATTAGATAAACTTGTTATAGAAGTTCTTTTGATATATATATGTTTAGAAGAAAAAATTTTAGGTTCATTTTTAGTATTGTCTTGCATGCTTACAGGTTAATTAAAGATAAGCAATGTAACGGGTCTAAAGTCTTATTTTAGCTTAGATGAGATTTTGGGACGTTACAGAGTTTGAGAGACCTGTAATGGATAAAAGGAGAGAGGGGTGTAGATTGAAGAGATAATTTTGTAAAAAGAAAAAATTAATCATATATCTGTAATATAAATATTTTTAAGTCAAAGGGTACTTTTATAATTTTGAAAATTTCAATCTACGTTTTTAATATGAGAATCTTCATTATAATAGTCATTTTCTTTATAGTAATAAAGATACGTGTAAGTACAATATTTTTGTAATATTCAATCAATATTTATAAGTACCATATTCACATTATAATAGTAAAAATAGAGAAGATATAAGTATAAGAGTAATTTTGTCATTATAATAATAGAGAAGATATAAGTGTGAGGATAATTTTGTCATTGGTGATTATAATAGTAGAGAGAAGATATAAGTGTAAGGATAATTTTGTTAATAGTGAATATAATAGTAAAGATAGAGAAGATATAAGTGAAATGATAATTTTGTCATTCTCACTATAATAATAGAGGAGATAAGTGTAAGGGTCAATTTGATAACACAACCAAAATTCAATCAACGTTTTTAAGGGTCTTATTTTTTAAAGGTACTTTTGCCAACAATGATTATAATAGTAGAGATAAAGAAGATAGAAATAAAATGGTAATATTATCATTCTCATTATAATAATAAAGAAGATAAGTGCACGTAATTTAATTAATAATGAAAAAATTTAATCAACATTTTAAGAGCCATATTCTCAATATTGTAATTAAAGTAGAGATAATAAAACAAATGACCAATGTGGGGCCTACAAGTGGGTTGCCACAAAGTCATTTGTTTTATAAAAAAAATAAGTCGCGTGGGTCTCATGCACCTTCTCTAACCTTACAGGTGTTCCTTTTTAACTCCTTATAATTGTGGTTAAGATAAAAAAAACAAATAGCTAAGGTTAAAAATATTAACCACACATGAAGTTAAAAGAGACATGTGTCGGTTAGAGAGGGAGAGAGGGAGGGAGGGAGGGGGGGAGACGCCACTGCAGATTATCGCTCTTATTGTATTATTAAAAAGGTGAACTAGGGTAGGGCATGTAATTAGAGTATGCTTAGCATTCTAAAAATGAAGAGAGTAGGAGTTGTGAGAACATGATTAGCATTCTTCTAAAAACAATTGTACAAAATTCGAGCGTATGGTCCTACGGTTATCCAAGACTTAGTCCTAGAACACTTAACTCAGGGTATAAAAAAATGATCTGCATCATATATAAAATATCTTCCTTCAACTCTTATAAAAATTATTTTAATGAAGGTCTCAATTAGCCCTAGGATTCCTTAGGACCGTGCGATGGTTTTAGTAAACTCCAAAGAGTCTAAATAAAATGGTATGAAGGCATTTTCATAATTACTAAGTAATGGAGTGAGATTAAAAAATTCATTTAATTACATAAATGCAACTTTAAGCTCAATATAATACTTAAATTATTTTTCAAATAACAAGCATGTTCCTATTTTGTTAAAGGTTAAAAGTTAAGACACAGCTCACACACACAACCCCCATATAAGACTTAGACCCAACTCATTTCATCAAAAAGAACTAACTCTTGATGAGAGGGAGGAAGCCCTTATTTGGGACCTAGAGAGCACATCGTTTACTTATGTGGGACAGTGGCATTTGGTAACATTAATCTAAAAAGTAGAGCTTATTTGAAAATTATGCTTAGTTGGACTTTAGATTGGTAAGTTAAAGATTAATTGCATGTTTACATCTTAGTTGGGTATTAGCACCAACCGTCCTAGGCTCTTTGCTTTTCTTTGGTGAAGGTATTACGATGTTCCTATTTTGTAAGTTACCATTTTATTTGTGGGCTATAAAATGGCCCCTTATTTGCTATTTCAATACTAAAACCTTTTTTCACCATGTATATTGTTATATATTCAGACTAGTCTTGCTTCAAAGGGTTTAGGACACCCTCCATTACCCCTTTAAAAAAAAAAAAAAAACAGTCAATTACTCACATTTCTTGAAGAAAGCGAAGATCCCCAAGCTCTTCAGGTATAACCCCAGTTAGATTGAGACGCAACAGCTGACTGAGAAATTCATAGAAACAAGAAAAAGTTAGAACTAGCACGGAATATGAGAAATCTAGAGTGTTGATCATGCATGTTAAATATATGGCTGCTTAGAACAAAGACTGGGCTTGGGCACACCAAGGCCAAGGCTGTCCCTCACTTATAGTGAATCAATTTCCTAGTCATTCACTTCCATTGAACTATGGCTTCTAAATTTCGGAATCCATAAGAAGGCCTCAGTCTTTGGACGGCATGAAATGGCTAAGCCCTAATCCTACCCTCATTAAAATAGTCTATTAATTTATATATATATGTCTATATATATATTATGATAAAGCTTCTTACACCGTCTAGGGCTGAGACCAGTGTCTCAGTTTGGGATTCGAATGTTTTTCAAATCCCGTGAGCTTTTTCTCTAGCACACCAAACTGAGACACACGATCTGCGGTCAAATTTTGAATCAAATAGGAGCTCAAGTTGAAAGGGATTTTCTGGGCTCCCAAAATAGGCCTGATTGCAGGAGTATTTTTGTAATATATATAAAAAAATAATAATAATAAAATTGCCCTTAAATACTAACTTATTTGTATTTAAAAAATCATTTTCAACTAAAGTTTCAATTCATGTCTAACTCATAATATAAAAAATAATAATAAGAAAGAAAGAAAGGAAGAATGGCAATACATGTGTGTGACATGGCAAACGTTGGAGTTATTGTGAGAACAGTCACAGGTTACATTGCTCAAGATGTCTTTTGTTTTGTTATAATAGCTACCCTCTCTGCAAAATCTTCTTGTCACGTTCCAATATGGATTCTTTAATTTCCTCGATATTTCTTGGAGCGTTCGTACTGTCACAACAAAGTAGGTAAATTGTCAACATGCATTAATCCAAAGAGCCACTCTCACAGAACCAGGGAGAACGTCTGTTTTTTAGTTTCTGTTTTTTGAATTCTAACACTTAGGATTAGAAGTAGAGGATAAACTCATAAACGGAATGAATTCGGAGCGGATGGGTAGTGAAATGTGATATTTGTATCAAAATCCGATTAAAATATTAAAAGTTCAATAATATCTGAATTATTCGATTATTTTTAATTTTTTTTTAAAACTATGTAAAAAAATACATAAATTTTATTTGGAAAATAGTAAATTTAATATAATAATTTAATATATTAAATTATGTAAAAAGTACATATTTATATGTGTGGGGAAGTCAAATGGGGAGAAGTGAAAATCATGGGAAGAAAACGAAATGACTTCTCCCATTTTTCTGCCAACTGTCGCACAATGTATGGAACCCCGAGATCCCTTTCTGGCTTCGCCAGAGACAATCCAAGGCCTCTTCTGTGTTTGGTGGGGGGTAAGTAACTGTGAGAAAGAAAGTAAAATAAAATAAAAATAAAAGTAAAAGAAAATATATTATGTTTTTCTTTGAGTCTTTATATGCCCGTGCTCTATTTCAACAAGTTGGAGCGGAGCACCCTTTTCTACAAAGCTCATGGCAGTTCTGTAATTATGAGAATACAAAACAAACTCGTCTTTTTTCATAATTACAAAACTACTACCCAACATTGCAACCAAATGAGGAGCTCCGCTTGATGCACGGAAGCAGAGTCCGCTCATATTTAAACACATTTTCTTTTGTGTATTTAATTTGAAAAAAAGGAGTAATTATAATTAGGTACAAGCGAGAGCAGAAATGATACTTTAGAGAAAAGTGTTTCACTCTGTGATTTACAAGCCCGTAGAAAGCACTAAACCATAATATTTGACATTTAGATGTTGGAATTGCTCATGGGCTTTGAACATAACCAGACTGATCTCCAAAAGGAAAAAGTGAGGGAATAAACAAGATTAATTGTTTTTTGAGGGGCTGTGCCCCCAATTTCACTCTTCTTTCACTTTCTCTCTGAGAAAGTAACTTAGTGTTTTCCTTCTTCTCTATAATTTTTATGGTAGATAAAGGAGAGCGTTTAAATTTATGAGCAATAGTCCCCTCGTCGGCCAAGGAGGGGAATATTACTCCTCACTCTCACATAGCCGACCCTTCAATTCCAACTAACTAAGGTTAGTTTTTTAACCTTTTAGTTAATTTTTTTTTGTATTATTTTTTTTAAAAAACCAGGGTAGATGGGTGAACCTAAGGGTGGATGAGCCTTAACCACAGTTAAATGGGGTTAGAAGGGGGACACATGGCAAGAAAATGGGAGCCGAGACACCCCTCCTCGCGTCACCGACCGAGGAGGTGATTATTTTCCTAAATTTATATTCTTAGTAAAATTACAATAGACAATAAAAGAGTAGGAGCCTTTGTGGAGGCTAAAATTTCCCTTGGCTTCCTTGGTACAATCAGCCTAACTACCTATCTAGAGTAATTTTGGAAGAACACAAATACACAATCATGAACTGAAAAAATAGGATTTAGAACTTTTGTAGAGACCTTCACATGAACTCCTTATAGATTTTTTTTAAATTTTTATTGATGCTTTCCTTATAGATTCTAGAGAGCCAAAATATCTGAACAGATGGTTACGTGACACTGACAGACTTTCTTGAATTGAATCATGAGTCCTGACATAGACCTCTACAAAAGATTAAATCGCTTCGTTGAAAGGAAACCGAGAAAAATTCAACAGTTTCACTTAAAAGCCAAAATTTGGGCCAAAAGAGAGAAATAAAAAGTAAGAATCATGTACCTTCATCTTCTGGTAGAAGTTGGGCATTAGATCCCAACAGCCGGAAGCAATTGAAGAGGAGAAAGACGAGAAGAATAGCAGAGAAAACCTTAGATATTGCATGAACAGACTCCATCATTACTCGATTGACTTAGCAAGAGGAAATTCTAATTCATGTGAAAAATATTGTACTATCTCCAATCAGTGTTTTAAGTCTTTCCAAAAGTCGTCCTTTCTCCGATATCAGATCACCGCCAATCGCGACCAGAAAGTCAGCATGGTCTTTTTTTTTTTTTTTTAGGGGTTTTTTTTTTTTTAATGTAAAAAAATATCCTAACTTCTCAGGTATTTGTATGTGTGTTTTGTGATTTTGTATTATGCCCGATTAACTTTTAAAACTTTTGAAAATTTACTACTCTATCCAAAAGTTAGTTTGTGAAAGTTAAATTTTTTTATTTATAAAATGACATTTTTAACCTATATTTGATTTTAAGAAGATTTGTAAAAAAATTCACAAGACAAGTGCTTGGAACCCACTAACTATGGTTAAGATTCACTCACTACTAGGATTCATACATTTAACCTTAGGTTTTAGAAAAATAAACATTAACTTTATGTTGATTATGCATAACCACAGTTAAAGGAGGCTCTACAAGCCGCCACATGTCCCTTTTAATATTCACTAACTGTGGTTAAGATTCGTTCACCCCTTGGGTTCAAGCATCATATCCAATTTATAAAAAAAAGTTTAAAAATGTCATTTTAGAAAATAATTAACATCTATTAACTAACTTTTGGATGGAATGGTGGATTTGTAAAAGTTTTCAAAGTTAGTGGGGGGCATAATACAAAATCACAAAATACAAGGGTATTTACAAATAGCTGAAAAGTTAGGGGTTTGGTAAAAAAAAAACCTTTTTTTTAAACTCTTATTAACCGTGTTAAGATTCACTAACCCTAAGGTTAATTAATTTTTTTTATTATTATTATAAAAAACAAGGATAAGGGTTAGAGAATCTTAACTACGGTTAATAAGAGTTAAAAGAGACACGAGTGACTTGCGGATGCAATTGAACTCTCCCCAAGTTCAGCCATGATTGGTTGTGATCTCGCTTGAAGATAGGATCACAGCCAACTGCAAAATTGCATATGTGGTACATGCAGATTGGATGTGGAGAAAAATGTGGGAAATTCAAATTTTGGAAAAAAATTCTTCTTCCAATCAACATGTGCCAGAGAATTCAATTGCAATTGGCCGTGATCCTATCTCAATCCCTTGGTACTTGTATCTTCCGAAATGTCTGCCCATCACCTCCATGGCTGCAGTAGGAGACATTTACATCATCTCTTCTTATCAGTTCACAGGGTGAGGGGAACTATCATGGGTTGAACCACACTAAGGGGAAACTTGGTCACATTTACTTTTTTTGGGCAAGAAAGTAAAGTGCACACAGTTAGACCCAAGTTTATCCCAAGTACCATAAGGGTAAACCCACTTCTTAGACAGCCAGGCTAGTGACTCCAAAAAGGCTTTACTAATGTAGATTGTTGAACCCTTATATACCCTTGGGAAATCTAGTACCTAGCTAATGTGGGACTAAAAATGGATAGTATCATCTCACTTTAATGCGGATTAAGTTTTTTATTTTATTTTATTAAAATTTTTTTTTTGGGTAAGGAGGTAAAATAACACCTAAACACACACATTCAGACTTAAAGTTACCGCTAAGATGCAACAAGGGTAAACCCAACATTTACTCACCACAAAATCCATGGACATGTACCTATTTATTATCATTATTAACACAACAAAGAAGTGTTTCCATCTCATTATCATTTATCATTATTTTATTAGGGACCTTGATTATGTGATACATATATTAAATAAAAATGCCAATGTTGTACATTATGACTTAACGAAAAACTAAGGTGGCGTTTGGATTGAATTTTATTAGCCAAAAATCAATTCTTTATAAAAATTAATTGAGGAATACAAAGTTGATAGATTTTATATGATCAATGCCTTACAAAAAAAATTATTAAAATGTGCCCTATTAAAATGTATTTGCATGACGGAGCTAGATGCAAGTAATAGGTGTTTTTGTTTTTTTCTTTTAAAAAAGAGGTGTGCAGGCTGGCCAGCTCGGGATGATTTTGAGCTTTATCGTGCAAATTATGAGATTCCCAAGCAGCATCTTGGACTATGATATCTGTCATCGGACTTTGGTCCTGTCGAATAGTTTGATGGAATTATTCTAAATAACATTACTACATTTTGTGCAACAGCCCTTCCTAATAGAATAGAAAAGGATCACATGATCCTCAACTGATTTCATCAGAATAAGAAATATTTTATTGACAGTTGTGTGGATCAAGATAGTAGAAAGGGTTTTGAAGAAATATGCATCAATGGAGGATATGGACATGAACAGAACAGACTTACAAAACAGGTCCTTCTAAATAAGCGCAGCGCAAACACCACCTACAATGATCTTGCAACATTCACAAACCTCTCATGCCATAGCTTTAGCCGTAGTCAGGACCTTTTAGTACTGTTTGAAGCAACTCTGGTAGATGACTAAACTTCTTTGTGATCTGTGTGGTCATCAATGTGGTTCATCCAAATGCTAGGGCATATCTTGAATTGCAGGGAAATCTGATTTTCGTCTCTTAGAATTTTCCCAACTGTCTTAACCACAAATTTTCACCACATCGATTTTGGAACCAAGCAAAATGAGTGGATTATGAACTGTAATTGATCAAAGGTATAGACTGTCAAACCTAAACCTCAAGCTTAGTCTACATTAACATTATATGTAATGGGTGTTGTGACAATCAGACAGAAACACGAGTTCTACAATCTATGAATAATCCAGAAAATAAAAGCAGGGAAATCAAATAACCCATAGAATACGATTTACATGATATGTGATGTTGTGTGACTAAATGCATAGGCGAAAAAAGATCCTGATGCATGCCTTGCATCATAGAAAGACTCTAAACCCTACCCCAAATGGGAAACTGAGTCTTAATAGGAAACTAGGCGTAAAAGACATGAAGAACAACCGGGACATGGTTGTCAAATAGCAATCACACGTTCAAGTATATTACATTATTACTGATTTCAAATACAAATGCACATGAAAGGAAGCAAAGATGCCTAGGAAATACCGATCCTTGCCAGTCAATGAACAAGTACGCAAGCGAAACCTATAAGCTATAAAAGCAAGCTAGGCAAGTTTTTTGCTAAGCTATTAAGGTTCAAGAAAAACCTGGACTTGAGTTGCACTACTTAAACTGTTCTGCAAATTACAAGAGTCAGAAGACTGGCGAATGCTAAGATATCTTCTGACTCGAGCTTCCTGTGTTGTCTGAGATTTCCAGCGAGTAATACACAGAAACATTGCCCTCTTCTCCCTCTTTGCTGGCAAGAAGAGAAGAAAAGGCATTTGATGTCCCATCTCTGAAAGTGCCACCAGATTGGGTGGAGAGAGGAATATCAGCCATGGCCTTGGCCCTCGCAAAATCATCCGTTGAGTAGGGTGCATGGAGCGGAGGGGCCTTCATCTGGGTCTTGCCTTCAAGAATCCTCACCACTTCAGACATGGTAGGCCTAAGTGTAGGGGATGGATTAGTGCATAACATTGCAAGGTTTAATATAGTCAGCGCTTCTTTCATTGAGTAATCGTATCTCAAGGTTGAATCAACCAGTGCTATAAGATTTCCCTTCTCCTGTAAAACATAGGCCTGCAGTTTTACACTAAAGCAAGTGAGTTTGAAGGCCTAACGAAAATGCAGAACCTGTCAAATACATGTTTTTGGCATTCAGAAATCCACATAATTCAGCTAGTAGAAAGTAGGACTCATTTAGCTTTGCTTACCAAATCTAGAAGATAAAAACTCTCCTCATTTGGCTTATATTTCATGCTATTCTTCCCACTCATGATTTCGAGTACGACAACTCCAAAGCTGTAAACATGTGCTTTGTTTGTTAAGTAACCCCGCATGGCATACTCGGGAGCCATATATCCACTGCACAAATTACCATGTATTAAGAAACATAAGAAAATGAAAGTTCACAAACCAATTTAAACGTAAAACTCAGACAAAGGTAAGAAACAAGCTAAGAGAAAGGTATAGGGAATGTTACGTGGTTCCTGCTATTCTAGTGATGACATGTGCCTTTTCGTCTTCGTAAAGCTTAGCAAATCCAAAATCAGATATTTTCGCATTGAGATATTTGTCAAGCAAAACATTGGTGGGCTTAACATCCCTGTGGACAATCTTCAGTTTGGATTCTTCATGGAGAAAAGCCAGACCTTTCGCCATTCCAAGACAAATCTTAACCCTGGTTGGCCAGTTTAGTCTTGACCTGAATTCCTCAGGACCTGTAGATCACCCAATCTCATACTTTTTATAATTCCTCGGAAGAATATTTAAACTAAGACTTGGGTACTTTCACAGAGTAAGCTTGTACAAGATTACCAAATAAAGCATGCGCCAGGGAATTATTTTCCATGTACTCGTACACAATCAGGAGTTGGTTGTCTTCGGTACAGCATCCCAATAGTTTTACAAGATTTGGGTGTTGCAGAGCAGCAATAGTGCCTATTTCATTCACAAAATCACGGACACCTTGCTTCGATTTTGGGGAAAGCTGCTTCACTGCTATTGGCGCGCCATTTGGAAGTACACCCTGCAAGAAAACATGGAAATGGCAATTTTTGCATGTGAGTTGTAATCTGAGGAGATTTAGGATTACAACACACCAAGTTGAAAGTAGTAGACCTTGCAAACAGGCCCAAAACCTCCTTCACCTATCTTGTTTGCAGAGCTGAAATTATGAGTAGCAGCTTTTATTTGCCGGAAATTGAAAAATCCTCCTGGGAATAATTCAAGATATTTTATTTCTGTTTCAAAACAGCAGCCATCAAACATAGAATTTGTCAACATATGTATGTAAAACTCTTTGCACAAAAATGCATTAAATCATGGGGATAACGATCTAGACGAGCGTGGCACTTGGGCAGGGGGCATTAAGTGTATATGGTAGATTTACTGGTTACAATTTAATCCTTCTCACCTTCACTAGGCAATTTTTTGCCTCCGAGATAGCCCATTTTCCAAATGAAAACTACAACCAAAACAAGGAGAAACAATGCAGATCCCGTAATCCCAGCAATAATTACACCAGAAAGCTTGCTGCTTTTTGGGGCTGAATCAAGAGAGATATTAGAGTCATAAAAAACATTAAGACAGGTACCAACAAATATGAGAACAGAAAAGGAATATAGAGAAGGGTAAAAATCTACAATGAGATACTGCAATAGCTGATATAAGAGGACCCTTTTGCTGTGGAAAGGAAGCAGAGCCTTTGCCAGCCCAATAGAAGTGGATCTCCAGAAGGTTGTCACTCACAATTGTAGGGAAGTCCTTATAAAATTCTTTATTCAGACCCCCTGCAGCTTCTTCGATATTAAAATTCGAGAGTGTTGTCTCATTCTGCAATTATAATCTGCTTTAGAGAGGAGTGCCACTGGTAAAGTAGGAGCATTATGATTATATGAATGGATTAATTACCTGAATTTTCACATTGAAAACACGCTTCCCTTTGAAATGAGAATCTTTTTCCTCTGTGAATGCTATTTCAGCAAAGTGAAGTCTCACGGTGTAATTTCCATTCTTCAAACAGAATCCATAATACTTCAGAGATAGAGGCGACATGCGTGCTGACGAGTATAGAGCCGTATCAACCATGGAAAGTCCACATGTTCTGTTCATTATGTAGATGTTTTCAAAAAAAGAGACCTCTCCCATACTACTATATCCCCATTTTTTGTTTGGACTTAGATAAAAAGTCGATGCACCATAGCGTTGTTTATCAGCTTCGTAAATACTTCCATTGATGGTAACTTCCCCACCACCACAGTTTATGTACAAGTAATCATCTGTAATAAATATGATAGTCATCAGACCAAATTTTTGTTGAGAAAAACTTCATCTCAACTGACAACAGAATTGACAAGAATGCCTGTGCAACAACCATATGTTAGTGGAAGGTGCTGCTTAAGTATTAGGACTGCGCAAATTTTACACCAACAAAATGCAAATGAACATGAACATAGGTGGACAATGACCTTACCCTAAAAAAAGGTCAAAAAACAAAATATAATTCCACAAACCCATTGATATGCCCCATCCATGAGGAGGGCCATCTACTGGATGGACATAATCCTAAAATCTTACTATTTAAACAGTTCGTAACAACATGATCTCTAAATTTTAATTCTCCAATGCTAACCTTTATTTAATAGCTCTCTGAGTTTTAGCAAAGGGCTGGTTATCAAGTACAGTTTTTGACTATGATTATAAGAGGTGGTTCACAATTGAATGGTATGGATCAATGTTTTAAAAAGCGAAGGCCTAAGGTTGGCAAGGTGTTAGAACCTCAAGATGCGTGAGGCATAAGCCTTGAGATGTGAGGCTTAAGCCTCACATTCTGTCATTTTAGCAATAAATTAAATATACGAAAAATTGTAAAAAGTTTCAAAAAGTTAATGAAGTATTTTAATATATATGTACATACATATATACGTATTCGTGTACATTGTATGAGTGCATGTACACATATAGGAATATTATATGAATTATTTAACAATAAAAAAATAAATATAAGAAGGGCAAACAAATGTTGAAATTTAGATTTACTTTTTGTTCACATACATATTGAAGATGATGTTCAATCCTCAATTTATGTGTTTGATTTAGAAATTTAGTAAAAAATTGCAAAGAGGTCATGAACCACATCGTAGACCAGTGGCTCCAAATCTTTGCACCATCTCTACTAGGTAAATTAGTGTGAATTAGACTCAAAGGTGTCGTAGGTATTTCAGAGAAAGAAAAGTTGTGTATTCTTCTCTCTAGGACGTCAGTATTTATAATACAGTTTACAAGAAGAAAAAGGAAAGATCCTGTAATTAAGTTTTACAATATTCGGTCAATATTTACAACACTCCCCCTCAAGCTGGAGAGTATATATCTATAACTCTCAGCTTGCTACAAATTGAGTCGATGGCAGTCTTTGGTAGAGCTTTGGTGAAGATATCTGCAAGTTGACTACCAGAAGGAACGAAAGGAGTTGTAATGTCTTTAGACTCTACTTTAGACCGAACGAAATGACAATCAACTTCAATATGCTTGGTTCGTTCATGGAAGACTGGATTGTTGGCAATATAAATAGCTACTTGATTGTCACAATAGAGAAGTGTCGGTCCGTGTACTGGAATCTCAAACTCTTGTAGAAGAGTTCTTAGTCAAATTAGCTCGCAAGTGGTATGAGCCATAGCTCGATATTCTGCCTCAGCACTAGAGCCAGCTACAACTGACTGCTTCTTGTTTTTCCAAGTTACGAGATTACCTCCTATAAAGGTACAATTGCCAGTAGTAGATTTGCGATTTGTAGGATCCTACCCAATCAGCGTCAGTATATCCCTCAAGTCGAAGATGTCCAGATGAACGATAAAAAAGGTCACATCCTGGAGCATTCTTGAGATACTTCAAGATGCGTATGGCTGCATCCATATGAGGTACTCTAGGACTGGTCATAAATTGACTCACAACACTAACTGCATATAAAATCTCAGGCCGAGTAATAGTTAGGTAAATGAGTTTACCCACGAGTCTCCGATACATCTCTGGATCATCAACCAAGTCACCCTCATCTGACATCAATTTTAGATTGGTATCCATAGGAGTAGCTACAGGTTTAGAGCCAAGATAACCGGTATCTTTCAGTATATCAAGAGTGCACTTCCTCTGAGATAAACTGATGCCTGCTTTAGATCTTGCGACCTCAATACTAAGGAAATAACGAAACTTACCCAAATCTTTAGTGAGAAAACTGGAACCAAGATGACGAATTAAGATCTGGATACCTTCCCTATCATTGCCAGTGATGACAATATCATCCACATAGACAACTAAAATTACAATCCCATTTTTTATCTTCTTAAAGAACATTGAGTGATCAGCATGACTTCGAGTCATGTCATGAGTGACCACTGCCTTACTGAATTTTCCAAACCAAGCTCAGGGAGACTGTTTGAGTCCATAGATAGATTTCTGAACATATTGAAAGGCATTTTTGACATCGAGCTGATGAAGAGGCCAATCCAAATTCACAGCAAGGGAGATGATAACATGAACATAATTCAACTTGGCCACTGGAGAGAGTCTCAGTATAATCAATGCCATGAGTTTGAGTAAATCCCTTGGCAACAAGATGGGCTTTCAACCGATTAATGGTACCATCGGGGTTCTGTTTGACTGTGAAGACCCAACGACACCCAACAATCCGAGCTCCAACAGGCTTGGAAACATCCCAAGTATGATTCAATGCCAAGGCACGGATCTCTTCTTCCATAGCAGTCCGCCAACCCAGGTGGGAAAGAGCTTCTCTGTAGGACTTTGGAACAAAAAGAGATGACAAAGACATAGAAAAAGCTTGAAAGGAAGATGATAACTAATCATAAGATACAAAATTAGAAATAGGATGAGTAGTGCAAATACGAGTACCTTTGCGAATTGCAATGGGTAGATCAAGATCCAATGCAGAATGAGGAGGATCTGCAGACGCCGAGGGAGATGGTATGGGCGATAGAGAAGCATCAGGAGGAAGAGGGACCAGAGCTGCAGCTTGGGAACCACGAACATATTCCTGCGAAATAGGAGGATGACCAAGAATACTAGTAGGCAGAACAAGATCAGAAAACAGAGGTTCCTGTAACTGATTACCCTCAGGAGAGTAATAGGGGAACAATCTCAAAGAAGGTCACATCAGCACTCACAAAATGCTTACGTAAGATAGGACTATAGCACCTGTATCCTTTTTGTGTGCGTGAATAACCAAGAAATATGCATTTATGAGCACGAGAATCAAATTTGTTATAATCAGGTTGCAAGTTATGAACAAAGGAAACACATCGAAAAATCTTTGGGGAAAGAGAAAAAGGGTTTTTATCAGGAGACATTATTTGAAAGGGAGATTTACCTTGTAGAACCCGAGAGGACATTCTATTCGAAAGATAAGTAGTTGTAAGAACAGCATCCCCCTAAAAGATTTTCGGAACATGCATCTGGATGACAAGGGCACGAGCTATAGCAAGAATGGTCTTTCGTTCGACAATCCCATTTTGTTGTGTAACACAAGATGTTTGATGCCTTGAGATTCGAGAAATTGCTTAAAATAACTAACTTTATATCCTGGAGCATTGTCAATGTGAAAGACTAACAATTTTGCATTGAATTAGTTAGAAATTTCAGCATAAAATGTTTGAAAACATTAAACAATTGAACGATCCTTAAGCACATACACCCAAGTCAAACGAGAATAATCATCAATAAAAGTAATAAAATATCAGGCACCACATAAACCAGTGGTCAAGGTGTATCAGTACGGAGAGGAAAAGAAACTCTACGGTGCTTACTAACTTCACAAATTTCACAAGTAAAATTAGAAAAAGGAGATAAAGAAGAAACTAAGTACCGAAGATTGGCAGAAGATGGGTGTCCAAGTCGACAGTGCCACTGATAAGGAGACGCAGCGGAATGAAGAGCAGAATAAACGGACGGGGCGGATGGCTGAAAGTAGTAGAGCCCATTCTTCTCATATCCCCCACCAATCGTCCTCTTTGTCTTTAGATCCTGAAATTCACAATAAGAAAGATAGAATGTCACAGAACAGTTGAAAGATTGAGTAAGTTTGTGAATGGACAATAAGTTAAAAGGGAACTGAGGCAAGTATAAAACAAATGAAAAGGTGAGATCAGAAGAGCAAAAAGTACCAATTCCTTGAACACGAGTTTTAGTCCCATTAGCAATAGTGACAAAAGAAGGAGAAGAAGGATAGTGTACATTTGAAAGAAGACATAAGTTACTTGTCATATGGTCAGAAGCTTTGGAATCAAGAATCCAAGGTGAATTAGAAGAGAAAGGAAACATGTGTTATCTGAAGAGACCAAATTGGCTGTGGAACTGGAAGTAGAAGAGGCATTGACGTGTTGAAGAATAGAATCATACTTTGTCTTGGAAAGAAGAATCTGACCACCAGAATCAGAATTCTCCCCCTCTAGTGTAGCCTGGGTGTCCTATTTATCACCCATGATAAAGAAAGAGCAAAAACTGTAATTTCCAGAAACTTAAAAGGGGCAAACAATAATTTCAAAAACTTCGGGGGGGGGGGGGGAAACTGTAATTTCAAAAATTCTTGGGGGCAATCTGTAATTTCAAAAATGTCGGGGAGCAAATTGTAATTCCAAAGGGAAATCTGTAATTTCAGAAACTCCAGGGGGCAAAATGTAATATCTAGAAACTTCAGGGGCAAAATGTAATTTCTAGAGACTTTGGGGGGCTCTTTGTAATTACCAGATATTGGATTGGTTTCCAAACCAATATACTATCTATCTTGCTGGAGAAGTAAAAAGAGAAACTTGCGAAGAGAAACTTGGGTTTTGGGTTTTGATAGGCTGCTGGAGAAACAATGCAATATACCACTTGGGTTTTGATAGGCTGCGAATAGAAACAAAATACCACTAGCGAATAGAAACTTGAGGTATATAACCCCCTTTTGCGATGAACAAATAAGCACCGAAGGTATATAACCGAGAAGTCGAGATGATGCCGAGATGATCAAACCAGAGAAAACTCTTGCCGAGAGCTTGGATGATGCCGAGATGAACAAAGAAGTACCAAGTGTTTGCCGAGGTCTGTACCTAGATGATAAAAAAAAAAGGCCTAGGGTTTAGAAGACCCTAGAACAAGAGAAAAAAATGATTAGGGTTTAGAGAGCTTGCTCTGATACCATGTCGTAGGTATTTCAGAGAAAGAAAAGTTGTGTATTCTTCTCTCTAAGAGGTCAATATTTATAATACAGCTTACAAGAAGAAAAAGGAAAGATCCTATAATTAAGTTTTACAATATTCGGTCAATATTTACAACAGGTTTTAATAGCCTAAATAGGTATAACATTAGCAACTCATAACATTCTGAAATATTTTCCAGCAAGCTTGAATTAAGGGAAACGTATAAGGCTCCTAAGGTTGAGTTACTTTCCCAGTGGTTTGCTCTCGGTAGTGCATGGTTCCAACAAAATAAATGGAATCATACAAGCTACGAAGACAAACTAGTGAGCCGGATTAGATTTCTAGTCTAATGATCTGCAGAGACTGAAAAAGGTGATGCTAGAAGTTTCAAAAGACAAGAAGATGAGTCGTAAAACATTTGTTGTTGAATCGAAAACTTTTGACTTTGTTGAGGAGGTGGGGAATACTCAGGGGTCCATCAAGGTTATCGAAAGAGGTCGGAGTTTTTCGGTAGAACTCCTGCTCGAGGAACTGGTAGTCGGTTGGGTGTTTAACCTCATTTCGGAATGTATCCAAGCAAAAGAGGAAGCATATAGAATGAAACAACTTTCTAGGTCCTCCAATATTCTAGTAATCGAAAGAAAAAACACAAGTGTGTTCATCTCTTTGTTATGGCTTCCTTCTTCGAGTGGTAGGAGTCACTGGATTATCTTCCCAGAGGGTTGCAAAAGAGACGGGTTACCGGGGGGGTGACTGAAGCTCTAAAATCATTTATTCCCCAACAACCCCCACCTTCCCAATGTTTGGCCTTTCAGACCATGGTTCGAGTTTGCCCATCTCCACCCCTTAAGGATTTACACTTTACTGCACCCACACCCTCACCGGATATAGGTCCCAACCAAGTTTATGGAGAGGGTTGGTGGAACATGGCGCTAGTGTGTGTATTCATTAACTCAGATGGAGAGCTAGTCATATTGGAAAAAATTAATAACTTCTTACCGAATGATGAGCACACCTCCCTCCGCCCTTTAGCCATTAATAAGGGGGTTATCACTGTCAATCACCTTTTCGCGTTACGAGACTTGAGTGCTTGCGATCCCTGGCAGTTACCGAACGAGGGGATATATTATGATTAATTGATGGCAGTCCTCCAATAAAGCTCAATACGACGACCTCCATGTTGAGGTGTGGCTCAAACTTGCAAGGAGTGATGTGGCTGATTGGGGGGAAGTCAGTCGACCGGGTTGCAAATTGGTTGACTGTGCTTAGTAATTTATTTCACAGGCCGCAAACCAATAGCTAAGTCGTTCGACCGGATTTCGAGAAATTAACTTGTTCAGTCCAGATTTGGCAAGTTGAGCAAATTTGGGTGTTTCTAAAATCGTTTATTCCCCAACAACCTCCACCTTCCCAATGTATGGCCTTTCAGACCATGGTTAGACTTTGCCCATCTCCACCCCTTATGGATTTACACTTTACTGCACCCACACCCTCACCGGATATAGGTCCCAACCAAGTTTATGGAGAGGGTTGATGGACCATGGTGCTAGTGTGTGTATTCATTAACTCAGATGGAGAGCTAGTCATATTGGAAAAAATTAATAACTTCTTACCGAATGATGAGCACACCTCCCTCCGCCCTTTAGCCATTAATAAGGGGGTTATCACTGTCAATCACCTTTTCATGTTACGAGACTTGAGTGCTTGCGATCCCTGGCAGTTACCGAACGAGTGGATATATTATGATTAATCGATGGCAGTCCTCCAATAAGGCTCAATACGACGACCTCCATGTTGAGGAGTGGCTCAAACTTGCAGGGAGTGATGTGGCTGACTGGGGGAAGTCAATCGACCGGGTTGCAAATTGGTTGACCGTGCTTAGTAATTTATTTCACAGGCCGCAAACCAATAGCTAAGTCAGTCGACCGGATTTCGAGAAATTAACTTGTTCCGTCCAGATTTGGCAAGTTGCACAAGGTGTTTCTAATTTTCTTGGACTCTGATTTAGGCTTATATATATGTGATAAGATTATAGGTCTAGGGTTTCAGTGTGGAGGTAATAGAACATGATTAAGCACTCTAGGGCTTTGTCAGTGCCTTATCCCTACTACGTTTGGTCAGCAAAAAAAATCTTCTTCCGCAATTCTAGCCTATCAAGAGCCATATCTTTGGTTAAAGCGTGTGTATCCAAAATCTCTCAACTATCTCCATCCATGTCCTTTTTGGCCTTTATCTCGTCCTTGTAGGTCCTTTAACTTGCACGTACTCACTCAATTCTTCCCACTGGTGCCGTCTGGTCTTTTTTGAATGTCTCCAAACCATTTCAAGTGATTTTCCCTTATTAGCACATAATGGAGCTACTCTCAGATTCACTCGAATGTGCTTATTTTTGGTATCTTATATTCCTAGGGTGAGGTGTCAAAGCTACACTAGAAGCTTGACCAATAATCTAAAAAGCATTCCACATTGATTAGTAATAATGATGTCTAAATGTGAAAGCACATCAAATAATTCTAATTGAAATCTTGGCATCCAAGATAAGATGATTCTAGAATCAAATGATAAACTTACTCTTTATTTTTTTATCATCACAATGAAAATCCGCACTTAGCCATCTCTTGTCAAAATAAATTACGGATGGAAACAAAAATTTATAAGGCTATCATACTTGTGTTCACTCCATATGAGCTAACACTTTAGTGTCAAAATGGAAAAATGAAACAAGAAACAGTAAAACTTACAAATTTTCTGTAGGAGAGCAGCATGCAAACAAGTTCCTGAAAATAGTACATGGAAACTTCATAAATTTAAAACATAATGCAAGAGAATCCATATGGATAATGTGCAAGACAGGATTGATGTGATTCCCTTACACATTCATGGAGTTGTTGAAAGGCTGTACGAAGCTTGCATTTGTGAATTTATTATTTGAAATATCCCTGCAAGATGGAATTGATGACAATTGAAGTACAATTATTAGACAGGAAATCGACATTCTTAAAAGTCATTTGAACTAACAAGTAAAATGATTACTTAATAATGTTTATTTGTGAAACTGTAAAAAGGATATCAACAAAATTGGAGATGCACTCGATAAGTGAATGTTTAAAAATGCAAGAGAGAGGGAATGGGAGAAACCATATTTGACAATTGGAGTTCTTATTGACTTAAAATACTTTTCATCTATAAATACTAAAATGATTCGACAACATAATTACATTAAAGTCCTTGCACGAGTACCTAGAAAACAATGAGGATTTTTGACGTTTTATTTTTCTTTTCTAGTAGCCTGGTATAAAAGCTAGGTTAGAATCATGACATGGTTGCAGTACAGAACCCCAGCCAATCCAGATATGGTCTCAACTATGTTAAGTATTGGATAAAGAAGTTTGGCTTGAACTCTAGAAAGCAAAACCTAATAACTTGATGTGCTCGGACTTTTTATAGATAAATACAAATATTTGATTAAGATAGGAAATACAAACAGCATCAGAGCCAGCCCCATCGGGTGGAAAAATAAATGAGAACAAGTAAAGGAACAAGGATCTATACAACAACAGTAAAATAGGGCTCACAATATAGCTCCTCTAAAGACTCCTCCTTGTGCTAATGAGTCTGTCATGCCATTAACTGATCATGGCACCCATAAGAGGGGATGTTCAAGGTGGATTAAGTCCTAAATCTGTTTGATGATGCAAGAAAGATTCCATGAACATTTTGCTTTCGAAGAAACCCAACCACTGCATTACAAGAATCCCCTTTGTTGAGTTATATTATTATGATAGGTGTAGATACACCGTATCATATCATTAAGGATAGTATGGGGAATCAATCCCCTAATCTTTTTTCTTTTCTTCTTCTACTTTCTTCCTCAGGGTTCAATTTCAACTTGGTATCAGAATAGGAAGACAAGGCTTGCACTTTTTATTTTTTTTGAAGTGTCCGTGAAGGGTGGCATGGATAGTGCCGCATGAATAGTATTGTGAATAGTGCAAACTCAAGGGTATGTGATTCTGAATTTTTATAAAGGTTTTGGATTTTTAAGATGATGTCACTTGAGGTGTTTTGTGAGAAAAAAAATTCAAACTTCAAAAAATCTGATCGGCGCAATCTGTCTAGGCTATTTTTTGGCAAAAATTGGCAGTGATTGATTAGTTTAAATATTTTTAAATTTCTAAAACTCATTTGGAAGCATTCCATGAAAAATTGAAGTCGGGGTAATGATTTTTCTACCTCTTTAGGACTGTTTTTTGCTGGTTTTTGAGTTTTTGGGCTCCAAATCTTATAAATTTGAGATTTATGAAGTCTTTAGAGATTCAAAAAATATTTATAAAAGAGATTTGAAAAGTATTTAAATGATATTATTGCCAATGTCGGCTGAAGGAGGGGCCTGAAGCAACTGAAGTAATTTCCAGGGTATTTGGGAATCCAAATTCGATGCTATCACAAGCCACTATGGTGATAATCCTAGTGTGCAGATCACAACTATAAAATTGTATGGCAATGATTCCTGGAGTGGTCTCAATTCGCGAAGATGTATATTAGGAGTGATGAAACCTACTATTGATGATATGTCGTATGACAAATGGGACAAGAAAATCTTATGGTGTTGTTATGACTCCTCAATTCTATGCAATAACACATTAGTAGGGTTTTCTTTATTCCTTCAGACAGTGAAAGCGATTCGGGATAAAGTTACTAGAACTTATACCCAACGTCTGAACATTGCGATGGTATATCAATTAAGGTAAGCAATGTATTAAACTTCAATTTCAGTATAAACTTCGGCCGCTAAGAAAGTTGACAAATTTCGAGGAAGTTTAAGAAAGTCCAAAGAAGTTATGTAAAAATTAAAGTAGTCTAGGAAACTCTAAGGAAACGTTGGAAATCTAAGATGAAATTTTAGAGATTCAATACCATCCATCATCCTAAAACAAATGGCCCTTCGCAAGGAAGATCAATCTGTCTGGCCATCCATCATCCTCTTCAATATGGATGCCAATAGTTTCACTATAATTTTATACATGCTACCCACAACTCTAATGAGGGGGAATTCCTTTAGCTTCTTGGCCCCCCTTCTTTGGAATCAAGGCAATGAAGGATGTCTTAGCATTTCTCACAATGTACCCTCTGTGAAATTGCATGAGCACAAGCATAAAATCCTCCAAAATCTTTAGTAGAAAGTAGTAGGGAAGCCACCAGGACATAGAGCTTTATTCGCACACATGCTTCCCAAAACTTTAGGCACTTCTTTCTCCACTGTCTCTCTAACTTGTCTCCCCCTTCTGCATTTCTGTCCAAAGAAAACCCATCCAAGCTCAATCTCCAAATCAATGACTCCGAATAGAGGTTCATGTAGTAATCCACATACGGCAAGCCTTGGGAAATCCACTTAGACCTTAACCAGGACTCTTTTTCCTCTTTAGTGATTGGACCCAGCTCCTCCTTCTGGTCAAAAGAGTTTATCTCCTCAAAAAGTTGACCCATATCACTATCAACCCTACCAAAAACTTCCTTATTCAAAACCATCATCTGTAATTTTTTCTCTTCATTGTTTAGCGTCATGAAACAAGAAAAGTTCCTAGTCGATCAAAAAGATCCGTTCAGTCAATCATGTTGCTTGATGAAGTTTCCTAGTTGGTGGTGACACGGAGATGACAAGTCCTCACTAAAATCCCTACTCGAGAGTCATGTGAAGAGCTCACATTGGAGGCTAATTGAGATTGAATCGAAGACATTTGATCTGGTAGGGGATTTATTTATTTATTTGATCGGTAAGCAAGATCAAGCAGTATATTAAATTAAAAAGAAATAAGTACATGGCAAGGAAATGGGATACAATTGAGAATAAAAAGAAGTATGAAGATGGAGGAGTCAGGAAGATGGCTCGCCCACTTAATCAACAAGGAGGAGGAACACATTGGCTGGTTCGTAGATCTCTTACAACATGACAAAAAATGGCTTAGCGACAAGGACACATGGATTGGATCCAGATTCTGCAATGGTAGACTACTTGCCGTTAACATGAAATGCAATGCATGAGGGAAGTTCATTAAGGTATGTGAAATTTTCAGAGAAAATTAAGTGTACGCAACCAATTTTTACACCCTGTCCGAACCTTAAACCCCTAGGACAAACCCTAGGACAAGCCCTAGCTCAAAGCCCATTACCATTTGAAACCCTAAACCCTAGGACCAACCCTAGTGAAACCTTAAACATTAGGACAAACTTTAAAACCCTAAACCCTAGTAAGCCATAGATCTAGCCCTAGCCTAAGCCCTAGACCTAGCTCTAGCTAAACCTTAGCCCAAAACCTAGGACAAAACCCCATGGGCTCAAGGCCCACTACACAATCCAATTCAAAAAACCTCAAAATCCTAAAGCCCAAGCACTTTAGGGCCCACACTTGGGCCCACCACAACCCTTGAGGTCCACATGGGGTAGGGCCCACACCCCCTTAATCCGAAAAGAGGCGGGAAATGCCCGAAATGGGTGCCCTACTTGCTTTTGGCCCAAGTGAGTAGGGGTGTGGCCCAAAATAGCGGTAATCGAATTACCGAACACTCCAAAAACTCAACATTTTTGAGTGGCGGTAATTCGATTACCGCCACACCTAGTTTTCTACATTTGCGTGTTGCAGACCCCTCTGCAGCCACCTGGGTCCTTCACCGCCGGTTCCCCACGCCTGTGGGGATGACCTTTCTACCCCCAAGCCTTCCCCTTTGTTCTATAAAAGCCAGGAGATCCCTATGCATCAAACCACCCCGTTTTTGCAGCCTCAAACCCCTGCCCGAGCTCTAATAGACCACCATAGCTTCTGTGCTTCCACCTGGGAAGTCCCTAGCCTTCCTAGAAGCTCACCACGCCTCTCCTAGGCCTCACCATGTTTCTAGCACCACCAGGCGCCACCACCGTCTAGCTCAGCCACCTGCAGACGCTGATCGAGGGTAGGGCCGCCCCTCACCCTTCTCTCTCCCTATTTTAACTGTAAGGGACCCCTGGTCCAGCTCCAGGGGTCCCATTTTAACCCTTTCTTGCTTATATGTAACTTCATAGCCGAGGACAGGGGTCCCCTGCCTTCACCATAGGCGTGGGGAACCCCCTAGAGGCATATACTCGGGTTCAAGACCCCACCACCTTGCTAGGCCATTCCCCTGAGGTCTGGGGGGTCCTCAGCCCATAAGGAACCCCCCTAGGCTCGTTTTGGTTCAATCCCAATGGGGGAAAATCGTTTTTTTCATAAAACTGCTAGTGGTCGGCAGAATATTTACCGCCAGCTCAAAAACAGAGCAAACCAGGCTGGCGGTAATATGTTTACCGCCACTTCAGGGCTGTTTTTACAGTGACTTTGGGCCCCTGTGGGGCCCACATACCTTATCCCCTGGAGCCCACTAAAGGCCCATTTTGAAGCCCTAACTTCAGGCTACCTCTCTGTAAATTTTCAGCCTCAGGGCCCAAACCTAACTAGGGTTAGCAGGGCCCTAAACTCTGGTTGTTTTCTGTTCAGGCTGTCGGTATTCAGATTACCGACAGCACAAACTTAGTTTTTGCTAACTTTGGGCCCCTGTGGGGCCCACACCTCTTATCTGTTGGGCTTGGCACCTAGCCCACTAGAAAGCTTGTACTCCCACCTTTCCATACATGCTTTTGTTTTACCCAGGGGAGGTCCCTAACCTTAGCTACACCCTCACAAACCCTGGTTAAAATTTTACAGAAATTGAGGTAATCCGATTACCTCCATTCTGTAAAACTTTGATCTTGGGCTTTGTGCAGGGCCCAAACCTGGTATGAGGCCACTCTAGGCCCCGCCATACCCCTTGGGCCCATTCTTGACTGACCATGACTCTTAACCATGGTTAAAATGACATTCGGTTAACTTTTAACCATGGTTAAGCACCACTTAATTTCACAAAAAATATGAAAAAATCTCTAAAAATCCAAAATAATGCAAAAGACAAAAAAATCTCTCTTGGACTTTTTAACCCTGGTTAGCACCCCTAACCATGGTTAAAACCCTCTTCACCCCGGTTAGCAACCCTAACCCTCGGTTAACACATCCCTTTGCCTCCGGGCTTCACCCTTGGCCTACTAGGCCTCACCCTAATCTACCGGACTACCCCTCGGCCTACCAGGCCCATCACCTTGCACATTGACCAACCTCTGTCAAGCAAAACCCTAATCTGCCGGATTAGGCCTATTAGCCGCCTTTTGGTCACACACACACGCCCCCCCTCGCCTTAGCACGGGCTCAAGTGCTACTAGAACTATGCTCAATCTGATCTCACCCCTCATGTGAGTACGTAGGCAGCCCAACATGAGCCCGACCCTAGTTAGCTTTACTTTCTTCCGGTTAGTATTAACTTAAACACTAATGGCATTTGATTAACATTGAATTATTTTGGCTTAAACCTAGCAAGTAGGGAACCACCATGTGTGGAAGTGTCGGGGTGCCTAACCCTTCCCCGAACTTAACTGAACCTCTTACCCCGATCCCTGATCGCGGACCAAGCCTTATCCAACATTTCCCGGGGACTTATCCCTTCTGAATTAAGAAGTGGCGACTCTAAATCCCGTGAGACATTTTTCCGAGGGAGAGAAATTCCGTGCTCACAATGGTAGACTACTTGCCGTTAACATGAAATGCAATGCAAGAGGGAAGTTCATTAAGGTATGTGAAGTTTTCAGAGAAAATTAAGCAAATCCATAATCATCCCGAAGGTTCCAAAAAGGAGTGGATGGGATAGTTTTGAATATGTTATCAAAAAGCATTTCGTACCCTATGAAAACCAAAATCCTAAGGTGTTCAAACCTCCAAGGCCTCCTAATCAGAATAAATCTCTTTGAATCTTGGAGAAAAGGGTGATAGGTGACATTACCTCCATGGATGGGGTTGATTCGATAAAATCTTATAATAAGGAAGGGGAAAACATGTCTAGGGAATGACATTTGGCTATGGTATGTGATTTGGTATGAAAATATGAAATGGGGAGATAAGCATGGCTATTAAGGGGTTTCTTGGGGACTGGTATCCCACTCAACTTAAATCTATTGGCTCTCACAGTGCCCTGTTCTTTGGGAAGCTGGAAGCCAAGCTTTTAAAGCTCAGTCTCGATGGTTTGCAAAGTTGGCTCAGGGTCGTTTTACCGTCCCTTGTTGATGGCCAATGGCTACCTCTTTCGCTGATGGACTTCTCATTTCCAGTAGATGATACAAGTGAGTGGCCACCTTTGGATGAAGGACATCTTTAAGTTTATCCGATAGTATTGTGGAAGTTTTGAAGATGCTGATCAGAGATCCCTATCCCTTGCTAACCTCTCTTATGCTAGGATCAAAAAGAAGAAAGTTGAATATTATGGTAGTATATTTTTCCTTGACATTTATTGGAGCTCTGTCTTTTAATAGTTTGAAACTCAGATAAGGCACAGTTCAGAAGACCAATGCTGGTGGAATTTTAAAACAAAATGTTTGGAACTGGAAGACTTCTGAAATAAAGAATGCACACATTATCAAGAGACAGCCTGGCCTTAATGCAATAATTAATCAACCTTAATGGCACATCATATTTTGTACTAATTTCTAGCATGAGAATATACCAAAATGATGTTGTAAATTAAATTATCTACCAAAAGAGACATACACATTTGCTTTCTTTGAATCAGCAAGCCATCTAGGGAATGATCCATTGAGCATATTTTCTGAAAGGTATCTGATAAAAAAATAATATTAATTCATTGCCATGATTGACTAAGCATCTAATACAATTACTTGATGAGTGAGAAATTGACTTCACCAAAAAATAAACAATCGGTGAAGCTAGAATAGAATCGAAGAAAATTTTAGAAAGCTATTCTCTTACATGTTACTTAGTTGTTGAGCGTTACTGAAGTATGGAATTTCACCAGTCAGGTTGTTGGAGCTCAAGTCCCTGCAAGAGACTACAGTTAGCAAGTGGGAAGGAATTTTTCAATAATCAAATTTCAAATTCCTTGATGGAATAACTTTTCCATCAATCATGCAGTCTAGAAAAGTAAATAAAAAGAACCACTGGACAGAGGATCCAAAAGACCAGCAGTTCCCTTAGAAGAAGCCTACTGGTTTCAAGTGAATAAAGACCGACAGAAGAATGAAATATGCCCTTAAATTCCACTAGACAAAGTCCTACTGTAGCCAATAAAACAATTCCGAAGACGAAATACACCCGTAGGTTCCGAAAGATAAAGTTCTGTCTATAGCCAATAAAATCAGATTATATCAGTGCAGTCAAAACGTCTAGGCAATGCATAAGCAGTTGGGGTTCCCTAGGTGATGCTTAGGAGAATAAAATTTATTTTATATAGTATATTTATAGAGATTTATGATATTCAGATATTATTAAAAAAGAAATAGAAAATTAGAAACAAAGCATACATAGGACCAAACTGTCACACCAAAATAAAATAGTATAGTTTGGAGAAAGGAGGAGACTGATCCAGATGTGGAAACTCTAGAAAAAATCTGTTTTGTCTAGAAAAATTTGTTATAGAACATGTATTTGTTTATATAAATGTGAGCAGATATGGTGGAATCAAGGCCTGTAATTTACACACGGATTCCCCTTGAAATTATGAGCACAGGGAAAAAAAGCTCACTCAATTTCGAGAACTATAGGCAAAATTATGGTCGTATCCATTGTACAAAAAACTCGGCGAGTCAACTTCAAACTCGGCCAAATCGACTTGACCCGACTGAGTTTCGGGTCGACTCGCCTAAAAAACTCGATCTATCTCTTTTACCCGAGTAACTCCAGAAATAGACCAAACAACACCCTACTGCAATGGATCTAGGCCAAGGTCAGCCTTCAAAACAACGGCTCCTATTTTGTGTTGCATTGTGTGCACTCCAAAATGACTCCAAAACATGCTTCCACAGATCTGCCATTAACACAGTTTTACCCTTCCTTTTTTATTGTTAATACACATACATGTATAAGCTTAAACTACTAATACCATTTAAAAAATATCAAAAATTTCATAAAATACCAAAAAAATTTTAAAAATCCAAACAAAGTACTTTGATTGATTTAATTAGCACTACGTGTGGCTTGATTCCACTTAGGTGGATACGTAGGCATCCCTAGTCCAGTCCAACTATCCTACGTAGAACTTTAGGTTAGTTTCTTTACGATTTTTATTGCTATTTTATGTTAAGTGCCATTTTAAGTAGTTTTTTTTTTTATTTTAGTTTAGAAATTTCTCATATGAGTTAGCTTGTTCCTATTATGGGTGAATGGATCTTTAGCACGTTTCTAATTCAATTGATGATTTGATAGCATTCTTCTACTTTAATGATGATTCCATAATAGCATGTTCCAAATAAGAGTTATAACTTGGTTTCTAATTAGTCTGAGCTGGGTTTAGAGAGGGGATAACCAACTTTGGTGGGTTTTTAAGGGTAGCTAACACCTTCCCTTAGCTCAACCAAATCTCTATTTTAGGTCATTTCCTTATTCATCGATAGATTTAGAGTTGTTTTTCTGCTCTCAAATTAGAATAGGTGGCTACTCCTTTTTTAGAGATTTTTCATTATTGCCTATTAGGGTTTTCTCAATTTGGAATGATGATAAATCCAATGTCCATACTTTTTACAATTGAATAAAATAAAAAAATCTAACTTTATATGGGTCTTAAACTAAAAACCAGAGAGACTAGGCTTAGGGACCTCTAGGCGACCTCGTCTTAATAAGTTCCTACTTGGACTCTGATTAGACCTAGGAGTCCACATTGATATATATTATAATTTATAACTAATGGTAGTACTCAACACCAAAACAGCCTCCAATGTCCTTACCCTAAAACATGAAGATTTCGGGGGCAGAAAAAAACTAACAGACAAACATAAATGAAAATGATCCAATGTAAATATAGAAAAGGCAAGAGTTCCATATTGTATAAAATCAGCTTACAGATACGTTAGGGATTTGAATCCAGCGATGTATCCAGGGATTGGACCAGAAATTGAACAATTCCTCAGTGTCCTGAGGCAACCCAATGATGTATGAGAGAATTAGAGATTGCATTAACAAGAAAATAGCACTTAATAAAAAGAAGAATGGTGGAATACGCATTAGAACCCTCACAGATATTCCAAAGATGTCATTCTTGAAAGATTGGGGAAAGAGAAACCGTGTCCAATTAAGTCACTGATGAACCTGGAGTAAGAGAGATGACGCAACTGGAAACCGTGAGTTGGAAACCACAAAATCAAATCCATTTTTCCCATTAAAATTAGGAAAAGGGGGACAGAAATTACAATCTGGAAAGATTTGACAAAGAGAAGGTGTTAGGGATAGGGCCTTCAAAATTGTTCCCCATTAGAAATCTGCATTATAACCACAACTCCAATGCAAATGATTAGATCCTTCCTCGAAATGGTTGCACAGAAACAATTCACCGACATGCTTACAAGTACTTGAGCTGTTTCCAGTTCTCTATGAATTTGGGTATCGGGCCGGCGAAGTTGTTCCCCCTAATATCTCTGCAAAAGGAAATCCAAGCTTCAGAAAATAGCGTTCTAAAGTGGGGTAGGTAATGGGATAATGGGAACCCCCCACTTACAAAGATTTCAAGTTCTTAAGATCTGCAAAACTTGGAGGCAATTCTCCCACGAATTCATTGTCAAACAACGACCTGCAACCGTTGAGGCATTACAATTGAAGAATAGTAAATCTCTTTCTTTTTTTCTTTTTTCTTTTTTGGGGAAGACTTACAGAACTTGAAGATTTCCCAGGTCTCCGAGTCGCTTAGGAAGGAGTCCGGAGAGGCGATTAGCCGATAAAACCCTAGGGACATGCAAATGGGAAAGGAAAATTTGGAAGGCTGAGAAGAAAAAGTGGAGCATCTAAACAAAAGCGTAGGAATTGGTGTATAGAGAGGCCATACAGGCTTTCAAGGGTGGAGATGTTCCCCAGTTCATCAGGGACTGTGCCAGATAATAGGTTCCTCGATAAGACCCTACAAAGAAGAAAGCAGACATCGTGATTGGAAAGCTGATGAGAGCAGGAACATGAAGAAAATAAGAGATGGTGCTTTACTTACAGTTTTCGTAGAGACGGCAAGGCTCCCAAGGCTGCTGGTATTGAGCCATTTAGCAAGTTGTCGTGGAGAAAGCTATGGGGGGAAGAAAATAAAACAATGTCAGTTAAACTGATGAGAGCAGGAACATGGATAATGGGAACCTCCACTCCACCTACAAATATGTCATGTTCTTGGATAAGAACCTACAAAGGAAGCAGACATTGTTCTTGGATAAACTGATGAGAGCAGGAACATGGGGAAAAGAAGAGATGGTGCTTTACTTACAGTTCTCGTAGAGACGGCAAGGCTCCCAAGGCTGCTGGTATTGAGCCATTTAGCAGGTTGTCGTCGAGAAAGCTATGGGGGGAAGAAAATAAAACAGTGAAGCACCATTTCACCACCACCAACAAACAATATCAGTTAAAGGAAGCAGAAGCCGGATAAAACTCATCCACAAACGGTCCATTATTACTCATATCTATTACTTTACTACATGGAAAATAGTCACCTCCACGGTCGGTGACGCGAGGAGGCCGTCTCGGCTTCCATTTTCTTGCCACGTGGAACCCTTTTAATCCTCATTTAACTATGGTTAAGATTCATCCAGCCTTAGGGTTCACCCATCTATTCTTGATTTTTTTTAAAATATAATAAAATTTTTTAACTAAAGAGTTAAAATAAAATAACCCAAGTTAAAAAGGAGTTAAAGGGTCGGTTATGTGAGAGCGAAGAGGAATAGTCCCCTCCTCGGCCAACGAGGGGACTACTGCTCTAAAATTTCCAAAAAATCCGGACTCCTTAGAGTTTGATTACGGCACTGAGGTCGCCATGTATCCATTTTAACACTCATTAAGTGTGACTAAGATTCACCCTCCCTAAGTTCATCCACTTATCCTTGGTTTTTTGAAAAAAAATTTAACCATATGAAAAAATTTAACCATGATTTATAGAAATAAATATTTTTTTCTAAAAGTGAATAACTCCTAGGATTAAATTTTTTTTTTTTTTTTTCTAACAATCAAGGATAAGAGAGTGAATTTTAAGGGTGCGTGAATCTTAACCACAGTTAACGAGTGTTCAAAGGGATACATGGCGATCTTAGTGGCGTAATCGGACTCTTTACTCTTAGCAAAATGCTCTGAAATAAATGTCTTGCCAAGGCCCCACCCGCTCCTTTTTGTGCTATTACCAAAATTCTTCTAAAAGTTTTTTGTTCTCAAAATGTCTCTACATCATATTTTTTATACCAACGTGTCCCTCACAATTTTTTTTTAATCCAAAATGTTCCTTTAAGTTTTTATACCCAAAATATTCCTTCTTTTTTTCTTTCAAAATACGCATACTAAGGTCTCTCCCCCTTTCTCATCTCTCTCACTTGCATCACATGTGCCACCCACTGGTTTAAAATAATAATAATAATCCATTCATAACCATCTATGTACACAAAAAGACACTAGAAGCTCCCATTATTTAATTCATGAATTGCCATTAATATCCTTTTGTCTCTTCTCATCTAATTTGTACTTAACTTTAGTTTTTCTAAATCCATCTCCGGCTGTCCGATGGAGTTCCTCTATCCTTAAGTTCTCACCCTTTATTAATTAAATTTAATGATTTTTCAAATCCACTCAATCTTTTCATTTTTACTTGCTTCCGCCCATTTTCACATCTTTCAAGCATCTCCTCACCATCATAGAAATCCAAGGTTGTTGAAAGTAAAAATTAGGCGTCCTCACCATAGGCGGAAATCCAACATTTCTATGATCACATTTCTTAGTTGCTCACCCATCAACCATCCTCGCTATACCTCCAAATAAATAGCTGCTCGGAGTTTAATTTAATTCCAAAACTATCCTTACTCATAAGAATTCAAAATGTCCTTTTATTATTAATTTATTTATTTATTTTCTTGGCCAAAACACTCTAAAAAATTTTATTCTTAAAATGCCCATAAGTTAGGTTTGTATACCCAAAATACCCTCAATTTATTTTTTCAATAGTCAAAATGTACCGAATATTTTTTTAATCTCAAAAATGCCCCTCACAAATTTTTCAACCTAAAATTTTCCTCAAGTTTGCGCCCATTTTTCATTTTCTTTAATTCTAAAATGTCTCTCAAGTTTAATATACCAAAAATATTCTTTAATTTTTTCCAAAATATCCTTTTATTATTAATTAATTATTTATTTTCTTGGCCAAAACACTCTAAATTTTTTTATTAATGCCCTTAAGCTAGGTTTATATACCCAAAATGCCCTCAAATATTTTTTCTATAATCAAAATGTATCAAATATTTTTTAATTTCCAAAATGCCCCTAAGTCAAATTTCTATATCCAAAATACCCCTCACAAGTGTTTTAACCTAGAATGCTCCTCAAGTTTGTGCCCATATTTCATTTTCTTTAATTCTAAAATGTCCCTCAAATTTAATATAGCCAAACTATTCTTTAATTTTTTCCCAAAATACCCATCACTAGGGCCCTCTTCTTAGACTCTCTCCTCCCTCCCCTCTCTCTTATGTGCATCGCATGTGCGGCCCACTAGTAGAGTAGACACGGCAATGGCGCAATTGCGAATAGTTTTAATGCTGAATTCGGCTGTAATGAAAAGAAGAATGCTAATTGTTGGCCATGCTCTCTCCTTGGAAAAACACAATTAAGAGATTGGAAACCTGCGATTGGACTAGCATTTCCCTAAAACAAATGACTTTGTGTGGGCCATCATTTTTTTAGAGCCCTACACTCAGGCAGTCCATATTCACAACCAAAAACCAACATCTGTCATTGTTTTAACAGGTGTTGGTTTTTTTTGGCTGAGAGAATGGACTGCCTAGGAGTGGCTGAGAGAAGGGACTACCTGAGAGAAGGGCTAGCATTGCAAGAAGGGCTAGTACTGCTCTTTATTTTATGAGATTTGTTAATATTCACGTGAATGCAAGCAAATTTTGGTGACATTTTGTAATTATATATATATATAGGAGAAGGGGGACCCTAGTGAGGTATTTTGGAAAAAAAAATTAAGAAATATTTTGGGTATAGAAACTTAAGGGACATTTTCGATAAAAAAAAAATAGCGAGGGACACATTGGTTATAGAAATATGACGTATGGACATTTTGAGAACCAAAAAGCTTTAGGAGTATGTTGAGTATAGCAAAGAAAGGGGGCGGGTGAGACGGTCTTTCGGAGAGTTTTGCCAAGAGAGCAAGAAATCCTGTTAGGAACACTAAGGTTGCCATGTGTCCCTTTTAATACTCCTTAACTGTGGTTAAGATTCACCCACCCCTAGGGTCACCCACTTATCTTTAGTTTTTTTTAAAAAAAATTAACACTAGGAGTTAGTGAATTTTAACCAAGGTTTTTAAAAAATTATATTTTTTTTTCTAAAAACTAAGAACAAGTGGGTAAACCATAGGGGTGAGTGAATCTTGACCACAGTTGGAGTCTGATTACGCCCTTGAGGTGGCGTAACTGACCGTAGAGAATTTCATGTCTATTATTTCATAGATGGGTTGTGATACTTTGTGCGCCTACGTTCTGTCCAGTGGAGCACATGCACGCCTATAGCCTGCCATATACCTCATTTTCTATTTATTAATTGTGGTTAAACTTAACTAGTGTAAAGTTATTGAAAAATTTTTCTTTTTTTTCTAAAAACCAAGGTTAAATGGATAAACCCTAGGGGTGAGTGACTCTTAACCACAATTTATGGGTGTTAAAAGGGACGCGTGTTATCTCATGGAGGCATGCAATCATCCACTTTCCCTCTCTTAATCATGGTTAAGCTTAACCAATGTAAAATTAATATTTGTTTTATAGTTTATTCTAAAAACCAAAATTAGATAGATGAACCCTAGGGGTGACTGAATCTTAAGCATAGTTTATGGGTGTTAAAAGGGACATGTGGCATCCTATGGAGGCATGCAATCATCCATTTTTCTTCTTGATTGTGGTCAAGCCTAATCTAATATAAAGTTAATATTTTTTATATATTATTTTTAAAAACCAAGGTTAGATAGATAACCCTAGGGGTGAGTGAATCTTAACCACAATTTATGGGTGTTAAAAGAGACATGTTGCATGTTGTGGAGGCATGCAATCATCCATTTCCATTCTTAATCATGGTTAAGCTTAACTAATGTATAGTTAAGAAAAACACTCAATTATGTTTTTTCTTATATATAAATGGTTATGATAAGGGCAGTTTAGGAATTACTAAAAAATAGGCTACCTTTTTAAGTAGTTAAATATATAAAAGAGTGAGGGTAGTACGGGAACTAAGGAAAAAGTCAATCACTTTTTTGTCTTTTATAACTAATCATGATAAGGGTAGTTTGGGAATTATCAAAAAATCAGGCTATGTTAACTCATGTATTCTCATTATTATATATATATATATATATATATATATATAAATAAACAGTATAACACACTTACACACTAGGCCAACTACTCACACGAGCCAACATGAGACTAAACCCAACCTAACTCCCTAGGGCATGACTCAAGGGAAGAGGGTGGAGCCTTATGTAGCATCAATGGGGCAAATCATTAACCAATGTGGGACTAAGTTGAGAAATACCAAATGTCCAAGGCAGGGAGAGTATAACCCACTTAATTTTCTTTTGGTAATCAGTATAACACACCCCACACACCAGGCCAACCGCACACATGGGCCAACATTATATATATATATATATATATTCTTTTAAATATAAAATGATTTTTCAAAACTGTCACTAGATCTCTTCATAATTACAAGATTAGATTGTCACAAATAACTTTAATTTTTAGCTTGCTTAAAGTTTGTTAATATTCGTGTGAATTGTGAATGTTAAAAAAAAAACTTTGTTTTATTATCTAAAGAAAAATTGTCGTGTTTGTTCAGGTGATGCAATCTTGATTTGAGAGCCGAGCGATCGTCTTATAAGGGAGCTAAACATTGTGGGCCTATCAACTGCTACATCACCACTCGATGGAATGGGACCTTGAACCCCCAAATGAGGGATCTACACGCCCACTATCACAAACCAGACGTTGTTTGTTTTGGGTTTATAATAATTTAGAGAAATGCTAGCTCAACGCAAAGTCACAAACTTCCAAACTCTCATTGTAATAGATACAAGTGTCTCTACTTTTCCCAGTTATCTTCTAAACCCATATAAACCATAACTTTGTCCCTTTGAACAATATGTTTTCTTAACTTGTTGAACAGGTAGCAATCCCTAGCGCTGCACCCACAATGTGAGTTTGAAATAAATTTAAATTTTGCGTCCAATTCTCTAAATTTCCTCTCAACTTCTAACTGTACTTGTACCTGTGCATCTAACCTATAAATTTCTCAATATTTGTGTTCTCAAAATATTATACCCTATTTTTAATAATGAATGCTGCCTTACAATTTAAAATGGAACGCTAAGAAGTAAGTTGGGAGTCGTTCTTAAAAATAACATGCTAAAAAATAGGGGTGGTGCTAGGCACACACAGCTTTGATGATTATATAATACACCATTAAATTCATTAAATTTTATCACCCATCAAAATAATAAGATTATCTATAAATTTAATAACTACACACCGAAATTCAAACATAATATTTGAAAAAAAGTAAATCATCTAATAAAAAACATTGCTACCTAACTCTCAATCCATACCAATAGTCCAACTTGAGTACCACATATTTGATTGAGTAGTTATGATAATCTCATTGTAATATTTATGGGCTAGGTACTATTTAAGAGGTGGGCATTAACCTACAATGCAAGCCTAATAGGGATGTGTGCAATAGTATCAACATCATTAATCCATTTTTTCTATTTTCACCCATTTCATTAGCTGAAATGATAAAACCTTAAATAATAGAAAACTGTAAAGCAAAAACTAAATTTCCAGCATCAATTGAAATAAAGAATACAAAAGCATTTGAAAATTTTCATTAATAAGCTCCTCTACTTTGAAACTCGCAGTCTCTTTTGAAAGGAAGAGATGTGATGGTGAATGCATGAGGCATATCATGCTTAGGATTTGTAGAGACGGAAAGGGTCCCAAGGCTGCTGGTATTGAGCCATTTAGCAAGTTCGAAGAGAGATCACTATGGCAGGAAAATAACAAAAATAGTGAGGCACCATGTCACCACCAATAAACAATATCAGTTAAAGGATACAGAATAATGATAAAACTCATACATAACTCGTGAAATTGTTCAGACTATTACCGTTCTTAAAAAAACTTGTCTGGCCATGGATAGATGGCGTAAATGCGGATAGTTTTTTTATTTATTTAAATTTTGGCAATAGAAATTGGGAATATGAATCAAAGGAGAATGCTAGGCATGCTCCTTTTTTGTACCAGGCTTGTCCTAGTGGTAGTGTGTCTCTCCCCCTTTGGAGATAGGTTTCGGTATCGAATCTCAAGGGGTGCACTGGTTGTAGTATCTACCCTCTTCCAAGCTTTAAATTCTAGTCATTAACTCACTTATAACCCAGAACAATACTTATTGTGAATATGTGGCAACAACCCACAAGACGATAACCGAAAGATAAGAACAGAGAAAAACATGAATAAAGATGCAAAACACAAGAACACACAAGATTTAAGTGGTTTGGCCAATAGTGCTTAGATCCATGGATCCACACCACTTCACTATGTTCAAAGAAAATAAAGCAATACAGAGTTCTCTCTCTCTCTCTCTCTCAGGAAAAACCTTTCTTGGTATCTCAAACGGATTACCAAACCCTAGCCAAAAAGTATCTTAAATACTAAACCAAAAAAAATGGCAAATCCGGACCTAGTTTGTAGATCCAACAATTTCTAGTTGACCAGACTTCACAACCGTTCGACCAGTTTGGAGATGGGCTATTGGATTTCCAAACAGCGTAAAAGGAGTTGAGCACTGTCGACCGGTTTGCACCTCGATCGACCGATATATTTGCCCAAATCAGTTCTCCACACTTATCAATCTCCCACTTGGAGACTGATCTCCAAGAGCTATGTTATACTTGCTCCATCTGTAGTGTCACTCCTCCATAGAAAGCTAGTGTGAATCTTCTCCTTATCTTCAAGCTTTAAGACCAACATAAATTGAACATGTCTTTAGCTTCACTATAGTAACTGCCAAGGTCAACATATCTATGGGGTTTAGGCTAGTATGGGTTTTCTCTAGAAATATCAATCTCTCCGCCAAGAGTAATTAGATGAATTGCACATTGACTATCACTGTGCAATTTGCAATTCCCCTATGTCATGCCTAATTCATTGAAGTAACATTGAATTTATACCATCTCCTTGCAAGCTTCCGTTGTTGTAGCATATTATGCTTCAGTTGTCAAAAGGAAAACTATCTTCTGCAACCTTAAGACCAAACTGACTGCTCAATTGCCTAGGGCCGGGTAAACGCATACCCTGTGGTGCTCTTCTTGTCATCCATGTCCCCTGCCATATTAGAATCAACGAATCCTTAGAAGCTGATTTTAGATCATCCTAGAGTTGTTTCTGTATTATCCCTTAAGTATCTTAGAATCTACTTCACGACTGTGTAATGTTTCTTTCCCGGGTTGCTCATGAATCTGCTGATTACTCCCACTGCTTGAACAATATATGGTGTCGTGCTGACCATTGCATACATCAAGCTACTAGCTGTAGATGCATATGGTATCTTAGACATGTACTCCCACTCTTCCCGGGTTCCAACGCCATGTTTAACTAAAAGTTTAAAATGAATTTCCAAGGGACTGCTAACTGGCTTAGCACCTTCCATGTTGAATCTCTTCAATATCTTGGCAACATAATCTGCTTGGGATAGCTTCAATCTCCTGTTCAGCCTATCTATGCTAATTCCTATGCCAATTATATGCTTTGAGGGACCGAAGCCTTTAATATCAAATTCCTCCAAAAGTTGCTTCTTCAAATTCGAAATATCATCCATGCTTGTTCCCGTTACAATCATATCATCAACATATAATAAAAGGATTATATATGATGACTCAATTCTCTTGAAGTAACAATAGTGATCTAAATGACATCTTCTATATCTTTTGTCATTAATGAAAGGTATAAAACCTAATATACCACTGCCTAGGATCCTGTTTCAAGCCATATACTCTCACTACTACAAAACTGCTTATTAGTCACGGAAGCATTTTCAAGTGTAGTCATTGTTTACATTGAAATAGTGATAAAATCCATTACAAATCGTGCTTCAGAGTTTGGATGGAAATTTTAGTTCACGCTTGTAACAAATCATGTTATTACATTTTCTAATAAATCACGGTTATTAGGTAACCGTGAGTATAAATATTTATTAAATCACATTTTTTAAGTAACCATGAGTATAAATATTTTTTTGCAACTTCTACATCTCACCGTTATTATTATGATCGTGATCTTATATTGACAAAGAAACTATAATTAGAATTTATTTGATTTTCGATCACCGTTATTCTATGATCGTGATTGATTTTACTCTCTCTATATATACTCCTAAGATTATTGAGTCACTAACAAGCAATTCTTGTAGTATTGTTCTCCATTTTTCTTCTTTCGTCTTTTATAATTTTTCTTTGCGTTTTATAAATGTCTTTTCTAAACAAACTTTTTTTTTCTCTTGCAGAAGTTTAAACGAAAAGATCCTTATTATAGA
This sequence comes from Tetracentron sinense, assembly GCA_015143295.1. Lineage (NCBI taxonomy): Eukaryota > Viridiplantae > Streptophyta > Magnoliopsida > Trochodendrales > Trochodendraceae > Tetracentron > Tetracentron sinense. The sequence continues at coordinate 25,721,511 of CM026567.1, read as the reverse complement.
GTGGAAGTAAACTTCCTGGGAGAGAAAAATGTGTGTTGCAAAAAAAAAAAATGCAAGAGAAAGAAAAAGGTTTTCAGCGTGTTGGTTCGGACCTTCTCCGCTCTGTAATCAAGAACCACTTTTTACGTTTAGATGACGGAGAAGAAGAAGAAACACAAAATGAGATTTCTGCATCTTTTACTATAAACAGAACATCTTCATTTTCTTCCATGTCTTCTGGTCTATTTTTTTTTTCTAAAATAGAAAACCCCCCAAGAATCAACATATATTCGAGAGTCATTGTTGCTTCTCACTAAGGAAGAATGAATCTTCTATTGCATCCCGAACTTCAAAGCATGATGAGGAAGGAAATAGTTGCAGGAAAGCATGTAAAGATTACATTTTGACCATGGGGAGAAAATCAATAAGTATGAGAATGATATATCTCTTCTACTTGAAGCAGCACATAAGAATTTCTATATTCTTGTAATTATGGTTATTATAGAAGATGATTTTAAAAAAAACCTTTACAATCATGATTTTTATATAGGATCGTGATAATAAAATGAAACGATTATTATAAGTAACTTGTCAATTTTATTTTGATGATGATATATGTTAAATGTGATCGTAAGTCCAACTAAAGTACTAAACTTTTCATATTCCAATTTATGAATAGTTAGTGTTTAGAGTTCCAATCACGGTTAGAGAAGAACTATAAATGTTACAGAAACCATAATTGTGACGTCATGAATTCCAAAAAAATAGAAATTAAATTATATAGAATTCCAATCACGGTTTAAAAATAGCCGTAACTGTATATTGATATGTTATGCCGTTTTATGATAACCGTGATTGTAATTCTTGCCTATATAAGCTCCATAAATCATTAAGAAAAATCCATTACTCCTATCACTTTTCCTAATTCAGTTCTTCATTTTTCTGATGTATTTTTATTTTTCCTTTTTGGCTATTGAATGTATTTATTTTCTCTCTATAGCAAAGATATATATCTTTTTGGGGAAATCTCAGACAAGTCTCTTCTTCCACAAGCGGCTCTCAGATGAGAATTTTTAACTCCAATTTCCTCATCTTTGTCTTATGCCTTAACTAATGCAAGAGAGAGAGAGAGAGAAAGAAAATATGGAAGAAGTTGAAGAGAAATAGATGCATTTCTATAAGCACGTGATTTTTACACCCCGTCCAAACCTTAAAACCCTAGAACCCTAACCTTAGAACTCTAGGACCAAAGCCTTGGGCTCAAGGCCCATTACCCTAGGACAAGCCCTAATAGAACCCGAGACAAGCCCTAGGTGTGCCCTAGACCCTAAAACCCTAGGTAAATCCTTGTGGGCTCACGGCCCCTTAGCATCTCGATACCCAAAAATCTAAGTCAAACCTTAGGGCAAACCCTAGGAGAGCCCTAGAGCTAGCCCTAGACCAAACCCTAGAGCTAGCCCTAGCTCAAACCTAGCCCAATACCTAGGAAAAACCCTTTTGGGCTCAAGGCCCGCTCAAAAAATCCTCAAAACCACAAAGCCCAAGCCTTTAGGGCCCAAACTTGGGCCCACCTCAACCCATGAGGATCACATGGGTAGGACCCACACCCTCCAAACTCGAGTTTGGGCGGGAAAACCCCAAAGTAGGTGCCCACAACCCTTTTGGTCCAAGTGAATTTGGGCCTAGCCTGAAATGGCAATAAAACCTTAATGTCGGTAATCGAATTACCTACATTCCAAATAAGCTCGATTTGCGAATGGCGGTAATTCGATTACCATCATTCCTGGTTTTCCAGTTTTGCGTGTTGCAGACTCCCCCTGCTCATCCTGGTCATTTGGGACCTCCACCATGATGCCCCTCCGACTCCATTAATACCCATAATACCCTTGGGATCTCTCCTTTCCTCCCCTATAAATCAGAGGCCACCCCCCATGCAAAAACCACGCCATTCTCAACCTCAAACCCCTGTCAAATTGCTCCTAGCCTTCACCAACTACTACACCTCCCTCATCCTACCTAGTTAGGCCTTGGACCCTCTCCAAGACACACCTCAGCTCGCTGCCACTATCCCAGGCGTGCACCACCCCGGCAATACCAATAACAGGCACCACACAAGGGTAGGGATCACCCTTCACCCCTCTTCTCTTGCTATTCGAGCTGTAAGGGACCCCTGGTCTTGATCCAGGGGTCCCATTTTGCTTTTTTTCATTCATACGGTATCACAACCCAGGATAGGGACTCCTTGTCTCTTCCATAGACAGAGGATGTACCCTTGAGGTTTGATACGAGTACAACACTCCTTTAGCCAGTGCATGACCACTCTCCACCAAGGTCTGGGGGTTCCTCAGTCCATAAGGGAACCCCCTATACCTTTGCTCTTACAGCCAGAGGGAGAAAATTCCATTTCTGCAAAATCTGCTAGTGGTCGGTAATAGCAGTACCGACATTACTGAAAAACACTAAAAAGCCTCTGTCGCCATTCTGTTTACCGACACTTGAGCTTATTTTTGCGATAACTTCGGGCACATGCCAAGTGCTCTAGGGTCCACCTCAGGCTTGTTAGAAAGCCCTTGACCCCCTCTAGCTCCCTGCAAAATTTTAGGGTTTGACATGAAGCTTAACTAGGGTTAGCATAACCCTAAACTTGAGTTAAAACCCTATTTAGGGTGTCGGCAGTCCAACTGCCGACATTACAGGACCTGCTTTTTGCAAACTCTGGGCCCCTATAGGGCCTACACCTGGCCTATTCAGAGGCTGCCACTTAATTCATTGGAAAGATGGCACATCAGGCTATCTGTTCATGTTTTCACTTCAGCCAGGGGATGTCCCTAACTCCAGCTACACTATCTCACAGAAATGGAGGTAATCCAATTACCTCAATTCTATAATTTTTCAATTTCGGGCTTTGTGCAGGGCTCAAACCTGGTAGGAGGCCACTCTAGGCCCTGCCATACCCTTTGGGCCCATTCTTGACTGACCATGACCCTTAACCATGGTTAAAGTGACTCCTGGTTAACTTTTAACCATGGTTAAGCACCACTTAACCCCACAAAAAAATATGAAAAAATTCCTAAAAATCCATAAAAATACAAAAGACCAAAAAATCATTATCTTGGACTTTTTAATCCTGGTTAGCAACCCTAACCACGATTAACATCCTTCTAAACCCCGGTTAGCAACCCTAACCCTCGGTTAACACATCCCTTGGCCTACCGGGCCTCACCTTAGTCTACCGGACTACCCTCAGCTTACCGGGCCCAACCCTTTGCACATTGACCAACCTCAGTCAAGCAAAAACCCCTAATCTACCGGATTAGGTCCATTAGCCATCTTTTGGTGCACACACACACGCCTTCTCGCCTTAGCACGGGCTCAAGTGCTACAACTACGCTCGGTCTGAACTCACCCCTTATGTGAGTACGTAGGCAGCCTAACACGGGCCCGACACTAATTAACTTTTACTTTCTTCTGGTTAGTATTAACTTAAACACTAAAGACATTCGATTAACATTGATCTTAATTTTGGCTTAAACCTAGCAAGTAGGGAACCACCATGTGTGGAAGTGTCGGGGTGCCTAACCCCTTCCCCGAACTTAACCGAGCCTCTTACCCTGATCCCTAATCACGGACCAAGCCTTATCCAACATTTCTCAGGGACTTATCCCTTCTGAATTAATAAGTGGCGACTCTAAATCCCGTGAGACATTTTCCCGAGGGAGCGAAATCCTGTGCTCACAATTTCTACGTAAAACAACTCATAGGATCTCTTTCTTGTTAGTCATCGTTATTTTCTTGAATGATGAAAGAGATCAATTTAATTCAAATATGGAAGAAGGTTGAAGAGCTCGATCTAGACTTATCCATTCTGGAAGGCAAAGAAGTTATTCTCAAACGGTGATTGTGTATTTTGCCAACATATTCACACCAGCCTATGATAGCAGGAAGACCAAGATGGTTTTATGTCGTGTCATAATTTATGTAAACATCCAATTACTTGTATTGGATAATGCTGAGAGAGAACACCATTGCGTTCCTCGACACCGGCCTATGATGGGAGGAAGAGAAGACGAGGCAAAGAAGTTCTTGCTATAAGAATTTATCTATAATTTGTTTATGTAAACATCCAATAAAGAGTTTATGTAAACATCCAATAATTTGTTATGTAAACATCCAATAAAGAATTTATCTCTTTTTATTTGATAATCACTCATTTCATTTCTTTATGAAAAAGTGTGTAAATTGAAATTTTTTATGTAAACATTGGCAACATGGTTTTCTTTTTTCTTCTTTGTAGTTGTATTGCAACCAAGCTAATTGAACATTTCACTTCTTTACAACCTAATGAATGTAAATATATCAAAGAATTTGTTAATTATAGATGATCACAGTTATAGATATTCATGGTTCTTACAACCAACGAGCATGGGTAGGTATGTCACCATGATCGTATACTGAGAAACAATCACAACTAAATAAATAACCGTGCTCGTTTGTGCAAGAAACACTCACAGTTATTATAGCCGGTGATTATAACTAAGGTGATCGAAGTTAAAACTTGATGTGATTGATTGATCAATTTGATTGACTGGTTATAATAATATAATTTTTACTGATGACAATATCTTCTAGTAAATCTAATTGAGTTTTTCTTTTTAGTTACAATAAGGATTTGGTTTGATAAACCGTGGGTATCCAAAGAACTAAAGATTTGATAATAACAATGGTTTGATGGAGTTTTTCATCTTCTAACCTTTCATTTTCTGACCTTTTATTTTCTGTGACCAATCGTATTAAAAAAATTTATATAATTGTTAATATGATCAGGGTTTTGTATTGTAATTGTGATGATAGATTATCATTATAAAACCTCAAATTTTCACTTGCTTTCACTTCGCGTGTAGATTTTGAACATAATCTCTAACCTCGCGGAGTCTTCTTGCAAGTATTACTCTCCGTCAAAGGTTTCATTCAACCTCTAGCATCTGCTCCTTTCAACCTCCAGCATTTCCTCCATTCAACCTCCGACATCAGCTCCTTTTTTAGGTATGAAGAATGTTTTCTATCTTTTTTATAGTATGTTTCACTAAATGATTAAACAAATTAATATTTATTTATATAAAAATAAATAATTTATTCCAAATCTTCCTACTATTAACATTGCATACATACACTGAAAATGTTGTAATAAACTCATTGTTATGCATTTCTTCATTATACAGTCATGACAGGAACACAATGTATCGACACAGAAACAAATACCAATGACCCTTCTACTTTGAAAAGAAAAATTCTGAGTGTTAATGGTGATTTAAATTTTAAATGGATGTGTTTACTTCGGAAAAAAAACAATAAGAATATTTAGCCCAAAATCCTTTAACATCTTACTCAGAAACAATTAGAGAAGCAACATGTGCATGGAATTCAATAACTCAAATTAGAAATGCTAAAAATTGATGAGATGGATAATATTCTCCATTAATTATAAGATATAAACACAAGAGTTAGCACAATTAATGATTAAAGTGACTGTTGTTGAGTCACAAGTATTTGCTAATAGTCATGCCACATGACGTAAATGCATGGTTTGGTTCACTAGCAATATATATTATTACAATATATTTCTGTAATTATTTGTTATTTGTTGTATAGAATTTTTTGGTAACATTAATGTCTATATTGAGTTAATAAATTTCACCTATTGTAGGTTGAAGCTACACAACCAATTAAAGAATTCTTTGAAAAATTTAGTCATTGGTTTAATGAGAAAATAAGCAGTTTCGGACTTCCACTAATAACATTTGATACTGCAATCTTTAGCCGAAGAGTTGCTTCAACATATATCCTACGACAAAATGTCACGGATTTGTGTACAAAAAAGATATTGGTGAAAATTTGATTTTGATAAATATAAGGTGAGACAACTCAAGATTTAAGTAAGGTTATTTTTTTAACTTTCCGATTATTATAACTTTATGACTTATAATTTGAATTGTTATTTATTTCAAAAAATAAATGAATTATTGATGGATAGAAATGAGGAATAGTGATATATGTTTCTAAACCCTGAACAAACATGTACAGTAAATACTACTACTACTGAATTATCGATAATAACAAAATTTCTCCCTGCCAAGGATGATCAAGTACTTGTCATACATTATAATATTGGGTTTGGGTAAGTTTCTACCTATATCTAACTTAGCTCTCATGTTATTTTGTTACTTATGATTACTAATTCTTAAAGTTGAGTGTTCATTTGAAATTAAAATTTTAGAATTTATTATTTAATTGCAGTGAACACTGGTGCTTATGTTTATTCCATTAAAAAAATAACTTCAGTGTACTGGTTGGATCCATTGCAATTAGGCATATACGTACTCTCAGAAATTACAAAGATTCTCAATGAGTAAGTAATTTCTTCTATAGCCTTTACACATTAATTTACATCTGTGTTTATGTTTTGTATTAACTTTATATAATTGATCAAATTACTGTGTTAAAGGGCAATTGCATACAAGTCGAGTCTTTTGAAAGGCAAGATTAAATCCACAAGAATGAAATTTATTAATATTGAGGCTCGTTTGACATTAATTAGTCATTTTAATTATTGTTTCGAAAATTTTATGTATTAAATATAACTGACATTTCGATTAGTATTATCTTAATTTTTTTTATAGTGTCCCAAACAAAAATGTAACTGGAAATGTGGTTACTACACCATATTGTACATAAGGGACATCATCACCAACAATGAAATAGAAATATACGATAAAATTGCTAACTGTTTTGTTAAGGGTGATGAACCATATAGTGATAAAACAATTAAAAGACTTAAAAATGATTTGACTGATTACTTGAGAAGTGTTATTGTTTAGATTAATTTTCATTTGTACATATATGTATTCTGATCACCCTATAACCAAATTTTATTAATTAATGAAAATATAGTTTATTTTTATTATATTATTTTTATGGTGGAGGTTAATTTACTCTATTATTTGCAAGTTGTTGTGTGGATGGATGCTTTATTTTATTCATGTATAAATTTAGATGTGGTTGTGAGGAGCTACAGGTGGTAGGGTGTTGCAGGTTGCGAGAAGAAAGATTTTTATTGGTATGCAAATGAGCGAAATATCACAAAAAAAAAAAACAATAATCACAGTTTATTAACAACTGTGAGCTTTTAATTTTAAACAATCACGGTTATTAATAAAACTGCGATTGTACGATCCACTCGAAATTAATGTAGTTTGTATGTACAATATCGGTAATTTTACATATACATTCACGATTATATAGTAGATATTTGATAAGACATACGATCATGTGTCGAAAGGTTATGGTTCGTTTTGCGTGTAAACACTTTGATCAATGACTTACAATTACGGGAAAAAACCGTGAGCGATGACCCTTTTTCTTGTAGTGTCTTCTTGAGTTTTCACACCAAATTATCCTTTCCAAATTTTGCATATCCTTATGGATGCTGTATTTAGATTTCTTCTTCCCGGTCACAATAAAGAAAAACCATTTTTACATCCAACTATTTCAGATGTAAATCCTCTACAGCTACAATACCCAGAACTACTCTGATCATTAACAACTGGTTAGAACAATTCAGTAAAGTCAATCCCTTTCTTCTGCTGAAAACCTTTCATCACCAACCTTATGTTGTACCTCTTTGAACCGTCATGTTCTTTCTTCAGCTTGTAAATCCATTTATTATTCAAAGCCTTCTTCCTTTCAGGCAGCTTAACCGGATCACATATCTAGGTTCAATTATTAATACTAAAATAGCTAACCCGGGTTGCAATCTAATTGTATGACTTGTACTAAAAACAAAATTCTCACCTATTTTAATTAAATAGAGGAACTCTATCCTTAGTCACATATTTCCAAACTCTCCTGGTGGTAGCGACAAGTGTCACTACTTTTACCATGAGAACTTGTATAAGTCATCAATTCTTTCTTTCAATTTTTTTTTCAAATCCTAATGAAGGGGTAGCAACGCCACATGTTGCACCCACCATGAGAGTTTATAAATTTTTTGAATTGTGCGGTTGGGGTAGAACTCCCCAAATAATAAAACAAATGATATCGTTTGTTTACTATTTAAAATGGAGAGTATGCTCAGGTGATGCAATGACCTCTCAACCTTAGTAACCCAAACCATGGGTATCCCTATCCGCTCCCGTTCTCAAACCTCACTCCCATAGTTTTGGAGCGAAACCGTCATGGGAGTGCAGTTTTCCAGTTGGTGGAGCGCAGTTTCACGGTTGGTAGGGCGCAGTTTCACGGGTAGTGTAGCGGTTTCAATGAGAAACCACTTTTTTTGGACGATATTCATGAGAAATGACTTACACTTTTTTACATCTTCTTTTGTACTTTCTTACACCTTCTTACAATTGTACAAATGTTTTACATCTTTTTTTGTACCTTCTTACAATTGTGTACAAATCTCAATGGTAAGTCTTTTCAAATTAGATTTTTTATTTTATTTTAATATTTTTTTATTCTTTTCTCTTTTTATATTTTAACACAAGAGATGAGATACATCCAATTGTGATTGAACTCTCCCTGAGTTGAGTTCAATCGCACCCAAAGTTCAGCTCTTGTTTTTTTAACTCTTATTAATTTTGGTTGAGATTTACCAATCCTTGAAATTTAATAATATAATTTTGGGTTTCAAAAAAATATTATTTATATATATCGGTGCTCTGGAGGCGCTCTCGACCATATCCTAAATTAAAATTTGATACTCTTGCTCCCGCTCGACACTTCCGCTCCACGCTCCCACTTTGGTTACTTAGCTCTCGACCTAGCTCTCTTTTTGTGTTCGACTTATTCATTTAGACAAATGCTAGCTGAAGGCAAATTTTCGATATGGTATCCACAAGTATCGCTATAACACCCGTATAACCATAAACTTTCTCATTTTGAACAATTTGTTTTCTTAACCTGTTGAAATGTCAGGTGTTGCACCCAGGAAGAGAGTTTGGTTGGATTTTGTGTATGGTCCTCTATACTTTATATACAAAGGCAATGCCCTCTCAATTGTAACTATACCTCTGCATCTAATCTATGAATTTTTCCTTATTTTTTTGTTTAAGAAAAAATTAAATCCTATTTTTAGAGACGAGTGTTGCATTACAATTTATAAAGGAAGGCTAAAAAAAGAAAGTTGGGAGTGGTTCCTAAAATAACATGCTGAAAAAATAAGGGTGACACTTGGCACACCCAACATTTGATGAGTAGACACCATTAAATTTTATGCACATATTAAAGTTAAAATATAAATAATAAAATTTTAAACTACACATCAAACTTCACAGGTAATAACTGAAAAAAAAATCATTTAATAAAAACATAGTTACCTAACTCTCAATCCATAGTCCAACTAGAGTACCACATGTTTGATTTATTGGTTATGATCATCTCATAGCACTATTATACGTTCTATTTTATAGGGTGGGCATTAATGTATAGTGCAAACCTAATGGGATGTGTACAATAACTTCAGCATCATTAATCCATTTTTTCTATTTCTATCCATCAATTTGGCTGACATGTAGGGCAGAGCTAGGAATTTAGCATAGGGGGGAGGGGGGGCACATTTGGTTTAAGGAATGGGGGTTTGGGGGTCAGAGCCCCTGGAAAAAAAGTTTGAGGGATAAGTTCGTGGGCCATGTCTTCTCATACATACATTTGTACATATCCTATAGGTATTATTTCTCGGTCATTGCCCTATGGCTATGCCCTATTAAGTTTGACGGCTAAGTTCGTTGGTCATTTCATTCCATACATTTTGTACATATCCTATAGGTACTATTTCTTGGGTCATTGCCCTATGGCTATGCTCTGTTAAATATTATAATATAATTATCTTTTTGAAAAGTTTAGGAAATAGTTGTTCTCTTGTCTAATGACTATGCCCTATTAAATAGTTAAACAAAATAGTATTTTTTGGATGGTAATTAAAAAAAAAAGTTAAAAGATATATTTTTTTTTAAATTTCATGGGAAAACTACCCCATGATTAATCCTCTATGGTTATAACCAAACTCTTAAAAGTCGGTTACAACACAAAAGTCTTTTTACTCTAGTTAACAACTTTAACGTTTAAAGTTAATTCTTTTCTTCTAGAAACCAAGGTTAGGTGGTTGAACCCTAAGAGTGGATCTTAATCACAATCAAGAGGTATTAAAAGGGACATGTGTTGACCTATGGTTTTTAGCCAACTCCAAGGAGTCCGGTTATAATAGTAAAAGATTAATCTAAATTCTTAATAAACTATATTAAAAAAAAAAACAAAAACAAAAACTGAGGGGCACCCACCTGAGATCGAATCACAGCCAGTCGCGATTGAACTTGGGGAGAGTTCAATCAACACCCATAGGCCAACACATGTCCCTTTTAACCCATATTAACTATGGTTAAGATTTACTAACCCTTGGGGTTTAACAACATAACCTTAGTTTTTAGAAAAAATATTAAACTCTAGTTAAGGATTTTTAACCCTTAGGATTAATAGTTAAAAAAAAAACTAAAGTTCTATTGTTGAACCCCAAAGGTTAGTGAATCTTAACCATAGTTAATACGGGTTAAAAGGGACACATGTTGGCTTGTGGATGCGATTGAACTCTCCTCGAGCTCAATTGCAATTGTTTGTGATTGGATTCCATCCATCTCTATGCCCCATGCTAAGCCATATTATATATATACATAAAAAAAAAAATTCCCAAAAGTTTAGGGGGCCACGTGCCCCCCCTTGGCTCCACCCCTACTGACATGAAAACCTTAATAAGTATCATAAATTGCTGGACAAAAATTGAATTACCAGCACCAATTGATTAGACAAAGAGAACGCAAAACCATTTGAAAAATATGATTAATAAGTTCCTCTACTTTGAAACTTGTCATCTCTTTTCAAAAGAAGAGAGGTGATGATGAATGCTAACATTAAAGAGATAATGGTAAATGGAGAATGAGGCAATTGTTGAATGAAGAAGAAGTTGGTTGAAGAAGGGGTTAGGATTGGGGTGCACAAATAAGAGGTCAAAAACTTTTAAAATAGAAGAATATTTTCTTAGAGGTGCTACGCGCACCTCAACAATTGCTAATATACATAATTTTTAAAAGACTTTAGCTAAACACCAATCCAAAAGCTTAAAAGGACAAAAAAGCCCCTTCTTAAACTCCTACCACCGGCCAAAGACTGTTTGGCGTTTTCCTAAATTTCCAAGAAATCTGATTGTAAAGAGCTTTATAGAAGTATAACGCCACTCTTTCTACCGGATCTCCATTCTCAGACGTCCATTCCCAGAGTCCAATCAATGATTTCGCTCTCCACATAGGGATTTGAGGTTGAAGTAATCAATGATTTCGCTCTCCACCATAGGGATCTGAGGTTGAAGTATATTGGGATTTGAGGCTTAAGTATATTGGGATTTTACTGGGTGTCTAAGAATGCTAAACGATTGAGCTCAGACAGAGATGAGGATGAGAGTTTAAGATGAATAGATGAGGAGGCTAATGGATCACCGGTGTAGAGAGAGAAGTCGGTGGTGCTCTACCACGCGTTACAACCGGAGGGAAGTTTTGAGCTCTCCGTCGACCTTCCACCCCCATTAAGCTCTCTGTAAGCACCCAATTTTTACACCCCTATCCTAACCATGGTTAAGGCTTCTTAATCATGGTTACCTCCTAGCTGAGTCCCTTTAACCCCAATTAACCTTAGGTAAACCTAAGACAAACCCTACGACAAGCCCAAGTCTAACTCTAGGTCCTAACCCTATCGTACCTTAAACCCTAGGACAAACCTTAGCTAAACCCTAGGAACCTACCCTAGTTATACCCTAAATCCCAGGACAAACCCTAGCTAAACCTAGGTGTAACCCTAGTCAAAACCTAGGTAAACCCTAGTCTAAGTCAAGCCCTAACCTAGCCCTAAGACCTTAGGGCTTAAACCCCAAAGCCTAAAAACCCTTAAAACCTTGGCCTGGGCCCAAGCCCAGGCCCAAAAATTTGAATCCAACCCCCGTACCACGTGCGAGCATGGGCCAGGCTGGGTAAAAACCAAATGTGGTGGTAATACATTTGCCGACATTGCATTTTTAGCTTAATAGGATAATGACAATTGTTATTCTACCGCCATTACCTGGTTTCGTGTTTCAGCACCACAACCACCCTCCCCAGAGGTCAGGCATGCTTCTGGGCCACCCCCACTCCTCATGGCCTACCCCAATACTATTTTCCCCTGTGTCCCTAGCACCTCCCCTCTATAAAATCCGGCCACCCTCAACCTTCAAGGAGAGCTAAAAAGAGACCCCACAAAACCCCTGGAAAAATTTCGAGCTCCTAACCCTCTGGCCCAATCCCTTTAGCTCAGAAACCTCCTGGAACCACCCCAACTACCTCCCTAACCCCTGTGCATCACCACAGCCGGGCATCGCTTGCTGCAGCACCACCGCAGGTCTCCACCGCCACCACTAGCAGTATCCAGTAAGGGTAGGGCCCTGCCCCTCCCCCGTTTTTCTTTCTTGGATCATTGTGTGCCCCTGGTCCATTCCAGGGGTTTGTTAGTTCGTTTTGGTAATATAGACCCAAAAGCAGGGGTTTCCCCTACCTTGTTCATAGGTATGGGGGACCCCCTCATGGGTACAGGCGCCTTCCCCTTAGCTCCAGACCCTTCTAGGGGTCCCTCATGCCATGAGGGAACCCTTGGAGTCCTTGTAGCACAGCCCTTGTAGGCGCAACCTTGGTTCTGAGCAAAACCAGGAATGGCGGTAAACTCAGTACCGCCATTCCTGGTTTTTTCTGTTGCAGCTTGTTTGAGCCCATGTAGGTGGGCCCTGGTCAGGTTCCAGGGCCTGGTCTAGCTCCCCCAGACTTCCATGAGTCTAACCTGGTCCTTCCAGGTTCTTAACTCATGCCTAACCATGGTTAATTTGTAGGAAATGTAAAACTGTGGAGAATGGCGATAGACCATCTACCACCATTCTTTGATCTCTGTTACAGCCACTTTAAGCCACTGTGGGCCCACCTTGGAGCCTAGTATAGGGCTCACCACAGGCCCCAGACAGGTGACAAGACCCCTGACCATCCCTTGAGGGTCCATGACCCTTGGGATTCATCCATAACCTCAGCCTTGACCAGCAAAGCCACTGTTCTTAGAACAGTGGTAATGGCGGTAGATACTCTACCGCCATTCTCATTCTGTACAGAATAGAGAATGGCGGTAGAATAATTACCGCAATTCCCTATTCTTTAAAAAAAGTGGGTTTTGCAAGGGCGCAAGCCTGGTAGGAGGCCATTCTAGGCCCTGCCTAGCTCCCTGAGCCCATTTCAAACCTACCCCAGCCTTAACTAGGGAATAACCCAACCTCGGTTAGTTTTTAACTATGGTTAGCTGACCTAATCATGAGACAAAAATCTTGGAAATTTCCTAATAATCCAAGATAATCTGAAAATGCTGGAAAAAATGTAAACTGGACTTAACTACATCCTTAACAGCGGTTAAATCAGCTTAACCATGGTTAAACCCTTCCTTAACCATGGTTAAGCCCATTTAACCTTGGTAAAAACCTGAAAAAATCCCTAAAAATGTCAAATGGACCATAAAAATTATCTTAGCCCTTTTCAACTCTGGTTAGCAACCCTAACCACGGTTAGATCAATCCTTAACCCCGATTAGCAACCCTAACCACGGTTAAATCTGATTTTGGCCTACCGGGCCTAAAATCCAGTCTACTGGACTCACCCTTGGCCCACTAGACCCGGTCTTAGCCTACCAGGTTTGATCATACCTCCCTTTAACTGTGGTTAGCAATCCTAACCATGGTTAGTTTGACCTAACCCCGGTTAGAAACCCTAACCTTGGTCAAACTCCGCCTTAGCCTACCGGGCCCAAACCCTAGTCTGCTGAACTAACCGTAAGCCTACTGGGCTCATACCATGCACTTGACCAACCTCGGTCAACTTAACCCTAGTCTACCGGACTAGACCTTTAGCCACTCTTGGTGCACACACAACACTCCTCATAGCCTCGGCACGGGCTCATGTGCCAGAACTACGCTCGGTCTGATTTCATCCCAATGTGAGTACATAGGCAACCTAACTCGGGTTCGATCATAGTTTAGCTTTTCCCTTCTTGGATTAGTATAAACTAAACTTAAGATATTTGACTAACAATTTGACATTAATGTGGCTTAAACCTAGTAAGTAGGGAACCATTGTAAAATGGAAGTGCCGGGGTGCCTAACACCTTTCCCGGACTTAACCAAACCTCTTACCTGGAACTCTAAGCAGACCAAGACCTTATTCATTACCCGGGGACTTATCTCTACTGAATTAATAAGTAGTGACTCCTAACAAAATCAAGTGAGTAAAAATCCGTGCTCACACTACCCATCCATTATCTTTTACATGCTCAATCGCATTAAACAATGGGTTTTTGGACGAAGGTTGAAGAAGAGGGGGTTTTGGTCATTTTATCTTCTTTTTACTCTTTAGCTTAGAGGTTAATTAATAATGGTGTATTTCAGTAAATACTGGGCTACATGTAGCACCACCCTATTTTCTTCTATGGAGGGTATTCATCAAATGTTGGGGTGAAGAATGAACAAAAAATTAAAAAAAAGAAAGGAAATAAAAAAAAAAAAGGAAGTGTGTGGAAGATGAACACAACTCAACCCTACATTGCACCATTATGTCTGCAAAAGTGACATCTTTATAAAAACCCCAATTCAATGGCATGTCACTTTCACAGGTGTGGTAGATGTGGAATAGGTTTTATGAATTTTTTGTTGTAGCCTAAGTCGATCTCGTGGAAGATTGTTATCACATCTTATATTCTCTCCATCAATTACGGTATGGGAAATGCTAGCCCCAATTGCGTTAATTGTTCCATTTATAGAAAGAGTCAATCTGATTTTTCATGGGACAACATCCAAAGTTTTTGACTCTTCCTATAAATGGAGCAATATTTAATGGTTGACACAACTGAGACTAGCACTTCCCATTACTGTATTTACTAAATGGAGTGTTAGTCATATTCTTCTAATTCAAAAAAAAAAATCGTACTCTCATTGTTGAAGTGAAAGTTGAAACGATGTGGCTACGTTTTTTAAACCGATTAAGGCAATAGAATTCTCCCAGTTTTTAAATTTGTTACTTTCATGGCTTGAAAAAGCAACCAGTGAGGGTATGAAACTAAACTATACAAATGGGGCTAGCATTCATCTTAACTAGTTTTGTAAGTATTTGCATATTTGGATGAAAAAAGAAGGTTGAGGGATAAAAATTATTGACTTACATGATCTCCAGTGATTTCATTGTACCAAGGAAAGTAGGTATGGGTCCTCTTAGGAAGTTTCCATCAAGTTCACTGTTCATCATAACCAAGGAATAGAGCATCACTAACAAATTGTAAAACTTAAAATACTATAGTAAATATGCATGTCATTTACCTCTACCTAGACTTAGGACCCTAGACCCCTATGAGTACCCTTGGATCTTTTTTTCCTTGAGATTCACGTAACTTTCATTAGAAGAGATCCAACTTCAGTGTGAATCCAAGAAAAAAGAAAATGAATCCAAAATGCACCCTCGGGATCTAAGGCAAGTGTTGATCTATATGATCGTCATATATTCATAAGAAGTCTGATAATTCATGTACATTAATTGTGGGTATAGCTTTAAAAACACTTATTATGTAATGAGACAAATTTGGCTTTTCATAATTTATACTTTTACTATGTGCAGTGTTGGGGACAGAGGAGATCTATGTGCTGACTTACACACACGAAATGGATTTCTTTCGAGTCTATCTTGTGAGTGTGTCATGTACTCACATTTCTTGTACGTGGCACACTATCATCAAGGACACATAAGATGTGTGTGCCGACTTGTACACACACGGACTTTAGAGTTAGGCTCTGATCCTTTAGTTGCATGTATGAGAATCATCAATATGATTGTCCTATTATCCATAAAGTTTGCAATACCCATTTTAGTTTTGCAATGGAATTATCAAATGATTTTACACATGGTCTAGTGAAACACCATCAACATAACCAACATAGATGAGCAAATAAAAAGAAATGATAGAAGAACATATAAAAAAAGTGATAGAAAAGCTTACATATCAAAGAGTTGCGACAATTTTTTTAATGAGGCAGGTATCGAACCGTGAAGTTTGTTGTCATATAGGCTACTGAAAGGCAATGCAAAAAGAAAAGAAAGTGTTAACCTCTCTTGTCATTATTTATGGAACAAATGCATGTGTATTTCAGATATATCCTTGTGCCATGTAAAATATGGGAATATAGAAAATTCATCGATGTCATAATAATTTGAAAATATTTTCCTTCAAAGAAAAATATGTAGTGTATACTAGGGATGTTGAACTTAAGCCAAGTTGGCTCATTAATTGATCACCTTTTCTCATTGGAGCCATACTCAAGCTAGTATTTTAGGTGCGAATGAGTTAAGCCAAGCTTTTATTTGAACTTGAATGTTTAAACAAGCCAATCTCGAGTCAAAACCTTATTTGATTCGGATTAGCTCAAAGCTCGTCATGTTTAGGGCTCAATTAGTCTTGAGCTCAGATAAGCTCAATATATATATTTGTTTTTGCTAATGTTGTTTATATACCTTGTTATTTGAATGTTTATCTTCAAATTTAAAATTAAGAAAGGAAATGAAGTTAAAATCAAAGCTAAGAGAATGGAATATAACAAACTCCCTTACAGTGATTGTAGGAATGTAAGATTTGACACTTCTGGAGGGATTACACCCTTCAAATTGTGAGCTTGAAAATTACTGCCACTCAAAGTAATGCCAAAGAAAATAAGAATTTCATAAATTCAAAATTCAAATAAGGAAAACTTCAATATACAATAAGAAATGTTTCATTTTTTTTTTCTTCCATATGGTGGAGGGGTGTGTAAGTGTTACTTACACTAATCTAGTGTGCATTAATAGACCCATAGTTATAACTTATAAGTAGGGATGAAATTTGGCAACAATGTTTTTTGTAGCCTAAAGCCACAAAGAGCTATGTGATGCTACACATATGAAAAAGTGTCAAGTATGCACACTTATCAAAAATGACATATCTATTTTTTATTATTTAAGATATCATATTGTACACTTTTCTTGATATGTCAACATCACATTGGTTATTTTTATTCCTCGAATACAAAGATCATTGTTGCCAAGTTTAATTCTATAAGTAGAAGCATTTAAAATATGAGATACACCATTTAACCTACGTCTCGTTTTAGCCTTTAGGACTTAAGTTAACTAAGGCCCATTATGTCGTAATCCAAAGCTATTTCTCATTCAGCCAGGAGCTTTACAAGAGCTGGTTTGACTCAGATATTCCAAAATATTTGACCTAGTTATTGTCTATGGTAAATAACCAATATGCGATTGAAGAAATATTTTTCTTTGGAAAACAAATTAACGAAGAGTGTTTTAAATTTTATAAAATTTTGTTGTCTTCATAATGCCTTCCAAGTTATAGTATAAGTGCTCAATTACCCCCACCCAAAAAAAGTTCTAGTATTAATGTTCATATATTTTCACCAAAAATCAGTAAATTCAATCCTAGATATGAAACACAAATATACCCAACAATTTTTCTTTAAATTTTCATCTTCTATAATGAGTTCAAAGTTTTATTTGCTCTTCTATTCTTTATTTTTAATTATCCACTGCAAGCATTTTGGTTAGGGGTGTATTAAGGCTGAGAAGCCGAGCTCGGTTTCAAAAATCAAGGCTTGAAGCTCGGCTCAAATGGAATGTATGTGTTGGCTCGAGCCGAGCTTAATTCACTAAAAAATTATTATATTAATAATATTATTACAACTATAAGTGATATTTATTATTATTATTATTATTATTATTATTATTATTAATTTAATATATGTTATAGTATTGAACCTGAGCCGAGCTGAGTGAAATCAAACTAGGCTTGGCTCGAGCTTGGATTGAACTTAATTTCAAGCTCGAATAAAAGTTTGGGTCAGCTTGATGAAGCCAACAACTTTAGCTTGAACTCAACTTGATCGAGTTGAGCTAAGCCGAGCCGAAAGAACCAACTCAGCTTGAGTACACCCCTAATTTTGGCCATTTGTCCTGGGAGACAAGTGAGGGAGATTTTCTTAGACTATCCGAATGAGAACTAACTTTGAAGTAATGTCAATCAGAGAAATATTGGAAACTATTGCATTTATTTTTCAGTCAGTCTATGGGTACTCCCAAATATACTCCCTAATCCTAACTATTTATAACTAACCACTAAAGGCTAGGAATTGAATTGGCTTATTTTGTCTTTTATAATGCCACATCATATCTAATCCTAACCGTTTAGTAATTGAGATCAATGGTTAGTATTTGGGAGTATATTTGAGAGTACATTTTGGGAGTATCTCTAGACTAATTTTTTTTTATATTTTTGGTTAAAAAACCTCAACATCTATTACTAATATAATGAAAATGGGGGTGTTAAAAACCGTAGGTTAAAATTTAGTTAATTCCAAAATTCCCTTTATTCATATAAGACTCAAAATACTGATTCAATTTAGTTAATTCCAAAATTGTCCTTGAATTTTAACTAATTCTAAAATTGCCCTTTACTTGAATTTAGTTATTTCTCAAAACTGCTCTTGAATTTTAAAAAATTCCAAAACTGCCATTTACTTATATGGATTTAAAATGTTGAATGAATTTTAGTTAATTGCAAAATTGCTCATCACTCATATAAGTTCAAATGTTGATTGAATTTTAGCTAATTCCAAAATTGACCTTTACACATGTTGAATGAATTTTGATTAATTCCAAAATTTTCCTTTACTCATATAGGTTCAAAAGTTGATTGAATTTTAACTAAGTCCAAAACTGTCATTTAATTGAATTTATTTAATTCTCAAATTACCCTGAATTTTAACTAATTCAAAAACTGCCCTTTACTCATATGGATTTAAAATGTTGAATGAATATTAGTTAATTACAAAAGTTCCCTTTACTTATATAGGTTCAAACGTTGATTGAATTTTAGATAATTCCAAAATTACCCTTTATACATGTTGAATGAATTTTAATTAATACCAAAATTGTCCTTTATTCATACAAGTTCAAACGTTGATTGAATTTTAGCTAATTCCAAAATTACCCTTTACACGTATGGGTTCGAAACGTTGACTGAATTTTAATTAATTCCAAAAGCCTTTACTCATATATAAAGATAGTGGTACTTTAAAAAGATTGATTCAATTTTAGCTTAATTCCAAAACTACCCTTTGCTAATATATAAAGGGAATGATACTTAAAAAAGTTAATTAAATTTTATCTTAATTCCAAAATACCCAGACTTAAAAAGTTGATTGAAATTTAATTTAATTATAAAACTGTCATTCATTAATATATAAAGCAATGTTGTCATAATCTAATCAGCCGTCGAATTGGCTTGGTGACCGAATCCCAGTTTGACCGGTACGGTTGGATCATATCCTTTTATTATTAAAAATATATATTTTTATTTTCTTGGCCATAATATCTCTAAAGTTTTTAATTCTCAAAATTCCTTTAAATTAGGTTTCTATACCCAAAATGACCTCAAAAATTTTCTTATAGTTAGAATGTCTCAAATGTTTTTTAGTTCCCAAAATATCCCTAAGTCAAATTTCTATAGTTAAAATGCCTCTCATAAATTTTTTAACCCATAATGCTCCTTAAGTTTGTCCCTTTCTTATTTTCTTTATTTATAAAATGTCCCTCAAGTTTATATACCCAAAATACCCTATTTTTTATTACCCAAAATGCCCCTAAAGTGTTTTGGTTCTCAAATGTCCCTCCGTCATGTTTCTATACCCAACGTGTCCCTCAAATTTTATTACCCAAAATGTCACTCAAATTTCTATACACAATATTTTTTAAGTTTTCCCCAAAATGCCCTTCACTAGGGTCCCTTTCCAGTCTCTCTCCCTCTCCCCTCTCTCACTTTCACATGCATCGCAGATGCGGCCTATTGATCTATCAATAAAGAAATTGTAATTATTATATAATAAGTATTTTAAACTTATTTATTGTCTAACTTAATTGAATATGAGAAATTGTAAGTATTATATAATATGAAATATTTTAAACTACTTTTAATATTTTATTGCCTAAATTGATTGAATAAGCCATTTTCTTTAGTTTACATAGTACTATATGTAGGATAACCTACTTTCACAACAGATAAGAGAAACATACAGGTATGTCACATGGCAAACCGTAGAATTGCTATATCGACATTCACATCCGATTACAGACCCGAAACAAGAATCACTCCTGAACTCTAGGTCCCTCTTCATCTTCATCTTCCGAGCAATGGTATTAAGCACTTCCACTGTCACATGATTATACAAGCAAGTACGAAACACACATGCAGGGCATATGTTAGAATTATAAACTGGTGGATTAATGGATTGGAAAGCCAAGCAATACTCAAAGATCTTAAGAATAGGAAGAGTTAGAAAATTTTTATGGAAAACAAAAATCATTATGACCTGTTAATAGCTATTATTAAATAGGAATGGATGAAACTATTCTCATCTGTTCATAACGTGTAAGTTTGCTAGAGAGATTTGGGCCAATCTCAAAGAGAAGGTGAAAATTCTCTTGACATAACCAAAATATTTTAATACTTGGTGGGAAGGGGGATGGAGAAGACTAAGATTGAAAGAGGATGGGCTACAAATCATGGGGTTGATGACCTGTATCATTTGGGGCTATTTGGATAGCAAGAAATGATAGGGTATTTTCTGACAAAACAGTGGATACAGAGAATACTTTTAAAAAAGCTTTGCAACAATATGAAGATTTTAATTCTACCATGGAAGACCAGAAGATATCTCATCTGAATACGAAAGGCTAGTTGAAAGTTTCTACTGATAGTAAGCATATGTCAGACTTTGAGTTCATTCTTAAGTGTGATGGGTCTACCCAAGGGGATGAGGAAGCTGCTGGTATAGGGGTGGAGATCTTGAATAACTTTGGCAGAAGGATAAAAAATCTGATAGTCCCTTTCAGTGGTGGTTCTTCAATACTTGCAGAAGCTCAGGCTATTAAGATTTGCTTTTGTTGGTAATTCAATTCAGATAGGAGAAAGTTCTAATCCAATCTGATGCAAAGGTTATCGTAGATGCTATTATTGCTGGAATTATTTCTTCTATTACCATAGAAGCCCAAACTACAGTGCTGGACTGTATAGTTTTGTTGAATCAGATAATGAATCTCCAATTAGAATTTATTCCTAGATTTAAGAATAGTGGAGCACATGAGTTGGCTAAAATGGCCTTGTATGAGAGCAGAGTCTATATGCTTGAAAGATGGAAGGATGATGTGATGGGATCGTGTGTGATCAAACCCACACAATTTCTGCAATAAGTAGTTTGAGAGTTCAATAAAATGGATTAAATGTTGAGAAAAAAAAAAGCAATAATTATCATTATCAGCCCATCTAAAAGAAGTTGAATTGAGAGTTTCAACAGAATCATTCCTCTCATATTTCTAAGTATTTAGAAAGAGTTCACAACGCAACTCACATTGCGGTGCATGGTGCTTAGCGCCATGAAAGCATGAAGCAATATTTTGAAAATAAATAAATAAAAAATAAAGCATAATAACTTATTTTGCTACCTTCATTTTGAGGCAATAATCCTTTTTGAGAAGGATGAGTACTCTTCTTCTCTAAAGCAGTAATGGGTTCATAATTCAATGCCAAAAGAAGAAGCAATACAAAGAAAGACACTAATAGCCTCCTCCATGAACACAGAAGTTCTTCTTCCATCTCTCTCTCTGTCTCTCTCTGAGTGTAAGCTCTCCCTAGCCTCCTTAAAATGAGGGTGGATGAGCAACAGTCCCTGTTGTAGAACAGGCAGGCTTTGGCCTACTGCCATAAAGACAATTTCTCACATCAAGTCAATGGTTAATTTTTTAAATTATTTTTTTGAAACCACAGTGAAAAAAAAATGACTTGATGCCAAAAAAAATTGTTTCTAATTGAAGTGAACCTGGAGCCCAATGGGCTACAAGAGGGGCTGCTCTTCCTTAAAATAGCTAGAACATAGATCTAATGATGCTAAACTTAAAAACTTCCAACTGCCAGATGGTTTCAAAGTTAGCGGACGTAGGTAATCCATGTGATTGGTCGGGTCCAGTTTCATAAGTGCGGAAAGCATAGGTTTCCATCGAGCACGAGCAGGCATTCAAAGTCAGTTTGAAAGAAAGTTATGCTACATTGCCCATCACTTTCTTTTAAGACTTATTCTCTTTTTGATTGGTGGAAAATAAGTGTCTTTTTCCATTATAATGGAAGATAATAACACGTGTCTTTTTCATAAAGAATGTGAGTCCGAAAGAAATTAATGCATTCATAAAGAATGTGAGTTTGAAAGAAATTAATGCAAGTCTACAAATTATTGGATCTATGCATTTTTTTTCTATATGGAAATCTGTTCCGTTTACACTGGTCCATTATGATATTTAGGGTCCTTCAATAGTCTAGAGTCTTCGGGGGAATGAAATCCTCTACTGTTATAATCGGACTTGGGTTGTCCGGTTACGCTCCTAAGGTCGCCCCGTGTCCCTTTCGACACCCTTTAAATGTGGTTAAGATTCACCCACCATTAGGGTTCACTCACCTATACTTGGATTTTTAAAAAAGGGATGGGTGAATCTTAACCACATTTAAAGAGTGTCAAAAGGGACACGTGGCGACCTCAAGGGCATAACCGAACTCGATCCCCTGAGTCCAGTTATGTACGTAGAGGATTTCATTATGTACGTAGAGGATTTCATTCCTTTAATGGGAATGAATTTTTGCATATCAGATGTTAGGTTTTGCCTTAGTTTGTAAATACATTGTTATGTATAACAGATTTTGGAATTAACTCAGCATTTAGACAAAGAAACCCTTACTTCCATTGGACATTCGTTTATAACTGTTAATGAAATGATTTTATGCCCTTAAGTTATTTCATAACCAAACAAAACCCCTTTAACTACCCTTAGACTATGATTAATAAGTTTTAACTCATGTGATTATTTTTTTAATATTTTTTTTCTAAAAACCAAGGTTAGATACTTTAACCCTAAAGGTTAGTGAATCTTAACCATAGTTAAAGGGAAAACTATAATTAAGACTCACTAACCCTTGGGTTAAAGCATCTAACCTTGGTTTTAGGAACTTGTTTTTAAAAAAGTAACATATTCCTTTTTAACTCCCATTAACTATGGTTAATATTTACTAACTCTTAAGGTTAAAATGTCTAACCTTAGTTTTTATTTTTAAAAAAGTGTACCTTTTTTACTCCCTTTAACGGTGGTTAAGATTCATTAACCCTTATGCTATGTTTGGTTGTGGAGAAAATATGTGAAAACATGGAAAAGAAAAGAAAATTCTGGATTTGTAATACGATTTTTAGTTGTGTTTTGCCCAATTTTCTTTTCTTTTCCATGTTTTCACTTATTTTCTCGGCAACCAAACATAGGGTTAGGGTTAAAGCATCTAACATTGGGTTTTAGAGAAAAAATTAAAAAAGCTAATCACATTGGTTAAAACTCGTTAACCATAGTCAAGGGTAGTTAAAGGGAGTTTTGTGAGATTATGAAATATCTTAATGACATAATAGTCATTTTACTAACAGTTATAAACAAAAGTCTAACGGAACTAAGGGTTGAGGTTTATATGTCCAACTGTTGAAAAATGTTGAGTTAATTTGCAAATTTGTTATAACAGTGTATTTGCAAACTAAAAAAATACCTAGCAGCTATTTACTTATAAAAAACCAATACCTAATAAAATGTTAATTAAAAAAAATAAAAAATAAAAAAGCAAGAATATCCTTTATCATCTTCCTTTTGTCTCCTATTTCCGATTTCCTCCACATCAGCTGATGTTAAGCTGTTGTTACTGTAATCTCAAGAACTTTCCACCATGTGCCAGAGCCCCCAAAAACATGTAAGTTGTAGGAAACCATGTCTAAGAACTTGCCCACAATTCATACTAAATGATTGCACAAATTCAATTGGATAGATTCATTTGTAAAAGCTTTGTGACTGTAAGCACTCGAAATGGTGAACGCACCTGCAACCATTAGAGGATGATTCAATTGGCACAATGTGATAAGGAAACACTCAAGTTCGATTTTCAAACGAAAGTCAGACAGATAAACCAAAAAATTAATAAAATAGAAGTGTGGGCAGTGAAATCTCACTATCCCTAGGGTGGGTGCATGACACCTGCTTACACTTGATCTCCGCCCATGAAATGGGTGGTTAGAGTTCGCACGTGCCAATGGTACGTGTTACAGATGACCAATGGTTGTGTTTCTGTCAGCCGCCAGCATTTAATGTTGGCAGCAGAGCAATGATGCCCCGTGTGCATGCTTCTTGTGGGACTGTCACGTGTCTGAGGTCTGTCCTCAGAGACAGACCTAGTTTACCCTTGTCGATTGATCCTTGAGTTAGTCTGCAGACAAAACTCATAGGTTAGTTTCGCGGAAAGACTCCCTGAGACATCCTTGCGGGATGGCCAAAGGCCAGCCCTTGGTGGACTTGATCCCCTACCACAATGGCCTTGGACTTGACCAGGCCATGGGTGGAACCCCATGGTCCACCCCAGCCACTCTCCTTAGCCCGTGGACTGTTGTACATGGGCAGTTGAATCAAAATAAAATACAGTACTCACAATCTTTTAAGTTTTATCCAGTTCCCAACGAAATCAGGTATCTTCCTATAGATGCCATTCCCATATATCCTACTGCAAGTACTAAGTTTAGAAATTTACTATTTCAAAAAATAAAGATGTCAGAAAAATTAGCATCAACTTACAAATCAGTCAAGTTCTTTAGATTGACAAATGTTTCAGGTAACATTCCTATGAAATTGTTTGCAGCAGCAAGGCTCCAAGAGTAGGAATTGATTTAAAGGAATAAAAAATTAGTACTAACAATGATATTGATAATGGTAGTAGTAGCAGTGATAACATATATAATAATGAGTATGATCCACTAAAACTATTCAAATAGGCAATTTTGAGAGTCAAGTATTTATTGATTTCGGTGGGCCCTACTATTGAGTTGACATAATATTAATTGGTTAACGTTTGCTTATTAAGAGATGTTAGCCAATACGTGGTCAATTATGGACCTTTGGTACATAGGCCATGAGAATTTGTATTGTCACCCAAAGAAATGCAGGAGCATGAGTAAGATTTCCTCCAAAAATAATGATCTTTTGCTTCAACAACAATAAATAAGTCAATATTATGAGTAGGACTGAGATTTTGTATAATTATAAAATAGAAGTGCAAAAGAAGAAATCACGGGCCATGATTATTTGTATGGTCATAATTAGAAACGTAGAGATTTATTTGTAGATGACGAGATTTATTTGTAGATGACGAGATTTTGTATGGTTATTGTGTTATACATATACAAGTGTCAATCAAGGTTCTGAATATTGATATTGCGGGATATGTCGTACCTTGAAAAAAAGATATATCGCAAGATATGTCACTTTGCATGTAATATATTGCACGTCAAAAGAAAAATGGGAAAAAAATATGATCATCAATTGCAAAACACTCTTTAGTTTATGATTCATGTTGCTGTAGGTAGAGATAGAGACGAGGTTGCAATAATTCATCCTAACAAAGGCGGATAAATGTCATCCATTATATTTTAATTCTGCCTTAATACTCTAATCATTGTGATGTAGATGGTATTCGACCTCCTCCCAAAAGAGGATATTCGGGACTGGGTGGACAAGAAATATCACGCTCTTTGGTAGGCTTGGAAGACAAGCCTATGGTCAAAATGACACAATCCACTGCTCTCAGTAGACTAGTAGATGACCCATGTAGATCACAGAGCCATTCCTGAGCAGTGAAGGGCCATGGTGGCGTATCGGAGAACCGATGAGGCGGAGGTATGTCTTTGAGAATACTTTTTTTAATTTCTTTGACAGATACCTACAAACCTCATATTAATAATTTTTGTCCTCATTTTAGACTATGACTCGATGGAATAGGGGGAACAGATCACAGCTTCAGATCTCCCATATGACAGGGACGAGGAGTTACGCCCAATATAGAGCGGATGAGGTATGCTTAAATAAGTAGTAATTGTGATATATCAATAACTATTTTTTTCATTTCGACTATTATTCATAATGCGTTCTAATATTAAGTATATTTTTTTTGTTCACGAGGATAGAAAGCACGTGATCCAGAAGGACAAGAGTCTGACCGAATGCAGATGTTCAGGATTACACATGTTCGTCGAGATGAGACATTTGTTGATCGGGCATTGGAGGAGCTTTGGGTATGTGTACGCATCACATTAAATGATTCTTAAGCCATCCTTAGTTTCCGTCATTATTCTTATTTTGCAATCAACTGTCTTTTGTGTATGCAGACACAGATGGATCAGCTGACTAGCCAGCGTCCAGAGGGCACTATTAGTAGCATTGCCAGGAACGAGGTTTTCACTCAAGTTTTGGGTCTAGACACGCATGGGTGGGCCCGTACATATAGACTGGGTGTTACCCCCACACAATTCTGCACTCTATATGCTAACCACTGGAGGAGGAGGACAGAAGAATTAGCTGAATTGAACCAGACTCTGGTGGCTAGTACCAAGGATATGCGGGCTGATCAGATGAGTTCTTTAAACACCTAGCGCCTAAAAGTGTTTGAGGACTGGATGTCCCATATGAACGCCGGCTCACATTTTCCCTCTTATAAAGGATCGACACATTTTCCGGATCTGGACTCTACACAACCTCCCGATGATCTCCTTTGACTCATGTTTACTTGTTATGACTGACTATTGATTTGCATGATACTCATAATCTTTCTTATTCTCTCACATATGTTTATTATTATCTTGCCCCGAAATACTTATTACATTGATAATTTCTGAGTTCTTTTATTTTTGGGGAAGATTGCTGAGATCTTATTATTACTATATGTTTTGGACTTATGTGATTGATGCGATACATGTTTTTTCATTATGTTATGGAAGCTGAGTTTAGGCTAGATATGAATGTGAATGGACGTGAGTGGAATATGTGGGTTATTGAATGTGAAAGGATGTGGGTGGAATAAGTGGGTTATTGAATGTGAATGAATGTAAGTGGAATTGTTGATAATGTGAATGGATAGGATATGATGTCATGTGAAGGGAATGAATATGATATTGCATGTGAATGTGAATGTGAATGGATGTGGTGCATTATATGTCTTGGTACAGGTTTACAGGTGCAGGAATGGAAACAAGTTTACAGGTGCATGTTTCTTTTTAAAAAAAAGGCATTAGCGATGAAAAACAATATGTCGCTAATGAGGGACACTCATTAGAGACAGAAAGCGAACCTTCACGTACAATTGATAATTAGACACAGAAATATTTCCGTCATATTTGATTATTAGAGACGTAAATATTTCCATCACTAATTCTAAATTAGAGACAGAAAATTGAGTATTCATGATGGAAAATTGAGAATTTGTGATGGAAAATTTCCGTCACTGGTCAGTAGATTTCTTGTAGTGCCAATTAGATTGAGACGCTTCATCTGACTGAGAAATTCATAGAAATAAGAAAACGTTAGAAATGGAAACCGAGAAAATCAGGAGTGTTGACTAAGAGTTGGGATCATGTGGACATGTGGCTGCTTAGAGCTGCGTACCAAAGGGTGGGGCTTGGGTAAGCCTGAGGCCTTCTCTACTTTATAAGGGAGGCCTCATTCCTTGGACAGCATAAAGTGGCTAAGCCGTAATCCTATCCTCGTGTTATATGTATCATCATTTAATATATCTAAGAAAAGTCTTATGTTATCTTGAGTGAAAATTATATAATAATAATCATTATTATTATTATATATTATAAGAAATTTATCACGGTATTTACTATATTTTGTAAATTCACTATTTAGGAGAATCAATAATTTGCAAAAGAACTCACAATTCATGCATAGTTAAATACCATTTTTTTTTTGGTAAATTACACTGACCTCCCCTGAGGTTTAGTGAAATTTGGGAGACCTCCCATTTTGTTTTTGAAATTACACTGTCCTCCCCTGTTAGGCTCGTGAGGTTCACACCGTTAACATAGGATGTCCTTTGACAATTTTGCCCACTTTGCTTTTGCTTGGTTTGAAAACTCAACCAAAGACCATATAGTATTAGGCAACGTTTCTCCTTTTAAATGACAATGTTTTCTCTATTTTTAACATCCTTAAGTTAAGCGATTTTAACTTTGGTTTTAAAAAAATTAACACTCTTTAACTGTGATTAAGATTCACTAACGCAAGGTGTTAAAAAAATTATTATTATTTTTTAAAAAGAAAGTTAAATGAGTTAACCCTAAGGGTGGATGAAACTTAATCACAGTTAAATGGTGTTAATATGGGGAGAGATATTGGGTTAGTGAATCTTGACCACATTTAAAGGGTGCTAAAAAATTTAATTTTTTTTCTTCTAAAAATCAAGGTTAAATGGCTAAATCTCCTAAGGGTCAGTTAAAGGGTGTTAAAATGGGAGAGACATTAGGTTAGCGAATCTTAATCACAATTGAAGGGTGTTAATATTTTCTTAATTTATTTTCTTCTAAAAACAAAAGTTAAATACCTTAATCCTAAGGGGTGAAACTTCACCACAATTAAAGTATGTTAAAAGGTGGAGAGACATGGTCATTTGAAAATGGAACACGTCGCCTAATACCGAGTTCTGGTATTAGGTGCTGACTAGAGGATTTGGGTTCTACCTAAGCTCATATAACAATCCCAAGACTTTAAGATGGGTAATTTAGATATTTTAAAATATTTAAATAATGACATCAGCAAAGTCCATCCATATAAGTAACGGAAAATTAACAAAAGGGGGTATCTGGTACAAACAAAGTAGAGGAGAGATCAATGTAATTTTTGAAATAAGAGAGGAGGTGTCTGAATTTTTACCAAACCTCTCAGTGTAATTTACCCTTTTTTTTTTATACCTAAAGTTAGTTATTGGCTGGTCAGTAGTTAGTTGTAAAGAGACTTAAAAGACAATGATCAGCACTGGCCTCTTAAATGGAGGGTATGATACTTGCCATATGACACTAATTTTAGAACTTTTTATTCTAAAACTTAGGATTAGAAGTAGAGTGGTGTATGGAGTGAGTTCGGAGTAGATAGCGAATTCAAATGAATATCTGACGTGCAATGAAATATGATATTTATATCCAACTCCGATTAGAATATTCACATTTGGATGATATCCAAATTATTCGATTACTTTTCAATATTTTAAAAATGTAAATTAATATCTAAAAATGTAAAAAATATATTTAAAAATAGTAAATTAGTATTTTATATTTATATTTATTAAAAATAACAATTTAATATTTTTTATTATGTAAAGAGTACATATATCTATAAAGTTATTTTAGTTTTACAAACTTATAATATATTATATGAAATATAATTATATATTATACAATCGGTCCGATATTTATCGAATTGGATATATCAATATCTGAAATCGTATTCGATTAGAAATGGATGGTAAAATTACTATTTGAATTCACTATGTTGGATACCTATTCAGATAATTATCCGGGTAATAGATTCAGATATGAATCAAATACAAATAAAATCCATATGCGTTTACACCCCTAATTAGAAATATAATACTAAGGGTTAAAGCTTCTTAACAAAAGGGTCGGGATACATCTTGAGTTGTGCAAAAAAAAAACAGCTAAAGAAATTCTATTCAGACGTAATCTATTCCAGTTGTAATTGGTTTTGCCAAAACCGGTTACACCCCTGAGGTGGCCACATGTCCCTTTTGACACATTTTAATTGTGGTTAAGATTCACTCACCCCTAGGGTTCACTCACCTACCATGGTTTTTAGAAAAAATAATAAAATAATTTATTAACCGTGGTTAAAATTCCTTACCTCTTAGGGCAAAATTTTTTTCTTCTAAAAACTAAAGATAGGTGGGTGAACCCTAAGGGTGAGTGAGTCTTAATCACAGTTAAAGAGTGTAAAAAGGAACACGTGGCCACCTCGGGAGTGTAACCGGTTTTGGCAAAAATCGGTTACAATTGGATAATATTATGAGTCAATTCTATTGGGCTTCTTCCAGAAATAATTCGTGTAATAAAAAAAATACTCAGGATTTGCCGTATGTGTCCCATTAACTTGAGTATGGTCAGCCGTTTGTGTCCCATTAAATAATAGAATTTAAGGTTCATGCCAACCTAATTAGGGTTTGAAAAACTCTGCAAAATGTTGAAGATATAAGAACACGTGTTGCGTTGGTTGTGTTGAACGGAACTTTGCTTTTTAATGCATAGGTGGTGGTAATATTGTAATTATGAATAAAGGTAGTGATAATTTTGTAAAATATTTTTCTATAATTATAAAACTGTCACTAATTTTAGGATAAAGCTTCTGAGACTCCCTTATGGCCGAGACCATGCTCTAAGAGCATGGTCTCGGCCCTAATGGGGTCTCAATAGCAAAGTTCCTAATTTTATACTAAAAGACTTGAAGCGCATAATAATAATAATAATAATAAGAGTGCTAGCCCTACTGTCAAGCCTTTCCTACACTCAACCCCCATCAGCCATCTCTCCCTTTTTTTTTATCGGAAGAAGCGGTTAAAGCAAACTCTCCCACTGAAAGTAGGAAAAGCCTGAGAGTAGGGCTAGCATTCCTTTAATAAGAACTAAAAAGGAACCCGTGCGATGCACTGGCAATGAAAAAAAAGAGCGAATGATAATATAACAAATATAAGCCAAAAAATCATTTTAAACTTTAACCCCAATCCAAGAAAGGAAAATCATTTTAAATAATTAACCTAAAAAATTATATTTATTTTTTAAATAGTATTTAATTCAAAAGCAAAATTGATGATAAAAAAATTAATTTATGGACAAATAGTTTCTTTGTAATTTTTTTTTAAAAATTTTCAAGTTAAAATAACATAAGGAAAAGAAGGAGTATGCTAGTGTTGTGTTTAATTCATACTTGTTACTCTTAAAAAAAATAAAATAATACATATACCATTTTAAATGTTTACTCAAACTTGAATATGTACAAAGCATGCAAACTTGCCACACCACTAATCTATACAACAAATATTTTTAATATCATCAAAGTAGCAAGTATTAATTTCATCAGAATAGGAAAAATCCAATGCTATCAACACGTAAAAGCAATCCAAGGTGAGCTGGTTTTGGCATAGGCTCATGCATCATTTGAAACCTTACACAATTCAAATATAAGAACTAAATTAGTGCAGTATCCTTAACATTGACTTATGAACTCTAGGAACTCTATTAAATAAACCCCTGGTGTTATTATAAGCAAAGAAAAAAAATGAAAGAAAAGGTTACGTAGGCAGTTGCCTACCAGTGCAAATCTTCAATTCGGCCCCTAATACCAAAATATACCAATTTTGGTATTAGGGGCCCACATAGCCAAAGGAGTTGTTACAACTCAAACACCATTTATAATTCCTCCATTTAATGCCCAATCAATGTTCTAACCCAAAGAATGGGTAAAAATATAATTTATTGTTTATTTGTGCTCCACACTCGTTCAGACTTGTTTTTCATTGGTTTTTTTTTTGGCAAAAAGCCCCTATCTTTTTAATTCTTTGTAAATATCCTTTTTTTTAAAAAAAAAAATTGTATTATACTCCTATTAACTTTTAAAACTTTTGCAAATCTACCCTTCCATCCAAAAGCTAGTTAACGATTGTTAAATTTTTTTAAAATGAATTTTAACCTTTTTTTAATATGTAGGATGGAATGGACGGCTTTATAGGTCACCACGTGTCCTACATGTCCCCATTTATATGCTCTTTAATTGGGGTTAAGCTTAATTGACCTAGGGTTAATATTTTTTTAAAAAGTCTAAAAATCAGGGTTAGATAGATGTACCCTAAGGGTGAGTAAATCTTAACTATAGTTAGTGAGTGTTAAGGGACACATGACAGCTTGTTGAGTCTCCTTTTAACTATGGTTAGCACTCACCTTACAAGACTATGATCAGCACTGGCTTGTTAAATGGAGAGTATGATACTTGTCATATGAGCGGATTGTTGTTCGCAAGCACGCAAACTCATTCACTCACAATTCATCCATAGTTAAACACTCCAACTCATTTACTGCTTCTGTTAATTTTGAATCAAATAGGAACTCAAGTTGAAAGGGATTTTCTAAGCTCCCAAAAGAGGCCTGATTGCAGGGGTACATTTGTAAATATCTAAAAACAAAATAATAAAATGTCCTTAATTACATCATTTGTATTTGAAATAAAAACATAAAAATCATTTTCAACTATAGTTCTCATTCATGTTTAAACTTATAAGATATATAAAAGAAAAAAAAGAAAGAAAGAGTGGCAATACATGTGTGTGACACGACAAAGGGTGGAGTTATTGCGAGAAAAGTCATAGGTGACATTGCTCAAGACGTTTTCAGTTTTGTTATATACGTTACCTTCTTTGCAAAATCTTCTTGTCACGTTCCAATATGAATTCTTTAATTTCCTCGAAATTTCATGGAGCGTTCGTAGTGTCACAACAAAGTAGGAAAATCATCAATCCAAAGAGTCTGGACTCTAGATCCTCTTTGGCAAAAGCCAGGGAGAACATTTGCTTCTAGCATGGAATGACACTCATTTTAGAATTTTTTTTTCTAAAACTTAGGATTAGAAGTAAAGTGGTGTATGGAGTGAGTTCGGAGCGGATAGTGGTATATTCAAATTTGTATCCAATCACATATCTGACTAGTCAAATTCAAATGAATAGCTGACGGGCAATGAAATATGATATTTGTATCCAACTCCGGTTAAAATATTCACATTTGGATGATATCCGATTATTCGATTACTTTTAAATACTTTAAAAATGTAAATTTATATATAAAAAATGTTTAAAAAATTAAAAATTGTAAATTAGTATTTTATCTTTTTATTTATTAAAAATAACAATTTAATATTTTTTATTATGTAAAAAGTACATATATCTATAAAGCTATTTTAGTTTTACAAACTTATATTATATTATATGAAATATAATTATATATTATACAACCGGTCCGATATTTATCGAATCGGATATATCAATATTTGAAATCGTATTCGATTAAAAATAGATAGTAAAATTACTATTTGAATTCATTATGTCAGATACCTATTCAGATAATGATTTGGGTAAATAGATTCAGATATGAATCAAATACAAATAATATTCATATGCGTTTACACCCCTAATTAGAAGTATAATACTAAGGGTTAAAGCCTTCTTAACAAAAGGGTCGGGATACATCTTGAGTTGTGCAAAAAACAAAAAAAAACTGGAGAAATTCTATTGGGACGTAATCTACTCCAGTTGTAACCGGTTTTTCCAAAACCGGTTACACCCCTGAGGTGGCCCATGTCCCTTTTGACATATTTTAACTATGGTTAGGATTCACCCACCCCTAGGTTCACTCACCTATCATTGGTATTTATAAAAATAATAAAATAATTTACTAACCGTGGTTAAAATTCATTACCTCTTAGGGTTAATTTTTTTTTCTAAAAACCAAAGATAGGTAGGTGAACCCCTATGATTGAGTGAATCTTAACCACAGTTAAAAGGTGTAAAAAGGGACATGTGGCCACCTCGGGAGTATAACCGGTTTTGGCAAAAACCGGTTACAACTGGAGAAGATTACGAGTCAATTCTATTTGGCTTCCTCCAGAAATAATTCGTGTAATAAAAAAAATACTCAGTATCTGCCGTCTGTGTCTCAATAACTTGGTCAGCCGTCTGTGTCACAATAACTTGAGAAGGTTAGCCGTCTGTGTCCCATTAACTTGAGATGGTTGAGATGGTCTGCCGTCTGTGTCCCATTAAATAGTAGAATTCAAGGTTCATGCCAACCTAATAGGGTTTGAAAAACACTAAAAAACTGTTGAAGATACAAAATGTTGAAGATATGGGAACACGTGTTGCATTGGTTGTGTTGAGCGGAACTTTGCTTTTTAATGCATAGATGGTGGTAATATTGTAATTATGAATAAGGTAGTGATAATTTTGTGAAAGATTTTTTCTATAATTACAAGATTGCCACTAATTTTAGGATAAAGCTTCTGAGACCCCCTTTGGGCCGAGACCATGCTCTAAGAGCATGGGATTTCTGGTGGGACCTTCCATGTGAAATGGGCCCCACCTGAAATCCCATGCTCTTAGAGCATGGTCTCGGCCCTAATGGGGTTCAGTAGCAAAATCCCTAATTTTATACTAAAAGGCTTGAAGCGCATAATAATAATAATAATAATAATAAGAGGAGTGCTTGCCCTACTGTGAAGCCATTTCTACACTCAACCCCCACCAACCACCTGTCCCTTTTTTTTAATTGGGAGAACCAGTTAAAGCACATTCTTTCATTGAAAGTAGGAAAAGTCTGAGAGTAGGGCTAGCATTCCTTTAATAATAACTAGAAAGGAACCGACGCACTGGCAATGAAAAAAAAAGTGAATGATAATATAACAAATATAAGCCATACAATTGATTTTTAAAAAATGGGAATAAACTTTAACCCCAACCGAAGAAAGGAAAAACATTTTAAATAATTAACCTAAAAAATTATCCCTGTATCATATTTATTTTCTAAATAGTATCTGATTCAAAAGCAAAATTGATGATAAAAAAATTAATTTATCGACAAATAGTTTCTATGTAATTTTTAAAAAAAATTTCAGGTTAAAATAACATAAGGAAAAGATGAAGGAGTATGCTAGTGTTGTGTTTAATTCATACTTGTTACTCTTTTTTTAAATTTTTTTTTTACATATATCACTTTAATTGTTTACTCTAACTTGAATTTGTACAAAGCATGTAAACTTACCACACCACCAATCTATACAACAAATATTATAATATCATCAAAGTAGCAAGTATTACTTTAATCAGAACAGGAAAAATACAATGCTATCAACATGGAAATGCCATCCAAGGTGAGGTAGTTTTGGCATAGGCTCATGCATCATTTGAAACCCTACACAATTCAAATATAAGAACTAAATTAGTGTAGTATCTGTAAGACATGAATATAAAAATTTTCGAAGTACTATTTTAATTCAAACTTGATTTTGATCTAATCAAAATCTTCTCAATGGTCATCTTATGATCATATTAAATCATGGTGTGACAAACCATACTTATAAAGCTTCTCAAGTGTAAAACCTCCTGTCAATTCACACGAACCTTCTTTGTATCTCCAAAGCTTTTTCTCCAATGGAAGCTAATGACCCTTTCAATTTAAGATCTATGATCTTTTATTTTTTTCTTGAATGCAAGATTATTTTTTATTCAAAGATTAGTTCTGATATTATTCAGGATCAAAACAAAAACCAAGAGATGAAGATGGGAGTAGTGACCATGCAACCCAAAGGGGGGATGTATTGGGCGTGAGCTTTAGGGGAGAGAGAGAAAAAAAAACGTGTGGGGAGAAGTCTACACAAGGGGTAGGCATCCCACCCAATATATAGGCCATCAACCTTCTATTTCTCAATTCTAATCCAATTAGAATTTCTCTCTTTGATTCTTTAATGATAATTCCTAATCTAATTAAGATTTATCAAAATTAATTAGAAACCAACTAATTAGCAACTAATCTTAATCCTATTTAATAGGAAGTCATTAATTCGCAACTAACCAATTTAGCAACTAACTAATTAGGAATTAACTAATTAGCAACTAATGAAGTAGGCGTCCCACCCTAGGTGTGCCCCACTACCAGACGCCCCTTTTGAGTTCCAAACTCATGTTGGTCAAGTTTTGATTTTTATAAAAAATTCCTATATGGGACATACCCATTCGATTAATCACATTTTATGTGATTTCACCTATTAGAGCTTCACTATACTAGATAGTGAATTACATGGAGAATTTAATTAAAGCTTTAAGAAGGTCTTAGTTTGTGGGATCTAAAGGGATCTCCTATTTTTAGTTGTGGGACCAAGTGCTTCATCACCTTTAAGGTGTAACCTTGTTGCTAGGAAATACTTTCCAATAATTCCTTTAGGATCATAGAATACTATCTAAGTCCTTGGACTTCCCCTAATCACAATAATGTCCATTAACAAATTGTGATCAACCTCCAGAAATTAGAGAATTGCTTGAATGGAACTCTTTCTCAGAACAATAAGTCCACTGTGTAGTCCCTAACTTATGAATATAACTCTTTCTCATGAATACTTTTTCATTGAACTAAACTTCCAAAACATTTTCAAAGAAACATTAGAAAAGAACTAACATATACATATACTTTTCTATATTGAAAATATCAACTTCGATAAAGACCATTTTACCGAAAAGCACTAGTACTGGATTTTTGACTTCAATTCAACAAGTATCATCTTAATATCATTATCTCCAATTAAGGAGTAGTGGATTCCTTATTGAGTGTTTACACACTTCTCCAAACACTGTACATGACCCAACGTACCAGGAGTTAGTCCTGTGTATTGGACATTGTCGATTGACACATCAAAGTCATATAGACAGATATTTGAGAAGATGTTAACCTCTCAGGTCTAAAGATAATTTGTCAAATGGATAATCCTAATACATTATGACAGTGTATTCCATAGGGTATCCACTAGAGACCCTGTTCAATATTATGTACTTACTACATATACTCACATGTTACTCAAGAGTCAACACTCTCTGTGAATGAGATTCATCACACTATCTTATAGAACTATACATGTGCAAGCAATGATGAAGTACGGCGCACAACCAATACTCTAGAGGCTTAGAACAATATTAGGTTTACAAGGAACTGGAAAGTCATATCTCAACTTTTGCATGATTTTCCTACAATGTTACTTATGGAACTTTATGTCATCATCAAATGAGACAGTAAGTATTATAAATATCCTTTATAGTTGGTTAAATGAATATGATGCTTCTCTAATAAACAAAGAAAAGTTTTATATTGACTTTCGAGGGCATATATGTCCAATAATCTCCCACTTGCACTCTAAGCCAATTTGATGTAATGCCAATCTTCTCAGTGATTTTTCTCAAACATCCGTTGAGGCATAACTTAATATATATGGGTCTGTCATGTCTGCTTTACCACAACTATTGTAGTAATACAATAATACTTGCAATTCTTACAGATTCATTATCAATAACCATAGTCTTAAAATATTAAACAAAATGATACTATCCAACAGTTATTTTTAGAATTTAACTTGCTTGTGCTTTACCATTGTACAATACTCTGGACTATTCTGACCAATATCTTATCACATCAATATGTGATGAATATCTGGTCTAGTATAAGTATACTGTCTCATGATATCACATATCTAAGAGAAACAGATTCCATTTCCTAAAGGTAGAAAACTATTTTCTTGGAATTTTACTTGTACACAAACATAATTATTATTGAGAGAATAACAATATCATTTTTCCTTTTATCTCTAAACTATTTAGGACTAAGAAAACATGATGTCAAAGTTTTGTCCTTCATTGCAAAATTGCTAGATCATATCTAAGAGAGAAGAAATAATATTCATACCATATTCACAATGAGTAGAATATTATCTTTGTATAAAGCTAGAAAAGTAATCATACTCCCACTAACCAGTTTGTACACAACAGATACTTTTCATTCTTAGATGAAAACCAAACAATTTTGATTACTTCATCAGAATAAAAATTAGTCCAATTACAGATTCTGGGACCTGTGGGTTCTAGTGTACTATTTAGGTATAGTAAGAGTAGAGAGTTGATCTCTATCAATTCTCATAGTTAATGGTCTATTAGGCTTCCGCTTCTAGAACAATTCTAGATTCAGTTTCTCTCATAGGAAACTTGTATTCCTGTTTACAAATATCTTTTGTTATCCAAGAATAGAGACTAAGTGTCTCTAATGCAAATCTCATGCTCATCTTATATCGAATCATATCCAATATCGTTCGATTTAACAACACCATCACACTATGAATTGTTATGGGAATTATCTGAGACAAGATGTAATGAGAGTAATTTTTGAAATTTCTATTAAGAAGTACTATTCTCAATCATGGAAAACTTACCTAGCTGTTTCTTTCTTTCATTGCAAAATTCCTTAAACTTTTCAAAGAATGTGAAATAAAGTTAACTACCTCTTAATAGAAGATTCATATAACTACGATCTTCCGTGTGTACTAATACAATATGAGAAGACACATCTTTTTCCATGATAATTACTTATAGGACTAAGTTCATCAAGACTAATAGATGTGCTAGATACAAATTAATGTTACAATAGTAACAATATAAGAAATATAATTTCTACAAGTAATTGGCACATACAGTCTCTAAGAATAAAATTATATTTTGAGCTAGTTTTCATAAAAAACATTCTAATGGTGACTATAGCAACTATTGCTTTTGTCCCATTCCCAAGTAGAAGTTTTATCTACTTGGATTTCTCCTTCTTCTTAGCAACATGCAACTATTGCACTTATGCAAGGTCATACCAAGCATTAGGAGCTGGAGGTTCCAACAATTTAAATTGGAATCAATGAGTATACACGTTGGACAATCCTTCCAAAGATTTGTCCTATATCCAATGACCAACTGCTTCACTGTGAAGCACATCCTTATACTTTTCTTTCTTCTCAGAAGAGCCCTTGTCCATACTACTAGAATAGCTTTTTCTTTGTAAAACTTTGATTTCTTTCCTTTGCATAAATGCTCAGGATTTAGAGAATCTAATTCCTTTGAACATCTTTGTAAGTAGCCCTGAACTTTTCATAAGGTTCTTAGCCATATACAACATGTGAGATTTCAGACAATCTGATTCCCTACTTGTTCAACATAACCATATTAAAGGACTTCAGGAGCTAGTTGAGGATCATATCCTCTGATCCCATAAATTTATCTCAATTTATCCCAACACCAGGAATTGGGATTTATGAATCCCATAATCTCAATCATATTCTTTGTAACTGGGTTTCCCTAGTCAACTTGGTATCCACTTGTCCTTTTATATAGAAAGCTGCCTAGCAACCCTATTGTATTCTGTAAACATCTCAAATGAGATTTAACATTAGTAATGAGAACTTAGGCAATTCTTTAGATAGTAAGTACAAACTTGAGATTCATTTTCTATATCCAAACATTTTGAATTGGTCAAGTGATTCTAATTAAAGTCTTGGTAAGGTAGTTATAGAATGACATAGCAATAAATAAAACATACATCATAATATCACACATTATAATATCATTAGATTAGAGTTTTTCAATCTTTGATGATATTGCTCATCATTCAGTCAAATTTTATAGACCCCTCAATCCATAAAATTAGGAAATAT
Organism: Tetracentron sinense; assembly: GCA_015143295.1. Taxonomy (NCBI): domain Eukaryota; kingdom Viridiplantae; phylum Streptophyta; class Magnoliopsida; order Trochodendrales; family Trochodendraceae; genus Tetracentron; species Tetracentron sinense. The sequence goes on along the minus strand of CM026567.1, from coordinate 25,682,122 downwards.
GCTACTTCATATTTCTGATGAGCATTGGGTGCCTTATAATACACATGCAATCTTCCATTTTAGGATAATATTACACATGCACCACAAGGTAGATAGTAACTATCCATCATCTAAACATCTTATGCATAACTTCTTATGTTAAAAGGTGATTCCCAATTTTCTTGCGATCTCCAAAGACAGTATGATTGTCACTGTTTCAGCCGTCATGTTCCTTGGTTAAGTGAAGTCTATCGTTTTCGGTTCGTTATACGATCGAGTAGGGCTGTGCTCCAATTTTAGTTGACACTCCCTATCAGGTCATATACAAACTTATCTACTATAAAAATAAGGTTCTAGGAGTTTAATTCAGACTGAGTTATGTCAAAACCTTTTGGCAAGACAAGACTCAAGCTAATTAATTCCTAGTCATATTGATAATGGAAGGCCATAGGATAAATTATTCTGTATGATAAATTAGCCCATTTAATTCACTTAATATTTTTCTTGAGGGAAAAACAGAATATCATGAACAAATTATACATCTTATGCATATATGAAAAGCATTCATAATATATATCATTATATCACATGTATAAAACAATATACAAAAATCATTATACGATAGATCAAACTAATTTCAATAAACTCCCACTAGCCCCAGAAATCTTAATGGATCTAATCCAATGGTACAAATGTCATTTTGACATCGATGGGCCTTTGATGGTTCATTCATCTATATGATGGACCATTTGTCATACCAAGCATCATGGGCCCAAAATAACAATTATAAAGTGTTCATGTGCATCACGAAAGCCCATAAATCAAAATGGACTATATTACCCTTTAATTCTCTATGAATTAGTTTTAACACATTAGGGTTCACCAATCCTAAGTCTAAAAGAAATTATGAGAGTCTCAAAACAACTATCTAAGACCTCTACTAGGGTCTATAAGTGTCAATCAAGTACTTCCCATAATCGTGAATATTGTTAACTTACATCTATGCCAATTAGGACACAATTATCTCATAATCATGCAAGTAATAAATTCCACATAAAAATTTCAACATGAATTACATGCAACACGTCCAAAATAGCTATAATAATGTGTTTTATTTAAACACAAACCTTTTATGTTTCAACAAAACATATATTGTGGGGTTTGATCTAATTATCCAAAATTTGCATAAAAACGATAATCATATTATCACAAGGGTTATGCATTTTTCTAAGCAATTAAAAGCTATTACAAATCATCACATGAAATATGTAATATAGCCACACAATGGGTCCACATGATCATACCATCTTAGAAATCCTACAACTACTTTTGTAGAACGCCTTCCAAGATTTTTTTTTCATGTGATCACCATCATCTTCTATTTTTAATTCGATTTCTCCATAGAAAAAGCAGCAACTCCTAATACTAAAATTACATCATATTCAAAATAAGAAACCACCTAAAATAGGGTGCTCAAGGAGAGTACAACCCATAAGAAGAAAGAGAAGAGAATAAAGATAGAAGAAGGCTTGAGCATGAAACTCATCCACCATTCAACAAGACAATATATATATTAACCATTCATCAACTATGAATAATAATATAACATAAAAAATAACTTAGAAAATCCATAATCTCAACAAGGGTTTTGGCTAACCTTAGGAAAACTCTATCCCATGTGATTAAGGCCACTATTAACATTTAATAGAAAAATTCTAAAACAATTAATAAAGCAAGCATGTCTAGAATGAGATCTTAGGGCTTTAGATCATCATTAAAAGAAAACTATTTTCCTTTAATGCTTGGAAAATCATTGAGAGAAACAATTTCTCTAAGATTTTAATCTAACCCTAAAATTCATCCTTACATTTTTCAATTGATAAACAAATAAGAAATACCATATTAAATTTGGATAGCTTAGGGATCTCATCTCTTCCATATTATTTTGATCTAATAACTATTCAAGGACCAAAAAAAAAATTGCTAATTTTTAATATCATCGTATATTGATTCCAAAATTAAATTCAAAATCAATAATAGATGAATTCAAAAATTTCCATAAGGGCCAACTGCTTTAGTGATTATTTGATTTAACAATTAAATAAAATAATACCCTAAATAATAGTATTAATTCTCCATAAAATAATTGATCTCTTTCAATTAAAATTCACTTGAGATAAAACCATTTATTTCAACCAATGGCATTTATGTAATTACTTAATTGATAATTAATCAAATAAAAACTTATAAATACTATGTAGCCAGTATTTCTGAGCACATGTAATTGAACCAAATCAATTACAATAATTATAGCATACTTCCATAAACCGTTTAGGAAACTATAAAGGATATCATAATTAACATTTAATTAAATGATAGCTCGTGGACTCGAAGCAGATAATTAAACAATTTAATTAAATCTCAACTCGTGCTCTCGAATCATATAATTAAATAATTTAATTAAATGATAGCATGTTAAGCGAATTAATAGCATCTCATGCTCTCAAATCAAATATGAAATAAAGGAAAAAATATGAAAGCCTCTTAGAAAATTAATTTAGAAAACTCATTTTCCTGCTTTAGATTTTCGATTGAGGTTTTGACATACTTACAAAGCTTCTCAAGTGTAAAGCCTCCTGTCAATTCACATGAACCTTCTTTGTATCTCTAAAGCTTTTTCTCCCATAGAAGCTAATGACCTTTTCAATCCAAGCTCTATGATCTTTTATTCTTTTCTTGAATGCAAGATCTTTTCTTATTCAAAGATTGGTTATGATATTATTCAAGATTAAAACAAAAACCAAGAGATGAAGATGGGAGTAGTGACCATACAACCCAAAGGAGGGAAGTATTGGGCATGAGCTTTAGGGGAGAGAGAGAAAAAAAAACGTGTGGGGAAAAGTCTACACAAGGGGTAGGCATCCCACCTAATATAGAGGTCATCAACCTTCTATTTCCCGATTCTAATTCAATTAGAATTTCCCTCTTTGATTCCTTAATGATAATTCCTAATCTAATTAGTATTTATCAAAATTAGAAACCAACTAATTAGCAACTAATCTTAATCCTATTTAATAGGAAGTCATTAATTAGCAACTAACCAATTTAGCAACTAACTAATTAGGAATTAACTAATTAGCAACTAATGAAGTAGGCGTCCCACCCTAGGTGTGCCCCACTACCAGACGCCCCTTTTGAGTTCCAAACTCATGTTGGCCAAGTTTTGATCTTTATAAAAAATTCTCATATGGGTCCTACCCATTTGATTAATCACATCTTATGTGATTTCACCTATTAGAGCTTCACTATACTAGATAGTGAATTACATGGAGAATTTAATTAAAGCTTTAAGAAGATCCTAGTGTGTGGGATCTAAAGGGATCTCCTATTTCTGGTTATGGGACCAAGTTCTTCATCACCGTTAAAGTGTAGCCTTGTTGCTAGGAAACACTTTCCAATAATTCCTTTAGGATCATAAAATACTATCTAAGTCCCTGGACTTCCACTAATCACAATATTGTCCATTAACACATGTGATCAACCTCCAAAAATTATTGAATTGCTTGTAAGTACTATCTCACAATATATTTACAAAAAAATCCTTCCACAATCCGATATCACATATAAGCTTCTAGGATTGGAACGAGTCAATTGTCTAGTCCCTACCTTATGAATAAAACTCTTTCTCAGGAATACTTTTTCATTGAACTGAACTTTCAACACACTTTCGAAATAAACATTAGAAAAGAACTGACATATACATATACTTTGCTATATTGAAAATATCAACTTCGATAAAGGCCATTTTACCGAAAAGCACCGGTACTAGATTTTTGAGTTTAGTTCAACAACTATCATCTTGATATCATTATCTCCAATTAAGGAGTAGTGGATTCCTTATTGAGTGTTTACACACTTCTTCAAATAATGTGTACATGACCCAACGTACTCGGAGTTAATCCTGTGTATTGGACATTGCCGATTGGCACATAAAAGCCTTATATACAGATGTTTAAGAAGATGTTAACTGAAAAATCAATTCAGTGAATCTCAAATCTGATGTTTGAGTTGAGAACTCACAACTTCAAGGGGATGGTTAGGTCTCCCTATAATTCTATCTACCATTTTTTATGATTTAACAATTAAGTTATTATTTAAAGAGATGATGAATTTAAAGTGCGGAAATAGAGAAACACAAGCAAACCATAACACAAGGATTTTTACTTGGAAACCCTTCCGGGAAAAACCATGGGACCTAGTCCAGCCATGAGAATCCGCTAAGACAAAGCCAACAAGAACTTACAAGACTCGAACTTGACTCCTTCGGAGTCAACAATACGATCCTTCAGTTCTTAGTCCTCCACTCCTCGAAAATTCATCACGTACTCACAAGTCCCGTGATCAATCGCCGCCACTCATACTTCTCTTCGTGTCTCGAAAACAGTCCACGATCTTCCGATCGATCTCCGTAAATGACAGCTACGGATTCCACTAACCAAATCACACTACCATGATCCTTCTTAGATTGATCTCATTCGCAAAGGCTCCGGAACGCTCTGGTCAAGTTGTTCTATCCATAACGGGTTGACAGTTTTATTAATCAACTCCTAGTTGGACTCCTTCAATGAAAAAGTCCAAGCAAGCAAGAATGGGGCATTAGGCTTGCAAACTCTAGGATGAAAGCAACTAACAAAGGAGAAGAGAACAATTAGTTTCTAGAGTTTTTAAGAACTCTAAAAGGAGTTAAAAACCCTCACTATACTCTCCCAAAGTTGTACTCTACGAACTAGAGGGGTTCACAATATATAGGGAAGTGAAAATCGATGTTTAGAAGTCGCTAAAATAGCTAAAAACCCAAAACAACATTAAAAAACAAGTTTGGAATGATATCCCATATTAGGGTCGACCCTGGAAGACATTTGGGTGGACCCAAAAGTGGAGTTCGGTCGACTAGAACATCCTCCAGGGTCAACGTCAACTTTTCCTTGTTTCTGGAAATTTATGCCATACAAAATCTCTTATACCCAGGGTCGACCCTAAGTGCCCAGGGTCGACCTTGAGGTGCAGACCTGATTTTAAAAGGTCATCTTTAGCTCTTGCACCCCCATAAAAGTTGTAGCTCTTTTCAATGCGATCGATTTGATATATTATGGATCAAAATCTGAGCTACAGCTTGGAAAATATGCCACCTACAAGTAACCTTGGTTTTTTGAAATTTTTCAAAATTTTTTAGTTGATTTACATTACATATCTCATCACCTAGGGTGCATATGATTAGTCTAAGACAATTTCCACCTAAGGTATCTTATTAGGTTTATTCTAAGTCAATTCCCACCTATGGTAGCATGGTATCTAGGTCACTTATCATCCTATGAGTGAAACGAAGGAAATGATCAACCGAGTCTTCAACGCTCTTTAACTTCACTTGTCGTGGATGCTTGACGGCAATGAAACAAGATACACACCTAGACACCTAGACTTACTTGTTTTGACACCGAAATAAGCCAACACATAAAACATGGACTTTACAATCTCCCCCTTTGGCAATTTCGTGGCAAAACCAAACTAAAGTACATGACTTGACACAAACTCACCCAAACACATCAAAACGGTGAATTAGGACATTACATGACTCCAGCACTATTACATGACATCAATTGAAAAATCCACTTTAATGAAGACATTGAAGCTCTTTGTCAAGTAAGATATGTCTGCTGCAACCCTGCACCTGCACATGCCAATAAACAAAACACTCAGTTAAGCATGTGTGGAATATGAAAATATGTAATCACAGGTAAAGCAAGGAATGTACTAAACTTAAGAAATAATACCCAACATTCTCCCCCTTTTTGGCACAATTGCCAAAGGTAGTTATGAAGCCAATATCACAAGGAATATACCAATTTAACACATATAAAATATCAACCCAACTACCTTGAAAGTCTAACATGCAAGCCCGTAGCATGTCCTCTATGATCTGATTCACCCTCTCAGTTTGCCCATCTGTTTGTGGATGAAATACCGTACTAAAATCCAAATGGGAACCCGTAGCATATTGAAAACTCTTCTAAAACTTGGAAGTAAATCTCGGGTCTCGATCAGAAACAATACTAACTGGCACTCCATGCAAACGGACTATCTCCTTGATATAAAGGTTAGCCAACTGGTTGGAATTAAATGTGGTCCGATATGGAAGAAAATGAGCTGATTTAGTCAATCGGTCAACCACAACCCAAATGGCATCAAAGTTCTTATCCGTCTTTGGCAAACCAACAACGAAGTCCATGGAGATATTTTCTCACTTCCACTCGGAAATAGGAAGAGACTGAAGAAGTCCTGCTGGTCTCCTGTGTTTGGCCTTCACTTGCTGACACACCAAACACTTGGATACAAAGGTAGCCACATCTTTCTTCATACCTTTCCACCAAAAATATTTCCTGAGATTCTGGTACATCTTAGTACCTCCCGGGTGGACAGTGTACTTGGACTTGTGTGCTTCATCCAGAATCTCTCTTCTCAATTCTTCATCATCCGGAACACAAAGTCTACCCTTGAAACAAACTCCACCATCTCTCAAAGAGAAATCCTCAAACCCGCTGCTAAGTGACTTATTCATAGCAGCGTGCAGTTCTTCATCATTCTACTGCAGGTCTTTAATCCTGTCCAATAAGGTTGGCCTGACCATAATGTTAGCCAACAAGGCTCTAGACGCTCCCACACTGAATCCTGCATCAAGGCTAGATATTTCTTCGAGTAGCCTCCATTCTTGGACCATCAAGTGTGCCAAGAACCCAGTAGGTCTCCTACTTAGCGCATCTGCCACTATATTCGCTTTCCCCGGGTGGTACTGGATAGAGCAATCATAATCCTTAAGGAATTCCACCCAACGACGCTGCCTCAAATTTAGCTCTTTCTGCGAGAACAAATACTTTAGACTTTTGTTGTCGATGAAAACTTCAAACTGCGCATCGTACAAGTAGTGTCTCCAGATCTTAAGAGCAAAAACCAAGGCTGCTAACTCCAAATCATGGGTAGGATAGTTCTTCTCGTGGTCTTTCAACTGCCGAGAAGCATAGGCAATCACCTTCCCGTGTTGCATAAGAACACAACCTAACCCAACGAGTGAGGCGTCACTATACACCACAAAACCTTCACTACCTGATGGAACAGTCAAGATCGGAGCGGTGGTGAGACGCTTCTTCAACTCACGAAAACTCTTCTCACATTTCTCATTCCACTCGAATCTAGCGTTCTTTCGAGTTAGGTGAGTAAGTGGAGCTGCCAAACTAGAGAAACCTTCCACAAATCTTCTGTAATAACCAGCTAGGCCCAAAAAGCTTCGAACCTCTGTAACACTCTTTGGCCTTCCCCATCCTTCCACTGCTTCTACCTTGGAAGGGTCAACTGAAATCCCCTCTTCTGACACCACATGGCCTAGAAATGCTACTTTTTCTAGCCAAAACTCGCACTTGCTAAGCTTAGCATATAACTTATGCTCACGAAGTGTCTTCAATGTGATCCGGAGATGCATCTCATGCTCCTTTTATGTCCTGGAGTACACTAGAATGTCATTCACAAACACGATCACAAAACGGTCCAGAGTCGGCTTGAAGATCCTGTTCATGAGATCCATGAATGCTGCCGGAGCATTTGTCAAACCGAACGACATGACTAGGAATTCAAAATGCCCATATCTGGTCCTGAATGCAGACTTAGACACATTTTCCGCCTTTATCTTCAGTTGATGGTAGCCTAACCTGAAGTCGATCTTGGAGAAATACTTAGCTCCTTGCAACTGATCAAACAAGTCATCGATCCTAGGCAAAGGATATTTGTTCTTGATGGTGACCTTGTTCAGTTGCCGATAGTCGATGCACATCCTCATCGAACCATCCTTCTTCTTCACAAACAAAACAGGAGCTCCCCAAAGTGATACACTTGGGCGGATAAACCCAAGACCAAGCAATTCATCGATCTTCTCCTTAAGCTCTTTCAACTCTACTGGAGCTATCCTATACGGAGCTTTAGAAATGGGTACCGTACCCGGGGCCAACTCAATTGCAAACTCTACTTCTCTATCTGGCGATAAACTCGGTAAGTCTTTGGGAAAGACATCTATGAATTCCTCTACAACAGGGATACTTGAGGAATCTGGTACTTCCGAGGTAGCAAGACTCAATGCCGCAAAACGAGCTAAGTCTTTCTTCTTCAACCCTTGAAAACGAAAAGGAGGTTCACTGATTGGTCGAAAGTTGACTACCTTCCCAAAACAATCAACATGCCCATGGTATTTGGAAAGCCAATCCATGCCTAGTATGACGTCGAAGTCTTGGAACTCAAGGACAATCAGATCAGCTGGCATCTCTCTCTGACCTACTCGAATATCACAATCTCGATAAACCTTATCAGTGATGACTGAACTACCAACAGGAGTAGCAATAGACAATTCACGATCTAACAGACTTGGCTCCATCGGAAACTCTCGTGCAAAACTAGGTGTGACGAAGGAGTGAGTAGATCCAGTATCGATCAAAACATGAGTGAGGAAATCATTTATAAACAATGAGCCTGAATTAATACACGAAGCTTAATTTGTCAAATCATGAATGCATACATACATCATATGTCATACATCATACTGTATAATATTTAATATCACACACATAGCATCAGAACAATATTTTAATTATCTAGAAACACAAATAGACGTACCTTGCACAACGTCGTCGGACGCCTGTGCATCCTGCTTCGAGGTAGCAAACACTCGACCCTGAACTAGCTGGCGAGGTTGCTGGGGCCTCTGACCCTGAGATGACTTCTGCTGTACTGGCTGCCTAACTGGGGGTCTAGCTCCCTGAGGCTGACTCTGTGGTGGCATCTGCATACCCCGAACTGGGCAATCACGAATCTGATGCTCAATACTACCACAATGAAAGCATCCCCCTGTGACTGCTCGACACTCACCCGGCACATGCCTCTTACTAAAATAACGGCATACCTCATACGTAGTCGCCCATGGAGCAGGTGGGGCGGCTCGTGGTGCTTGAGGAGTAGCACTGCGAACGGTGGGTGCAACTACTGGCCTCTGATACGGGGTTGGCCTAGCCACTGGAGCTGGACCTGCCATCCTTGGCCTCTTATCCTGCGGGCCATACTTGTCTTCCTACAGTCCCTTCTTCCTCAAAAACTCAGCCGACCTTCTCTCGGCAATCAAAGCTCGCTCGCTTACCTCTAGACATGATCCAAGACGTAAGATCTCTACCTTGTCTCAGATATGATCCCTCAGACCTCCTTCAAATCTCCTCACCTTCATACTCTCCGTCGTGATCAGATGAGGCGCAAACCGGGATAACTCTATAAACTTGGCCTCATACTCGGTCACTGACATGCTTCCCTGCCTAAGAGTAGAGAACTCGATTTCTTTCTGCTCCCTCACAGATGTCGGAAAAATACTGCTCATAGAAGACATCGAGGAACTCTCCCCATGTCCACTCCTGTCCGAACTGTACCTCATTTCTCTTCCTGGATGCCACCCTCCACCAATGTTCTGCCTCTCCTTCCATCATAAATGAGGCCCATCTCACTCTTTGTTCATCAGTAGCCTCGAGCATAGAGAAAATCTTCTCCAATTGCATAATCCACAACTCCGCCACCGATGGATCAGTACTCCCATAAAAGGCTGGAGGACCCATTCTCCTGAAAGCTTCCACTCCATTATGTCAGGGTGAGTGAACATCAACCGGCCTCTCTTGCCTAGCTTGACCAGCTGCTAGCAATGCCGTCTGTTGGGCCATAATTTCAGCCTGTCTCTCCATGGCTGCAGCAATAGCTTCCATAGCCCGACTCACATTCCCTTGGGGAGTACCCTCTGGAGTATCCCCATCGGTCACACTGCCCCCTCCATGTCTATTGTTTCTTCCGCCTCTTCTCATGCCTACAGTCCTGAGAAGAAGAAAATAATTAATTTAGGGACACACTCACATAAATGCTTAGGTCTACACTTAACCAAAACTCAATCCTAAACAATTTTAAAATCCTAAACTTTGATGTTGCATCCCTAAGGTTGACATCTTCCTACATTCTATACTTAATATCTTAGCCCTAAGGACTCTAATGCCTTAAACTCTAATACCCCCTCTGTAACGACCCCAAAATCCTACAAGGCTAAAATAGGACTTTGGAATCGCCACATTACTTAAACTTGCTTAAAAACCATGCATACAAGGCATACTACACGAGTCTCCAAAAATGAGGATAGTAAAATTCTGATCATAAAAAGTCAAACCATCCTATACCATGATAGTCCACACACCATAGCTCCTCATAAAGAAAATAGTCTAAAACATCCACCCGGTAAGTAACTAAGGCAACATCAACTAGAAGTCAAAGGTTTAATACAAACATCTCTTCCAAAACAAAATGCTAAAACTACTCAATAGGGATAACTGTCAAAATCCCTAGCCTCCCCCTCAGGAAGCTCACCTTCTCCCTCTTCTTCGGCGTATACCTCCTCGGTCCACGGCTCTTCTCCTAAACCTGAAGACAATGACAGGTCGACTGAGTTTGGAATACTCAGTGGATAAACAAACTAACAACAACATAAGATAGCATGAACAATAATAATATCATAACTTAGTTTATTGATGCTTAAACATAATACTCTCACGTAAAATAGACAGAATCAGAGTGCGGAGCATATAACATGTCATAACATCATCTTGACTCGTGTACTCGTGAAATTCTTATCCATGAACTTAAATTAACATATGCATAGACTCATACATGCATGATTCATAATGTGTTTGTCCCGACAACGCATAATCATAGTGTTTTGTCCCGGCAACGCATAATTCATAGTGTTCGACAACGCGTAGAGTGGATGTTCGTAATGGGGGGATCATTCTTTCATAGCATAACATGAGTGCGACAACACGTAGAGTGGATGTTCGTAGTGGGGGATCATTCTTTCATGGCATAATTCGTGACATGTTCGTATCCAATGCATGCATGCTTGTGAGACAAGTGGACTCATGAGACTTGAATACTTACCATGCAAGTGCACGTGTGCTTGAGTGTCGTGATTGGAATTCAAATATGTCATCCCTTAGATTCCAATCTTCCGTTAGGAAACTCCGCTAGGTTACATCTCCCTAGTTAGAGAATTCCCAACGTGGAGGATTTTCCTCTAAGGTTTGGCCTACCCGAATACCAATCACCAACCAAGTAAATAGAGCGTAATTTATCATAACGACACAATATTCATTTAACTTAATTTCTTCATAATCAAAAGTACTATACTAATATTTAGCATTCTCAGACATTTCAACAAACATGTAGAGTGCATTAATTATGGATACTTTGCCATTTCCCATTCTTAACATTCCATCATACAATAATCCATCCACACAACCCAAACATACTCCATATCCATACATTCATCCCAATCCTCCATAGTATTTCCCTTCATCCGTTCAATCCATCCATAACATAAATCCATTTTCATCTCTAGTAAGCTTAATCCATACATAATTAGGTAAAACAAATCATATTATCATTTCTATCATTCCTATTAAACTAATATTCATCAAACTTCATTAATAGAGTTGAGTTAGGGAGTTTATCAACCTTAGGAATCCTTCCCTTGGATCCAAATTGCTCACAAGATGATTTGGGGAAGCTTTGAGGACGATCTCCAAGCTTTCCTCTAAGTCTTCTAGCAATCTCCTTCTTCTCCAAGCAACCCCTCTCTCAAAACCCTAGGTTTTCTCCCTCTTTTTGCCAAATTAGGTTAGAAATAGGTAGAGTATTTTAATATCTCGAGTAGGACCCCCTATTTATAGCCCTAATGGTTGAGGACTCAAAAGACCTAAAAGTCCTTACAAAATTCTGTCAAAAACACGAAGGACCGATCGATCGGTGGTTATGACCGAGCAATCGGTCGCCTACCCATCGATCGGTGTTTATGACCGAGCGATTGGTCAAAAACACCCTCTCTGGAAAATTTCCCCATACAAAATTTTGGTCCAGTCGATAGCTACCGATCGATCGCTACTTTTGACCAAGCGATCGGTGTTCTGCAGATTTTTGACCTACCCCACTATTTTGGCCATAACTTTTGACTCGTTCGTCGGATTTCGACGATTCAACTTGCGTTGGATTTGTCTTTCGAAAACGAACATTTCTATGTTTTAGAATTTTCAAATTCCCCTTTATTTTTAGACCAAAAACTCTCCAAAGTTGACTAATCTGCAATTCCATCAGACAAAACCTCGGAAAACCCATTTTTGACTTAACTTAGACTAAAAATAAGGAAAAACATTAAACATGAACCTCGAAGAGGGTTCCAATACCTTTTTAATGGTTTAAGAATCACTCAATTCTGATAAACGGTGCCAAAACTAGAGCTTCCTAAAGTTCAAGGCGTGTTATGACATCCTTCCGATTACAAGTTTAAATAAGCCTTAATCACACTATACCAATTAGATATAAATTACATAAACATTAAAACATCACAAGGACTATAATACCCCTAATGCAATGCAATAAAAACATGAAAAAGATTCGGGTCTCTACACTTGGGACCTCCACCATGACTCACCTCCGCCTTTTTAAATACCCTTACTGCTCCTGGGGGGTCCTCCTTCCTCTTCTATAAATACCAAGCCCCCCCCATGCAAACTCATGCCTCCCTTCTGCCTCAAACTACTGCCCAGGTCCATCCAGCCCTCCTCAGTCCAATAGCTACCCCAGGTCACCTTAGGTGATCCCCTAACTCCTCCAAGCTCCACCGGGGTGCTACCTCATACTGTTGCACCTAGCTGTATACACAGCTGCTGTGTAAGGATAATGTCCTTTGATACACACTCTCCTTACATATCAGTGTAAGGGATCCATGGTCCCACTCTAGGGGTCCTTTTTTTTTTTTTTTTATCATACTTCATTCCTCTTGGCTGCTCGCAGCCTAGGACAGGGTCCCCGGTCTTCATCATAGACAAGGGGGAGTCCCTAGAGGCTCGGTTCGGGTGCAACACCCTATGTTATGCATGGTTGCTCTCCACTAAGGTTTAGGGGTCCCTCAGGTCATGAGGGAACCCCTGGACCCTTGCTTGTGCAGTCCCCAGTGGAGAAAATAAGTTTTTTTTAAAAACCTGCTAGTGGTCGGTAATAGCAGTACCGACATCACTGAAAAACCCTAAAAATTCCCTGTCGGCACTTCCTTTACCGACATTTTGAGCCCTGTTTTACAGTAACTTCAGGCCCCTGTGGGGCCCACATACTTCATATCCTGGGGCTCACCAACAACTTGATGGAAAGCCCTGAGTCCCCTCTACCTTACTACAAAGTTTCAGGACCCAACTCCATGCTTAACTAGGGTTAGTATAACCCTAAACTTGGGTTAAATAGACCGTTCTTAATGTCGGCAGTTGGATTGCCGACATTACATGACCTGTTTTTGCCAACTTTAGGCCCCTGGCTCACTCCTGGCCTATTCAGAGGCTGCCACCTGGTCCATTGGAAAGCTTGCACTCCCAGCTTCCTGACCATGCTCTCATTTTACCCAGGGGAGATCCCTAACCCTAGTTAATAACCTCACAAACCCTGGTTAAAAATACACTGTAATGGAGGTAATCCAATTAACTCCATTCTCTGTTTTTTTAATTTTGGGCTTTGTCCAGGGCCCAAACCTGGTAGGAGGCCACTCTAGGCCCTGCCATACCCTTTGGGCCCATTTTTGGCTAACCATGACCTTTAGCCATGGTTAAAACGGCCCCCGGTTAACTTTCAACCATGGTTAAGCACCACTTAACCCCACAAAAAATCCTTAAAAATACAAAAGACCAAAAAATTAATTCTTGGACTTTTTTTAACCCTGGTTAGCAACCCTAACCACGGTTAACACCCGCTTAACCCCGGTTAGCAACCCTAACCCGGTTAACGCACCCCTTGGCCTACCGGGCCTCGCCTTGGCCTACCGGGCCTCACCTTAGTCTACCGGACTACCATTCAGCCTACTGGGCCCAACCCTTTACACATTGACCAACCTAGGTCAAGCAAAACCCTAATCTGCCGGATTAGGTTTATTAGCCACCTCTCGGTGCACACACACACGCCCCATCGTCTTAGCATGGGCTCAAGTGCTAGAACTACGCTCGGTCTGATCTCATCCCAATGTGAGTACGTAGGCAGCCCAACATGGGCCCGACCCTAATTTGATTTTTCTTTCTTCCGGTTAGTATTAACTTAAACACTAATGACATTAAATTAATCTCGATCTTAATTTTGGCTTAAACCTAGCAAGTAGGGAACCACCATGTGTAGAAGTGTCGGGGTGCCTAACCCCTTCCCCGAACTTAACCGAACCTCTTACCCCGATCCCTGATCGCGGACTAAGCTTTATCCAATATTTCAGGGGACTTATCCCTTCTAAATTAATAAGTGACGACTCTACAAATCCTGTGAGACTTTTTTCAGGGAGCGAAATCTCGCACTCACAATCTTCTTCCCCTAAGATCAAGGACACCACCAAAAATTGGGCACCTATGCTAAAAAGGCTCATGCCAAACAAAAAAGAAACACACAAAAAAATATCATGTGTCACACAAACATGCATCAAAAGCATTTAAAGCAATAGTAATTTAAAATTACAAATCCAATAAAGAACATGATTAGTTAGTCTGACTGAGGATACACATCCAATTAAATCTCACAGAATGTTAAAGCATAGCCAATTCACTTAGTCACATTTAGTGAACAGTTCAATAGTGAAGCAATATGTGTGTAGTGGTGGTCTGATAAGATACTAGATCAAAGTTTCTTTCCCTTTCTAAGGATATGACATTAACCACTAAGGGGGACTCCCGAAGACATAAATCTTAGAAGTCAAACCTAGTTAGATCCTGAAATGATAATTTTTTACATTTTGCACTTTGGTGAACCTTTATCCATTTTATTTGACTCATTATTTTTCTTTTTCTTTTGGTCAAATACCTTTGAACTATGTAAGATTTCTTTTGATGTTCTCTATTTGAACATATCTTTTCATGCAATGATGATTTTCACACTATCCAGGTAGGTAGTCCTAACTATTGGCAACAAGAGCTTTCATACTAACAACCCAGATAGATAACTATTATCCGTATAAGTAATCATTACATACTGTTTGCATCCGTGACTTTCACACTAGCCTAGTAGGTAGCCCTTTTTATTGCAACAATTTTTGCTCATAGAGGATACACAAAATGGGGATGACTAACAATATGGTCATTCTAGATTGGTCATCCAAGTCACACTATTGAGATAAGTCAAACACCTACAGATTGAAAAATAGACCTCTGAACAGAATCAGTCAGAGTGCATGTGAAATTTGGAAAGCATACACATGAATAAGTCTCTAACTGTTCAAGATAAAACCAATCTAATTTTCAGCCTAACCAAGAGACTATGAAGGTGATATATCCTCAATTAGCAACAAATTCATGTTCAACCCTAGACAAGTATAGAAATAAAGATTACACAAGGAATACAAATCATTCAAGTCAAATAAGGGCAACATGACAAAAATATTTTTGGATTTTACGGTTTTTCAATGTTCTTGGATTTTTTCTAAATAAAGAAAACAGAAAAACAAACCAAACAAATAACAAAAACATAAAACTACTAGTATACACAAGCATGACATTAGAACAAGATATAATAAACAAAACACCTCCTAGGCTATGACAGGCAAGGGCTAAGTGAAACCCTTCAGGTCTTCCTTTCTCAACCAAACGGTTTTAGCAGTTTGATTGACCATTTGGTCTCTAACCATTTCATTTGAGGTAGGTACGACCTTTTGCCTCTTCCTCATGTTCCTCCTTTTCCAGGATTGAGTCCTAGAATTATTGCGGGCATTATGGTTCTCCCCGTTACCTCCTTTATATCTAGCATAAGGAGTGTCATGACCATGCCACTGTCTAGAGTTATCATAGATATTCAATATATCATCATTTAACTTCCTAGACATCTCTACTAGGATATCAGCTCTCCTTTGAAGATTCTCATTTAAGTTATATTGGTTCTCAAAACTATGATTTGGCATTCTTCAAAGTTTAGGACATCGAGGCTTAATATGACCCTTCGCTCTACATCTATGACATGTAGGAATGAATTTCAGAGTAGATGGGTCCTTCCCATTTTCAAGAGGGTGCCTTTTAGCACCAGGCTCAGTGTTCGAGGTGGATGGAGTTCCCTTCTCATCTCCACACCTCCAATTTTGCTCAAGATCAGCTAACTTGATTTCAAGACTTGTCTTTTTATCAAGACAAACATGCAAATCAGATTCAAGAAACTTAGTCTTGACAAGGAGGGAAGCCTTCTCTTCCTTAAGCTACGACACAAGAGCTCTCAATCCTGAGGCCACTTGGTCTAAGGCATATTTTTTCATTTAAATAGATTGATCTTTTTGGACATGTAAAATTGAACATTTTTCAGCTTTAGACATTCGTGAAATAGCTCATCATAAGCTGCCTCGAGGTCTCCCTCAGAATTTGAGTCATTCTGACTCTCATCATCCTCCTCACCATCACTATGTCGTTGGTCACTCACAACATTTGAAAAAGATTCTTTAATCCCAGATAGAGATGCAGTGAAGACCACATAACCTCTAGTATCCTCACAAGAAGAACTATCTGATTCCTCATATTCAGATTCACTGTCATCCCTTGTCTTGCCCTTAAATCTTTTCTTATTAGAGCATTCAGCGGCAATATGGCTGTAGCCTTGGCATTCCTAGCATTGAACACCTTGAGATTTCTTGTCCACACTTTTAAGATGTTTTTTGTTTTCAAAGTGCTTGAACTTAGGCTTTTCAAAATATTTTTGTCCTTTTGGATTAAATCTCTTATTAAGTTTTAAAAAATTTCTGAATTTCTTTGCAAATAAAGCTAACTCTTCTTCTTCATCCTTAGAGTCATTATCTGAACCATCAATGGATTCCAGGTCAATAGATTTTGACTTCTTAGATGGGTTCAGATTTAACTCATACGTTTGAAAAAAACCAACCAACTCTTCAATTTTGAGAGCATCAATATTTTTGCTCTCTTTGATGGCGGTAACCTTCGATTAAAATCTCTCAAGTAGGGATCTCAAAATTTTTCTAAAAATTTTGGACTTAGTAATTATTTTCCCTAGATTGAAGCTAGAATTGACAATGTCACTCAAATTAGCATAAAAACTGTCAAAGGTTTCATCATCATTCATTATTGATTTTTCAAACTTAGAAGTCAGTATTTGAAGTTTGGAGATCTTGACAGTTGTAGTCTCTTCATGGGTAATTTGAAGAATGTCCCATGCCTCCTTCAAAATGTCACATTTAGAAATACGTCGAAATTCTTCGAGTGTGATAGCGGCGAAGATTGCATTTAGACCCTTACTATTCCATCTACAACTTTCAAGTTCTATATTGGTCCATTTAGAAGAAGGTTTAGAGATGGTCTGGTCATTTATGGTCTTTGTTGGATGGGTCCAACCTTGTTCAATGGAGATCCATACTCTCTCATCTAATGATTTTAGAAACGCTCTCATTCGAGCTTTCCAATAGGCATAATTATTCTCATCAAATAATGAGGGACAAGAGATGGATCCTCCCTCTTTTTGGAGATTCATATTCACCGAATATAGAATGAGATCGTACTAAAAAATTAGTGAACCCGCTTTGATACCAATTGAAAAATCAATTCGGTGAACCTCAAATCCGATGTTTGAGTTGAGAACTCGCAAGTTCAAGGGAATGGTTAGGTCTCCCTATAATTCTATCTACTGTTTTTTATCCGGGAAAAACCACGGGCCTAGTCCAGCCATGAAAATCCACTAAGACAAAGTCAAGAAGAACTTACAAGACTCGAACTTGACTCATTCGGACTCGACACTACGATCCTTCAGTTCTTAGTCTTCCACGCCTCAAAAAGTCATCACATACTCACAAGTCCCGTGATCAACCGTAGTCACTTGTACTTCTCTTTGTGTCTCAAAAACAGCCCACGATCTTCCGATCGATCTCCATCAATGACAGCTTCGGATTCCACCGACCAAATCACACTACCATGATCTTTCTCGGATCAATCTCCTTCGCAAAGGCTCCGGACACTCCGGTCAAGTTGTTCTATCCAGAACGGGTTGATAGTTTGATTAAAATCAACTCCTACATGGACTCCTTCAATGAAAAATTCCAAGCAAGCAAGAATGGGGCTTTAGGCACCTGAGGTGGTGTTATACCCCTAGGGGGCTCCCCACACCTATGATGAAGGTGGGGGAAACCCCCCTTGGGGGTTTCTTGCAAAACCGAAATGTAACAGTCCCCTGGAAGGACCAGGGGCTCACATGGGTATCAAAGCAAGGGGTAGGGGGAAGCCCTACCTTGCTGCTCCTTCTCCTCGTTGAGATGGGGCTGTGGTAGTGATGGGTGGTGGTCCTCAATGGTGGTGCGTGGTGCTGCTGCTGCACAGGAGTTGGGGGACGAACATGGAACCTGCTGGGGCTTCGTTTGGATGCTTTGGAAGAGGGCAGAGCTTCGAAGATGATCAAGGGTACGAAGTGAGGGGTTTTCCAGTTGGTTCAAGGTGGTGGGATGAGCTGCCATTTATAGGCCAGGGGTTGGGGATACCCCTGGCATTAGGATGGTGCTACAGTAGGCCGGAATTGTGCCTGAAGTTGAGAGGGGGTGGTGCAGGCGTGCCTGAGCCCGTAGGGGAGTTGGTGTGTAGCAGGAAATAAACTCAGATGTTGGCGGTAATGGTTTTACCGCCATTATCAAACCTATGCAGTTTGGTAATGTTAGTGAAAACATTACCGCCACATATGGGTTTTGCCCAAAGGGCTCCTGGCCTATTGCAGGCATGCGGTACTGAGGCTTGTTTTTGAATTTATGGGCCTGGGCTTGGGCTCAAGCCGAGATGGTTGAGCTTCTAGGGGTTTGTGGTCCTAGGGTTTAAGCCCTAAATGCCTAGGGCTTAGCTAGGGCTAGGCAGGACATGGCTCTAGACTAGGGTTTACCTAGGTTTTGACTAGGGTTAGACTAGGGTTTACCCAGGGTTAACTAGGGTCTACCTAGAGTTAGGTTCTAGGGTTAGGCTAGGGTTCACCTAAGGTTATGGTTTAACTAGGGTTAAAAACTAGGGTTTGCAAGGGTTATACCTAGGGTTTGACTAGGGTGCACCTAAGGTCTACTAGGGTTTGTCCTAGGGTTAAGGGATTCGACTGGGGGCTTAACCATAGTTAAGAGGGGTGTAAAAATTGGGTGCTTACAGCTGCCCCTCTTTGTCGGAGAGTGTCAAGATTGGCAATTGAATGATAAAGACTGGAATCATCCAATTTTTACACAAAAATTGTACAGCATGATGCGTGCTATGCAAGCTGTGGAAGTGGTGAGTGTTTGTACAGAGATTAGGGCCACTACTGGGGAGTAACGAGCAGCTGGGGAAGAGAAAGGATGCATAGATGGTGTGGCCCGAAGGTGCTTAGCCGAGAGAGGGTGTCGCTTGGAAGGGGCAGGGGTTTGATTGAAACGGTGTTTCTCGAGGGATATCAACTGAAACGATCGGAGGACACACGGGGTGTTAAAAGGGGACACGTAGAGTGTTAGGGGACACATAGGGTGTCAGAACATACGAGGTGTTAAGGGACACATGAGGGTGTTACAAAAGGGAGATATGTGGGAGGTAATGCTGCGGTGTGACGAGGTTGTCACGGAGTATACAGGATGTCTAGGACACACAAGGGTGTCACAAAGGGGGACATACAGTAGTTAATGCTGTTTTTGTGACGAGACTATCACGGAGCACATAGGATGTCTAGGACACATGTGGGTGTCACAAAGGGAGACATGCAGTAGGCAACGTTGTGGTGTGACGAGACTGTCACGGAGCACACAGGATGTCTAGGACATACAGGAGTGTCACAAAAGGGGGACATGCAGTAGGTGAAGCTGCGGTGTGACGAGGCTGTCACAGAGCACACAAGATGTATAGGACACACGGGGGTGTCACAAAAGGAGGACATGCAGTAGGTGAGGCTGCGGTCTGACGAGGCTGTCACGTAGCACATAAGATGTCTAGGACACACTGGGGTGTCACAAGGGGAGACATGCAGGAGGTAGTGCTGCGGTGTGACGAGGTTGTCACGGAGCATACAGGATATTTAGGACACATGGGGATGTCACAAAGGGAGGATATGCAGTAGGTAATGATGCGGTGTGACGAGGCTGTCATGGAGCACACAGGATGTCTAGGACACACAGGGGTGTCACAAAAGGGAGACATGATGCCGGATTGGTATTGGAATTGCCCAAGAGGGATTGGATTACGATCATGTTGATATGATACTATGCTGTCATGTAGGGATAAAGACGGAGATGCTTTCCTATGACTCTGCGGCGATTTACGTTTGGTGGGGATGGGCGGTATCGGCTTCATTTGCTCGCTGGCCGAGGCTGCCTGGTGCAGGTTGATACAAACGGGTTTTGATTACCAAAAGTTTGTTTTTGAAAATCTTTTTTAAGAAAAAGTGTAGGAGACTTTCGCAAAGATTTTAGTTTTGACAATAAAGTGCTTAGTTAGCTTTCAGATGTGCCAGTAAATTGCCTATGTTAGGGCTTAAGGGGATTCGCGAATTGTCTTTCGCTCTCGGAGAGAGGAGTATGAATCAGAGTAGGAGGTTGCCGGGAGTAAACAAGCTTGTCAAATGCTATTGCAAGTTGAGGACCCTGGATGATGAGAAGCTTTCTAATGGGTTTTATAAGCTTCTGGACTCTTGTTGGGGAAGAGTATTGTTGTGAGCCGTCGGAGCCTTTCTCTAGGGATCCGCTGGGGATTGGAGATTGTTCACCATCGAGGATCTGCTGGGGAGTGGGTTTTTGCTGTGGAACACTGTCAGGGAATTTCGGTTCGTTGGGGATTTCCCCAATGTTTGCCTGTATGCTGAGGAGATGTTTTCTGAAAGATTCTCTATTGGGGCAATGCTTGAGAGTTAAACATCTATTGGGGATATTCCTTGCTAGAATCTCTGCTGGGGATACCTATCCGCTGAGAGATGCTGACTGCTGGGGATAATTGGGGAGTCTGGTAAGCCCTCCTTGATCTTTGAAAGGACTTGAGCATTAATGGTTAGTAGCACTCACTTGACAGACAAGGACGAGAGAAGAATGGAAAATCATCAAAGAAAGTTCAAGAGCAGGAAATGAGAAAATGCAAAGCTTGTACACCCAGTCCTGGTGAAAACCCGAATGGGCCCAGGGACAGAAATGGGATAAACTGAACTTCAATTTCATAGGCATAGTAAAGAATCGTCAACCTTGCCATTGCGCAAAAATTACGTGAACCCAGTCCTGGTGAAAACCCGTAAGGACCTAGGGGTAAAAGAGGAAAAGTAAGCTAATACATGCTTTTCAGATATCCATCCCAAGCAAATGCAGATCTACCACATGGATGATCAAACACATTTAAGGCAAAGGAACCTAGGTAGGTCTCCCAATGCAAGCACTCTCAGACACAGTCAGTCCACTGGTCAACTGTCGTTCTACCACCAAACCACCTGTCAGTCCACCCATCAACCCTTTCAATTAGTCAGTCATCATCTGTCCCTCAATCCATTAGTATGTCAGCAAGTTTTTTGCATCAACAGTAAGCCAAATTTCAATCCTCAGTAGAGCCAGTTCAAAGACAGCTACTCATTCCCGCTAGCGCAAGAGGAGCAATGAAATCAAGACAAAGTAAAGTCAGCAGACTATCCTGAGAGATACAGATGTTTGAAGATCAGTACATCCCGGGGGGTAAGTCATATAGTTGAATCATCCAAGCCGGGGGTATGTCAAATCCTTCAGGCTATATATACAGAGGGGTATAAGATTCGTGCAATGGCTCAGGGCTACAGCTCTCACTCACATATTCGATTTCATCCCATTTCTCAAAATCCATACTCACTCCTATCAGCTATTATATCAAATTCATCCCCAGTGAGACAATCGGGCGGTTGTCTGAACTATCTTGCATCCTACTCCAGTGAGACGATCGGACAATTGTCTGCACTATCTTACATCTACCTAGTAAGATAATCGGGCGGTTGTCTGCGCTATCTTGTAGCCTACTCCAGTGAGACAATCAGGTGGTTGTCTGCACTATCTTGCATCTTACCTCAGTGAGACAATCAGGCGGTTGTCTGCACTATCTTGTACCCTACTCTGGAAGGCAATCGGGAGGTTACCTACAGCATTGCATCTTATCTTGGTAAAATAGTCAGGTGGCTATTTTTACCCTCACTATCTTTGTCAATCATTTGGGTGGGTGTCTACAGCATCGCATCCCCTTCACTATTAAAGGAGCACTGGAACGATCGTGTGACTAGATTTTGGTTGCGACCTCTCGTGAAGCCTATTTCTTCTCGATTAGCTCACTATTAAAGGAGTACTGTCCTGGTCGCGTGACCGGACATCAGTTACGGCCTCAATGATGTTAGTCCCGCATCGGTCACCTACATTCTTGCAGCATTGTTTTCCCTTCACTATTAAAGGAGCACTGGAACGGTCGTGTGACTAGATTTCAGTTGCGACCTCTTGTGAAGCTCATTTTGCTTGACTAGCTCACTGTTAAAGGAGTACTGTCCTGGTCGCATGACAGGACGTTAGTTACGGCCTTAGTGATGTTAGTCCCACATCTATCACCTTTCCCATTCACTATCAAAGGAATACTGGAACGGTTATGTGGCTAGATTTCAGTTACAACCTTTTGTGAAGTTCATTTCTGCTTAACTAGCTCACTATTAAAGGAGTATTGTCACAATCGTGTGACTGAACATCAGTTACGACCTCCAGTGGTGTTAGTTTTACACCCATCACCTTCATTTTTGCATTCATCATCACCTTCATTTTTGCATTCATCATGTTCTTCTTGCTTAACTAGCTCACTATTAAGGGAGTACTGTCACGGTCGTGTAACCGAATATCAGTTAAGGCCTCCAGCGGTGTTAGTTTTGCACCCATCACCTTCATTTTTGTATTTATCATCGTCTTCCTGCTTGACTAGCTCATTATTAAAGGAGTATTATCACGGTCATGTGACCGAACATCAGTTATGATCTCCAGTGATGTTAGTTTTGCACCCATCACCTTCATTTTTGCATTCACCATCTTCTTCCTGCTTGAATAGCTCGTTATTAAAGGAGTACTGTTACGGTCGTGTGACCAAACATTAATTACAGCCTCCAGTGATGTTAGTTTTACACCCATCACCTGCACCTTTGAATTTATCACCGTCATCTTGCTTTGCTAGCTCACTATTAATGGAGTATACTGTCACGGTCGTGTGACCGAACGACAGTTGCAGCCTCCAGTAATGCTAAACCCACACCTAACATTGCTTTGCTTATTGATCTCGGGTAAGCAGGTCGTGTGGCCAACCTTCACGCATCTTTGGGGAATGGACGTGTGTTCATTCCCCATATTCATCATGCTTGCTTATCCCCTCATGCTTATTCATCATGCTTGCTTCCTCAGATGTAAAAATATGGTGATTCCAGTCTTTGTCGTTCTATCACTAACTCGGCAATCTCCAACAAAGAGGGGCAGCTGTCAGCACCCCATTTTTATACCCCTTTAACCATGGTTAATTAACTTAACCATGGTTAGTCCAATCATGAACCAGGGGTCAACCACACCTAAACCTTAGGTCAACCTTAGTTTAAACCCAAGGTCAACCATGCTTAAACCCTAGGTAAACCCTAATCATAGTTAGCCTAGGTCTAAACCCTAGTTCAAGCCCTAGGAAGCCCTAAACCAAACCCTAGGTGGCCCTAGCTAACCCTAGTCTAAACCCTAGGTGGACCCAAGCCTCTAGGGCTTGAAACCAGTAGGAAACCAAGCCTGGGCCCGAACATGGGCCCAAGACCCTATACCCAACCTGGCAGGAGGCCTGGCCTCTTTATTTCGAAATTTCAGAGTGTCGGTAGACGATCTACCGACATTCTCAAACCTTTGTGTTTGAGAATGGCGGTAGATCATCTACCGCCAAGTCTCAGTTGCGTGTTTGCAGGTCTATAGCCATCACCCCCTGCACCACCTACCACTCGAGGCCATCCATTGGCCTCTCCACGCGCCTGACCACCACCATCAGAGACCCCTCCATGCATCTGCAACCACCACCCAACCCCGTCCTTATTCCCTCTAAGTCCCCAAGCAGCTTTGCCTATAAAACCAACCCCCATTCACTACAAACCTCAAGCTCGACCCCCTGCTAAGATTTGAAATCCCCAGTAGGTTCAGACCTTCAAACCCCTCCAAAAACTCGAAGAACCAGCATCCAGTTTCTCTACACCACTATGGACAGCAGCCACCACTACCTCCACTACCTGTTGCAGACTGTCCAACAGGGTAGGGACCTTCCCTACCCCCTTGTTCTTTCTCATTTCGAGCTCCTGTAAACCCCTGGTTAGTTCCAGGGGGTATAGCTCAGTAGTCACCGTATAGGGAGGGGTTCCCTGCCTCTTCCATAGGCAGTGGGAACCCCATGGATCCATACACCCTCACACACCACACACAGACCTCCATAAAGCTTCTGGGGGGTCCTCAGTTCATGAGGAACCCCCTGGTTGCACCTTGGAACAAAATTAATAGCAGTTATTTTATTTTTTTAGAAAACCATAATGGCGGTAGAATAACTACCGCTATTTATGCTGTTTTTGTTGCAGGAGCTGTAGATCATGTATGATGAGGTCCTGGTCCTTTCCAGGGCCTGATTTGGCTTCCTTAGACTCTTCTCCATCTTCCCTGAGCTTCCCATGCCCTATGGTTTAGCTTAACTAGGGTTAAAAGACATGAAATTGATCTTGTGCATAATGTCGACAATCCTAGTGCCGACATTATGCTATTTCTGTAAACCAGTGAGTGCAGGCCCTAGTGTGCCTCATTTGAACCAAGTACAGGGCCCCTATTAGGCCTAGGACACGTGGCCACATCCCTAGACTCCCCCATGGGTCCTCCAGCCTTCCATGCATCACCTTCAAGCTCCCCCATGGCAACTGTGTTGCTGTTCTAGGAAAACCAGGAATGGTAGCAAAGGATTTACCGACATTCCCAATATACACTATATTGGGAATGGTAGTAAACCAAATGCCGCCATTCCCTGTTTTTCTTGAACAGCAACTACGCACAAGGCCCAGGCCCACTGAGGCCCTGCCACGTCTACCTATCCCATTTTGACCCTGGCCATATCTTAACTAGGGTTAGTTCAACCCCGGTTAAGTTTTAACCATTGTTAAGCTTCCCCATTTAAAATCCATATAAAATCATAAAATCACAAAAAATAGAAAAACCCAAAAGACCAAAAAAAGTGACTTGTAGGTTTTGCCTTAGCTTTTGAGCACTTCACCATGGTTAACTCAACCCTAGGTTAGTTAAACCATGGTTAACTTGATAAATATTCACATAAAATCACGAAAAAACATGAAAAATGCAAAAACCCAAAAAAGAGGCCTTGTAGACTTTCTTAACCTTGGTTAGCCCCCTAACCATAGTTTCACCCTTCTAACCGCGGTTAGACTCACCCTTGTGCACCTGACCAACCAGGTCAACTAAACCCTAGCCCTCCGGGCTAGACCCTTGACCACCCTATGCACACACACTACCCCATAGCCTTAGCACGGGCTCATGTGCCAGAACTACGTTCGGACTGATCTCACCCCGGTGAGTACGTAGGTAACCCTACTCGGGTTCAACCCTAGTCATCTAGGTTTTTATATTTCTTGAATTAGCATTCCTTTAAACACTTAGACATTTTAATTAAACTTTGAGACTAAATTTTGGCTTAAGTTTATGGAGTAAGTAACCGTTTTAAAACGAGGGTCCTAGGGTGCCTAACACCTTTCCTAAGACTTAATCGAACCACTTACCTTAATCTCTTATAGACCACTTGCCTTATCCAAAACAAATCATCTGGAACCTATCCCTAAGAATGAATAGGTGACGACTCTTAGTCAAACCATACAATTGTGAAAGAGGGGTCGGAAAATCTCATGCTCACACCCGGTAGGCTTTGAGTTGGACCCAGTAGGCCAAGGGGGATTTAACCGTCGTTAGGATTGCTAACCGGGGTTGGGCAAGGTCCAAAGTATGATTTATGGTTCTTAAGTGTGATTTGAACCTTTTTTTTAGAGATTTTTCCCAAATTTTCTCAAGTTAAATGGGGCTAACCATGGTTAAGACATTGGTTTAGCCATGGTTAGTCCAATTAACCAAGGTTGGGCACTCTACAAAGTTGAATTTGGGGTTAGAATGCCTTTTGATATTTTTCATAATTTTTTTAGATTTTATAGGTTTTAAATGGGCTTAACCATGGTTAACCAAGTGTTAACCATGGTTAACCAAGTGTTAACCATGGTTAAGCTCATCTAACCATGGTTAGGCATGATCACATAATCCAAAAATGACATTTCCTATAATTTTGGAATATTTTGTATTTTCTGGGATTTCTTGGAATTTTTCTGAGGGATTAGTCCAATTAACCATGGTTAACCCTTAACTATGGTTAAGTTAACTGCAGTTAAGGCAAGGGCAAAGTCTGGGCATGTTTGGAATGGGCCCCAGGAGCCAAGTCAGGTCTGGTGGAGGCCCCATGGGCTGTGGGCTACTTAAGGTCCAGGAAATCAAAAAATACAGAACTGTCGGTAGATGGATTACCGACAATTTTGACATATTTTAACTAGAGTTTAGGGGGTCTTAACTATGGTTAGTGGTGGACCCCTGGGATCCATGACCCATGGTTTTGAAGCTCTCGGTGAGCGGAATGCCCTAGGCCTGTTGTGGCCCCAGGAGATGCCATATGTATGCCTGGTTTGAGGGAAATGCCGACAGTTTTGGCATATTTTAACCAAAGTCCACCGAAGCAAGTGTTGCTGCGATCGCCATCGGAACTTATGTTTTAGAATTTACTTTTAATAGGATCTTAGTTTTGAAAGATTGTTTACATGTGCCAGACATGCGTAGAAATTTGATTTCTGTTTCTAGTTTAATCGTTAATGGTTATTTAGTGCATTTTGATACTAATGTAGTTATCAAATATAATAATAGTTTTATTGTTTCTGGCACATTGTCTAATGATCCTTATTATCTTGATCCAGTAAGCAATTTTGTAAATAACATTGAGGATAAAGAGTCCACTAGTATGACACCTCAGAAAAGAGGTAGAGAGTCTGTGAATCCAACATACTTATGGCATCTCAGATTAGGCCATATCAATTTGGATAGGCTCAACAGATTGGTAAAGGATGGTCCTTTAAACTATTTACATGTTGAACCTTATTCAACTTGTGAACCTTGTTTGCAAGGTAAAATGACCAAAAGGCCATTTACAGGCAAACCTATGAGAGCCACAAGTATATTAGAATTAATTCACACTGATGTATGTGGAGCCATGAATCATTTAGCCAGAGGTGGCTTTGTCTACTTCATTACAGTCACAGATGATTTTTCAAGATATGGTTTCATATATCTAATGAAACACAAGTCATAATCTTTTGAAAAGTTCAAAGAATTCTGGAATAAAGTAGAAAAGCAATCAGGTAAATGTATTAAAACTCTCAGATCCAACAGAGGAGGAGAGTACCTCTCAAATGAGTTCATGGATTATCTTAGAGATAATGGAATTTTATCCCAATGGACTCCCCAATTAACACCCCAGCTTAATGGTGTTTCAGAAAGAAGAAATTGAACCATATTGGTTATGATTCGTTCAATGATGAATAATATTGATTTGCCAATATCTTTTTGGGGATATGCATTAGAGGCTGCAATCTATCTATTGAATAGGGTACCTTCTAAGTCTATTTCCAAAACTCCAATTGAGCTATGGATGGGGCGACAGCCTAGTCTAAAGCATGTCAGAGTATGGGGTTGTCCTGTTCATGTGCGAAAACAAAACTTTGACAAATTGGAAAGTAGGACTGAGAAGGGCCTATTCATAGGATACCCAAAAGAAACTCATGGATATTATTTCTATAATCCTAACGAACAAAAGGTGTTTGTAAGCAGGAATGCCATTTTTCTAGAAGAGGATATGATCTTCAATAGAAAAGATGGATTTAGAATTGATCTTGAGGAGCAAAGTCAAGATAAAGTGACCATGGTTAATCCCGTCTTCAATGAACCTTTAAATACACAACAGCCTAGGAGAAGTACAAGGATCGGTCAACCTCTAGATAGATTGTCTTATCAGCATGAGGTATATTCTATGGAATCGGATTCTTTAGACGATGATCCTTATACTTATCAAGAAGCAATATGTGATATTGATTTTGATAATTGGAATAAGACAATGAAATCTAAAATGGACTCCATATACTCGAATGGTGTTTGGACCTTAGTTGAAAAGCCTGAGGGAATTAGACTTATTGGGTGCAAATGGATCTACAAGAGGAAATGTGGATCCGATGGAAAGGTAGAGACCTTTAAAGCAAGACTTGTGGCGAAAGAGTATAGTCAAAGAGATGGTATCGACTATGAGGAAACCTTTTCACCAATAGCAATGCTAAAGTCCATCAGAATTCTATTATCAATTGCAGGCTTTTATGATTATGAGATATGACAGATGGATGTCAAAACCGCATTCTTGAATGGAAGCATTTAAGAGGATATTTATATGGACCAGCCCGAAGGTTTTGAACTCCATGGCAAAAATAATAAAGTTTGCAAATTGATAAAATTCCTTTATGGCCTTAAGCAAGCTTCTCGGAGTTGGAATATCCGTTTTGATGAATCAATCAAATTGTTTGGTTTTCAACAAAACATGGATGAGGCATGTGTGTACAAGAAGGTCAGTGGGAATGCAAGAACTTTCCTAGTTCTTTATGTAGATGATATTCTACTCATTGGGAATGGTGCAGGAATGTTATCAACGGTTAAAATCTGGTTGTCATGTAATTTTGCAATGAAAGACCTTGGTGAGGCATCCTATATTCTTGGTCTTAAATTGTTAAAGATCGAAAAAAAAGGATGTTGGGATTGTCCCAAGTCAATTACATTGACAAGATCTTGCGCAAATATAGCATGGAAAATTTCAAGAAAGGGTTTTTACCCTGTAGGCATAGAATTAGTCTCTCCAAATCAAAGTCTCCAAAGACTGATGATGAAAGAGAGCAGATGAGTCATATCTCATATGCATCTGCAGTGGGAAGTCTCATGTATGCTATGTTGTGCACAAGACCTGATATTTGTCACACAGTGAGTATCGTGAGTAGATATCAATCAAATCCGGGTCCTGAGCATTGGACAATAGTTAAACACATTTTCAAGTATTTGAGGAGGACAATGCACCACTGTTTGGTTTACAGTGGAGAAGATCTGACTGTTGTAGGGTACACAGATACAGATTTTTAGGCAGATGTTGATCATAAAAAGTCCACCTCAGGATTTGTCTTTATTCTTGGAAAATGAGCATTTAGTTGGAGGAGTTGCAAGCAATCAACAACTGCTGACTCAACAACTGAAGCTAAATATGTTGCTGCATGTGATGCTGCAAAGGAAGCAGTGTGGATAAAGAAGTTCATTCATGCACTTGGTGTTGTTTCCTTGATATAATCTCCTACCATACATTATGGTGATAGTAGTAGTGCTATTGCTCAAGTCTAGAGCAATTCAGAGGACTAAGCACAATGAAAGGAGATTTCATATAATTCGAGACAATTAGATTGTCAAGATTGGAAACATCGAGTTATTCAAGAGTGTGTCAGCAAACAAAATGGTGGATCTAGAGTCGATGGGTATTAGATACATATGAGATTGGCATTGAGTGCAAGTGGGAGATTGTTAGACATATATGCCCACGAAAGCCATTCCGGAATTGTATTTATCTATTTAATCAATAAATGCATATTTTACATTCACACATTGTCTTCTTCATTGGGTAATATATCAAAAGTATCTCATTGGATGAGACTACTTTGTCCCTTAGGTAACATTGTAGGAAAACCATCCAATTAGTTGATAACCGATTGCTAAAGAGATATGGTTTTTCGGTTCTTTGTAGACCTAAAATTGTTCTAAGTTAATAAGGGTACATCTTATTCTTAATAACTTACACATTGTTAGTTCCATATGATGGAGTGATGAATCTCAATCACTGAGAGAAAGGTCTCTTGACTAAGATGTGGATATAAGTAAGAAGCACTTATATTGCAACTGGATCGCTCAGTGGATACTCTTAGAAATATACTGTCTTTATATTTAGGGTAGTCCATTTGACAGATTGTCCTTAACCTGAGAGGTCGACATCTTCTCTAGTGTTTGCCTATGTAGCTTTGATGTAGCCAATTGTCAATGTCCAATACACCGGACTAAATACGGGCTCGTTGGGTTATGTACGCTGTACTGGAAGAAGTGTGTGTACGCTCAACAAGGATTCCACTGCTCTTACAGAGTAAATAATATTGAGTTGATACTTGTTAAAATCGAACTTGAAAAACCCAGCGCTGGTATTTATCGATGAAATGGTTTTATCGATGAATTTATTTTCTATATAAAAGAAATGTAATTATGATTATTATTTTTTAAAGGATTTCTAAAATGTTTTGAGAGTCCAAGTTTGACTAAAAGTATCAAAGAGAATGGGTTCTCAATATAAGCCAGGGATTAAAGACATATTGGATATTGTCCCGTAAGCTTATAACAATATTGGACATGGAGGGACTAATCTGTAAACAAATCTTGAGATAGAAATACCTGCAAGTAATTCTCTATTTTCTGGAGGTTAATCACATTGTGTTAATGGACATTAATTATGATTGGTGGAAGTCCAGGGATATAGATGACATTCTATAATCCTAATGGAGTATAGGAAAGGTGTTTCCTAGTAACAATGCTTTAACCAAAAGGTTGAGTACTTGGTCCCACAATCGGAAATAGGAGATCCCTTTAGATCCCACACACAATGACTTTCTTAAAGTATTTAATTTAATTAAATAATTAAATTAATTAATTTCTATAAGAAATCACTATATGGTATAGTGAAGCTCTAAAAGGTGGAATCACATTAGATGTGAAAAACCAAATGGGTAGGACCCATTGGAGATTATGATGAAAGAATCAAAATGTTGACTATTAGGGTTTGGAACCCATAAGGGGGCGTGTGGGAGTGGGGCCCACCTAGGGTGGGACGCCCACTTCAAGGAAGCCTTTTATTTAATTAGAAACTAATTACTACTCCTTATTGGATAAGGTTTGTTAGTTAGTTAATTAGTTACTAATTAAAGATTCCCTATTTGTTAGAGATTCTATTAGTTTCTTGCTAATCAAGGAATCATAATTGGATTAGGATAAGGATAAGGTTAATTGGTGACTAATAGATAAGATTAGTTTCTATTTTGATTAATCCTAATTAATTATGGAGAAACCAAATAGGAAACTAATTGAGGACTTCTAATTGGATTAGAAAGAGGAGACTTGGGTTGCAAGCAACCCAAGTATTCCCTATATTAAGGGGTGGACGTCCAAGGCATTGGGCATTAATTAATTTCCAGAATTTCCAGATTTGGAAATATCTCCCCTCCCCTCAATATGTCATGCCCCTCTTCTCCCTTTGTGGTGTACGATCATCCCCTACTTTCCCCTTCTTCTTCTCTCTTGTGTTCTTAGTTTTGAAGATCAAGAAGAGGATCAAGAAAGGTTCTTTATAATAAAATATTAGATCTTTTATTCAAGATCCTAGAGCTGGAATTTTTGGAAGGGCCATGAGCTTCCATTAGAGAAAGCTTTAAAGAAAAAGAAGGTTTGTGTGAATTGCGAAGGAGACTTGACGCTTGTGAAGTTTTGCCGGTCTAGCATTCTATCGTGAAATTGACTTAACAATTTCAAAGTCGCAAATGTGATTGTGATTTCTTACTCTCATTGAATAAAATCAATTAGAATCTTAGTCAGATCTTGGGATTCGATGTATGCCCCCCAAGAACTATTTTTCTAAAATTAAAAAGAGGCATACTTTCAGGGGGACGAGCAAGGAAGCTGTTGGGGCTTCGTTTGGATGCCTAGGAAGAAGGAAAAGCTTCGAAGATGATTAGGGGTTCGAGGTTGGGGTTTTCCAGTGGGTTCAAGGTTGTGGGATGAGCTGCCATTTATAGGCCAGGGGTTGGGGACACCCCTGGCATTAGGACGGTGGTTGGCAAGGTGCTACAGTAGGCCGGAATGGTGCTTGAAGTCGGAGAGGTGGTGGTGCAGGCATGCTTGAGCCCGTAGGGTAGTTGGTGTGCAGTAGGAAACAAACCCAGGTGTTGGCGGTAATGGTTTTACCGCCATTATCAAACCTGTGCAATTTGGTAATGTCGGTGAAAACATTACCGCCACATATGGGTTTTGCCCAAAGGGCTCTTGGCCTGTTGCAGGCACGCGGTACTGAGGCTTGTTTTTGAATTTATGGGCCTGGGCTTGGGCCCAGACCGAGATGGTTTAGCTTCTAAGGGTTTGTGGACCTAGGGTTTAATCCCTAAAGGTCTAAGGCTTAACTAGGGCTTGGATAGGGCTAGGTAGGGCTTGGCTCTAGACTAGGGATTACCTAGGTTTTGACTAGGGTTGAGTCCTAGGGTTAGACTAGGGTTTACCTAAGGTTAACTAGGGTCTACCTAGAGTTAGGTTCTAGGGTTAGGCTAGGGTTCACCTAAGGTTAGGGTTTAACTAGGGTTAAAACCTAGGGTTATACCTAGGGTTTGACTAGGGTGCACCTAAGGTCTACTAGGGTTTGTCTTAGGGTTAAGGGACTTGACTGAGGGCTTAACCATGGTTAAGAACCCTTAACCATGGTTAAGATTGGTGTAAAAATTGGGTGCTTACACTCACAAGTCACAATGCCTTTTAACTACCCTCGAACTATGGTTAATAAGTTTTAACCATTGTAATTAAGATCACACCCTTAGGAATAAAGCATCTAACCCAAGTTTTGGAAAAAAATTACGTGTCCCGTTTTAACTCCCTTTAACTTAGGTTAAGATACACTAACCCTTAGATTGAAAGCATCTAACCTTGGTTTTAAAAGAAAAAAAAATAATGTGTCCCCTTTGAATTACTTCAATTGTGGTTAAGATTCATTAAGCCTTAGGGTTAAAACGTCTAGCTTCGAATTTTAGAAAAAAAATTAGAAAAATTAATGCTAGGTAAAAACATTTGACATTGGTTTTTAGAAAAAAAATAAAATAAAATTTAACGTGTCTTTTAATTCATTTTAACTGTGGTTAAGGTTCACAAACCCTTAGGATTAAAGCACCTAACTTTGGTTTAAAAAATTAAAAATTTAAGGTGTCCCCTTTTAACTCCCTTTAACTATGGTTAATGTTAACTAACCCTTAGGGTTAAATCATCTAACCTTGGCCCTTGTTATTTAACCCTTATCACAGTTAAAGGGAGTTAAAAGATAGGTTAATTTATATTTTTTTTCCAAAAACTAAGGTTAGATGCTTTAACCCTAAGGGTTAGTTGATCTTAATCATAGTTAAAGGGAGTTAAAAGAGGACACCTTAAATTTTGATTTTTTTAAAACAAGGTTAGATGCTTTAATCCTAAGGGTTAGTGAACCTTAGCCACAGTTAAAAGGAGTTAAAAGACTTGTTAAAGTTTTTATTGTTTTATTTTCTAAATACTAAAGTTAAATGTTTTTACCCAAAGGACATATTAAATTTTTTTTCTAAAAATCAAAAGTTAAATTCTTTAGCCCTAAGGCTTAATGAATCTTAACCACAATGAAGAAAACTCATAAAGGACACGTTAATTTAAAAAGATAAACAAGGTTAGATGCTTTAACTCTAAGGTTTAGTGTTTTTTTTCTAAAACCTGGGTTAGATGCTTTAGTCATAAGGGTGTGATCTTAATCACAATGGTTAAAACTTATTAACCATAGTTCAAAGGTAGTTAAAAGGTATTCTGACTCGTGAGATTATGAAATATCTTAATGGCATAATGGTCATTTTCTTAACAAAAACAAACGAAACAAAGGATTGAGGGTATTTGTCTACCGGTTGCAAATCCATGAGTTTATTTGCAAAACTGTTTCTCATAACAGTGTATCTGCAAAGCTGGTATAATGCAGCACCCGATATGCAAAAACCCCTTTCATTATGAAGACATGTGTAATCCTTTTCAATAATGTTATTGTTCTCTTCTTTTCCTTTTCAACCAATGTTTGTCTTTATTTACTCTTTGTGGTGCTCTGTTGTATGTTGGACTCTACCTCATATATAATGACTAACGTGTGTCCCACGTATCTCAAGAGCATAATAACAAAGTTTTTCAAATAAAATCTCGAATAATATGCGATTTTTTCATGACTTCTAATTCACGACTTTTTTTTTTAAGAAGTTGCGAATTTTATGAATTCTTTACAAATTTTTGAAAAAGTCTCGAATAAATATATATGAAATATATTTATTTATAATTAATAATTTTCTTTTAGTTTTTGTCATATCTTGTCTGATATTTTCTAAATTTAGTTTCAATTTTCTTAAAATTTGCCAATTTTTTTAGGAGGTATTACGCGCACCCCAACTTTTACTGATGTAGACCAAGTTTAAAAATTAATTAATTAAATTCAAAAAAGGCAAAACTGCCCCTGACCCTTCGCATCTTCCCCTACCTTAACAATGGCTTCAGTCCAACAATGAGAGTCAAGTACACTAACCTTTTGAACATGATGGTGTGCTTTAGAAAACACCTCAATCTTCTCTAACGGACATGCATGCCTACGCAAGCAATGTGAGATTTCATATTGTGCCAAACCGACTGTTGATGAACGCATACTTCAAGAAGATGTCGAAAGGGGCGGTTTTACTGATGGAGTGCTGTCAAAATCTGGTGGTAACGACAGCGGGAGGAGCAGAGCCGATGAGGATAGATTATACTAGCAAATACTGTTATGAGAAACAGTTTTACAATTTAATTCTTGGTTTTGCAACCTTTAGACAAGCACCCTCTATCCTTTGTTTCGTTACACTTTCATTTGTTTTTGTTAAGAAAAGAACCATTATGCCCTTAAGATATTTCATAACCTCACAAGTCCCAATGCCTTTTAACTACCTTCGAACTATGGTTAATAAGTTTTAACCATTGTGATTAAGATCACTCCCTTAGGAATAAAGCTTCTAACCCAAGTTTTGAAAACAAAAATTATGTGTCCCTTTTTAACTCCCTTTAACATAGGTTAAGATACACTAACCCTTAGATTTAAAGCATCTATCCTTGGTTTTAATACAAAAAAATGTGTCCCCTTTGAATTCCTTCAACTGTGGTTAAGATTCATTAAGCCTTAGGGTTAAAACATCTAGCTTTGATTTTTAGAAACAAAATTAGGAAAATTAATGCTGGGTAAAAACATTTGACATTGGTTTTTAGAAACAAAATAAAAAAAATTTAACGTGTCTTTTAATTCATTTTAATTGTGGTTAAGGTTCACTATCCCTCAGGATTAAAGCATCTACCTTTGGTTTAAAAAATTAAAATTTTAAGCTGTCCCCTTTTAACTCCCTTTAACTATGGTTAATGTTAACTAATCCTTAGGGTTAAATCATCTAACCTTGGCCCTTGTTATTTAACCCTTATCACAGTTAAAGGGAGTTAAAAGATAGGTTAATTTTAATTTTTTTTCCAAAAACTAAGGTTAGATGCTTTAACCCTAAGGGTTAGTTGATCTTAATCATAGTTAAAGGGAGTTAAAAGAGAACACCTTAAATTATAATTTTTTTTAAACAAGGTTAGATGCTTTAATCCTAAGGGTTAGTGAACCTTAGTCACAGTTAAAAGGAGTTAAAAGACTTGTTAAATATTTTATTGTTTTATTTTCTAAAAAGTAAAGTTAAATGTTTTTACCCAAATGACATATTAAATTTTATTTTCTAAAAATCAAAGTTAGATGCTTTAGCCCTAATGCTTAATGAATCTTAATCACAGTGAAGAAAACTCAAATGGGACACGTTAATTTAAAAAAAAAAAAACACACAAGGTTAGATGCTTTGACTCTAACGATTAGTGTATCTTAACCTAAGTTAAAGGGAGTTAAAAGGAGACACGTTGATTTTTTTTTTTCTAAAACCTGGGTTAGATGCTTTAGTCCTAAGGGTGTGATCTTAATCACAATGGTTAAAACTTATTAACCATAGTACAAAGGTAGTTAAAAGGCATTTTGACTTGTGAGATTATGAAATATCTTAATGGTATAATGGTCATTTTCTTAACAAAAACAAAGGATTGAGGGTATTTGTCTAACGGTTGCGAATCCATGAGTTTATTTGCAAAACTGTTTCTCATAACAGTATATTTGCAAAGCTGATATAATGCAGCAGTTGATAAGCAAAAACCCCTTTCTTTATGAAGACATGTTTAATCCTTTCCAATAATGTTATTGTTCTCCTCTTTTCCTTTTCAACCAATGTTTGTCTTTATATACTCTTTGTGGTGCTATGTTGTATGTTTAACTCTAGCTCATATATAATGACTAACGTGTCTCACGTATCTCAAGAGCATAATTATATGCGGGTTTTTCATGACTTCTAATTCACGACTTTTTTTTAATAAGTTGCGAATTTCTTGAATTCTTCATAAATTTTTTAAAAAGTCTCAAATATATATCTAATGTATGAAATATATTTATTTATAATTTTCTTTTAGTTTTTGTCATATCTTGGTCGATATTTTTTAAATTTAGTTTCAATTTTCTTAAAATTTGCCAATTTTTTTAGGTGGTATTACGCACACCCCAACTTTTACTAATATTGACCAAGTTTAAAAAATAACTAATTAAATTCGAAAAAGGCAAAACTGCCCCTTCGCATCTTCCCCTACCTTAACAATGGCTTCAGTCCTGCGATGAGAGTGAAGTACACTAACCTTTAGAACATGATGGTGTTTGCTTTAGACAGCACCTCAATCTTCTCTAGCGGACATGCCTACGCAAGCAATGTGAGATTTCATATTGTGCCAAGCCGACTGTTGATGAACTCATACTTCAAGAAGATGCCGAAAGGGGTGGTTTTACTGATGGAGTGCTGTCAAAATTTGGTGGTAACAACAGCGGGAGGAGCAATGCCGATGAGGATAAATTACATTAGGTTGAAGAGCCCAAATGTGATGTACAATCTCAAGATCGTGGTCCACAACATGTTCTTGCCGTTCCCGTACCATCATCTTGAGTCAAAGGTTAGTGACATCTAAGGAAGATCGGGACTGGACGACAGTGGGACATATCAGACAAGAAATGGTGGAAAGAATGCAACGGTGGTGGAGTCATGTGCGATGTTGAAGGGACAAGGAGGTTGTGTTGTGGCCCCGACGCTGGAGAGTAAGCCGATGGTAGAGGTGGAAGATCACGATGGTATTGAATATCAATTTTTTGAAGCCATTGGTGATAGATGTTAGAGATGGTGTAATAAAGTAAGATGAGATACATTATCTCATCTCATATCTAGGTAGATTTGAATTTAAAATAGTTAGTATCAAATCTTAGATTTTGATTAGGATTTGATTTGATTAAGATTAGATTTGGTTATGATGTGATATTGCTTCTATCTTGAGATTCATGTAATCTCTATAAAATCCTTAAGGAGGAGCCATTGTAATCATCCAATTTATTATCAATAAATTTTTTTTCTATCATGGTATCAAAGCTAAAGATCTACTTGTTCCGCTAGTGTTTTGATGATAACGTCACTAGTGGGAGGCCTAGCTGCCGTCCACCGGGCCTCAAGTTCTCTTAGCAAGTTCAGCATTTCTTCCTCACAGGAAGCCACTAGCCCTATCCCCGTTCAGCCCTGTTCACATCTAGCCCCCACCTCTCTGCAAAAGACCTCATTCAACAGTCCTTAGCTTTGCAAACACACTCCTTAACTGCCCCTCCATCCATTCAAAAAAAGTGTCTACACAACCCCCAACAACATCATAACCCATATCTAACGCCCCTAGCAGTGTCCTATTGGTAGGAAATACTTCTCCTATCAACCTTTTTTTTGTAGGATTCTTCACCTTGATCACTCTCACAGATGATTGACCCTACCTTTCTCATTCTCTTTTATCCTATTGATTCAATAGATGAGACAACCCATATACAAACCATTATGAGGAAACATTCAGTGGTGATATTTGGTAAAAACAGGCCATCAATTGGTATGGAAAGACAGGTAGGACCAGCTTGCGGGGCCACCACATTTTGTGTTGAACATCTAAGGCGGCAAGTATTCTTGAATACCATTTGTCCGGCCTTACCATCTTCAAAACCAGCCATTGGACCCGATGGATTTTTTGTGGAAAACAAAAGGTTTGAGATAGAATCTTATCCGTTGTGAGTCTCCCATCTCTCAGATAGAGGTGATACGAATGACCACCCACATGATGCAGCATGAGATCAACTCGGTCAATGACAACCCTGTGGCACGAGAAAGGGTCTTCAATTGGGTTGACTGAGCGATTCTGCCAACAATTGACCAGGTTTAATGTGCTATCAGAGTTCATCAAGGGAAGTGTAATTGCAAAAAAAGCTTAGCCACGTCGATCATCATTCCAAGGATGTAACTGAAAAAAAAATGTTGTTGATTGTGTAAAAAAAAAAAAAGAGAGAGAAAGGCTAATTTTTTTGGCCCATTGAGGCCCATATTAGGACCTATGACCCGTTTGGCAAGACTAGAGTCAAGATCACTAGGATCCACTTTTCAGGCCCATAGAGGCCCTTTTGAAGACACGTGACTCATTTGGCGAGATCATATGCAAGATCATGGATGTCTTTCATATTTGGCCCACAGAGGCCCATTTTATTGCCTAGGAGGTTATTAGACACATTGAAGCCTTGTCGCATTGAGGTTTACCCCTTTTCATTGACCCATAGAGGTATTGCACATTGCGGCCCATATTATTATCTCTTCATCAACACATCAACAACGATGGCGATTGACAACTATCAAGATCTGCAACAACATTGGAATGACTAGCAAGTTACCTTACCTGATTGAGTATCAAACTCACGCATATTTTCAAATCTACATGAGTTTGAGAGGGAGTAATAGAGTACATGTATGATTATGGTATGCATTAGATGCACCTTATCATTACCATCATCTCAATTGGAAGGATTTGGATTTAGAATGAGATTGAGATTGAGATTTGATTAGCATTAGATTAGGAATGGTTTGATTTAGTTTCTATATTTATTTATATACTATTATCTATTTAAACCCTAGTCGAGTCTCTTTGTAATCATCTTGAGAATTCAATAAAAATCAGTTTCTCTTTATGGTTCAATAAAAAGCCAACTTATTCAATAAATCACGTTTCTATCATGGTATCAGAGCGGATCGTGTTAGTCTAAAGGTTACAACCTTGATGACCCTAATTAATTTTGATTGTAACTCAAATAATGAAATGACTTTTATATTACAATGTCTTCTTCAAGTGCTTATGAAAAACAGTGTACAAGGGCATTAGTCAAACATTCAACTCAAAAGTTATGCTATTGCAATGAAAGTCAAAAGAAGCTACAAATCATCCTACAAGATCAAAAGGAATTTCATGCCAAACTCCACAAAAAGATATCTTGGAAGATCTCAAGAATGGAACCACTATTGAAGATCCAAGATTCAAGATTGAAGACTCTCAAGAAGGTTTAAGAAGATTACTTTTCTGTTTTTGAGAGTGTTTAGGACTTTTGTAAAAAATCTCCAATGATTGGTGTTGAAAAGCTCAATTACCTAGATTGACCATAGGTTCGTTAAAACCTAATTGAAAATCAGTTTAAGGACCTAAAAACAAATTAATAATATTCACAAAGTTAAGGTACAAAACCTTAGAAATCAATCATATCATTAAGGTTATGGAAAAGGGACTCTGTGCAAAAATTGCACCATCTAGTCGACTGGATGGAGTCATCCAGACGATTGGATAGGCCAGACTTTTGAATCTAGCCTTTATGCCTTTCATCCATCCTATGTACCTTATGATCAAATCAAAGATCATTTGAAATCATGCTATATCATTTTAAAAGATCTTAAAAAGATGTTTATTATATCTATAAACTAAGGTTGAAGACTTTGGATTTAAATCAAATCATTAAAGTCTCGAAAAATGAAAGTGTGCAAAAATTTGCACCATCCAGTCGACTGGATGAAATCATCCAGACGACTAGATAGGCCAACTTTTGTTTTGTCCTCTGTACCTTTTTGATCAATGTGAAGATCAATTTGAAAATCATTCTAGATCATTTTAAAGATCATAAAAAAAATGTTTTCTATCTTTATAAAATTAAGTAAAAGACTTTGGAAATCAATCAAATCATTAAAAGTCTTGAAAAATGATTTTGTGCAAAAATGGCATCATCTAGTTGACTGGATGGAGTCATCCAGATGACTAGATAGGCCAGAAATGCAACCTGACCTCTGAGATCATCCAGACGACTAGATGAATCTTCCAGTTGTCTAGATGACCCGAAAAACGCAATAAATGCTCCTCAACGGCTATTTTTAAACTAGAAGATTGTATTAAATGTTCCTCCAACGGCTATAAAATTGTTTGAGCTATAAAAGGAGAACTCAGATGAATGAAATACAACTAATGATCAATCCATAAACACTCATCATTCACTACAAGCTGAATTTCTCACAATCTTAGTGAAAAACCCAAAATCCCCAAATACTATGTTCTTGAGATATTCAACTCTATTTGTTGGGAGATTTTCGTAGAGCTTCTATTGTAATCTTATTAGCTCAATCAAGGAGCATTATTTCAGATTCAATACTTTATCAAAACAAGTTTATTGTAAAGTCAAGAATCGGTGGATTCTTGCATTGAAGAGAAAAGCTTCAAAGAAGACAAGGGAGGTTTGTTCCCTTGCAAGGAAGTTCTGATCCACACCTCGAAGTGGATTGTAAAGGTTTGATCCTAAGCCCGCAAAAGGATTGTAAAAGGTAGGACTCTCGCCTGCAAAAGAGTTGTAAAAGGTTTGGGCTTTACCCGAAAGAAGTCTGTACGATTAGTAAAGTTGTGGTGAACCCTTGAAGCTGGAAGCTTAAGGCAGGGACGTAGGCAAGTTGCCGAATCTCGAGAAAAAATTACCAATGTTTGCACTCTATAACTTTTACATTTAAATTTCTGTATTGCATTAGTTAATTTGTTTAGTTGCTAAATTAAATTCCGCATAAATAATTCAAAATAGATAAATTAATTTGCCAAGACCCTATTCACCTCCCCTCTAGATCACTACTAGGGTAACAAGTCGATTGGACCTTATTTTGAATTTTTCTTTTTTAATCTTGTTTTCCCAACTAGCGGCAATGCCGCCCATCCGGCCAACACCTCTTTTTTTTCCCCTAAAGTTGTAGTCATCACCAATTCTAGTTGAAATCTCTCTATCATTAATACTTTCGAGTTTTTTTTCCTTCAAACGACTAGTCGGCTTTTCTTTATGTGCTATTAGGAGAGATCATGACAGTTTGCTCTAGTGGACCACCGGCTCCGACAAACTCTAAGATGAGTAGGATGCGACAGTGTGAATTTCACAGACTGACGGTGACTACCAATATGTACAATTGGATTTTCCAACAACTTTTCAACAAAGCACAATGATCTCAGGCTATTTTTTTGTTTGTAACAATTGCAAGATCCTTCTTCAAAGGATCATGCAATTGCGGGAGAGTATTAGAGATAAATTTAGAGAATACTGAGTGGTGTAATAAAGTGAGATGACATACACTGTATCTCATCTCATATCTAGGTAGATTTTAATTTGAAATAGTTAGTATCAAATCTTAGATTTGATTAGGATTAGATTTGATTAAGATTAGATTTGATTATGATGTGATACTGCTTCTATCTTGAGATTCATGTAATCTCTATATAATCCTTAAGGAGGACCATTGTAATCATCCAATCTATTCTCAATAAATCTCTTTTCTATCAAGTGAGAGAGAGAGAGAGAAGTTATGGGGAAGAAGAAGTAAAAGAGGGCATGCAAGGAAGATGGTAGTTTTGTTTCTTTATTAGTTTAGTTTATGTTTTTATTAAATTTGGTGTATACAAGTAAAAATTAGGTTGCGGGTAGCACTACCTTTTTTTTTTTTGAAATTTTACCTAGACGAATAATTCCCAAATTCCAACTTGTTATTCTGTAAATCTTTGTGAAGTGCCTGAGTTATTATTTCAACTAAGTTATTGAGGATCATCATGTGTAAATGTGCAATCAATGTTATTCACTTTTGCTTTCCAACTAGGGCTTGGGCACCTACAGGGGTCATGCACTAGTCCCACCCTCACGTATAAAGGTTAGGCCCTAGTTCCACCTCACCTACAAGTTTTAGGCCCTAGCCCAGCCCTAGTCCTCAGAAGGCTTACACTGGCTAGGCCCAAGCCCTACTCTCAAGGGTTAGGGCAAGGTAGAGCAAGGACAAGGCCTAAAAGAAGAGTATTTTTTCACACACCGTAATCGAATACCAATCTGAAATCAACCCTCCTCCTTTATCCAGTCTTGAAATGGGTGATGCAACACAAAGAACAACATGATACATTATTTTATTTTTTATGTATTTACTTAGTGGCAGAATATTTTTCTTAAGTTAAAATAGTATAATGTGTTAACTAATTTTTTATAATCAACTTTTATATAATATACTCTATATTTTGTTATATTATGTGTTTTAGGCTTTTAGCTATATGTCGTTTCTTTTCATATATATATATATATATAGATGTA
Source organism: Tetracentron sinense (assembly GCA_015143295.1). Taxonomy (NCBI): domain Eukaryota; kingdom Viridiplantae; phylum Streptophyta; class Magnoliopsida; order Trochodendrales; family Trochodendraceae; genus Tetracentron; species Tetracentron sinense. The sequence goes on along the minus strand of CM026567.1, from coordinate 25,639,433 downwards.
GTATTAATATAAGATGTATATAGATTTTATATATAGTATATATTTTATTAAAGTGTTAACATAAGCCATAGTAATAACTTTGACATAGTGATAACACAAAGCATTTTACCCACATCTTGCGCAAATGGTGGGGTGTGGCCTCTCTCATTAGAGAGGTCTCAGGATCTATTCCCCCTGGTGATGAGTAGTAAGAACTCCAATCCCCAATGCTAACCACTAACCTTGTACTAACGTAAGTAAATGATATCCTCCAGCAAAAAAAAAAAAAAAAGCAAGATAATACAAGGCATTTTGAAATAGTAATGGCATAAGGTATATCATTTACCTTACTGACATAAGACATATCTAAGTTTAGCACAGTTCTAACATAAAGACATTTTGACACAACACTAACAAAAGACATATTAAAGTTTTATTACGTAAAGTATATCATTCTACTAATAAAAGTATAAGGAGTACAAAATACCATTTAATTAAAAATATTAACTTATGGTTAGGACCGACTACTTAGTAATATACGTTTATCTCTATTTTGTTGTTGTTATTGATAAGGACTCTATTAATAGAGAGTTAGAATTACTCTTTACCTAGAAATGTTATAGAAACAAATTAGGATTGTTTTCCTTGGGGTGTGTCAAGGTTTCGGAGGCAAGGGAGAATTTTAGTGTTAGGCATAGGCAATTGTTGAGTCTTGCTCAATCGTGCATTGCTTCTTGTTCTTGATGAAGCAACGTTAGTTTTTTGATGTAAATATTGATGCCCTTATCTAAAAAACCATTAGAGAGGAATATAAATCATGAAAACTGATGTTAGAATTGATGCTCTTATCTAGAAAACCATTAGAGAGGAATATAAATCATGCACAATGAAAAAACAGGTTGGTAAACAAGACATCTCATCTTCTAATGAAAACATGTGGTTTCCACTTTAGATGAAACTGGAGTCAAATGCAGGAATTGGCAGACAGATTTCCAAGCAACATAAGTTTCTTCTCCAAGCTACTCTTTCACGGACGCCATTGCAACTACAAGTTATGAAACACTACAAAATTCAAATTCAAGACTTTTAGTGGCTTGTAAAAACCGCTATATATGGGATTTAGAGGCGGTTTCCTCAAACTGCCGCTGAAAGCCCTAATGTTCATAGTTAAAATAACTTCAGAACCAATATGCCTCTCTCTAAATCCCTAAATGTGGATTTTGTGATGGTGATTCATATGCATCTTGATATTTCTTTATTCATCATATTTATATTATCTCCCTTGTAATATCAGGCTGGTAGATTTAATTTCTAAACTAGGTCTACAAAAAGCTTCAATGCTACAACACATGACTTAATGCTATGTTTGGTTGCCGAGAAAATTAATGGAAACATGGAAAAGAAAAGAAAATTTTGGATTTTTAATACAATTTTTAGTTATGTTTTGTCTAATTTTCTATTCTTTTCCATGTTTTTACTTATTTTCTCGACAACCAAACATAGGGTTAGGGTCCGTTCGTTTTGCAAGAAATGGGTGAAGGAAAAGAAAATGAGAGAAAGTAAAAGAAAAGAAAGTGATAGAAAAGAAAATGAATTTTCTTTTGGGTGTTTTGTATCAAAGAAAAAAAAGTGAAAGAAAATAGATTGATATTTCTAAGTTATCCTCCCTAATAATTCATTTTTACATGAAGTGTAATAGATGATGTGACATTAGTGAATTACGAAATAGGAATTCAAAACTTTTAACATTTCTTTCTTGAAAAAGAACATACCTTTTTGAAGGAAAATTTTGAAAGAAAGTTATGCACTAAAAGAAAAAAATCTGTGGGCCCCACAGATTCTTGCAATTTCTTTTCCTCTCAATCGAACACTTCTCTCCCCTATTTTCTTTTACTTTCTTTCATTTTCTCGGCAAACGAACACACTCTTCCCCTATGTTTGGTTGTTAAGAAAATAAGTGAAAACATGGAAAAGAAAAGAAAATTGGACAAAACACAACAAAAAATCGTATTAGAAATTCAGAATTTTCTTTTCTTTTCCATGTTTTAACCTATTTTCTCAACAACCAATCATAGCAGTGATTCAACCAATTTTGGAGAAAGGAATTGTGTATCACTCTATCATACTCAGTGCATTGATGGACAACATTGCCGACAATGTATTGATGAGACTCTTAGACTAGGTTGGTTAGCTCTGTGTTAGTTCTTTGGTAGTTTTTTTTTCTTTGGTTGTATCTGTGAAAAGAAAAGGAGCTCCCTTTTCTGTGATTCCACTTAAGGAGGTGTACTCATCAATCACATATTGTTGTGTTTGAGTCTCTCATGAAAAAAATTCCATTTTCTCATATATGTGTTTCTACCTTCTTGTTTTGATTATTTCTATCTACTAATTGGTTTCACTTGGTTTTTGTTATTGGGGAGTTCCCCAAGTATAATATACAATTCTCTCTAATGGTTTTGTTCTGTTATTATTATTTTTTTCCCACAATTTGAAGTTCATACACTTGTATTCTAGATAATTTAGAATCAAGTGCAACATCAGTGTACGCATGTCTTTCACTCCTTTCTTTGATTAATATAATTTGTCAATCTCTTGTGTTGATTAACATTAGTTTGTTTTTCTAATATATATCCTTACTCTATTATTTTTACATATTAAATATCACTCAAATAACTGCAATGACTTTGACATTATTTCTATTATTAGAATACTTCTAAAATTTAAGTAAAGCTTAAGCACTTACAAAATATATGTCTGTCATGGATGTGCATCATATATGTCTGCAAAAAATTAAGAACTTTTTTTATTTTATATTCAACTTTTTCCTGAAAATTTCTTTTTGTTCAAAGCAACTCTATTGATAAATATACTTTCTTCACTAAACTTATATAAAATTTCACGCACATGCATTTTTACTAGTAACTAATATTTGTATAGTATAATATTATCTATAATACATGATATTACACATGTATATTATGATGCAGGAGAGCATGTGGAGGGTCGGGCATAACAATGCCCTAATGTGACCCTCATGTTAGAGCTAAGGCTTTAAAAAATTCGGCCTTTCCTAGCTTACAAACATTGGGGGATAAAAAAAGGCATCCAATTTGTGAGCTTAAGAGGGTCGGGCTGGGCACTCTCATTAAATGACCGAATTGCCACCCATATTCCCAACCTCCATTCTCTTCTTTATGTCACTTCGAGCATGTTTGACTTGGCAGTTGGGCTAGGGGAATAAACAGATGCGGATATTTTATGTATCCGATTCGTATCCGAATCTGTTTATTCGGATAATTATCCAAATAGGCATCCATCAGAGCAGAATCCAATAGTAATTTTACTATTTGTTTATTATCGGATACGAATTCGGATACTGGTATATCTGATTCGATAAATATCCGAACGGTTATATAATATATATAAATAATATATTTGAAGTTTATAAAACTAAAATAATCATAAATAATTTAACGTATTAAATTATATATATATATATATATATATAACAGAGATAAAATATTAATTTACATTTTTAAAACTTTTTAAAAAGTAATCGAATAATTCGAATATTATCCGAATTCAAATATTTTAATCGGAGTCGGATATCATATTTCACTATTCGCTGGATATTTATTTAGATTCGGATAATCAGAAACATAATCGGATAAAAATTCAGATATGCCACTATCCATTCCAAATCTGCTCTCTTTACCGCTCTAAATTGGGCATTGCATGCACTGTGCATGCAATGTGCATATTTGAGCATACAATGTCTGTAGTTATGCACCTGTATGCTTGTACGCGCTACAAGAAACAAAGGAATTACCCACGGTTTTAATTCCGTGGGTAAAAGTACATTTCCGTCAGAATTAGTAGTAGCCACGGAATATTGTCCGTTGGTGGTCCGTGGCTAATACGAGCGTGAGTAAAACCTATAGCCACGGTAATGTCTTCCGTGGGTAAATACCCACAGACTTATTTCCATGACTATTACTCCATTTTGAATTCCGTTGGTAACTGTTGATTATTACCCACGGAAACTGTTCCGTAACTATACATTATTACCCACGGAAATTTTACCGTGCCTATATATTATTCCCACAGAAATTTGACCGTGACTGTTGATAATAACCCACGGAAATAAAACCGCATCTATAATTATTACCCACGGAAATAATACCGTGGGTATATGTCTAACCCATGGTAATAATATTGTGGCTATACTTATTACCCACGGTAATTTTACCATGACTAATACCATACATATAATTTTTTACATTACCCACGGTAATATTTCCGTGGCTAATTCCTGTGGAAAAAAAAAAAAAAACAGGACCTATTTGCATTTGCAGAATAGCTGTCACCTGTTTACCTGTTTTCAAAGGTAGATATAATAGTCAATAGTTCATTCTTGTATGAGAGCACTATAAATCTCTGAGGCCAACACACACCGTATATTGTCTTCAAAAGAATTAACCCCAAACTCAGACCATCAAGCTGGTGGGCTTTTAAGGATCCAGCCAAGTATCAACATAAGATTTCTAAAAATTAAGTGAAAGGCCATATTACCTTCAGCAACTCATCTCTCCCACCACCTTGCAGCACCTGAACCATCCTCGTCTTCTTTTGCAAAAGAGGTTCACAACCTGTCAATAGTTCAGATATTACTTTCGTACTATACTATCAAACATCCTGTGCGATGCACGGAGGGTAGAGTATAGAACCAATAAAAAATGATAATGATAAACATAAATAAATAAGGAATGATAAATGTACATGGATACAACTAAAAGAACTCACTACAGTGTAAGTAATAAGAAGAAGATTTAAACAAAGAACTCACTATTTCTTAAAAAAAACTGAGTTGAAGTTGGCCTTTTCAGCAACATTCAAACACAGGACAAAGAAAAATGTTGACAGAATTTGTATAATCAACAGTGCGACATAGCTAGACTAATTGATTTAATACATGCATATACCACCAAAAAATTATCAACTTCATGTACTACTTAATCTGCATTAATCAGAAACCTTCAACCAAACAGATGACTCGTGAGGGTAAGAAAGTCATAACCAGAATTAAATATTTTTATCTAGAGAACAAAGTTGTATTGTTGAATCCCAACAGTTAATGAATCTTAACTAATAAAGATTAAAAGGGACATTTGTTAAATTGTGGGTGCAATTGACCTCTGGGTCTCCAATGAGAAGAAAGGGACACGTGGCAGGCCGTGGAGGCATGGGAAAGAATCACCCCCGATTTTTTTAAATATCCATTCATGTCTAAGCTTATTTAATTGAAAATTAAATATACTAGCGGAAGGCACGTGCGTTGCACGTGAATACATAGTCCTAATGACTACAAAACATTAGACAAACTGACACGAATGAAAATAATGAATCTAATGTATATGACATTTAATAAATCGAATTCAATTAAAATAATTGGATTCTAATGCAGAGTAAAGTACGAAAAATACAAATATGTTTAGTTAACAACATGAGTTTATATTTTAAGAATAGAAGAAAGATAATTAGAGGAGTTCCAAAAAAATTGGCAACAACACTGCAATTAAAAGAATTTAAATTATGTGAAATAAATAAAATTAAATTGTATTGGATAACAGTCCTAATTGAGTCCTAATTGAATTAAAAGTCAGAACATAAACAAACAATTTTTAATGATGGTATAAATAGATGAAGTCAAGTATATAGCAGTGTAAAGAAGTTGTTTTCAGAATACCTATTCAATGCAATTAATAAACTTGCAAAAAAAAAAAACTTGCACAATCTCCCTATAGTTGATCAGATCCTTGTTAACAAATTGATGCAATCTTCAAATAGTTTGGTAGAGAATCAACAATGATAACCCATAAATTTGTAAAAGCTTTTAAGATTTTCATCAAAAAACACATATGAGATACTGCATTGAAGAAAACCACTTACTCGGCTAAGGGATTGGGCTTCATAAGTTGGAAAATCTGATCATGGAGGTGGCCAAGGGAAGGGACCAGATCCACACTCATTTTATTCCTTTTCTTCTTGCACTACATCCAGAAATGAAGCATCCATGATAGTGTGACTACCTTTCTCATTTTTTTTTTCTTCTTATTTCTGTTGCAGGTTGCAATTGCAATCAATGCAAGAGCCTCCAACCTTGCAGAAGGCAGAATCTGGAAATCCATCCCTGCAACTCTCTCCCTCACAGCCTGCAAACAAATCTCAACACGCAATTTGCATTTGGGAATATTAAAGGGTGAACAAAATTCAGCAAGGAACCCAAGATCATGAAGCACAACCAAAAGAAAGACTCTTTGGTGGAAGGCATGAAACGTAAATCTTAATGACTACTTTGAAATTTAGAGCAAACCAAGATTGCCGGAATATAATTCAAATTCCTTAGAATATGGTTATCTGCATACTCCAAAAGTCGCTCAGAAAGAAAGTGAACTTCCTTTTAAGGAGAAGGAGAAGGAAGAAAAACCATAAGAAAAAAAAAATAGAAAATGAACTTACCAGCAGCAGCAGAATAAAGCGGGGTGCGAAGTTAAGCGGCTACTGTAGACTGTGACAGCATTTGGTGGATGCAATGGAGGAACCCTAAGTCTAAACCGCACGAAGTGGGCGGGAGCGAACAGATGCAAATAGGAATCGTGTTAGTTACATGAACGTGGTTAGTTACGTGTCAAAATACTTTAATACCCTTAGGTAGTTATGTAATGTAGATAAAAGATACCATAAAAGTAGGGTTGTATAGTAATTAAAAAGATATTCAACCAATTCCACCTACCTCTCAATCTCCCATTATAATAGTAAAGATAATTTCTATAACCAGAACTATATATCAAGACTGCAATGAATTTAGATCAGCTCAATCGCTGGAAACTGTAGCCCGAACCCTTCAAAAAGTGGGTTGGTCTCAAAAACTCATCGGCCATCACAGCCCTTAAGCATTTGCATAAATCCGTTTTCTGAAGAATAATATTGGATTTTTCAGCTTATGGTGTGATGTCAAATGTATGTAGACTATACTAACTGCCAAACCAGCTCTATGGATTGACACATTCAAATCGATTGTGTGACATACAATCTGTTGGGTCCAGGTCCTGTCCGGTTTAAGAGATGTCTTAAGCCTGATATTAGTATCCTTAGCATATAACCTGGACCATATTTTTATTTTAATCTTATTTTTTTAGAATAAGTCAAATAGAGCATTTAAATTATTATTTTTGTGAGTGGTGTGTGTGTTGTGTATGCATGGTGTGTGTGTGTGGTGTGTGGTGTGGTGTGTGTGTGAGTGGCCTCCTTTCAATTGGCTACGTAACACCTTGTGGGGTTGTGTTCAATCAAAAAAAAAATCCTAATTTTTTTTTAGAATAAGTCAAATAAGCTCTATTCTAGACTTGCCAAACGCTAAGTCAGAAAGGCATAAGTGGGATGATATCTCCCCCTATAATCCTTGGAGACTATGATTCTAACAACTCAAACAGTGCTCTTTCTATTATCCATGCACCAAAGAAAATCAGTTACATCACTTTTTTTTCTAAATCACACCACTAATTAAAGCATAATCTATTGAGGGTCTTCGAATAGTCAAGAGTGAAAGCAGGAAAAGGACCTTAGAAATAGGGAAATGCTTTTGAGACCGCAGAAGGGCCGAGACCACTAAAACCTCGCGCATGTGCAATATCAAATTGATTCCTTAGAAATATTCAAATTGATTAAAAATATCAAATCAGAAGAAGACCCAGTACAATAGACCCACAGTCCACTTGGTGCGCGTGTGGATTGGAACTAAGTTCCACATGGTAATTAGAAATTGCAGATTCAATAGACTCTTGAAACCAAGGAAACAGGAAAAATCCTTCAAACTAACAATTAGCATCAGTTTATATCTTGTTTCATACTTGCAGATCAAACCAAACGAATATATTGAGATTTCTAAATCAAATATAGCCAAACACACACAGTCAGTTTTTTAAAACAAAAACTAACCAAACACATGGAGTCAAATTCCTAAATAAGATATTGAGAAATCTGCTGTCAGATAAAAAAAAAAAAACAGTTACAATAAATCTAACTCACCTACACGTAGTGTCGTTGGAGAAGATGCTGAGACTGAGATATATTGTTTCACAAATTGAAGTATATTCAACTTTTTGCTTATGCTTTGAATGATTCCACACCTACAAAAGAAAATATAACCAAACGCACACAGTCAGTTTTTTAAAACAAAAACTAATCATTCGCAATATCTATGCCAGTCAGGAAAAAAAAAGAATAAATCTAACACCCACTAACTGTGGTTAAGATTCACTCAGCCTTAGGATTCATCCATCTAACCTTGGTTTTTAGAAAAACAAATACTTAGGTCGATTATGCTTAACCACAATTAAAGGGGGATTTAGAAGCTGCCACATGTTCCCTTTAACATCCACTAATTGTGGTTAAAATTCACTCACCCCTAGGATTTATCTTTAGTTTTAAGAAAAAATATATATATAAAAACCTTAGGTTAATTATATTTAACCCCAATTAAAATTTCTCAATAAGCCACCACATGTCTCTTTTAATACCCACTAACTATGGTTAAGATTCACTTACCCCTAGAATTCATCTATCTAACATTGGTTTTTAGAAAAAGAAATATATATTTACCTTAAGTTGATACTTTTAACCTTGGTTTAGGAAATATATATTAACCTTAGTTGATACTACTAACCTTGGTTACTAAGAGCAATTATCATTTATTTTATTGTATTAGTTGACTTTGTAAAGGGTAATTTAGATATTTTAAAATGTTTAAATGATGACATCATCAAAGTCCATCCATAAAAGTAACGACTAACTAATGGAAGGGAGGTATCTATTACATAAACCAAAGTTAAGGGGAGGTCAGTGTAATTTCAGAAACAAGAGGGGAGGTTTTTGAAATTTCACCAAACCTCAAGGGAGGTGAGTGTAATTTACCCTTTTAATTTCTCTCATCTTTTATCCAATGGCATCATAATTTCAGCAAGAGTTAGATAGATGAAAATAATAATATATCAATTTGATACCATATATAAAACTTTCAGAAATTACTTTTTGTAAGTGTTAACCAAACATAAATTAGTTTATGTTTTTATTAATTTGGTGTATACAAGTAAAAATTGGGTTGCGGGTAGCACTATTTTTTTTAAAAAAAATTTACCTAGACGAATAATTCCCCAACCTAACTTGTTATGATGTCAATCTCCGTGAGGTGCTTGAGTTATTCTGTCAACTAAGTTATTGATGAGAAGCACATCCTGTGCAAATGTGCAATCAATGTTATTCACTTTGGCTTTCCAACTAGGGCTGGGCACCTACAAGGGTCATGCCCTAGTCCCGCCCTCACCTATAAAGGTTAGGCCCTAGTTCCATCTCACCTACAAGTTTTAGGCCCTAGCCAGCCAAGAGTTAGGGCAAGGTAGACCAAGGACAAGGTCTAAAAGAAGAGTATTTTTTCATACACCGTAATCGGATACCAATCTGAATCAACCATCCTCCTTATCCAGTCTTGAAACGGGTGATGCAACGCAAAGAACAACATGACAAAATTATTATTTTTTATGTATTTACTCAGTGTCAGAATATTTTTTTAAAGTTAAAATAGTATAATGTGTTAACTAATCTTTTATAATCAACTTTTATTATAATATAATCTATATTTCTATATTATGCGTTTTAGTCTTTTAGCTATATATTGTTTCTTTTCATATATATATATATATATATATATATATATATATATATATATATATATATATATATATATATTTGATGTAGTATTAATACAAGACATATATAGATTTTATATATAGTATAGATTAATCTATACTATATATAAAAGTGTTAAATGTTAACATAAGCCATAGTATTTATTTTGACATAGTGATAACACAAAGCATTTTACACCCCACCTCTTGCACAAATGGTGGGGTGTGGCCTCTCTCATTAGAGAGGTCTGAGGATCTATTCCCCTGGGTGATGAGTAACAAGAACTCCAATCCCCAATGCTAACCATCAACCATGTACTAACATAGGCAAATGATATCCTTCAGTAAAAAAAAAAAAAAAAAACAAGATAATACAAGACATTTTGAAACAGTAATGGCATAAGGTATATCATTTACCTTACTGGTATAAGACATATCTAAGTTTAGCACAGTTCTAACATAAAGACATTTTGACACAACACTAACAAAAGACGTATTAAAGTGTTATTACGTAAATTATATCATGCTACTAATAAAAGTACAAGGAGTATACCAATATTAACTTATGGTTAGGTGCCACTACTTAGTAATATATGTTAATTTCTATTTTATTGTTGTTATTGATAAGGACTCTAGTAGTTAGAATTACTCTTTACCTAGAAATGTTATAGAAACAAATTAGGATTCTTTTCCTTGGGGTGTGTCAAGGTTTCGGAGGCAACGGAGAATTTTAGTGTTAGGCATAGGCAACTGCATGGCATTTTCCACATTCATCTAATATAGAGGGTATACAAAAACAGTACAGTATATATAATTAGTAGAAAGTAGGACTCATTTAAGTTTGCTTACCAAATCTAGAAGATAAAAGCTCTCCTCATTTGGCTTATATTTCATGCTATTCTTCCCACTCACGATTTCAAGTACGACAACTCCAAAGCTGTAAACATCTGCTTTGTTTGTTTAGTAACCCCGCATGGCATACTCGGGGGCCATATATCCACTGCACAAATTACCATGCGTTAAGAAACATAGGTAAAAAGAGACGGTTTTGTTTTTGAGTTTTCCATCTTGAAAATGATAGTTCACAACTTCACAATCCAATTTATTACTTCTTCTGTTTGAATGTAAACCTCTTGACAATTTACCAAACAAGCTAAAAGAAAGGTATAGGGTACATACATGGTTCCTGCTATTTTAGTGATGACATGTGTCTTTTCCCCTTCATAAAGCTTAGCAAATCCAAAATCAGATATTTTCGCATTGAGATCTTTGTCAAGCAAAACATTGGTGGGCTTAACATCCCTGTGGACAATCTTCAGGTTTGGATTCTTCATGGAGAAAAGCCAGACCTTTTGCAATTCCAAGACAAATCTTAACCCTGATTGGCCAGTTTAGTCTTAACCTGAATTCCCCAGGACCTGTAGATCACCCAATCTTTACCTTTTCTAATTCCTCGAGAGAATACTTAACTTAAAAATTAAGTACTTCACATAGTAAGCTTGTACAAATTTACCAAATAAAGAATGCGCTAGGGAATTATTTTCCATGTACACATACACAATCAGGAGTTGGTTGTCATCGGTACAGCATCCCAATAGTCTTACAAGATTTGGGTGTTGCAGAGCAGAAATAGAGCCTATTTGTGGAAGTACACCCTGCAAAAAACCAAGAAAATGACAGTTTTTGCATGTCTGAAAAGATTTAGGATTTCAAAACACCAAGTTAAAAATAGCAGACCTTGTAAACAGGCCCAAAACCTCCTTCACCTATCTTGTTTGCAGAGCTGAAATTTTGATTAGCAGCTTTTATTTGCCGGAAATTGAAAAATCATCCTGGGAATAGCTCAAGATATTTTAATTCTATTTCAAAACAGCATCTATAGAATATAGAATTTGTCAACATAAATATGTAAAACTACTTGGAGAAAATGCATTAAATCAAGGGTCATTGATAGACACATGTAACACTTGTGCAGGGGGTATTAAGTGTATATGGTAGAATTACTGGTTACAAGCTAATCCTTTTCACCTTCACTAGGCAATTTTTTGCCTCCGAGACAGCCCATTTTCCAAATGAAAACAAAAACCAAAACAAGGAGAAACAAAGCAGATCCAACAATTGCTGCAATAATTAAACCAGAAAGCTTTCTGCTTTTTGGGACTGAATGAAGAGACATATTAGAGTCATCAGAAACATTGAGACAGGAATATAAAGAGGGTAAAACTCTACCAGGAGATACAACAATAGCTTTTTTGCCGATATAAGACCATCTCCAACGTATACGGCAACTAAGGTAGCAAAGGTACTTTGTTGATCCACCTCAGCAAAGATGATCTCCAACAGATCCATCAAATGTGAATCTCCATTTGCCACCTGGTTGAAAACCAGGCAAATTTGGCCGGTATTCAACTAGGTAGCAAATCCTTTGATGCATTAAAATAATAGTGGCCCCTCTCCCTTGATATCATATTCAAACGGTAATAATAGTAGGCATCTCTCCTTTTGTTGTATTAAAATAATAAAATAATATTTGCTACCTCAATTTACTATTTACCCTTAGAGTAACAAATTTGAAAAATAGCAAATAGAAATAGCAAATATGTATATGGGGTAGCAAATGACACATTTGTTACTCCATTTCTACTTACCCTTGGAAATGGTCTAAGAGGACCATAAAGTCTCGGTTGCTCTGTGTTGAAAAAGGGGACTTTGCCAGCCCAATAGAAGTGGATCTCTAGAAGGTGGTTACTCACAATAGCAGGGAAGTCCTTGTAAAATTCTTTATTAAGACCCTCCCATAGCTTCTTCGATATTAAAATTTGAGAGTTTGTCTCATTCTGCAATTAATCTGCTTTAGAGAGGAGTGCCACTGTAACAGTACGAGCATTACGAGTATATGACTAGTCTAATTACCTAAAATTTCACATTGAAAACACGCTTCCCTTTTAAAATGAGAATATTTTGTCTCTGAGAATCCTATTTTGGCAAAGTGAAGTCTCACAGTGTAAATTCCATTCTTCAAACAGAATCCATGATACTTCACAGATAGAGGCGAAATGCGTGCTGTCGAGAATAGAGCTATATTGACCATGGAAAGTTCACATGTTCTGTTCACTATGTAGCTGCTTTCTGGATAGAACTCTCCTATACTACTATATCCCAAATTTTTGTTTGGACTTAGATAGAAAGTTGATGCTCCATAGTGCTTCTTGATGGTCCTCGTGCTCACTCATTATGCTCGAAGTATGTATAGAATTAGTTGAAATAGAATCAGATTCCAGGTGCGTATCAAATAAATTTGTAGAGAGTGTTTCAGAATCTTTTGGTCTCTTTGTAAATCTACCTAATTTGTTCTGGTATCTATGCTTGCAAAACAAAATAAAAAGAATAAACTCAACTAATAAAGCATTTAAACAAGAAAGGAACGAGTTTACCGCTTTGACGAGTCAATTCAGTTAAACCTATCCCGGGTTGAAAAAAAAGAATATATGCTCCTTAACTTTAGCCTTACTCCCCGGCAACCGCGCCAAAATTTGATGTCGCTCAAAGATATGTGGTACTTTGTAGTACAATAAAGAGGTTGTCGATCCACAGAGAGCAGTGAAAATAAGGAACAATAGTAGAGAAAAGAGTGTGAGCACGAGATTTTTACTTCCAACTCACAAGAGGGATTTGAGAGTCGCCACCTACTAATTAAGAAGGGATAAGTCCCAGGAAAATGTTTGATAAGGCTTTGGTCTACGATCAAAGATCGAGGTAAGATGTTCAGTTAAGTTCGGGGAAGGGGTTAGGCACCCCGACACTTCCACACATGGTGGTTCCCTACTTGATAGGTTTAAGCCAAAATAAGTTCAAGATTAATCGAATACCTAAATATTTAAGTTAATACTAACTAGAAGAAACTAAAAGTTAACTAGGGTCGGACCCGTGTTGGGCTGCCTACTTACTCACATTAGGGGTGAGATCAGACCGAGCATAGTTCTAGCACTTGAGCTCGTACTAAGGCGAAGGGGTGTATGTGTATGCACCAAGGATGGCTAATGGACCTAATTCGGCAGATTAGGGTTTTGCTTGACCGGGATTGGTCAATGTGCAAAGTGAGGGGCCCGGTAGGCTGAGGGATAGTCCGGTAGATTAGAGTTTAGGCCCGGTAGGCCAAGGATGAAGCCCGGAGGCAAAGAGGTGTGTTAACTCAGGGTTAGGGTTGCTAACCGGAGTTAAAAAGAAGTTAACCATGGTTAAGGGTGTTAATCATGATTAAAAGGGTCAAAAAATTGATTTTTTGGTCTTTTGTATTTTTTTGGATTTTTAGGGATTTTTGTGGAGTTAAGTGGTGCTTAACCCTGATTAAAAGTTAATTGGAGGTCACTTTAACCATGCTTAAGGGTCATGGTAGGTCAAGAATGGGCCCAAAGGATATGACAGGGCCTAGAATGGCCTCCTACCAGGTTTGGGCCATGCACAAAGCCCAAAATTAAAAATTTACAGAATGGAGGTGATCGGATTACCTCTATTTCAGTACACTTTTAACCCTAGTTTGTGAGAATTGTAACTGGGGTTAGGGATTACCCCTGTGTAAGGTAAAGTCGTGGTCAGGTAGCTTGGAGTGCAAGCTTTCCAATGGGTTGGAACTAGGCCCATAGCACCTAATATGTGGGCCCTACAGGGGGGCAAAGTCAGGAAAAAACATACACTGTGCTGTCGGCAAAAGGACTACCGACAGCCTGAACAAACTTTTAACTGAAGTTTAGGGGCCTGCTAACCCTGGTTAGGCATGGCCCCTGGATCTGAAAATTGCAGGGAGGTAGCCTATAGTAAGGGCTTTCAAACAAGCCTGGTGTGGACCCCAGAGCGCAAGGGATGTGGGCCCCACAGGGGCCCAAAGTCAGTGTGAAACTAAGCCTGTATTGGCGGTAAACATATTACCACCAGTCTAGTTTGCTCAATTTTTGAGTTAGCGGTAGAGATATTACCAACTACTAGCAGTTTTTAAGAAAACCAAAATTTCCCCTGCTGGGGACTGCACGAGCTTGAGTTTAGGGGTTCCCTCATGGACTGAGGGACCCCCAGACCCTAAGGGAGTGACCAAACATGGTGGGGGGTCTTGAACCCTAGCAAAATGCCTCGAGGGGGTTTCCCATGCCTATGGTGAAGGCAGGAGACCCCTGTCCCAGGCTATAGAGGGTATAGGGATTAAAATAAAGCAAAAAGGGACCCCCTGGAGTAGGACCAGGGGGTCTTACAAGGATTTGTGCAAAGGAAGCAAGGTAGGGGTGGCCCTACCCTTCAATGATGGCCACAGGCGGTGGTGGAGCTTCTGCGGGGTGGTGCACGGGTTACAGGTGGTGGTGGTCGGCCTTGGGAACTCTTGGAGGTGCCCTAAGATCTACCTGAGCTGAGGGTAGAGGCTGAAGACCAAGGAACTGGGCTGGTTTGGTTTTTACAGGGTTTGGACGTGAAAAATGGGAGTCCGAGATGCATGGGGGTGGCTTGGAATTTATAGAACCAGGGGAGAGGCCCTCAGGGGCATTTCAGTCTTTCACTAAGGTGTGGGGACCAAAGATGGAGGTCCCCAGTGGTCAGTGAACCCTGCGATACGCGTCTGCAAGTTTTCCACGTGTGGCGGTAATCCAACTGTCGACACCTTGGTGTTATTGCTATTTTGGGCCAAGCCCAGACACACTTGGGCCGCGCCCAGACACACTTGGGCCGAAAGCTGGGTCTCGATGGAGACTCGGATGTATGGGGACATGTAAGGTGTCGGTATTTTGACTCGACGTCAATGGATACCTGAGATGTCGAGAACGTACGAGGATGTCTCTGAGGGGACATGCGGTGAGTATCGGCAAGTTGACTCGGCGTCAATGGAGACCTGGGCTATTAAAAGACACACGGGGGTGTCGAAAGGTGTACACTGTCAAGGTATAAGATGTTTCAAAGTTTTGAGGCAAGAGAGGCTGGGCTGACTTTGGTATGGCCAAGAGACGCTGAAGCTTGATCATGTTGAATGATGCTGAAATGTTGGTCATGTAAGGTATGACGCTATACAAGTGATGTCATGCAAGGATAAAGGCGGGGACACTTTCCCATGACTCTGCTGACTGCTGCTTGCTGGGAAGATGCGGAAGCTGCTTCGTCTGTTTATCTCATCGGGGCTGCTAGGTGCAGGTTGGTTCAACAGATTTTGAAACCAAAAGATTGTTTATTTTTGAAAATCTTTTCTGAAAAAGTGTAGAAGGTTTTTGTAAAAGATCTTTGATTTTGACAAACGTATGCTTTGTTAGCTTTTAGATTTGCCAGTAAATTGCCTTGGTTTAGGGCTTAAGGGGATTTCGGATTCTCTTTCACTCTCAGAGAGTTGAGTATGAATCAGAGTAGAATGCTGCCGGGGATAGACGAGTTTGTCTTAATGTCGACAAACTTTTGGACTCATGCCGGGGAAAGAGTTTTCTGTTGGCATCGGAAGCTGACTGAACTCTTGCTGGGGGAGAGTATTGTTGAGAGTTGTCGGAGGCTTTTGTTAAGAAATCCGCTAGGGATTGAAGACTGTCACGACCTGTTGCTAGGGATCTGCCGGGGAGTAGGTTTCTATTAGAATCTACTGGTTGGGGAGTAGGTCTCTACTATAGACTACTGCTGGGGAAGTAGGTATTTGCTGTAGACTACGGCCGGGGAACTTGAGATTTTCAGTCTGCTGGGGATTTCTCGATGTTTGCCTTATACTGGGGATATGTTATGGAGCAACACATCTGCTGAGGGTATTCCCTGTTGGAGTCTCTGCTGAGGATGCTGACCTGTTGAGAGATACTGGCTGTTGAAGGTGACTGGGGAGTCCGATGAGCCTGATTGTTGCCGGATTGTGTTGCCAAACTAGTTTTTAGCTTTTCTTCATTTTTTACCCTTGGAATGACCAAGTCATGGGGTTCGCATAATTTTTACGCGATGAGGCCGTTGCCGGTTTTCCTCATGCCTATGAAGCTGATTGATTTCTGTCCCTTTTTTGCCCCTAGTTGCAAGACTAGGTCTGAGTGTCGCGTAATTTTTTGCATAATGAGATCGTTGCCAGTTTTCACTCATGCCCGCGACTGGCTGGGGAAGCCTGTGATTTGTTGGGGAAATAAGTATACTCCTTTCATTGCCCTGGACTATGCTCCTGTGGGGGATTGTATTCCGCTGAGGGTATAGATATGATATTGCATTTGTACTCGTAGTTTCTAGGGGATCTAGGAGGACTTAGAGTGAGACGAAACGTAGGCTGGGGGACTGAAGTTGGAACATCCTGGAATTGTTTCTTTTTGCTGCAACTTGATTGCATGATGATTCTTTGCTGAAGATTTGTACTTTTGGTATTTCCAGTGGAGTTTTTTTTTTGCTCCACTGGGGATTGTCCTCTCTGATAGAGGTTGACTTTTGGGGATTTGTCTCCGCACAGGGAGAGCTTGATTTCACTGGGGAGATTGGTTCTACTGGGGATATGTTTTTGGGAGAAGTTGATTCTATTGGGGGTAAAGCCCGGGGAGATTATTTTTCTCAGGCCTCCCTGACTTGAAGAATGTTTCAACTTCTATTTTGAGTTTTTCTTTGATGGAATATTTTGTAAGCTTGATGTCGACTCCGTCAGGGAAGTTGAGAGAGTTTGTCTCTGCTTGGGGAGTGACTCTGTGGCGGAGAGTTTATGACTCTTGCTAGGGAAAGAAGGACTCTGCTTGGGAGAGTTGGGGGAGTGATTACCCCTTTTGTGACCGCACCTGGTTTGTCAGGTTGCCTACGTACCTTTTACAGGATCAGGTCATGACATAGTTTAGACTTATGCTAAGGATGGCGAGGGAGGGTGTCCCTGAAAATTTTGTTGAAAGAAAGGCTATCAGGCTCAAGGGGCTAACTACCGGTTTTCATTGATTGTAAAACGGGTTTACATTGAAAGGGGATAAAGAGTGTGCCAAAGATGGCCTCCTGTCATTTCCTGAAGATTCTACGAGTGTAAAGCGCCTATCAGACCTAGACCCTAAGCATAGTATCGTTTCACTTTGTCTATGTTGACGGGCTCAGGGAGATCTTTGTCATCCATACGTTCGAGCTGAAGGGCGTCGCCTGAGAATTTGTCTCAGACAATGTATGGGCCTTCGTAATTTGGAATGAACTGGCCCCTAGGATCAGGGCGGTTTGGCAACACTTTCCGGAGAACCAGGTCACCGACTTCGATGCTGCGAGGCTTAAACTCTCTTGTTGAATGCCCTAGCCATGCGCCTCTGATAGGCCTGTGAATGATTGATGGCTTTCAGTCGTCGCTCTTCAATCAGATTCAGTTGCTCAAACCGGGTCTACACCCATTTGCTTCCGAGACTTCTGCTTCCGTTAACACGTGGAGTGATGGGATCTTGACTTCGATGGAGAGGACTGCTTCCATACCATAGGCCAGAGAGAAAGGTGTTGCCCCTACTGAGGTTCTGATGGACGTTCTATAGGTCATGAGTGTGTATGGGAGCATCTCATGCCAGGCAGAGTAGTTGGTTGCCATTTTCTCAATGATCTTCTTCAGGTTTTTGTTGGCTGCTTCCACTACACCATTAGTCTGTGGCCTGTATGGAGTGGAATTGTGGTGCTTTATCTTAAATTTCTGGTAGAGATCAGTCATCCCCTTGTTGCAGAAATCAAGAGCATTGTCTATCACAATCTCAAACAGTATACCGTATCGGCAGATGATATCCTTTTTCAGAAAGTGTTGAACCACGGAAGCTATTATATTGGCATAAGAGGCAGTCTTGACCCATTTTGTAAAGTAGTCGATTGCAACTAGGATGAATTGATGACCATTAGATGTTTTCGGTGCTATGGGTCCGATGACGTCAATGCCCCAGGCAGAGAATGGCCAAGGAGCAGTTAGATTGTGCAGCCTTGTTGGCGGTGCATTGATTCTGTCAGCGTAGATTTGGCATTGGTGTTACTTCTGTACATGCCTGCAACAGTCAGCTTCCATGGTGGACCAGTAGCCCAGCCTGATAATCTTTTTTGATAGCATCAACCCCCTCATGTGTGGGCCGCAGGTTTCTCCGTGAACCTCTTCGACTACCCGTGCTGCTTCATTGATGTCTAGGCATTTGAGTCAGATCAATTTCGGTGATCTCTTGTACAAGACTCCCTCTGAGAGGACAAACTGAATGACTAGTCTTTGGATTACCCGACGATTTGTTTTGGTAGCATCGAGAGGGAAGGTCCTATCCTCGAGGTACTGCTTGATGTCTATGTACAAAGGCTTGTTGTCTGGGACTCCGTCTAACTCGAGGAAGTAGGCAGGCTGATGCTGCTGCTGAATTTCAATCGGCCAGAGCATGATGCCCTTAGGGATCTGAAACATGGAAGCAAGAGTGGTCAGTGCATCGACGAATCTGTTGTGGTTCCTAGATCTGTGACTAAAGGTAATTCTCTTGAACTAAGTGATCAACATGTTGAGGTAGGCTAAGTACGGAACCAACCTGGCTTCTCGGAGGGCCCAAGATTCATTTGCCTGACAGATTACCAAAGATGAGTCACCATAGACGTCTATCTCCTCAATCTCGATGCCCAGGGCTTCTTTCAGACCGGCTATGCATGCCTCATACTCTGCTTTGTTGTTGGAGCATTTGAACCGCAACTTGACTGAGATAGGGAGATGTGCTCCCTTATGTGAGATTAGGACTGCTCCTGCCCCATGCCCATGACTGTTGGTAGCCCCGTCAAAGTACAACTTCTAGCCGGAGTACTCTTGCTCTTCTGCTTCTGCGTACAGGATAGCTTCGTTTGGAAATTGATCATGTATAGACACGTAGTCCTGGGTCAGACTATGGGTCAGGTGATCTGCTATCGCTTGCTCTTTGATTGACTTCTGTGTCATATACGTGACGTCGAATTCAGATAACATCATAAGCCATCGGGCAGTCCTTCCGGTGGTGGCTGGCTTCTCCAGAAGATATTTCAGCGGATCTATCCGGGAGATCAGGATTACTGGGTAAGAAAGCAGATAGTGCCGGAGATGCTGAGTTGCCCAGACTAGTGCCAGACATGTCTTCTCAAGACGGCTGTACTGCTCTTCGTACTCTAGCAGACGCTTACTGATGTAGTAGATGGCCTGCTCTGTTTTACCCGTCTCGTCATGCTGTGCCAGGACGCACCCCATGGAGGTTTCTTGCACAGAGATGTAGAGTAGTAGGGGTCGTCCTGGAGTGGAGGCACGAGTACTGGAGGGTTGAGAAGATACTGCTTTATTCTGTCAAAGGCTTTTTGGCATTCTGCTGCCCAAACTGTCAGTGTATTCTTCCGGAGAAGCTTAAAGATTGGCTCGCAGATCAGGAGTTAGCTGAGAGATGAACCGATTGATATACTGAATTCTGCCCAGGAAACCACGGATATCCTTTTCAGTCTGGGGTGCTGGCATCTTGATAATAGCTCTGGATTTAGCTGGATCTATCTCAATGCCTCTCTTGCTGACTATGAAGCCAATGAGCTTTCCTGATGACACTCTGAAGACGCACTTGGTCTGATTCAGTCGGAGGCCGAACTCTCTGAGTCTGTCACAGAGTCTTTTCAGGTCTTCTGGGTGTTGTCAGGCAGTGAGAGATTTGACGATCATGTCATCCACATAGATTTCGGTTGACTTGTACATCATGTCGTGGAACAGTGCCACCATGGCCCTCTGATAGGTTGCCCCTGCGTTCTTGAGTCCGAAAGGCATAACCTTGTACCAGAACGTGCCCCAAGGTGTTATAAAGGAGGTTTTCTTCATGTCTTCTTCTGCCATTCTGATTTGGTTGTATCTAGAGAAATCATCCAAGAATGAGAAAGTCTCGTGCCCTACGGTATTGTCGACCAGGATGTCGATGTGCGGGAGAGAGAAATTGTCTTAGGGGCTTGCCCTGTTCAGGTTCCGATAGTCGATGCACATCCGGACCTTGCCGTCCTTCTTGGGTACCGAAATAATGTTGGCCAACCACTCAGGGTAGTTTGCCACTACCAAGAAGCCTGCACTGATTTGCTTTTCAATTTCTTCCTTGACCTTTTATGCCCATTCGGGCCTCATCCGTCTCAACTTCTGCTTAACTAGTTTGACGTCAGGGTTTAGAAGCAGTCTGTGTACCACCAATGCTGGGTCTAGGCCGAGCATGTCTGCATATGACCAGGCGAAGACATCACTGTATCTCTTCAGGAAGCTGATCATATTTGCTCTCTGCTTTGGGCTCATGGTTGTGCCGATCTTGACTAGCTACGGATTGTCTGCGGATCCCAGATTCACTATCTCGGTGTCCTCAATGTTTGATTGTAGAAACCCTTCGCTGTGTTCTAGGAGGTCCAGTATCTCCTGAGGCGGTTCCTCATCCTACTCTACTTCCTGTTCTGAGTCATACTCAACTTCTAAAAGCTGAAGGAGGGTGTTAAGGGTAGCCTTGTCAAAGGCGATTTCCTGGCAAATCATCAAGCTCAGTTTAACATGCTTATGTTTTTTCTGTGTTTTGTTGGCTTCAGGACACTAGGCCTTCCAGGGGAAGAGTCCGTGTGATTTCGTCATCGACCGATGTAAATGTTTTTTTTTTTGGAAAACATGTTTTTGAGTCAAAATTTCAGATTTATATTGATAAAAAGGTGGACTATTTACAAAATGACTCGACAAAAAGAGGCCTACAGATGATCGAAAATTTTGGATTTTGCAACGGGAGCAAAAAAGATAGATTAAGAGAAGAAAAAAGATGATGCTGGATCATTGCTTGTCAGAACCAACCTTCCCTGCACTATGTGGACCCCGGCCCTGAGCGGCCTTGACGGTAAGAGCCTCGGTCCACCAACGGATTAGTGGTCGGCGGCTGGAAGATGCTTTTGCGTTGTTGGAGAGGGTGCAAACCTGTTCTTTCGCTGAATATTCTAGTTCTAATTCTGCATTTTTGACAGCCAGCTCTTCGAACATCTGGGCGACGCTGAAGACTTCCGGTTCAGGAATCCCTGAAGATTCGGTGCCGGGTTGAGGGTAAGGTATGTTAGTAATGGGTGTAAGGGAAGTTTCTGGATAGGTTTCGAAGATTCCCATGAGGAAAGTGATAGAGATATGGAGTCGGGGTTCAAGTTTCGCTGACTGCTTGCCCTTTCTGGCTAGCTTCGAGAGATAGTCCTCGTATTTGGGCTTGTATCCCACCCCGAAAGGAGAAATGTAGTGAGGAGGCACGTATCTCTTCTTCATGCCTTGGTTCCTGGCCCTGAGGCCCTGTCCCGGTTGGTACTTCATGCGGGCCATCATCCTGACAAATGGCGGCACTGCTTGCTTACTGAGCTCTTCCACCTGGGAGATAGAGCTGACTTGTTCAAACTGATAGGACATGAAGGCTGAACCCTGCCCCAGCTCCTGGATGTCCCCAAAGGAACTCACCAATTCCTCAGATGGAATGATGACTAGGTGATCATCCTGTATGAATTTGATCATTTGATGCAAGGAAGAGGGAATGGCTCCGGCCATGTGGATCCACGGCCTCCCTAAGAGCAAAGTGAATGAGATTGACACATTCACGACCTGAAAGTTCGTTGTAAATTGCATTGGTCCGACCCCGATGGTCAAGTCTGTCTCCCAGGTTCTACCAGGTGGTGTTGTCAAATGCCCTGATGGTTATGGGCCTCTTCTTGACTTGGCTGAGGTCCAAGCCCAGGCTCTTCAATGTAGACAGTGTACAAACGTTCAGGCCAGAGCCATTGTCGATGAGTACTGAGGAATGAATTTTGTTTAAACATTGTACTGCAATGTAGAGGGCCCGGGTATGGTCCCTGTCTCCGTAAGGTATCTCCTCTTCAGTGAAGAAAATGATCCTTGATTCAAGTACCTACTCTACCATCTGCCCCAGTTTCTCAGGCGAGATGTACAATGTGACATGGGCGTTGTTAAATACCTGTAAGAGCTGTATTCTGTGATGTTCTGATGTCAGAAGAAGACCCAGTATGGAGATCTGTGCTTGAGTCTTCTCAACTGCTGGGTGATATTGAACTCTTCTGCATTCTCAAGGATTTTTAATAGGAGAGCTGAATCTGCTGTCTCTTTTTCCGGGTCTGACACCCCTGCCTCGTCCTTTGCCTTCTCCTTTATCAGCTCAACCGTTAGAGGTTGGTACACCCGATCGGATCGGGTAAGATTAGCTATGTATTCGCTTTCTAGGATGAGAGAGTGAAGGACGGGTACATTGTTTAGGCTGAAAGGCTCAGATGGGATGTAGGCGATCTTGACTGGGCCAGAAGATGTGGAGGGTCGAGCGGAGGCTATAGGTCAATTGGCGGGACAAGGAATGCTGTAGACAATTTGCTCTTTGTCAGTTTCAAAAGCGGGTAATTCTGTTGGGCTATGGATGGCTTGGATGTTTGATTGAGGGAGAGGGATTATGACTGGAGGTGGGTATGAGGGCTTGATGATGCCGCCATGAACTACGGGTATGCAAGGTCTCGGATGCCCTGCCCCAAGTTCTACCTACTCAATGAAATTGACTTGGTTGTTATGTGGGGGCAGTGACACCTGGTTGATGCTGGTATTACCGGGGGCCAGCTCAACCTTTCCTGCATCCAGAAGATCCTGGATGGCACACTTCAGGTCGATGCAGTAGTCTGTTGCATGACTTGAACCTCGGTGAAAGGCACAGTATTCGTTGGTATCATAGTTTTTATTCTGTTTATCGGGTGGAAGGAGAGGGGTAGGGCCTCTCAATTCGAGAAGACCCTACTTGGTTAGGAAGTCAAGAAGTTGACTGAGGGTATAAGGGAGAGGGGTAAAGTTTCTGGGGGGACGAGGTTGCCCTTGGTATTGTCTAGCCAGCAGGGTGTTCCCTGGTGCTGGCTGTTGCTGAGCGACCGGAGCCGGTAGTCTGATTGGTGCTGCGGAGGCCACCAAATTGACGTTCTCTTTCATTTTCTGGTCAAGGGGACCACTGTTTCTACTTGTAGAAGCTGCTGCTGTTCTAGGAGGATCAAGCCCAAGACTGGAATGGATGGCTCCACTATGTATCGCTGTTTCGATACGGGTACCCCGGTCTTGACGATTGTGCCAAAATCTACAACCGGTAGAGTGATCATCAGGGTCGAATAGGACTGTTTCAGAGTGCACATGAAAATGCTCGCCAGGTCCTCCTTAGGGATAGGAGTGGAGACTTTTGTAGCCATTGCCCTCCATCGGGAAGCGTATTCTAAGAATATTTCATTATTCCGCTGGCTAATCTGCTCCAATTGGCTTCGCTGAGGTTGAAGCACTTGGTTAAAGGAGTACTGCTCCACAAAAATGTCCATGACGTCTTACCAGGTTTTGACTCTCTGCTTGTCAATGAACATCCACTAAGTAAGGGCTGCTCCCTTCAGACTCTTTTGGAAATACTGGATCAACAAAGGCTGATTCTTGTTGTATAGGAGCATGTCCCCCAGGTATATCTGTAAATGTTGTTTTAGATAGCTGGAGCCGTCATATTTGTGAAAGTCTGAAACTTTGAAGCCTGGGGGCATAATATCCCCAGATGAAAATGTCAGATTCTCCAAAGATAGAGTGGGGTTAGCAGATACCCCTCTCATTTTCCTCATCTCCTCTTTCATTTGCTTGATCTCCTCGTGCTGAACTTTGAGGGACGGTGTAGGGTCGGACGAAGATGGCTTGTCCTGGTGGACATGTGAGGCCCTGGGCTGTTCCTCATATTAATCAAACTCTGCTTCTCCTCTGCCTGTTGCGGGTCTAGGATTAGGGATGATGATTGAGATAGCTTGATGTGGCTCTAGACGAGGCTGATCAGGGGTTTCTGTTGGGATCCGGTTGGCGGGTTCTTCGGTACGGGCACTAAGAAAAATGTTCAGGGATTCTAAAACTCAGTCCAGCTTGTTCTGCATAGCAACAATGCCCGATCATGCGACTGTACCAAATCATCGATTCTCTGTTGATGGTCCGATGGTTCTGGCATATCTTCTGAGCTATTCTCAGACGGAGGCCGGTATGGTACTAGCTCTGTAACGGGTATCTCAGTAAACACTGTTTCTGCGACGTCTGCGAGAATCGCAGTCAGAGAACGAGTCATGGGTCGGCTCATGCAGACTGAAAAGATGCAACGACTAACCTTGAATATGCATGAAGACAAGAGAGATATGATGTCAGGAAAAGATTTTTCATTGATGCATGCTAAGGTGCAGTGAGTACAAGGTTGTGTGACTCAAAGAAAGAAAAAGACTAGATCCTAGGCAGGCCCATCCGGAATCGCAAAGTCAAGTGGTCGGGGCACCCCGTCCATGTCCATGTTCTGTTGCTAGAGGGATGTGACCTCAACCTCCATGTTGGCAAGGGACTCTATAGCGCCGTACATCCTGTATCCAAACTGTCGGATACGGTCAGTCATCTCCGCCTTTGCAGTATCAAATTCCTCTTGATAGAAGTGCCACTGGGCTCTGAGGACAGATGTCTCTTTGGCGTCGCCTTTTCGCTTCTTCTGGTAAGAGCGGATAGTCTGCTCAAGGTGCTCGATCTGCTCTTGCCTGACCTGGAGCTCGCGGTCCTATTCCGCTTCCTATAGCCTGAATGCCTACCGGGCTTTCCGAAGCCGCTGTTCTTTCATCTGAATATGGAGCTGTCTCTTCATGAAGATGTCTGTCCAAGGGACTACCGTCTTGGACAAAGGTATGGTATCCCGTGATGGTGCCGAGACTGGAGTGGGCAGTTCCCTAGGTGCAGGCATGGGAGATGGAATGTCAGGATCTTCCACCCAAAGTCGATACGCTGCATCTATAGATGGTCATGTTGTGGCCACAAAGTCTGGCCACTGATCTCGCTTGAAGGTTCGCCAACCTCAACCTCCTTGAGGCACTCGGAATGCACTGTGAAGTCAGCAAAATCATTTTCCTGTCAGTCTATAACTGGAATGCGCTGAGGGAGTCCAAACTGGCGGAAGACTCTGAGTGGTACATAGGCTGTAGAGCCTGTAAGACCGGCAAGGATCATGCACCGTCTCCCTGAGATGACGACGCGGGGTAGTCTCGGCACGACTAGCCACTCGCACTGCCATGCGATGTCCTTCTCTGTTAGGTCCTAGAGAAGCTGGTATAGCTCTCAGATGTATGTGGTTATAATCGGACCCTGACCCTAAGAGACCTTCTGGGGGATGTTATAAGCTTCACAGAGGTCGGGCGGTATGGATATGATCGTCGGTAAGTGTGGTGCCAACCAGAGGTGCAAGAGCGGTGTGCTGGCATGGAAGATGCCCTTTTGGCGGTCTGCTACCTGACTGAGAGCCCTAAGAAGCTCTGCAAGGATGACTGGTATGATGGTTCCAGAACCGCAGGTGTCCTCGATAATCCTCACCAGAACAGACTTGACTAATGTGCGGCATCTTGGGAACAGCAACTGAGAGACAGCTATCAGTGTAAAGACGTTAAGACCGGGAAGTTCCGCTATAAAGCGGTCAGGGCTCCACCTGGGACGGTACAACCTCTCCAAAGGTTGTATGGGGATCCGATCAAAAGTGCCATTAGGACCGGGCTGTAAGCAAGCAGGCTTGAGATGCAAAAACTTTGATAGGTCTGCCTGATAATTTGTCTTGTAGCGCGAGTCCATGTTTAACCTCAGAATGTGCTGAATTTTCTCCAAAGTCGGGCATAGTTCGTTCTTACTGAAACGAAAGACCATGCTCGAGGGGTTCCAACACCAGATTGCGGCGTTTAAGAAGCACGAATCTAGGTTAACCATGGATAGGTTGAGGACAGATCCCAATTTGAAATGTTGGGCCCAAGCCAAACGCTGACCGGAAGTGAGGGCCTCTACTGCTTTCTGGAGGCTTTAATCACATGCCCCCTCAAAAGTCAGATGCACGGGCCGCGAGGGTTGACCAGTTGTCTGTACGATTCTTGAAGGACCTGCCATCTACCTGAATAAGGACAGACTCAATGAGTGTACTTTGAAATGCAGGTGGAAATATAAGAAATGATGCAATTTTTTTGATTTTTTGATTGGGTGTAACAAGGCACATATGAACCGATAGGATAGTCGGACAGAGTTCTGGCGTGCTTTACCCGGGTTGTTGGAAACCAGAGGCCTATCAGGTCAAGGCTGGGGGTAGGCCCGAAAAAAGGCCTATCCGCCTGGGATTTGAACCCCACAAGTTAAATTAGGACACTGGGTCGGATGTGTTTTATTACAAGCACAGGTAAGGCTCAGTACATGCCCCTAGATGGGTGATTACTCGGGTAAAGTGCCCGGATAGCCAGCCAAGATTGGGGACAGGTATAGGGTGCAAGCAGGTTAGGGTTAGGGTACCCTTTCGGATTGGACTGCTTGTAGACTATACCCTAGCCTAAGCTAAATGTATGAATGCAAGTATATGCAAGTGTGTTTCTAAGGATAGGGGGTCACTTATCACCGTATATTCTGCTCCCTGGTATAGAACATACCTGAAAATGGATGATTTGTGTAAACGGGAGCGTTCAGAACCGTTTCCTGAGGGTCATCACCCAATAGACAAGTTCCGCGGATCTCCAAGACTTTTAAACCATTGACACCGAGGATTATCATCCAGCGGCCGTTAACATAATAAGCTTAACTAATAGGTACCGGATTTGATTACACTATTATAATGTGAATGAAATGCATAATACACAAATCATTTAAGAGGTGTAAAATGAATAGTATTAAGTTAAATACTAAGACACTTGATTAATTTGGAGGTTTATTTTGGCTTAAACCTAGGTTCCGGGTTGAATCTTGAGAGTTTCGCAACTCCCCAGCAGAGTCGCCACAGCTGTGAGCGCAGGATTTTTACTTCCAACTCACAAGAGGGACTTGAGAGTCGTCACCTATTAATTAAGAAGGGATAAGTCCCTGGGAAACGTTGGATAATGGTTTGGTTTACGATCAAAGATCGAGGTAAGAGGTTCGGTTAAGTTTGGAGAAGGGGTTAGACACCTCGACACATCCACACATTGTGGTTCCCTACTTGCTAAGTTTAAGCCAAAATAAGTTCAAGATTAATCGAATGCCTAAATGTTTAAGTTAATACTAACTGGAATAAAGTAAAAGTTAACTAGGGTCGGGCCCGTGTTGGGCTGCCTACATACTCACACTAGGGGTGAGATCAGACCGAGCGTAGTTCTAGCACTTGAGCCTGCGCTAAGGTGAGGAGGTTTGTGTGTGTGCACCAAGGGTGACTAATGGACCTAATCCGGCAGATTAGGGTTTTGCTTGACCGGGATTGGTCAATATGCAAAGTGAGGGGCCCGGTAGGCCGAAGGATAGTCCAGTAGACTAGGGTTTAGGCCTGGTAGGCCAAGGATGAAGCCTGGAGGCAAAGAGATATGTTAACTCAAGGTTAGGGTTGCTAACCGGAGTTAAAAGAGAGTTAACTATGGTTAAAGGTGTTAACCATGATTGAAAGGGTTAAAAAATTGATTTTTTAGTCTTCTGTATTTTTCTGGATTTTTAGGGATTTTTTCAAATTTTTGTGGAGTTAAGTGGTGCTTAACCCTAGTTAAAAGTTAACCGGAGGTCACTTTAACCATGATTAAGGGTCATGGTAAGTCAAGAATGGGCCCAAAGGGTATGACAGAGCCTAGAATGGCCTCCTACCAGGTTTGGGCCCTGCACAAATGCCAAAATTAAAAATTTACAGAATGGAAGTGATCGGATTACCTCTATTTCAGTACACTTTTAACCCTAGTTTGTAAGAATTGTAACTGGGGTTAGGGATCACCCCTGGGTAAATAAAAGCCATGGTTAAGTAGCTTGGAGTGCAAGCTTCCCAATGGGCTTGGAATCAAGCCCATAGCACCTCATATGTGGGCCCTACGGGGGGCAAAGTCAGGAAAAAACATACACTGTGCTGTCAGCAAAAGGACTGTCGACAGCCTGAACAAACTTTTAACTGAAGTTTAGAGGCCTGCTAACCCTAGTTAGGCATGGCCCCTGGATTTGAAAATTTGCAGGGAGGTAGCCTGTAGTAAGGGCTTTCAAACAAGCCTGGGGTGGACCCAGAACACAAGGGATGTGGGCCCCACTGGGGCCTAAAGTCAGTGTGAAACTAAGCCTGTATTGGCAGTAAACATATTACCGCCAGTCTGGTTGCTCTGTTTTTGAGTTGGCGGTAGAGATATTAACGACTACTAGCAATTTTTAGGAAAAACAAAATTTCCCCTGCTGGGGATTGCAGCAGCTTGAGTCTAGGGGTTCCCTCATGGACTGAGGGACCCCCAGGCCCCTAAGGGAGTGGCCAAACATGGTGGGGGGTCTTGAACCCGAGCAAAATACCTCGAGGGGTTCCCCATGCTTATGGTGAAGGCAGGAGACCCCTCTCCCAAGCTACAAAGGGTATAGGAATTAAAATAAAGCAAAAAGGGACCCCCTGAATAGGATCAGGGGGTCTTACAAGGATTTGTGCAAAGGAAGCAAGGTAGGGGTGGCCCTACCCTTCAACGGTGGCCACAGGCGGTGGTGGAGCTGCTACGGCGTGGTGCACAGGTTACAGGTGGTGGTGGTCAGCCTTGGGAACTCCTAGAGGTGCCTTGAGATCTACCTGAGTTGAGGGTAGAGGCTGAAGACCAAGGAACTGGGCTGGTTTTGTTTTGACAGGGTTTGGACGTGAAAAATGGGAGTCCGAGATGCATGGGGGTGGCTTGGAATTTATAGAACCAGGGGAGAGGCCCTCAGGGGCATTTCAGTCTTTTACCAAGGTGTGGGGACCAAAGGTGGAGGTCCCCAGTGGTCAATGAACCCTGCGATACGGGTCTGCAAGTTTTTCAGGTGTGGCGGTACTTGGATTACCGCCACCCTCAATACTGTTTATATTGAGGGTGTCGGTAATCCAACTACCGACACCCTGGTGTTATTGCTATTTTGGGCCACGCCCAGACACACTTGGGCTGAAAGCTGGGTCTCTTGCTATTTTAAGGTGTTTCCCGCCATGAATTCGAACTAGGGCTTGTGGGCCCCACCCATGTGGGCCCCTAGGGTTTTAGTGGGCCCAAGTTTGGGCCCCCGAAGGCTTGGGATTAATGCTTTGATGGTTTTTGAGTTTGGACTTGTCTATTGGGCCTTGAGCCCGTATGGCCTTGGACCTAGGTTTTGGCTAGGGTATGGTCTAGGGCTTACCTAGGGTTTAGTTAGGGTTTAGCTAGGGTCACACTAAGGTTTAGGGTTTTCCTAAGGGTGATGGGCTTTGAGTCCAAGGTTTGATTCTAGGGTTTTAAGAGTATACCTAGGGTTTGTGTTAGGGTTTGTAGGGGTACGGGGTTTAGACATGGTGTAAAAATTGGGTGCTTACAAAGAGTTTGTATAATTTTTGGTAGAGAAAGTTCAATTAATTTAGAAAGAATATCAGTGAGAGAAAGCGCTAAAGCATCGAGTTTTTTCTTCTTAATGATGCAATGTTAATTCGATTAATCCAAAGTATAACTCAATTATGGATTTCACATCCCATACCCACAATCGGAAGATTTAGTCATTAAGATTTATAATAAAAAACTAAAATCAATTTTTAATCAATTATTTAAAACAAGTTTTAACCTAAACCCGCACTTTATTAGAAAAACTCGAGGACGACGATATACCTCTCTGCGATACCACAACAAAGAATAATATACGCTATGATGAAAGTTCTTCGTTTGAGAAATCAAGAACTATTACTCAACTACGAGAAAATCCTGACTAAACTCGTGAAAATATGTAAATCCAAGAGATTCAATTGAAAGATAGATCAAACAAGAAGAATAATTAATATAGAAATCATAAACATTAAAAACATTCAATAGATTAAATCAAACTTACATCACCTCATTAAGAGAATTCTGCCCTGGTGAAGGTTAGGGATTTAACAATTCATACAAAGTAAAAACTAAGCTGGGATTAGCACCAACGTGTGCTGAGTGATGGTGGGACATCTGTACGACATGGATATATATAGTTATTGCTCTTCCCTTTCGTTTCCAATTGATTTAAATTTTCTCATTTTTCGAAAATACAAACATCACTATAGCATACTTTTTCTTTCCAATTCAAGAGATTTTCATAATTTTTATGTTAAAATCACATTCATCCATATCTTACTAAGATTCTTTACACGTGTGAGAAAATCTTTCTCCAATTGATATTAGGCTTTGACATTGAGCTTTTGACTCTAGACTTGGGCTTTATTTTCTCTAATCCTGAGAATGGTTTGAATTAAGATTCTTTTTTTGCCCTTTTGACTTTTCTGTATCTGTTGATTTTCATGAAAGCTATTTACTCGAATTCTCTATATAAAAAAATTTAAAAATACTTAGAATTCATAATCTATAGATGCGGGAACAAGTTCAGGATATAGACTTTAAATCTCGGATTAAGACTAGAAAGTATGATAATAACTAGTTTGGAGTGGATTTTTACACCCTCGTTAAGTAGGTTGTTTTTGAATCCGACCATTGACTATCAAAGAGGGTTCTTTGAGAGATATGTAACAAAAAATCACTTCCGGGAATTCTCTGTTGTAACCGATCGAACATTTTGACTTTCATATCACTTGGTCTTTGGTTGAATTCTTCCTCTAAGAGCTTTTGGGTCTTCTTTTTACTTACTACTGTCACTGTTTTTGTATTCACCTCTTGTTTTGAGGGAGTGCATGTGCATCAATCATATAAGCAATGTAACAAAGCACATCATGGTAGTTCACATTTGACGTGAAACAATTAAATAGTACTATTAGACACAAATCTGGAACTTTGACCAACCATGTACAATAATCATGTGGTAGAAATTGTGACTATTAATGTAGGAATGTACACACATGGTAATAGCCCAGTGGTAGTGTGTTCCCTCATTTAGGAGGGAGGTTCCAGCCTCGAGTCCCGTGCAGGTTGGTGTTAGTGATTTCCTCACATTTTCATTGAGCAGATACTAACCTCTAACCCTAGACAGTGCAAAAAAAAATAAAAAATACAGGTACAATAATCACGTGGTAGTTCTTCAATAGTATCTACTATAAAGAGTTTTTCAAGGGAAAATGGAAAATGGACCGTAGGGTGGGCTTTGAAGCTGACCCGTGATCTCATTGGTCCACGTGGCCACGCCCCTTTTTACCTAGGGTTTAGCAATCTAACCATGGTTCTTAGAAAAAACAAAAAACAAAAAAAAAAGTTATTAACTTTAATTTAGTTAAGTTTAACCATGGTTATAGATGTGTTAGAAGCGACACAGTGACACTACCGTCAGCTTAGAAGACCACAGATCCGCTTCTCAGGACTCTTTTTCAATCCAACGGTGCTAAGCATTACATGCTTTGAATACAATGTTTAAAATAATGACCGTTTCTATTTAAAAAAAAAACAATTGTTTTTCTCGAAAAATTCATCCCTTACTGAAAACAGTTAAGGATCAGTTTTAGCAAATTTTAAAACTACACCAAGGTTTAAAATAAATCGTAACGAATCCTTCTGAAATCGTTACATATATATAAATTGTTTCGGTCAATACTTTTTTGTTTTTGGTCATTTTTACTACAAAGGACACCACTTATGGTCATTTATAGTAAAATATGACACTTTTTTATTTTAAAAAAATCCTATTACATGTCAATTTTAGTAAAAACAATTATTTCTAGGTCATTTTTAATCATTTATACTAAAATAACAATCATATTGCTTTTAGAAGAAATTACTATTTTTGTAAAAAAATAATTTCTCTGTCATTTTCAGTATAAATGAGTTGTTTATATTAAAAATATTACTTTTTATTTTTAATACTAGACTTTTTATGGCCAATTTATATTAAAAGTAACTTTTTTCAAAACACTACTGTATGTATAAAAATGTTATACCAAGTCGAAGTCATCCCTAGAAGCAAGGTGGTGGTAATAAGAATCAACCCATCTCCCGGTTCTAGGGTAGCAACAGCATGTGTTGCACCCACATTGTGTCTGGAAAAAAAAAAGACTTTGTGCGTCTGCGACTAGCACTCCTGTTTCAGGTAAAAGAACGATTATGACGATTTTTAAAACTATGGTACTTTAATAAGATTTTGAAGACTTAAGGAAATGTCAAGATGCGTAAGAGGACTGTAAACACCCCAATTTTGCACCCCCTAGCCTCTTTGAACACATTTAAAAACTCTTTAAAAAACCCTCTTTTAAAACTCTTTTTCTGCAGGCTTCGATTTCCAAAAAACGCCCCTCGGGTAGAAAATGATCAAAATGCCCCTAGGATGAAAAAAACCAAAATACCCTTAAAAAAGTGTTAAAAGTTTCTATTTTATCCAAAATGATTTTATAAATTTTTTTATGAATTTTGGCTATTTTTGGAATTAAATTGGGCTTAAAACGGTAGAAAATGACCGAAATGCCCCTGGAGTGTAAAATGATCAAAACGCCCCTGAAAAGTGGTCAAAAGTTATGATTTCATCCGAAATAATTTTACAAATTTTTCGGTTCAATTTCGGCTATTTTCGGGTTCAAAATGGGCTTAAAACGACAAAAACAGTTTTTCAGCAAACAAGAGCATAAACCCAAAAATAGTTTTTTGAAGATCCCAACAGGCCCTAAGGGGCAACCTCGCCCTTTTAAAAGGCGTGGGACCATGTGGGCCCCACTTGCACTGTAAACTTCATTTTTTATTATTTCATTTGTTCATAATAAAATATATTAAATCTCGTTTTTTAAAAACGGCGCAGATTTAGTCTGATCCGCGTTACCGCCCTAGTGTTCACACCGCTTTACTATTTATTAAAATATAATAAATCTCGCCCTTTAAAACGGCGCAGCCACTATTCCGAAACACTATAAATACCCCCCTCTCTTCCTTCATTGATCATCCATTCTACTTCCTCTCTTCTCTCCTCTTTCAAAAATCATTTTTAGCGTTTGGCGATCTCGGGAATTTGATTTCGAAGAATCATTCTCGGGAGTACTTATTTCAGAGACCCTTTTGGGTTTCCCAGAAGGTAAAATATCGCCAAACTCTGAAGTTTGCTTTGTCTTTTAGTAGTTTAATTAGCTTTTTAATTATTTTTTAAATTGCTTTAATTGCTTAGACTACTTGCCCTGTCGAACCCCTGCCCGGTTTTACTTAAGCCTAGCCTACCCTATCGAACCTCTGCCCGAACTTCGGTTCAAACTTAGCCTACCCTGTCAAACCTCTGCCCGAACTTCAGTTCAAACCTAGCCTACCCTGTCGAACCTCTGCCCGAACTTCGGTTTAAACTTAGCCTACCCTATCGAACCTCTGCCGGAACTTCGATTCAAACTTAGCCTACTCTGTCGAACCTCTGCCCGAACTTCGGTTCAAACTTACCAAACCCTGTCGAACCTCTGTCCGAACCTCGGTTCAAACCCTGGTTCAAACCTTACTTACCTAGTCGAACTTCTGTCCGAACCTCGGTTCAAACCCTGGTTCAAACTCTACTTGCCTTAGCCAAACCTCTGTCCGAACCTTACTTCAAACCCTGGTTTAAATCCTATCAAATCCTTACTCAACCCAGTGCTTTTTGACATGAGCTAAAACTGTCCAAATGCTCCCCGATAAGAGTATAAAAGTCCCAAACACTCCTGAGCAGGAGCCCAAACCATTCAAAAACACCCTAACATCCAAAGACAAGTCTCAGCCTATCAAACACCCACAATCCAAACAAAACAAATCAAACCATCAACTACCCATCTGGAACTACGTGTGGCTTGATTCCACTAACGGTGGATACGTAGGCAACCCTGATCGGGTTTAGCTCACTCAGGATAGAGCTCCTATCCTATCCCTACTTATTTCAGCATATACATTACTGTTCATATACTACATATCGAACATATAAATAAAATGAAAGCTTCTCTTATGGTATCCCCAACTTTAATTCAGACTTAGGGAGTAGGTAACCATCTTTGGATGGGAGTTTAGGGGTGCCTAACACCTTCCCCTGACTCAAATGAATCCTTACCTCGAACTCTATTTTTAGACCAAAGCCTTATCCAACCTTTTAAGAGACCATATTTTCCCGAATAATCTAAATAGGTGGCGACTCTCTCTTTTCTATATTTTTAGCACTATTCCTCATCGGGTTCAATCCTGATCGGGAGTGGAGTTAAAATCCCGGATCTACAGCTTGGCGACTCTGCTGGGGACTCTGGTTTCGCAGACCAGTATTCGAGCCAAAACCAAAGTCTGAACTGAACAAGGGAAACCACATTAGAAACTTTTACTTTCATCGATATGCTGCTAATTTTGTACATATTCTTACTTTGTTATCATTCATCGAATCTCGGACATTTGTTTGCCAACTTAGCAACATGTCTAGGATTTAATTTTTTATTCATTGCTTGATTTCTATTGATGCATATTCATTCATATTCATTGCATAATAGAATAAAAACCTCTCACCTATCTAGTTGGATCCGGTAAGCTTACAATCGAGAGATGGTTATCCTCGATGCTGGAGCCCAAAGATCTGTGGAAAGTACTAGTTGTAGACCGAGAGATGGTTATCCCCGGTTAACGCAACTGGTCTTTCCCGCTTGCACCAATCGTCCCTTTTCAGGTATGTTCTATACCGGGGAGTCACATATACGGTCAAGTGTTCATCAACCTTTTAGACAAAAACCTTGCATA
This sequence comes from Tetracentron sinense, assembly GCA_015143295.1. Lineage (NCBI taxonomy): Eukaryota > Viridiplantae > Streptophyta > Magnoliopsida > Trochodendrales > Trochodendraceae > Tetracentron > Tetracentron sinense. Next base: position 25,604,148 of record CM026567.1, on the reverse strand, counting down.
CACCAACATAAGCATATAGACTATAGGTCTTTGTTTGGGCATAAACCAAGAACACCCGTTAGGAGGGACTACGTTATCCCTATTCTGTTACTAGTTTAAGCCGCTTTTGCATCATTTGTTCAGGTATAGAGACAATCTTATCCCTATACTTAATCATTTCGGAACTTGTATGAGCCTTGATTGCTAGATAGGTCTAACCCTATTCTTTGCTAAATCAACAAGATGTTGTGAGGGTTGAAACCTTGGACTCTAAACAAATCACATGGTTAAACCATTGATTCATTTTGATCTTAACCCAATGAGCTCTGGTTTCCTACAACCCAGATAAATGAAATGGATCTCTATCCACTCACCTCATTGGGTCACACATGTTGAGTTGACGCATCTTTTTTGAGTATACTTGATCAATTCATTCATTCAATTCATCAAAAAAAAAAATTTCGTTTTATTTGATTCAAGTCAATTCAAAAACTTCATTCAATCATTTTGTTCATCATCATATTGTTTAAATCATATATTAGTCTTAGGACTTTCCACATCCATCATTTTGTGCATACTTATATTCATAACCAGACAAGGGGCAACGTCCCATGTCAAAACGTCATCCATTAGATCATATGTGTGTCGCATCGTTACTTTCATCATTATCTTAATTTAGTCTTCATTTAGCATCTCGAGTGTCATCTGACCCATCTGTACATACCTCTTATTACCACCCAGTTTATAGCACCCTGAGCGGAAGCAGTACTAAGCTATCTGCCTTCTTCGAGATGACTCCAGTAAGCACAAGATTAACTGATCGAGATGAGCTAGTTGTAGAAGGGTTGGAAACCGACCCTGATAGCCCAGTATCTCCTCAACATATACTGCAACAGATCCCTGATTTAGAGGCAAGGGTATTTGGAACTGAACAAGACATCCTATAGCTGAAAAACATCATGCAGGATATCTTGAATGCCGTGAATAGGAAGCAACCGTCCTCCTCTTCTATCCCGATCGCTGAACCACTCACCTTAAACCGATCAAACCCACCATCTCACAACCCACCACCTCTAAATCCACCATCTCACAACCCATCACTTCCAAATCCACCATCTCACAACATGCCACCTCCAAATCCATCATCTCACAACCCATCACCTTCAAACCGGCCATCTCACAATCCATTATCATTTAACCAACCATCCTCCAACATCCCGCCACCTCACATTGGCCAGTATCAGGAAGAGGAGACAAAGATGGCCTAGAATACAGAGCAGTCAGGCATATCAACCAGCTCAGCCCATACTCCAGACTTCTACAAGGATAGGATTGAGAAGTTGGAACAATTGGTGAAGAGGGCCCAGGGGTCCTACAACTTACCATCCATAGACTTCCGAGATATGTGTCTGCATCCGGGGATTCAATTGCCTCGAGACTTCAAAATGCCCGAATTTGAGAAATATAACGGAAAAGGATGCCCAGAGACACACCTGAAAGTCTACTGCGGAGAGTTGTTCCAGCTAGAGAACGGTGACAAGCTGTTGGTGCAGCTATTTCAGAGAAGTTTGAAGGGACCAGTCCTACAGTGGTTCACCAAGGTTGACCCAACTAAGGTCCGCACATGGGATGGCTTCTGTGAGGCATTTGTCGCTCAATACTCTTACAACATTGACTTGGTCTCACAGAGAGCAGATCTGGAGAGAATGACTCAGAGAGAGAATGAATCCTTTATCGAATATTCTGTTCGATAAAGGGAAAATGCTGGAAAGATGAACACTCCTCTACCCGAGGACGAGTTAGTGACCACATTCTTCCGCACACTCAAGCATCCATTCAAGACTTTGCTAGCAGCCCAACCTATTTCCAACTTCAGCACTATGGCCAAATGTGGGGCCAGGATTGAGGCTACAATGGGAGACGTGGGAGCAGTTGACATGTTCTCAGGATCCAAGGGGGTGTCATCCTCTAGTCGTCCTCAACCACCGCGAAAAGATACACGAAGAAGAGAGGATGAAGTGCAAATGGTCACAACAATGCCCATCCATATTCTCCATTTACCGCAGCATCCTCGACAACTCGAGCAGACTCAGCAGTAGTTTCCCTTGCAGCAGATGACATTTGAGCGGAAAAAGAGAAGAGTCTTCACTCCCATGCCATATACCATGATGCAACTCCTCCCTTTTCTACTAGATAAGAAATTGGTCACACTAAGGGAACCCAAGCCGCCACCAGTCACACTGCCAAGGTCATACAGGGTTGACCAGCATTGTGGGTATCATTAAGCCCCGGGGCATTCCACCGATATGTGTTTTGATTTAAAGCACACAATCCAAGACATGCTTAAAACGGGAAAGATTCAGTTTGAACCAGGGAACACCGACATCAACCAGGCCCCTCTCCCTAATCATGCAGCAGCAGGAAACCGAGGCACACCAGCCTGAGCCACTCTATAGCTAACTTTGAGCAGTCTCACTAGTTTTTTTTGTCTTTTTAGTTTATTCCATAATTTCTTTTTTGCAAATGGCCATGATGGCCCAAATCGAAGTCTTCCCTATCAGTTAACATATTGGCTAGTGGCCACCAATCTTTATTCTTTGCATTTGAGTCTGTACATCCTTTCATACTCTAATGAAATCTCCCACTTTTGTTAAAATCTATCTTGCTTATTACTCTGATATGCCTAGTTTTGGGAACTGAACTAAATTCTAAGCCTTAAAGGATAATTGCATGATCATCGGGTGAGTAATCTAAAAACTCATGACCCTCTCATGAATTAGAAAGGTACTCTGCTCCGCCAAAGATTTCAAGGCAAGCTACCGATCCATCAGAAGACAAGAAGCAAAGGAGCGACGAAGACCTCCCCAAGCTATCAGGCATCAAACATATTTAAACAAGGATAATGTAATGACCACACATGCTCTTGACCAATCAAAGAAAGGATAGGAGGCCATCCTTGGTTAACCCTTAAAATCTCTTTCGTACCCATGCAATAACATACGCTAGTTAGCCCGTTGAGCCTAATAGCCTTTTCTTCTAAACCCATACACTAAGGCACCCTATGAATGACAAATCAATTGAGCAGAATCCAACCAATCAAAAGCAAAGCTTATTTTGAACTACGACATGACCTAATTCCACTGATCGTGGATACGTAGGCAACCTAAAACAGGTTCAGTCACATTATGACAACTTTTCATCGATACCAAACAGCTATCCCTAAACAGAGCAGAAAAAGCCAACAAAAAAAAAGTAAAAAATGAGAGTAAAGAAAGAAAAAAAAAAAGAGAAAAATGGCAAATCTCCAAAATGATGAAGAGAAGCCAACCGGTTCCGTCTCTGCATGCAGCAAAAACATTTTAGGGTGTCCTATCCTCGACAAGTAAACTTTGAGCCTCAATCATTTGTACCCCTACTACGTTTCGTCCTAGTAACTAAGCCCTCTTTGATCTTTGAAAGGTCTTGAGCATTAATCACTACCATTTTATCAGGCAATGACGGGAGAAGACAGATTAGCTTATCAAAAATCGCAGGCCTAGTGAAAACCAGAAATGGCACTAAGGCACAGAAATTATGCGAGCCCAGCCCTGAAATTGTTGTTAGGGGCAAAAAAGGGAACAAATTAGTCAAGTACGCAGGCATGAGTGAAAACCAGAAATGGCCTCATTGCGCAAAAATTATGCGATCCCAAGACTTGGTCATTCCAAGGGTAAAAAAGGGTAAAGACAAATTTCTGATTTCACGTGCTTAGTATGGAATTATCAATCTTGCTAGTGCACAAAAATAACGTGAACCCAGTCCTGGTGAAACCTGTTAAGGTCCAGAGGCAAAAAAGGGAAAATCGTAAAGTGTGAGCTTTCATATCAAGCGCCACCAGCAACAATCAACTAATGTAGTCAAGTACTATCTTATGCATCAGGAATCTGGCAAGGACATCCAGGAGCAGATTTACTTATCTATTTCGGAAGCTATGAACCCAGACTTATTCAATTACTTTCTAAGGTAAAGGGATCCTAGCTAGGCTTCCCATCAACAGGCAATATCGGACATCTTTCAAAATACTTATGTCGATCTGTCAGTCTGTCAAGTCATTCTGTCAAGCTATCAGCAAGACATCGGTCTGTCATGTCAAGTCAGTTAGTCAGAGTCGTGTCCTCGTGTAAGTCAGCTCAAACTTGGCTAATCCTTTCGGTGGTGCAATCGGTTCTCCTGAACTTGAGACTGGTTCAAGCAGATTATCCTGCCAAATTATTTCAATTGGACAAATCCAGGCATAACCTCAGTGTAGTATTGATACATCAGACAGAGGGTAGATATCAGATAGAGGCTCAGGGTCGTGCTACACTCTCTCAATCCTCATACCCCATTCATTTCATTTGCTTGCTTATGGGTAAGCCACGTGGCTATCCCCTTTCATGCATTTACATTTTGCTTGCTCATGAACTAGCCGTGTGGTTATCTCCATTTGTACATATATCACATTCATTTGCTTGCTTGTTTCATGCCCGATGGAGATAGTTGTGTAACCGATCCTCACTAACCTTACATTTTACTTTCTCATGGGTTAGCCGTGTGGTTTTCCCCGTTCATACATCTTGTTTGTAACATGGAGCAACCACGTGGGTATCTCCACTCATCATATACTCTACTTGCTTATACACCTTGCTGGTGGACTAGTCTTGTGACTATCTCCACTCACCATATATTCTGCTTGCTTATAAACCTTGCTCGTGGACTAGCCGTTCGGCAATCTCCACTTATACATCTGCTTGCTTACTTGTGCTGAAGTGATCGTGCGATCCCTTCAAAACCTAGCTTCATTCATCTTGCTAGCATCTTACCCGGTGGGACAACCGCGCGGTTGTCTGCACTATAGCATCTTGCCCAGTAGGGCAACCGCGCGGTTGTCTGCACCATAGCATAGTACCCGGTGGGGCAACCGCGCGGTTGTCTGTACCATAGCATAGTACCCGATGGGACAACCGTGCGGTTGTTTGTACTATGGCATAGTACCCAGTGGGGCAACCGGGCGGTTGTCAGCACTAATTGCATCTTACCCATTTTTTGAAGGAGTAATTGAACGGTTGTCTGATCGACCTTTAGTTATGGCCTCTCGTGAAACTGGTTGTGTAGCCAACCTTCACTCATTTGCATCTTTCACCACATGTTCACATTTCACCACACATCACTGTAATACTTGCTCACTCTTAAAGGAGTAATTGACACGGTTGTCTGATCGACCATCAGTTGCGGCCTCCTGTGAAATAATTTTTGCACACTTCATACACTGCACTGCAATACTTGCTCACTCTTAAAGGAGTAATTGACACGGTTGTTTGATCGACCATCAGTTGCGGCCTCTTGTGAAACAAGTCTTGCACACTTCATACACTGCACTGTAATACTTGCTCACTCTTAAAGGAGTAATTGATACGGTTGTCTGATCGACCATCAGTTGCGGCCTCCTGTGAAACAAGTCTTGCACACTTCATACACCGCACTGCAACACTTGCTCACTCTTAAAGGAGTAACTGACACGGTTGTCTGATCGACCATCAGTTGCGGCCTCCTGTGAAACAAGTCTTGCACACTTCATACACTGCACTGCAATACTTGCTCACTCTTAAATGAGTAATTGACACGGTTGTCTGATCGACCATCTGTACACTTCATACACTGCACTGCAATACTTGCTCACTTTTAAAGGAGTAATTAACACGGTTATCTGATCGACCATCAGTTGCGGCCTCCTATGAAACAAGTCTTGCACACTTCATACACTGAACTGCAATACTTGCTCACTCTTAAAGGAGTAACTGACACGGTTGTCTGATCGACCATCAGTTGCGGCCTCTTGTGAAACAAGTCTTGTACACTTCACGCACCGCACTGCATTGCTTGTTTACTCTTCAAGGAGTAACTGAAACGGTTGTCTGATCGACCATCAGTTGCGGCCTCTTGTGAAGCTAGTTTTGCAACAATCATCATTCACTTGCATCTCACTCACTTGCATCATGCACCTCGCTACTTGGTCGTGTGATCGATTAGCAGGCAGCTTCATACACCATAACCCCCTCTATCCCCAACAACTGCCGACTTGGCATGAGCGCACCCGTCCTTTCTCACCCTTCAGTCATCCAGTCCCTGACAAGTAGTCTAAGTAGAGTTTATCTTTTCCTCTATCTTTTCCTAGGTTTTCCACACACATGCGTGCAAAATTGAAGCGTTATCAGTCTTTGTCGTTCAGGTGCCCGCCCCTCCGACAAAGTGGGGCAACTGTAAACACCCCAATTTTGCACCCCTAGTCTCTTTGAACACATTTAAAAACCTTTTAAAAAACCATCTTTTAAAACCCTTTTTCTGCAGGCTTCGATTTCCAAAAAACGCTCCTCAGGTAGAAAATGACCAAAATACCCCAAGGATGAAAAATGACCAAAAAACCCTTGAAAAAGTGTTAAAAAGTTTTCATTTTGTCCAAAATGATTTTACAAATTTTTTGATGAATTTTGGTTATTTTTTGAATTAAATTGGGCTTAAAACGGTAGAAAATGATCGAAATACCCCTGGAGTGTAAAATGATCAAAATGCCATTGAAAAGTGGTCAAAAGTTATGATTTCATCCGAAATAATTTTACAAATTTTTCGGTTCAATTTCGGCTATTTTCGGGTTCAAAATGGGTTTAAAACGACAAAAACAGTTTTTCAGCAAATAAGAGCATAAACCCAAAAACAGTTTTTTGAAGATCCCAACAGCCCCTAAGGGGCAACCTCGCCCTTTTAAAAGGCGTGGCACCATGTGGGCCCCACTTTCACTGTAAACTTCATTTTTTATTATTTCATTTGTTCATAATAAAATATATTAAATCTCGCCTTTTAAAACGGCGCAAAATTTAGTCTGATCTGTGTTACCGCTCTACTGTTCACACCGCTTTACTATTCATTAAAATATAATAAATCTCGCCCTTTAAAACGGCGCAGCCACTATTCCGAAACACTATAAATACCCCCCTCTCTTCCTTCATTGATCATCCATTCTACTTCCTCTCTTCTCTCTCCTCTTTCAAAAATCTTTTTTAGCGTTTGGCGATCTCGGGAATTTGATTTCGAAGAATCATTCTCGGGAGCACTTATTTCAGAGACCCTTTAGGATTTCCCGGAAGGTAAAATATCGCCAAACTCTGACGTTTGCTTTGTCTTTTAGTAGTTTAATTAGCTTTTTAATTATTTTTTAAATTGCTTTAATTGCTTAGACTGCTTGCCCTGTCGAACCCCTGCCCGATTTTACTTAAACCTAGCCTACCCTGTCGAACCTCTGCCCGAACTTCGGTTCAAACTTAGCCTACCCTGTCGAACCTCTGCCCGAACTTCAGTTCAAACCTAGCCTACCCTGTCGAACCTCAGCCCGAACTTCGGTTCAAACTTAGCCTACCATGTCGAACCTCTGCCCGAACTTCGGTTCAAACTTAGCCTACCCTGTCGAACCTCTGCCCGAACTTCGGTTCAAACTTAGCCTACCCTGTCGAACCTCTGCCCGAACTTCGGTTCAAACTTTAGAAACTCTGTCGAACCTCGGTTCAAACCCTAATTCAAACCTTACTTACCTAGTCGAACCTCTGTCCGAACCTCGATTCAAACCCTGGTTCAAACTCTACTTGCCTTAGCCAAACCTCTGTCCGAACCTTGCTTCAAACCCTGGTTCAAATCCTATCAAACCCTTACTCAACCCAGTGCTCCTTGACATGAGCTAAAACTGTCCAAATGCTCCCCGGTAAGAGCATAAAAGGCTCAAACACTCCTGAATAGGAGCCCAAACCATTCAAAAACACCCTAACATCCAAAGACAAGTCTCAGCCTATCAAACACCCACAATCCAAAAAAAACAAATCAAACCATCAACTACCCATCTGGAACTACGTGTGGCTTGATTCCACTAACGGTGGATACGTAGGCAACCCTGATCGGGTTCAGCTCACTCAGGATAGAGCTCCTATCCTATCCCTACTTATTTCAGCATATACATTACTGTTCATATACTACATATCAAACATATAGATAAAATGAAAGCTTCTCTTATGGTTTCCCCAACTTTAATTCAGACTCAGGGAGTAGGTAACCATCTCTGGATGGGAGTTTAGGGGTGCCTAACACATTCCCCTAACTCAAATGAATCCTTACCTCGAACTCTATTTTTAGACCAAAGCCTTATCCAACCTTTTAAGAGACCCTATTTTCCCTATTAATCTAAATAGGTGGCGACTCTCTCTTTTCTATATTTTTAGCACTATTCCTCATCGGGTTCAATCCTGATCGGGAGTGGGGTTAAAATCCCGGGTCTAGAAGGACTACTACAGTACTATGATACCTACGTGTAGAGGTGTCAATGGACCGGGCTTGGGCCAGGGTTTTGCATTTTGAATAGGCCCGTGCTCGGTACTTTTGCAAGAGGGTTTTGAGGCCCAAACTTGGCCGTAGACGCCACTAGCTATATACTACATGCAATAGCATCAAATGCCAAGATATGCACTCCCCTAGCTAGCATGCGCTAATGGGGCGAAAGTCCCAAAGCAATAAAAGTATTTGTGTAATACCCTGCCTCTTGCGCCAGTGGTGGTGGGGTGTGGCCTCTCTGTTGAGGGAGGTCTGAGATGCAATCACCCTAGTGATGAGTTGCAAGAGCTCCAATCCTCGTACTAACCACTAACTATACTAATGTAGGTAAATGATATCCCAAACAAAAAATAATAATATTAATACATAAACATACTTGTGTTATTTTAAGCAAGAGCAGGGGCAGAGCCATGGTGCAGAGGCAGAGCCAAGGTGGGGCCTTAGTACCCATAACTGTGATTAAAATTAATTAAAACCTTCATTTTTTAAAAGAAAAAAAATAATTTTAAGGATTAAAGTTAAAAGACTTTTGTGTTATAACTATTCCTTGTTATTAGCGTAGGATTTGGAGTCCTTACTAAGGCATTACTCATTAGTCATGAGGCAGGAGTCCTATTGAATTTTTTTTAAGAATACATATATTTTAACTAATTTGCTTAATTATTTAATATGACATATATTGTCATTGGAAAGGGGGTGAACTTTTGAAAAAAAAATCATATTATATTATTTAATAGGGGACATATATTGCGGAGACCTCTTGAACTTTTGAAATCAAAATATATTTTTCATAATATTGTAGAGCAATTCTATGTTGACTTTCCGATCGTACTCTCCGATAGTTTTTTACATTTTTAAACAAAAAGAGAAAACAAAAGTGATGGATCCCACAAAAAAAGTGTCATACTATTTTATTTTCTTGTACAAAAATAGGGGAGAGTAGACGATCAGAAAATAGACATAGCATTGCTCTAATAGGACATTGTCATCGGATAAGGGGACAACTACTCCCGTAAACAGGGAGAAACAATACTTGTATGATATTATATGAGATATATGGCCAAAATGACCCACAAACTGGGTCGTCCAAAAAATATATATCAAGGGCATAGCTCCCAAACTTTCATCCCAAAATATTTCATACTCACCTAATTTATAATGTGTCCCCCTAGGATAAAATCCTAGCTTCGCCCCTGTCCATGGGTCCGTTTTATATCTTATCCACGTGTCCTCGTGTCCCTTTTAACACCCCTTTAACCATGGTTGGATTGCATAACCCTAGGGGTGAGTGAATCTTAACCACACTATGTGAATATTTAAAAATGGGGAATGGACTAATGAGACTGGCCATTCCGTTACAAAATGGGAACCACGGGTACGTTAACTATTTTCCAATAAGTAACTTCAAGACTTTTCCCCAAAATCTCATGCACACTTGCCACTAGGTGAAAATATCTTATTCCTACATGACTTGAAAGAGAAAATACATTTACACCCTTGAGGTTTGATGAAGATGCACATAGACCCCCTCAAGTTTCAGAAAATATATTAGGTACCTTACTTTTTGAAATAATGATACTTACACTCCTTTCATCAGTTGACTGATGGAATGATGATGTCATGGGATAAAATAGTATGAACTATCAAAAATACACTCTCTAAAGTTATCATTTTCCATTCTTCTCGTATATCAAATTGTCAATTCATTTTTTAAATGAAATCAAATCCTGGTGACCACGTGTCCTTTTTGACACCCCTTGTGGTGGCCACGTCTTTTTTTTGACACTCCTTGAGGTGGCCACGTGTCCTTCTTGACACCACTTTAGGTAGCCACATGTCCTTTTTGAAACCCCTTAAATGGGGTTAGATTCACCCACCCCTATGGTACACCCGCCCATCCTTAGTTTTTTTTTTCTAAATATTAATTCTTTTTTAAAAATTTAATAATTGTTTTTAAGACTTTTTTCATATTAAAATATTTTTTTAAAATAATTAATATTTAGAAAAACAAAACCAAGGATGGGCGGGTGAACCCTAGGGGTGGGTGAATCTAACCCCATTTAAGGGGTGTCAAAAAGGACACGTGACTACCTCAGGGTGTCAAAAAGGACACGTGGTCACCTCAAGGGTTCACCCGCCAATCTTTTTTTTTTTTTATATTAATTTTTTAAAAAATTATTTTAATATTAAAAATGCGTTAAAAACAGTTTTTAAATTTTAAAAAAGGAATTAATATATATAAAAAAAAAACAAGGATAGGTGAGTGAACCCTAGGGGTGGGTGAATCTAACCACAATTAAGGGTGTTAAAAGCATAGTTACCAAGTCGTGAAGCGAAAACGAGAAGCGAAGCGAAAACAAGAAGCGAGAAGGAAAGCTCAAAAAATCCATAGGAAACGGGAAGCGGGAAATAGATATAGGTGCATCATTCTCATTATGTTAGGATAACCAATTATACCTTAAATTTTATTTTATATGAGATATTTGTGGAGAAGTAGGTACCTTAAAGTCTTAGGTTTCAATTCAACGATACTTGCCTAGGATATATGTCGTAGGCTTTAGACTCAGGTCTATCCCATTACTTCTTAAATAGGAAATTTGTAACTCCTTTGACCACTAAATGAAAAGCGAGTGGAAGCGAGTCTGGGAAATGAACTTCCTGGGAAGCGAGCTTCCCACCTTGTACATAGCTTTTTGGCAACTATGGTCAAAAGAGACACATGGCTACTTCAAGGGTGTCAAAAAGGACACGTGGCCACCCCTAGGGTTCACCCGCCACCCTTGGTATTTTTTCCCCTAAATATTAATTATTTTTTAAAATATTTTAATATTAAAAAATTCTTTAAAAAAATTATTAAATTTTAAAAAAAGAATTAATATTTAGAAAAAAAAAAAAAGGATGGGTAGGTGAACCATAGAAGTGGGTGAATCTAACCCCATTTAAGGGGTGTCAAAAAGGACACATGACCATCTCAATTAAGGGGTATCAAGATGGACACGTGGCCACCTCAAGGGATGTCAAAAAGGACACGTAGTCACCCTAGAGAATTTGATCTCATTTAAAAATGAAGGGACAATTTAGGTATATGAGAAAAATAGAAAATGATAACTTTAGAGAAGGTATTTTTGGTAGTTCATACCATTTTATCTCATGAGATCATTATTCCATCCGTTGAAGGGGTGTAAGTGTCAATATTTTGAAAAGTAGGGGTACCTAATGTATTTTTTGAAACCTAAGGGGTCTATGTGTAATTTTGTCAAACCTCAGGGATGTAAATGTATTTTCCCTGACTTGAATCATCCAAATGCATTTGCTGGGGCACCATTATATAACTACTGCGACTCTTTCTTCACATTTGGTTCAAGTGGTTGCACCCTATATAAGTTTTCTATTGCATCCAAAGATTCCAAACACAAACAGACCATTATTCGAATAGAAGTTCACCATGCGCGTCTCGGAGATCAACTTAAGCATACGTAAATTTAGTCATTTGGAAAAAATTCAACAAGTTGGCACCTTACAAAAATATTAGTATTTCTACACCAAAAAATGTTGGGTATCTAAAACAGCTTCGGATTTCCTTGGGTGGACGACCTGGGGCATCCACACATCAATAGACATGTGGTGATAAAAATGGAAAAATGTTGGGTATCGAAAACAGCTTCGGATTTCCTTGGGTGGACGAACTGGGGCATCCACACATCAATAGACATGTGGTGATAAAAATGGAAGAGATCAAATGGGGAGAAACCAAAATCATTGGGAGAAAATGAAATGACTTCTCCCCCTTTTTATCGCCACATGTCCATTGATGTGTGGATGCTCGAGGTCATGCCCAAGGTGGGACCTCGGTCATCCACCAGAACGAGGTAATCAAAGCCATCTAAAACTATCTTTTGATCTGAAATTTTCTTCTTCTTGATATGTCGTCATTTAGTTAAGGGTAGTAGGGTATGAGTTAGGTTAGTACAACGGTGGCTTTCAACTGACACATCTTAAAGATCCAGTCGACTATATGGTTCATTGGGAACAATTTTCCATTCCCGGGAACAGAAACAATGCAAACGCATTTGAAAACTTATTTTTAGGAAATAATTTAAGAATCCTTCCGTTTTAGGAAAAATTTTAAGGAAACAAAAAAAATTTGTTTCTCGAAATTAATTCTAAAAAATGCGCTTAAAACGAATGATATAACAAGAAAATTGATGAGATAGACAAGACATAACTTTAAAATTAATTACTTGTGCAATTTGTTAAAGCAACATCTTCTTTTAAATGATATCCGTTGCTTTAATAATGTACAAGTAGCTATAGAATTAGTGTTACAAATGACTACCTCTAGTGTTTCTTGTCACATGCATGTGTCAAAGAGAGAAGCTTGTGGCTTTAAGGGTGGCATGAGTTGGGAGAGGTTACCCCGACGAGTATGGCTAGAATGCCTCTTACAGGGAAGTGTTGAAATGGCTTCGAAATTTGGAGTAGGCGATTGATCTCCCACCATGGGCGATCGATCGCCCAATGGCATTTTGGTTATTCTGGTAGTGGGCGATCGATCGCCCAAAATGGGGGATCGATTATCGCAGCGCCGTTTTGATTTTGTGAACTCCTTTTGCTAGGTATATGCTTGGGGGTATAAAAGGGGATCTTATAACCTAGGGTTTGTTAATGCTTGAGAGAGGTTGAGATCTGTAAAGGGGAGGTCATTTGAGAGTGAGTGAACTCTTGTAAGTACTCCGTGTTGATTCTCATATTGAAAAGCTCCGATCACCATCGCCTGTGGACATAGGCATTAAGGCCGAACCACGTATATCTTGTCTCGTGTGATTGCATCCTCTTGTGGTTTTTTTTTTTTCCTTGCTTTTGCTATTTCTTGTCCTCACTAGATCCTTAGGGGTTATTTCTGCAACAAACTGGTATCAGAGCTAGGTTGTCGAGAAAATGGATGACTCCAAAATTATCAAAGGTTTCGAATGCGAAGTTCGAGGTGCAAAAGTTTGACGGAAAAAATAATTTTGAGCTTTAGCAAGTCTAGGTGAAGGATGTTTTAATCCAACATGGTTTACATAAAGCCTTGAAAAGCGTGAAGGGTTAACCGGAAGACATGACGGATGATGATTGGGAGGAGTTTGATTGACAAGCATGTAGTACCATTCGATTATGTTTAGGGAAGGAGATAACGTACCATGCGATGTATGAGAATTCGGTTGCTTTGATCTGGTCAAAGCTTGAGAGTCTCTACATGATGAAGTCTCTCACCAACCGCTTATATCTGAAGAAGCAATTGTATACTTTTCGGAAGAAGGAAGGTACGTCAATGCATGATTATCTAAATGATTTTAGTAGAATTATCTCCGAACTAGTAAATATAGATATAGAGATTGATGAAGAAGATAAAGCCCTTTTGCTTTTGTGTTCTCTCCCCAATTCGTATGACCATTTAGTTACTACTTTATTATACGGGAAAGATACCATCGATTACGATGATGCTACAGCAGCACTTTTTTCCAATGAATTTAGGAAGAAGGCTCATGCTTGCGATTCTTAGGCAGATGACCTGTTTGTTAGGGGAATGACAGAAAATGAGAAATTTAGTAAGGGAATGGGTAGATCTAAATCAAAGAGTCGGAAAGACTCGGTATGTTACTTTTGTCACAAGAAGGGGCACTTCAAGATTGACTGTTCAAAATTGAAAAATAAGGATGATAGAAATAAGGGTACAACTTCTGACACAACTGGTGTGATAGAAAATGACTCAGATGATGCTGCAAATGTTTTGTTAGTAACATCTCGGGGTAGAGATACTTCAAATGAATGAATTTTGGATTCAGGTTGTTCTTACCACATGTGTCCTATGAAGGACTTGTTTACGACCTATACGGGTATAAATTGTGGTATTATTTTGATGAGTAACAATATGGCCTGTAAAACAGTGGGGATAGGGACAATTAAAATCAAGATGCATGATGGAATTGAAAGAGTTGTGACAGATGTCAGACATGTTCCGGATTTGAAGAAAAACCTAATTTCTTTAAATGCCTTAGACTCCAATGGTTGCAAAGTTGTAATAAAACATGGGGTGATGAAGGTAGTCAAGGTTGCATTGGTGGTGATGAAGGGTAACAAGTCAGGAAATCTGTATTTTCTAGTTATTTTCTATCAGGGAGTACAGTAACAGGTAGTGCAATAGTATCCACTTCAGAAGATAATGATTCAGTATCCACACGTTTATGACATATGCGATTGGGGCATATGAGTGAAAAGAGATTGACTTAATTGAGTAAGAGAGGCATGTTTAGTGGGGGGAAGACTGGGAAGCTGGATTTCTATAAGCATTGTATATTTGGCAAGCAGTGCAGGGTAAAGATCAGTACAACTATTCGGTGCACAAAAAACACTATGGATTACATTCATTAGGATGTATCAGGTCCCTCACAAGTAGCCTCAAAAGGGGGATCCAAGTATTTTGTTTCCTTTATCGATGACTTCTCGCGCAGGGTATGAATTCATACTTTAAAGAGTAAGGATGAAGTGTTTAATACATTTAAGAAGTGGAAGACAATGGTTGAAAATCAAACTGGAAAGAAGATTAAGCGGTTGAGGACCGATATGGGGGTGAGTACAAGTACATATCATTCTTGAAGTTTTGTGAAGCTGAAGGAATTGCCAAACATTTTACAGTAAGGGAAACACCACAACAGAATAGGGTAGCAGAAAGGTTGAATCGTATCCTATTGGAGAGAGCAAGATGTATGTTATCCAACGTCAGGTTGGGTAAAGAGTTTTGGGCGGAGGCCGTCAATGCAGCTTGTTTTCTTGTGAACAGATCACCGTCTATAGCGATAGAATACAAGACTCCTCATGAGATATGGTCGGATGAATCAACTGATTATAAGTCACTTAGAGTTTTTGGATGTCCTGCTTACTTCCATGTCATGGAAGGTAAAATTGATCCAAGAGCTAAGAAGGCTTCCAAGTTTAGAATGGGTCAATCCCAGGAATTGACTTCGGGAAGCTAATGGTACAGCTCATTTCGAAGCCTATAAAGCGCTCAATATTAGAATCAATCTTGCTTTTGCCTTTTCTGTAGAGAATCTGATCCGTCCAAGCAGTGATCATGTACTGACTTCGGACCATTTCCAAATTCTGCCTGAATGATTGTTTCTACCAAAGAGAGAAAAAGAAGGGAATCCCAGTTGGCGTTTCCTTATTCTATTTTTGAGAGATATTCTTAATACCCCATTTCCTTTTGGATTTTGTATTCTCACCCACAGACTTTCAAATCTTTTGCAAATAGCCCTCCAATTTAAATAACATCCAAAATAATTAACTAGTTGTTAGCTTTAAAAACAAAAAATGATAATTCTAGCCTCTCTATTTGCAATTGTTGAAGTGCATTTTTAACCATATAATTAGATGTCTGTACGTTTGATAAAAGTGTTGGGGTGAGTTCAATTCTAGTGAGGAATGGGGTGCGAATGGGCTGGGCTTGGGCAGGAGATTTTATGACTTTTAAATTGGCTCGGCCCGAAGCCATCTATAGGAGATTTTTGAGGCCTGGCCCTAAGTAAGGATGCCCTCAAAATAAATCAAAACTCATTTACAAGCTTGTTTTAAAAATAAATCCAATCTCAACCCAAGACCCTCGGCTCGAAACACTAGTCTATACAGTTTAGAATAGGAAAATGCTTAATGGACCCATGGTTTCCATTATGTAACGAAATGATTGGTCCTCATTGGTCCATGCCCCATTTTTAAAACACTCACCAACTATGGTTAAGATTCTCTCACCCCTAGGGTTAAGCAAATCAACCTTGATTTTTAGAAAATAAAAAAAACAAAAATCTTAATTTTATTTTAGTTAAGCTTAACTAGGGTTAAATGGGGTTAAAAGGAACACGATGAGATCGGAAATGTTCTGGTCATCACTACCGGACCAAGATATCATCAACCACAACAAGAAGAGACTTGAAACCTCGAAAGGACTCAAAGCCAACTACGCTCAGCTAAAGGCCAAAATGTCAAAGCAAAAGGTGACTTTTTTATTTGTATTTTAATTTAGGGAATTGTTAAAGTTATTAGACTAGTGAATTTGATAATCTTCACAATACATTTTTACCTCTATATTAATTATGAAATTCATTAAAATTAAGAGTAATTTAGTCTTTTCAAAGGAAGGCAAGTCATTAAATGCAGAGAGATAATAGATTAACTATTTTTTGTATTTTTTATCTCATCCATTTAATCAGTAGTCTCATGTGAAAATCCGAAAGCGTCCTTATCTTTAATATATCTATATTCAATACATAGGGGCAAAATAGTATGGTGAAGGTTACCAAATTTTAACATTCCCCTTAAATTTATTTTTTTTGGTTAAGAGGTACTTTGTATTCAAGACAGAATAAATACAGGAGTTCCTCAAGGCATGTTGGAATTAGCCTCCAGGAAGCCTTGAACAGAGAGAGACAAATGCTTAAATAAGCTAACATTGAGGGCTGATTGCGTTGCATTGTGGGCCAAGGAATTGGCAGAGCGCCTAATGTATTTGATTATGAATCGATTGCATCGGTTCTTCAAATGAAATATATCAGCCATGATAGTTAAAACGTCCTAAGATTGCTGGGTTAGATCCCTGCTAATAAGCTCCACCAAACCCCTGGAATTAGATTCCAAGATAATGTTCTTCCAGTTGTTTGCATCAGCCATTTGCAACCCTAGGCGGATGGCTTCCACCTCCCCTACTCGAGCCGAATCTAAAAATAGAGGCTTTATCACTGCCCCTAGGAGTCTTTCATGGTTTCTTGTAATGGCGCTAGCCCCGGCCGCATTCTCCATAGTTAGAGCAGCTCCATCAACGTTCAGCTTTATCCACCCTATAGGGGGGACCTCCCAGGATGATAAAATTGAGGGCTGACTCCTACTTCCTATCTCCTCTTCTCTCGACCCCAAAGGATTCTGATAGTGATTTACAAACTCAGTCGCCATTGAATTGATTATGGAAATAGTGCTTTCTAGGTTGGGCAAGGCTGTATTGAAGATCACCTTATTCCTCAGATTCCAGATGCCCTACAAGATAGTAGCAAACCAGATGGGAATAGATTTATCTCTAGAATCAAAATCGTGGTTGTGGGCCCAATCACACCATTACGAACCAGTTAATAAATACGAAAGTAAATTAACTGGTTTCAAATTGGTTGGGCAGGCAGGTGATTGGTCTCTTATTGCATTTGGTTCGAGTAGGTATAAATTTCTCGCCCGACCCCTAACCCTTGACTATCACAAGTCCGGGCTAATATTTTAGACCCATGGGTTAGGTTTGGGTTTGTTTTCTTAACCCATTTAAAATCGGTGGGTTTGGGTTGTGTTCCACATTCCTGGTGAGTTATAACACTAAACTAATTTATGTATTTATATACTTAATGACTTTCAAGTTCAAAAGTTATTATAAATAAAATTATAATTAGTTATCTATTATGTTTGAGTTGAGGTTTTGGTCCATGGGTTGAATTTGTTTCAATTTCTCAACCTCTTATAAAAATGGATTAGTATTGAGTTGAGCTTAGGACTGTCAAGAGCTGAGCCAACTTGATTCGACTCAAAGTGAGTGGAGCTTGAACAAGTTTTTGGTAGCCTGTTCAGCCGAGCCGAGCAGAGCAGAGCAGATCTAGTGGAGTCAGCTTGTATACTAAATGAGCCGAAGACAAAGAACAGGCAACTCGGCTAGGCTCGGTTCAATTAAACTATTTCTTAGAAACTAATATCCCTAGCACTACAAATATTTCATGACGTGGGATATTCTCTTGAAACACGCCACATAAACCCTTGCATGCTAACAGATACATGAATTTACGCGGGTTTATCCGGACTTACTAGGTGTGGCAGGTTGCGGGCTCACGTCGCACCCTCGGGGATTAGTCCTGACCCAAAGGGTTGGGGACACCCCGAGTTCCAAAATAAAAACTAGGTGGCGTGTTCTGAGTAGTTCTGCGGTTTCCTCGCCAACACCAACCGAAAAGATCCCAAGTCATATTTCATATAAAAATATAGCGTACTTAATAAATATTTTTTAGAAGAGTGCCGGCCCGTACGTATTTAAGTAAAAAAAAATTCAACCAGAGTGGGTGCAACAAGGGGTGTTGCTACCCTATAAGATGGTGTGACACTTGTTGCCGCCACCTTGCCTTGGAGAAGACTGCGATTGGGGTTAGCATTTCAGAAATTTTTATTACTTAAAACTTAAAAGAGTAACTTTCACACCATGAGAATGCGTGTTGCTATGAACGGCAACCGAACTCATCCGGCCTAATTACAGTAGATCTGTAGTCAAGTCTATGCAGTAGGAGACATGGTCATCATTAGATCAACCAAATGCTAGGGCATATCTTGAATTACAGGATTTTCGTCCTTCCTAGACAATTCTCTAAAGGTTCAAAATAACACATTACATTAGATGCTCAAGCTCGTGAGAAACCCGGATCTTGAATGTCCCAAAACTTATGGAGTTCTAAGCCTTTGAAAATGCAACAAATGCGCAACAAAAGAATACAGCCTAAACCACAAATTTTCACCACAATGATTTTGGAACCAATGGTCCATTCTTTTGCTGACTTATAAAGCTTGGTAGTGGTTAGGAAATTTGAGTCACTTTGTCAAGGTTTTTAGCAAAAGTAATTCTTACCATCATGAGAATTCAAGTCTTGTCATTTTTTTTAATGAGATTTGAAATCCTGTTTTTGAAGTCTTACGGGAATTGCAACCCAAGAGATGAATAGCAAGAAACATTTAATTATCAAAAGAAAATGCATATCGTCAAATGACAAAACTTGAAAAGTGTAGCAAAATAATAGACCTAAGCCAAAATGTGTGGAATATAAGCTCTAGTTGATTAAAGGTAGAGAAATGTTTGGATGATGATCACAACAGTATGCTTTCTGAGCCATGACAAATCCAAACTATTAAATCAAAGATTTATCATAATTAATGCCTAGCATCATATAAATGAAATCTAAACCCTACTCCAAATAGGAAACCAAGTATTAATGATAACCATATTGCATCACATAGCAAGGGAAACCAAGATGCTCATTTTCCGTTTCTGCTTTGGAGGAAACCTGTGAAACCAGTTGCAAGGTTCCCTATTGCTACCTCATTCGACGTTGTTGGTCTGTCCAACTTCGGCCCTGTCACCCATGGCTAAGAGGGAACAAACCATGAACTCTGATGTCACTCATTAGAGACTTAAATTGCTCGAATTGCTCTATAAACTCACATAGCAATCAGCCAATCACACGTTCAAGTATATTACTGATTACAAATACAAATGCACAAGGAAGCAAAGATGCCTAGTAAATTCAGGTCCAAGACAGTCACTGAACAAGTACGCAAGGGAAACCTATAAGCTATAAAAGCAACTTAGGAAAGTTTTATACTTAGCTATGCAAGTTTTAAGAAAAACCAAGACTGAGTTGCACCACTTTAACTGTTCTGCAAACTACAAGAGTTCGGAGGACGCAAAAGCTAAGATATCTTCTTAAGCAAGCTTCATGTGTCTTCTGAGATTTCCGGTGAGTAATCTACTTTAACATTGCACTCTTCTCCCTCTTTGCCGACTACTAGAGAAGAAAAGGCATTTGATGTCCCTTCTCCGAAAGTGCCGCCAGATTGGGTGGATAGAGGAATATCAGCCATGGCCTTGGCCCTCACAAAATCATCCGTTGAATAGGGTGCATGGAGCAGAGGGGCCTTCATCTGGGTCTTGCCTTCAAGAATCCTCACCACTTCAGACATGACAGGCCTGAGTGTAGGGGATGGATTAGTGCATAACATTGCAAGCTCTAATATTGTCAGCGCTTCTTTCATCAAGTAATTGTATCCCAAGGTTGAATCAACCAGTGCTATAAGATTTCCCTTCTGTTGTAAAACATAGGCCTGCAGTTTTACACCAAAGCAAATGAGTTTCAAGGCATAACAAAAATGCAGAACCTGTCAAATACATGTTTTTTGGCAATCAGAAATCCACATAATTCTAGTTGAAAGTAGGACTCATTTAGGTTTGCTTACCAAATCTAGAAGATAAAAACTCTCCTCATTTGGCTTATATTTCATGCTATTCTTCCCACTCACGATTTCAAGTACGACAACTCCAAAGCTGTAAACATCTGCTTTGTTTGTTAAGTAACCCCGCATGGCATACTCGGGGGCCATATATCCACTGCACAAATTACCATGTATTAAGAACATATGAAAATGATAGTTCACAAACCATTTTATTACTTCTTCTGTTTAATCGTATAACTCTGACAAGGTAAGAAACAAGCTAAGAAAAGGTATAGGGTACATTACGTGGTCCCTGCTATTCTAGTGATGACATGTGTCTTTTCCCCTTCATAAAGCTTAGCAAATCCAAAATCAGATATTTTTGCATTGAGATCTTCGTCAAGCAAAACATTGGTGGGCTTGACATCCCTGTGGACAATCTTCAGTTTGGATTCTTCATGGAGAAAAGCCAGACCTTTTGCAATTCCAAGACAAATCTTAACCCTGGTTGGCCAGTTTAGTCTTGACTTGATTTCCTTAGGACCTGTGTAGATCACCCAATCTCAAATAATTTGGCAAACTTCAAATTTGTGAATAATTCGGCACCCCTAAAATTTTCAAATTTTTAAAAAATTCGGAGAATTTTGTTACTTTGCTCAGGAGAATACATAAGCTAAGACTTAAGTATTTTCACAGAGTAAGCTTGTAAAAGTTTACCAAATAAAGCATGCGCCAGGGAATTATTTTCCATGTACTCGTACACAATCAGGAGTTGGTTGTCTTCGGTACAGCATCCCAATAGTTTTACAAGATTTGGGTGTTGCAGAGCAGAAATAGTGCCTATTTCATTCACAAACTCGGAGACACCTTGCTTCGATTTTGGTGAAAGCTGCTTCACTGCTATTGGCACGCCATTTGGAAGTACTCCCTGCAAGAAAACATGGAAATGACAATTTTTGCATGTGAGTAGTAATCTGAGGAGATTAAGGATTTGCAAAACACCAAGTTGGAAGTAGTCGACCTTGTAAACAGGCCCAAAACCTCCTTCACCTATCTTGTTTGCAGAGCTGAAATTATGAGTAGCAGCTTTTATTTGCCGGAAATTGAAAAATCCTCCTGGGAATAATTCAAGATATTTTAATTCTGTTTCAAAACAGCAGCCATCAAACATAGAATTTGTCAACATATGTATGTAAAACTCTTTGCACGAAAATGCATAAATCATGAGGATAATGATCTAGACGCGCGTGGAACTTGGGCAGGCGGCATTAAGTGTATATGGTAGATTTACTGGTTACAATTTAATCCTTTTCACCTTCACTAGGCAATTTTTTGCCTCTGAGATAGCCCATTTTCCAAATGAAAACTACAACCAAAACAAGGAGAAACAATGTAGATCCCGCAATCCCAGTAATAATTACACCAGAAAGCTTTCTGCTTTTTAGGGCTGAATCAAGAGACATATTAGAGTCATCAGAAACATTAAGACAGGTACCAACATATATGAGAACAGAAAAGGATTATAGAGAAGGGTAAAACTCTACAAGGAGATACTGCAATAGCTGATATAAGAGGACCCCGTGGCTGTGAAAAGGAAGCAGAGCCTTTAACAGCCCAATAGAAGTGGATCTCCAGAACGTTGTCACTCACAATTGCAGGGAAGTCCTTATAAAATTCTTTATTCAGACCCCCTGCAGCTTCTTCGATATTAAAATTTGAGAGTGTTGTCTCATTCTGCAATTATAATCTGCTTTAGAGAGGAGTGCCACTGGTAAAGTAGGAGCATTATGATTATATGAGTGGATTAATTACCTGAATTTTCACATTGAAAACACGCTTCCCTTTGAAATGAGAATCTTTTTCCTCCATGAATGCTATTTCAGCAAAGTGAAGTCTCACGGTGTAATTTCCATTCTTCAAACAGAATCCATAATACTTCAGAGATAGAGGCGATATGCGTGCTGTCGAGTATAGAGCCGTATCGACCATGGAAAGTCCACATGTTCTGTTCACTATGTAGCTGCTTTCAGAAAAGAAGTCTCCCATACTACTATATCCCCAATTTTGTTTTGGACTTAGATAGAAAGTCGATGCACCATAGCGTAGTTTATCAGCTTCATAAATACTTCCATTGATGGTAACTTCCTCACCACCACAGTTTATGTACAAGTAATCATCTGTAATAAATATGATAATCATCAGACCAAATTTTTGTTGAGAAACACTTCATCTCAATTGAAAACAGAATTGACAAGAATGCCTGCAAGGCTGCAACAACCATATGTTAGTGGAAGGTGCCGCTTAAGTGTTAGGACTGCACACATATTACACGAACAAAATGCAAATGAACATGAAAATAAGTGGACAGTGACCTTACCCTAAAAAAAGGTAAAAAAACAAAATATAACTCCCCAAACCCATTGATATGCACCATCCATGAGGAGGGCCACCTACTGGATGGGCATAATCCTAAAATCTTACTATTTAGACAGTCATAACAACATGGTCTCTAAATTTTAATTCTCCAATGCTAACTTTTATTTAACAGCTCTCTGAGTTTTAGCAAAGGGCTGGTTATCAAGTACAGTTTTTGACTATGATTAACAGGTAGCTCCAGGGTTCAAAAAAACAGTTTCAGCCACCGTAACGGTATCAACCGAAACCGTTACGTATGGGCGTTACGTAACGGTTTCGGCCGTTACGCTATTTCCCCCCCTTTTTTGGTTTTAAAAAATTAAAAAAAATCCAATTAAAAAAAAATGCAATAAATGAATAAAAATATACTTCAAAAGCCAATATGAAGCTCAAAATGTAAAAATAATGAAATTAGAAGGGTCGAGAGTCTCGAGACTCCAGAATCTAGATACTGATAGGCAGATACAAATATACAATGATACATACTGTCATAACTCATACACATCTGCTAAGTGCTAAAGCCACATAGAATTACGGGCTGACTCATCATCATCATCATCATTTCTAATTGGTTGAACATAGGGCTGGTGGTACAGACTTTCATAGTGCTGGGCTTGAGCATAGTCGTGTGGGAATCCGCTGAAAAAAATCTTGTGGCTGATAGTACCGCTGGCCCTGTTGGAGATATGTGGGAGGGTATCCATAACCATAAGCTCCATACTGATAATGGGGAAACAAAACATACCCTTCCGTGTAGTCCAAAGAAGTCGAATATTGTTCAGCTTCAGCCTCAGGTTCCTGAACCTCTCTCCCCCTACTTGCATTAGGACTCCCTTTAATCTCAGCTCCAGTCCAATCGACATCTTGCTCCTGACCAACATCTACATCATAAATAACTGCTGTAGCACCTGCATCTCCACCTTTATTACCACTAGGTCAACTACTAGTACTACTAGTAGATGAGAGCTCATGCCCTTCCACTCCCGCTGACCCTTCACTAACCTCCTCAATGGTTGCTGGTAATTATACCGATGCCTTATCTTTGCCTCTTCCTTTTCTAGCTTTGCTTGTACTTGTAATCTCTGAAGTAGGGGTAACAGTAGGTGGTTGTATGTCTATGCCTGTGGTGGCACGAGCACCTGCTACGGCCTTCAACTCTTCAATGGTTGCATCCACATGTCCTTCAAGTAAAGATACATCGGTTAGAACTGGTTTTTCTATTTCACGCAACCATGGCTCTAGGGGATCATCATCGGCAAAAATATAATCCAAATTGATTGGATCATAAAAATCATCGTCTTGAGCTCTCCTCGTTAGATGACGTGCACGCAATCTCATATTGTAGTGGACAAATACTAATTTTTCCAACTTCTTGAAAGTGAGCCTATTTTGCGGCTTCATGTGAATCAATGAGAATGTGCTTCAGTTTCTTTCACACCCAGATGAGGAGCAAGTCTGACTTAGGATCCTCATTGCAATTTTTTTTAAGATCTAGAGCATCCTCGCCATATGTACCCCACCATTCGCCTGAAAAATGAAAATATCATAAAGTATAGTTCAGTCATAATTTTATAACTAATAAGTCATAATCCAAATTATACGGTTATACCTGGTTCAGTCATCTTTCTTGCCAATCGTGTCGTATCACTTCTAAAAAAGTCTTGTTGCTGCTTATACAGCGTAAGCTAAAAGAAATTGAATTTCAATTAGTGTATAAGTATACAACTAAGTTAACTAATTAATAAATCATAAATGTATAAATTTATAATTTATAATTATACCTGACTCAAGGCTCTTACTTGCCCTTCTTTACTAGGCTCAAGTCTCTGGATTGTTTTTTTCAGGCCCAAAAATACCTCTGCATGGTCGGAAAAAGTATTTGAATAATAGCAGACGGGATTTAGGAAATATGTTGTATAAAGAAAAAACACATACATCAATTACCAAATAATAAAATAAGAAAAGTGAGTTAATAAATTAAATAACTGTGTATACGGACCTGCAACATGGATATCTTGGTGAAGCTGCTTATCCTAGCACTTATCAATCAAAGCCCAATATTGTTTATATGATGCTTTATTAATCTCTTTGATTGCTAATTTTGTTCGGTCAATTGCATCATATATATAGCCTTTCGTTGGCTTTGTATCACCATCCACTAATTTCAACACTTTTACTAGGGGTTGTACAGTTTTCATAATCTCTTCTACTTTTGCCCAAAATGTATTCTATTCGGAGATGACGATTTGAGCTATCTGCTTAGGCAAGCCCCTTCACGAGCATACCTAGATTCCACCCATTTCTTAGAAGTAAACATCTTCAGTAATTGCGCCTTATATCGCACTATACTCTCAAGGGCAATATAGTTTGTGGTAAATCTAGTAATGTCCGGTCGTAGCAAGTCTCTGCAATCAGTAAACTCCCTTATAACCACCACCATCCAATTGTGGTTGTAAATACAACCACTAATCTTTTTAGCTTTATTAACTATTGCCTCTACTGAAGGAAGCTTACCTAAATCCTCCAGAAGTAAGTCTATGCAATGTGCTGCGCAGGGAGACCAGTATAGATGTTTCCGCTTCTTCATTAATTTCTTCCCAACTACCTTATAAGCAACTTCATTATCGGTGACTAGTTGAATTATGTATTTTTCACCGACTTCTTCAACAACTTGATCCATCAATTGAAATAAAAACTTATGGTCTTTTACTTTTCCAGACACGTCCACCGACTTTTGGAATATAGTACCTTGTCCATTGTATACCATAAAATTCACAATTGATTTTCGAGTAGGGCCACTCCATCCATCACACATTAAAGTGCACCCATATTCCTCCCAAGATCTCTAAAACTTCTGAATATAAAGCCTCAAGTCTTGAACTTCTTCATCCAAATATCTTCCCTCAATCTCGTAAGAACTAGGTCCTTTAACCCCTGGGTCTGCCGTTGCTATCATAACCTAAAAGTAAGGGGAGGTCGCTGCATTAGGAGGAATGTGATTCTAATGGAAAAATCATGCAATTGCCTTGCCCACTTTTGCCTTTATCCCCTTATCGAAACTAGACTTCACACTAGGCTGAGTGACAGTCTCGGGTCGCATCAAGAAATGGTCAATAGAACCTCGACCACGTCTTCCTCTAACACCATGCGAACTCTCACCAGGTACTTGTGAGCTTGAAGACCTAGGCAAATGTGATGGATGGCTTGCTGGTGGCTGCTATGATGATGACCCTTCAGAGTCAAATCGTCTCCCAGTAGCAGCAATAAATCGTCGACTAATCTTATCTGACGGAAAGCTATCTATGCTCGCCCTCAAACCCATCTCTAAAATAACTTCATCATCAAGTGTCTGTTCCGGTAACTCAATATCTTCTTCATCATCATCTAAAACTCTGTCCATGTTAGCTATTCTCTCAGCAATTTTTCTCTTCTGAGCTTTAGCTGCTTGAGCATTCTTCAAATGATCTTTCATCATAATACGGACCTCTTTCAGAACTGAGGTACACCCTGCTACATCACCTACTTTGTGAGCTAAATGTCCCTTGAATCTTGTAATCCCCCCAGTAATTAATCTACCGCAATAATTACATTTGATTTTATGCCTATTATCCCTTACTCTTTGCCCAAACTCCCAACCAATGTCTGTGTTATTTTTCTTTTCCGGCGCCATTATGTCAATTATTCAATAAGTACTCTTAACATTTAATAATATTCCAAAAAAAAAAAAACATATTCTAACATTTAATAATATTCCAAAAAAAATACTAACATATTGTAACATTTAATAATATTCCAAAATAAACTAACATATTCTAACATTATATTTCAAAAAAATACTAACATATTGTAACATTTAATAATATTCCGAAAAAAATACTAACATATTGTAACATTTCATAATATTCCGAAAAAAATACTAACATATGGTAACATTTAATAATATTCCGAAAAAAATAATAACATATTGTAACATTTAATAATATTCCGAAAAAAATACTAACATTTTCTAATAATATTCCAAAATAAACTAACATATTCTAACATTTAATAATATTCCGAAAAAAATACTAACATTTAATAATATTCCAAAATGAACTAACATATTCTAACATTTAATTATATTCCAAAAAAAAAATACTAACATATTGTAACATTTAATAATATTCCGAAAAAAATACTAACATTTTTTAATATTTAATAATATTCCAAAAAAAATACTAACATTTAATAATATTCCAACATAAACTAACATATTGTAACATTTAATGATTTAATAACATATTCAAACATTTGATGATTTAATAACATATTCTAACATTTAATAATATTATGAAAAAAATACTAACATATTGTAACATTTAATAATATTCCGAAAACAATACTAACATTTTCTAATAATATTCCAAAACAAACTAACATATTCTAACATTTAATAACATATTTTAACATTTAATAATATTCCAAAAAAAATACTAACATTTAATAATATTCCAAAAAAAATACTAACATTTTCTCATAATATTCCAAAAGAAACTAACATATTCTAACATTTAATAATCTTCCGAAAAAAATACTAACATATTCTAACATGTAACAATATTCCGAAAAATTACTAACATTTTCTCATAATATTCCAAAAATAAACTCACATATTCTAACATTTAATAATATTCCGACAAAATACTAACATATTCTAACATTTAATAATATTCCGAAAAAAATACTAACATATTCTAATTTCTAACATTTAATAATATTCCGAAAAAAATACTAACATTTAATAATGAATACTAACATTTGGTATTCGGTCCAAATAAAATAGAGAGATGAATACCGAATAGGCGAAAACGAGAAATTGAGAGAAAAGGGGTAGCCAAGACCAAGAGCCTTGCTCTGCGACAAAGAAAGACGATGACGGTGCAAGGAGGAAGTACTGGAGCTCCTCTTCTACCGTTCTACGGGATTCTTCACTCTTCAAGTCTTCAGTCTTTACTTGAGGGAATGAAGGATTATGCTGTGAGAGACTGAGAGGGTTAACTCGGAGACAGAGACAAAATGAAATGAGAGAGAAGAGTGTAGAAGATTAGAGTCACGGGTCACCAACTCAAAGTCTCAAAACCTGCAAAAGCCAAAAAGCAACTGCAAAAAATAAAAACAACTACAAAAAAAAAACAACTGCAAACCTGCAAAAAGAAAAAAAAAAACTGCAAAAGGCAAAAAGGAGATTCTCGTTATTACCGTTACGTAACGGGTGTAATGCCCGTTACGTAACTGGTAATGGCCATTACGGTACCTGCACGGGAAAATGTGTGTAGCATCACAGTATCGGGTATCAGTGTTCACCGAAACCGTTATGTAACGGGCGTTACGTAACGGTTTCGGCTTTTTTTAAAACCATGGGTAGTTCACAATTGAATGGTATGGATCAATGTTCTAAAAGGCGAAGGCATGAGGCGAGGTGTTAGGACCAGAGTTCGAAAACTCGGGGAGTTTGGGTAACTTGGTCGAATCGCCCCAAAACTCGAAGGGGGCACTATTTGTCGAGTTTCTCGGGTGATTTGGTTGAGTCAAGCCGAGTTTTTCGACTCGTCGACTAGGTCGAGTCACAAAATGATATTGTTATCATTCTTTTAAAACTAAACTCGAACGTGACACTATTTTTGCATGATATTTTTTTGGGTCTACAAAGACAACCTATTATGGGTTCTGTTAAACCTAGTTTATAGGTTTGACGCTGTAAAACCAACGAACTTTGAGTTCTTTTAACCTAAGTTTTTCAAGTTATTACATCTATATTCCGAGTGGGACCGAGTCGAGTTTTCCAAGTTAATCGATCCGGCTAACTTTCGAGTTTGAACCATGGTTAGGACTTCAAGATGCGTGAGGCGTAAGCCTCGATACGTAAGGCTTAAGCCCCACGTTCTGTCATTTTAGCAAATAAATAAAATATAAGAAAAATTGCAAAAAGATTCAAAACGTTAATAAAAGATATAATATATATATATACATACATATATATGTATTTGTATACATTGTGTGCGTGCATGCGCGTGCGAGTACACACATAGGAAATACTATATAAATTATTGAACAATTAAAAAATATAAGGGCAAGCTAAAGCTAAAATTTAGATTTTATTTTTTGTTCATATACATATTTAAGATGATGTTCAATCCTCAACTTATGTGTTAGATTTAGAATTTTAGTAAAAATTTGCAAAGAGGTCGTGAACCAGAGGTCATGAATCACATTGTAGGCCATAGGCACCAAATCTTTACACCATCTACTAGGTAAATGAGTGAATTAGACTCAAAGGGTTTTAACAGCCTAAATACGTATAACATTAGCAACTCATAACATTCTGATGTTCCGATGCTATGAAATATTTTCCGCCAAGCTTGAATTAAGGGAAATGTAGAAGGCTCCTATATGAGGTTGAGTTACGTCGGAAAATTCATAGTGGTTTGCTCTCGGCAGTGCATGGTTCCAACAAAATTAATAGAATCATACAAGCTACCAAGACAAACTAGTGAGTTGGATTAGATTTCTAGTATGATGATCTACGGAGATTGAAAAGGGTGATGTTAGGAGTGTTAAAAGACAAGAAGATGAGTCGTAAAACATTTGTTGCTGAATCGAAAACTTTTGACCTTTGACGAGGAGGTGGGGAATACTCAGGGTCCCCTCAAGTTTATCGAAGGAGGTCGGGGTTTTTCGGTATAATTCCTACTCGAGGAGCAAATAGTCGGTTGGGTATTTAACTTCATTTCGGAATGTATCCAAGCCAAAGATGAAGTATATAGAATGAACCAACTTTCTAGGTCCTCCAATATTCTAGTAATTTAAAGAAAGAACAAAAGAAGTGTGTTCATCTCTTTGTTATGGCATCAATCGAAAACTCTTCCTCCTTGCATCAAACAAAGAAGCGTCGATAGCAGATTACTTCGATTGGCACGCAGGGCTCCGGTTTGGGCACCTAAACTGAGGCACAATCTATTCGATTAGGAGGTCCAGGACCACCTAGGGCTACTATTTGAAGTATGCAGGTTACCCCCATAATCAAGTTTGGTCCTTAGACAACAAGGGGCAGTTCTCCGTGGGATCCTTTTTGCGAGCTTTGCAAACTAGACCCTTGCTACCTTTTCCTCATTAGGCCGTGTGGTTTTTGACAGTTCCTTCAAAGGTATATTTTTTCTTATAGACTGATTTTAGATAAAATCTTAACTAGCGATCATCTTATACATAAAGGCTAGTGTCTGGCTAACAGATGTTATATGTGCCTTCAAGTAGAGGAGTCTATGGATCACCTACTACTTCATTGTTTGGTGGCGAGAGAGGTTTGGTCCTATTTTATTTCCCATCTCCGCATCCTTTGGATATTTCCCGGATCCTTTTGGAACTTCCTATCTTGTTAGCTGCCAGTGTTGTTTCCATCGCCAACAAGGGCAGTTTGCCCTCTCCTGCCAGGGGATTCCTCTGGAAGGAGAGGAATAAGAGGGTATTCGAGGACTCTTCCTTGCCTATTTTTCGGATTTAGGATCGGGTCCGTTCCCTCATTTTAGCCTGGGGTACAGTAGGGGCGATGGTGGGGATCCTTGGGGGAACACTTTTGCATTGTGACATGTTGTTAGCTATTCGTTTTTGTTACGCTTTCCTCTCGCTTTTCAATTTACTCTTTCTTGGTTTACTATTGGTAAACCTTGCGATGTAGGCTCTCTTTGTAAAACCCCGAATCTTCATTTCACAAAGTAGTGAATAGTGTTCAAGTATAGTCTTGTACACTAATGGGTTTATGCTAATGAAAATGTTTGGATATATGGTGTACATGTGTTGATGGGTATATATGGCCTAAAGGAGTGTGTTTTGAGTGTATAAGGTATTAGAATTGGATTGGCGAAGATCCAAGTAGTAGAAAAGGGTTTTTGCAGCAAAACAAGGGAGCACCGATCGCTCGGTGATAAACACCGAGCGATCGGTAGGCATAGTTCAAAATATCGAGACGTATCGGCCGATACGGGCCGATACGTACCGGTTTTTCAGCCTACCGATACATAGATACGCCGGAATAAAAAAAATACAGCGTATCGTATCCGTATCGGACGTATCGGTGCGTATCGGTACCGATACGCACCGATACATGCGATACATGCGATACGCATCCGTTTTACAGTGGGTTTTTTTTTTTTTTTCCTTTTCTTTTTGCTGTGATTTTTTTTCGTGAAATCCTATAGGATTCACTTGTCTGCAATAGAAGAAGGAAAAAAGAAAAAAAAAGAGGAGCAAGAAGGAAGAACAGAGGAGAAAGGAGGAAGAAGAAGAAGAAAGGGGGAAGGAAGAACCTGTAGCCGCCGCCGTCGCCGTCGCCGTCGCCATCGCCGTCGCCAAGGGTGGGTCTCCCCTTCGGCTCTTCCCCTCTTCTCTTCTCTTCTCCTCTCTTTCCTCTGTTTTTCTTTTTTTGTTCGTTTGATATCGAGCTCTGATGTTACGATAGGAATTGGTAAAGTGGTAACGGTCTTTTACGAAAAAATACCATAATGATTGATTAATTACCAAAAGGTAATTATTTATAAATAGTTTTTTTTTTTTTTTTTTTTTTATTTTTTAAGACCCCTCCCTTACATTGCCTTAACAGTTCTTGAACTATGGTTAATAAGTTTTAACCATTATGGTTAATTTTTTTTCTAAAAATCAAGATTAGATGCTTTAACCTCAAGGGTTATTGAATTTTAACCATAGTTAAAGGTAACACGTTAAATTTTTTTTCCAAAAAACTAAGATTAGATGTTTTAACCCTAAGGCCTAAGGGTTAGGGAATCTTAACCACAGTTAAAGGGAGGGACACATTAATTTTTTTATTTTTTATTTCTAAAAACAAAGGTTTGATGCTTTAACTCTAAGGGTCAGTGAATCTTAATCATAGTCAAAGGGAGTTAAAAGGGGACACATCATATATGTATTTTTTTTCTAAAAACCAAGGTTAGATTGTTAAACCCTGAGGATTAGTGAATCTTAACTACAGTTAATAGGAGTTAAAAGGGACAGTCAATAAGTGTGATTGAACTCTCCCAAGGTTTTAAAAAAAATAATAATAATCATAACCCTATTAAAAAAATCACACCCACTTGTCAACGTGTCCCTTTTAACTCCTATTAACTGTGCTTTAGATTCACTAACCCTTGGGGTTCAACAATCTAACCTTGGTTGTTTTTTTTAAAAAAAAAAAAAAATTAACCCTATTAAGCTTGTAATCACCTAAACACCACTCAATAGATATAGAAGTCCTGCTTGTTTACATTTTTTTTTATCGATAAAAAATAATTTCATTAAAAAATGAGGATTCACAAATAGTGAATCATAAAGAGCCCAAACAAACAGAGTATAGACTAACAACTAACAACTACCAAATAAAATTACAGTCATCCTGTTTGTTTACATCAAAAATAAAAAATAAAAAAATTGAACAAAAGCCCTGCTTGTTTACATAAAAAAAAAAATTATATTTACATCCACTTCACAGTCAAATAAAATTACAGTCATCTTCGTTTGATCTTGATGTAGGGTCTTCGATAATTCAACAATTTCCTCATCTTCCCATATTGATTAAGTCCTGAAAAAACATCGAGCTTGTTAATTGCAGATAGAAATAGGTTTGGAAACTAAATTGCTAAATTTCAATTAGTTATCAACTTTAATGTGTATTCATAAGTTCTTTAGATATCTAAAACAATTAAAATGGATAATCACTGAATGTTAAGTATAGATAACTTAAATTTTCTACTCTAAGTTGATATATACTTATGATGATTAATTCTAGATTATATTTCTTATACTTGGTTGATTATTGTTTGTATTTTCATGCATATTTATCAACGCGCACGTCTTTTTTGACTTATAAATTTTTAAACTCTCATATGTATAATTATAAATGTAGTTGAAGGTCTTCATTTAATTTGTTTTTAGCTTATATTTGTATTAAAAGAGGTTTTATGCAAGGTATCTAAGTTTTTCCTTGCGTATCCAAGCTTTTTTTAGCGTATCCTGAATTTTTACGCCGTATCCAACCGATACGGTACCGATACGCCGATACGTATCCTATTTTGAGCTAACCGATACGGCGACCGATACTGATATTTTGAACCATGTCGGTAGGTCATCTACCGATCGCTCGGTAGCTGTCGACTGGTCGAATCTTTTGTATGGGGAAAAAATTCCAGAGAGGGTGTTTTCAACCGATCTCTCGGTCGAAACCATCGGTCGCTCGGTCCTGACCACCGATCGATCGGTTACACGCAGATTTTCTTCATTAAGGGTTTTTAAGTCTTTAACCATCACCCCTTTGCCTATAAAAGGCTCAGCTCGTGCCTTAGTGTTTCAGAAACCCTTAATGCATAATTTTGAGAGAGATTTGAGAGGAGAAGAAGGAGAGAGGCAAGGGTTTGTTCAAGCTTGAAGGAAAGATCAAGTTTCTTCCCTTCTTTGGTGTTTCTTGACAAAGAACTCGAAGTTCTCACGTGTTCCAAGCCCTTGGAATCAAAGTCATTGATTTCACCAAGGTAGATACATTCCACTACCAATCTTGTGATAATACTAGTTACCATATGATGTTCTTCTTATTCTATACTATAAGTCTTGATTTGATATGGTGTGTGATATTGTTTTTATACTTGGATGTAAACTACCACTATTATGCACTTTATGTGTTTGGTTCAATGCCTCTAAGGATTTTTGGTATTTAAATATGTTATTTCTCTCATATGTTTGCATGTCTCGCATGAACCGAGGTTTTTCCATGGATTTCTCATAGTTCTAAAAGGGTTTGTTAAGTAAGGGTCTCACACGATGATTTTAAAAAACTCCATTATATTGTCTAAGATCGGTTCACAAGCTCCAAGGATCATATTAAACTCACAAGAACTCTATAATAATGTCTAAGATGGACGTACAAGTTCTAAGGATCATAAATGCAAATGTTCTAAGATCTCTATGGTTTTGCTCTACGGTATTGCTCTACGTCTCTATGGATCATAAATCACTCTAAGGAACTCTATGAAGGCTATGATTATCGCATGACTCACATGGTTTCGGTTTTTGGATTTCATCATATATACTATTTCACGATTTCTACGCTTCGATGTGTTTTAAGGATTTCAATCTCCATGATTTGCATGCTCCATGATATTATTGCTTATTTTTAGTAGTATGTATACGTTGAGTATTCCACGCTCAGCCGATATTTGTTATCATCGGTAGGTGCTCGGGTTCCTTTCGACTTGTGTGGTTTGGAGCCTTGGGTAAAGGAAAAATACCACGATCCGGAGCCTTCTATGGACCACTACCAAGATGATGGCTCACCAGATAGGCGTTATAACTTTGATTTCTGTTGACTACGATAGTCAGAAAGATATGATATTTTGTTAAGTGAGAGTGGGACTTGTCCACTCCACGTTTTGGATATGCATATGTGTATTTTGTTGGTTCAAACTTGGACTGAGCAATAAGAGTGTTTGCTTATATATTCTGCTTCCGCTATGTGTTTTAAATCGTTTCCGCTATGTATGTCTGTGTACTCTGACAGGTTGTTACATGTGCCTTATGTATCATATGGGATGTATGATACGGCGGTCACGAGCTAAAGTATCCCTAACTCCTAGGGGGTATTTTGGGTTGCGACAGACTTGGTATCAGAGCTCTAGGGATTGGTTTCTCTTGGGCTAAGCGGAAGTGAGTTCCCTGAGTTGAACTTAGAGCTCAGATGGACTGTTTGTATTAAGCTTACTACCACGACATAAACGGTATCAAGCGAATCCTTAGGTAGGTCTAGGATCCTAGCTTAGATGTCGTGTTTAAACTATGTCCTTAGTCTCATCCTAGAAATGGTAGATGCCCAACACAAGGATCTTAGCTACGCTAGAAAACTCTAAGTTATAATTGTATTATGATGTGTATACTTCGATGTCCTTAGTCTCATCCCAGACACGTGGCGTGTTTCGAGAAGGTGGTGAACTTTAAGCCAGCTGGGGTGACGTCGTTTCATTTCAAGGGACTTCAGAAGATAGACACTGCTCGTTTTGCAGCTCTCAGTCTCGCAGGTATAGAAGTACGAGACTCCACATCCATTCTGGTTGCATGCGAGTATATGGATGTTTTTCCAGAGACCTTACCGGGATTACCTCCTGATTGGGCAATCGAGTTTGCGATCGAGCTTGCTCTAGGCACGGCTCCGATTTCTAGGGCACTGTATAGGATGGCCCTTATCGAGCTTGAAGAGTTAAAGGAGCAGTTGGAAGAATTGCAAGGCCTTGGCTTCATCCGGCCAAGTGTCTCACCTTGGGGAGCTCCGGTGCTCTTCGTGAAGAAGAAGGATGGGTCGATGCGGATGTGCATTGACTACAGGCAGCTAAACAAAGTCACTATCAAGAATCGTTATCCATTGCCTCGGATAGACGACTAGTTTGACCAGTTGAAGGGTGCAGGGTTTTTCTCCAAGATCGATCTTCGGTCTAGGTATCATCAATTGAAGATCAAGGCAGAAGACATTCTAAAGACGGCATTCAGAACCCGATATGGTCACTACGAGTTTTGGTCATGTCTTTTGGCCTGACTAACGCACCGGCTGCATTTATGGATCTGATGAACCGGGTGTTCAGATCGTCTCTCGATCAGTGTGTGATCGTATTTGTTAATGATATCCTTGTATATTCGCAGACACGGGAGGATCACACGAGAGATCTCCGCCTAGCATTGCAGACTCTTCGAGAGCATAGCCTGTATGCTAAGTTGAGCAAATGCGAGTTCTGGCTAGAAAAGGTGTCGTTTCTTGGCCATGTGGTGTCAGCCGAGGGTATCTCAGTCGATCCTGCGAAGATTGAGGCAGTGATGAACTAGGAGAGGCCGAAGAGTGTTACCGAGATTCACAGTTTTCTCGGCCTGACAGGATACTACCGGAGGTTCATGGAGGGGTTTTCCAGCTTAGCGACTCCGCTTACCTACCTCACGCGAAAGAACACTAAGTTCACTTGGAGTGACAAGTGTAAGGCAAGCTGCCTAGAGTTGAAGAAGAAGCTTACTACTTCCCCTGTTCTCACAGTTCCGTCTGGAAGCGGTGGCTTCGAAGTCTATAGTGATGTATCACTTGTAGGGCTTGGGTGTGTTTTTATGCAGCATAAGCAGGTGGTTGCCTATGCTTCTTGCCAGTTAAAGGAACATGAGCAGAACTACCCCACACACAATCTAGAGCTTGCCACAGTTGTCTTTGCGCTGAAGATTTGGCATCACTATCTCTATGGGGAAGAATTCGTCGTGTTCACGGATCACAAGAGCTTGAAATATCTCTTCTTCCAGGAGTTAAATATGAGGCAGCGTCGATGGATGGAGTTCATGAAGGACTATGATTGTTCTATTCAGTACCATCCGGGTAAAGCGAACGTGGTAGCCGATGCTCTTAGCAGAAAACCTTATGAGGTTATGGCTCACATAAGGGTCCAAGAGTGGAAGTTATTGAAAGATATGTGTAACCTAGACACTACCCTCAGGCATGCTACCTGTAGGCCGGTGATGTCAAACATCTCAGTTAGGCCACATGTATTGGACCGGATCAAGGAATTGCAGAATTCGGATGTTGAGTTGCTTGCTTACTGAGACAAGTCGGTTAGTGGTGGCAGTCAGGACTTTGCTTTGAATGCTGATGGTGCCATCACATTCAAAGGCAGGTTGTGTGTTCCCACTGATGCAGTGTTGAGCAGTGAGATCTTGAACGAGGCTCACCGATCTAAGTACATTGTACATCCTGGAGGTACTAAGATGTACCAGAACTCGAAGTTCTCACGTGTTCCAAGTCCTTGAAATCAAAGTCATTGATTTCACCAAAGTAGATACATTCCACTACCAATCTTGTGATAATACTAGTTACCATATGATGTTCTTATTCTATACTATAAGTCTTGATTTGATATGGTGTGTGATGTTTTTATACTTGGATGTAAACTACCACTATTATGCACTCTATGTGTTTGGTTCAATGCCTCTAAGGGTTTTTGGTATTTAAATATGTTATTTCTCTCATATGTTCACATGTCTCGCATGAACTAGGGTTTTTCCATGGATTTCTCATAGTTGTAAAAGGGTTTGTTAAGTAAGGGTCTCACACGATGATTTTAAGAAACTCCATGATATTGTCTAAGATCGGTTCACAAGCTCCAAGGATCATATTAAACTCACAAGAACTCTATGATAATGTCTAAGATCGACACACAAGCTCTAAGGATCATAAATGCAAATGTTCTAAGATCTCTATGGTTTATCTCTATGGTTTTGCTCTACGGTATTGCTTTACGTCTCTATGGATCATAAATAACTCTAAGGAACTCTATAGACTTAACTCAAAGAACTCACAAGGCTATGATTATCGTATTACTCACACGGTTTTGGTTTTCGGATTTCATCATATGTGCTATTTCACGGTTTCTACGCTTCGATGTGTTTTAAGGGTTTCAATCTCCATGATTTGCATGCTCTATGATATTATTGCTTATTGTTAGTAGTATGTATACGCTGAGTATTCCACGCTCAGCCGATATTTGTTATCATCGGCAGGTGCTCGGGTTCCTTTCGACTTGTGTGGTTCTGAGCCTTGAGTAGAGGAAGAATACCACAATCCGGAGCCTTCTATGGACTACTTCCAGGATGATGGCTCACTAGATAGGCGTTATGACTTTGATTTCTGTTGACTACAATAGTCAAAAAGATATGATATTTTGTTAAGTGAGAGTAGGACTTATCCACTCCACGTTTTGGATATGTATATGTGTATTTTGTTGGTTCAAACTTGGACCGAGCAATAAGAGTGTTTACTTATATATTCTGCTTCCGCTATGTGTTTTAAATCGTTTCCGCTATGTATGTCTGTGTACTCTGACAGGTTGTTACATGTATCTTATGTATCATATGGGATGTATGATACAACGGTCACAAGCTAAAGTATCCCTAACTCCTAGGGGGTATTTTGGGTCGCGACACTCTTTCCATATTTATATATATCCTACTATTTACCGATCTTACGATATATCTCCGATCTTTATCCCACTGGTGCGACATGTTGTGCAATATCGACAATCAAAACCTTGATTAAAAGAGATTCCTTTCTTCTATTTATTTTGATTGGCTTCATCTCGTTGCTCCTTTTGAGACTTTGTTTTTACCTTTTGAATTAGTTTACAATTATACTTCTAGTTAGTATACAAGTGTATGTCTAACGACCCAACTTCTAATTACAGATAATGTGTTATTAGTACCCCTAGATAATGTGTTATTAGTATCTAATGTAATGATCCAACTTCTGATTACCAGATAATGTGTTACAAGCACCTAAATATGTTATATGTATGAGTTAAGACTATATATACATAGTGAAAGGTGTGACCCTAAGAGATCCTAAGAATTTAGACTTCAGATTACAATATCGATCAATCTGACAGTAACAGAAATGATCAGTCTAATGTAGAGGAGGGTTTGGAGAGATAAAAAAAATTATTATTTTTATTACTAATTATAATTAGTGAATAATTAGTAGATTAATCAGTGATTAAGGTGTTAATTATACTCTATTTTGAGATTAAGGGCTTAAGAATAATAAATGTTAAAGGAGAGGGTTAATTTGTAAATAAGGTAAGTTAAAGAAGTATATTAAAGGTTAATTTTTTATTATTAATTACAATTAGTATGTAATTAATTAACTAAGTTGAGATTCAAGGAGGTTAACTATAAGTAGTTTTGAGAGTAGGGGCTTAAGTAGAATAAACATAAAGTAGAAGGATTAAATTGTAATAAGTAGAATTATGTTATGTGTTGGGTTGTAAAACCACCCACAAGTGGATTCCACTATAGAGAATTTAATTCTCTAACTTTTGCTCTCTCAGCACAATAGCACAACACAGGAATAGTAAAAAGAAAAATAGTACATAACATTACGTAGAGAAGAAGAAGAAGAAAGAAAGGAAAAGAAGGAAAGGGAAAGGAAAGAAAGAAGGAAAGGGAAAGGAAAAGAAAGAAGGAAAAGAAAAGAAACCTAGTATAGCTGTATTTTTGCAGTTAGGTAAGTAAATTCATACGTTTTTTGATTCAATTCGTGGTTCTTTTAATTCTTTTAAGGGAATTTAGTGTTAATTTTTAACATATATAGTTCTTTCAAATTCTATTACGGTAATTTATTGTTGAATTATAACAGGTTTAGT
Organism: Tetracentron sinense; assembly: GCA_015143295.1. NCBI lineage: Eukaryota > Viridiplantae > Streptophyta > Magnoliopsida > Trochodendrales > Trochodendraceae > Tetracentron > Tetracentron sinense. The sequence goes on along the minus strand of CM026567.1, from coordinate 25,565,104 downwards.
AAACAAATTTGTTATACGGTTCAATTGAAATTTTCAAGATATGCAAAGTATTTTGGAAAATTTTAGATTTTAGTGTCATATAATAATGCTTTTAAATTCTGATTAAGCATACAAATTCAGCCATTTCAAATTAAAATGATGAGTTTATGTGAAAACATGTGAAAGTTGATATATATGGATTATAGCCTTGATTTGTATCAGATATAGAAATAAATACCTCATGTGATGTGATTATGGATTTTGACGCAATTTATGTTTATGGAATTTGACGCAATGATATGATTTTGAGTTTGATAAATTACATTGATGATCCATGGATTTGGTAGTCAGATGATATCTAAAAGAAAGAATACCACCCCGACGATCCATGGATTTGGTAGTTAATTTATGATTATAGTTTATACCAGCTAGTGAGTAACCCTTGTGAATATTACATTCCCACATTATATTCCGAGGGAGCATAAGGATCTCTAACCCTAGTACGGGACGTCCGGTAGACCCTGGCGTATTAGGGTAGTCCCAGGCGGCTGCGTTGGAATGATTGGGTGAATCCAATGTACCAATTCAGTTTTGTCCTATTTCGAGAGAGCCATTAAGAGGATCATTATGCCGTGATCTCTTATAAGCAACTATGCTGACAAGATTGGTGGAAAATACGTGAGTCAGTATAGGATAGCACTCTGGTATTTGGTGCTAATGTATGTATATAATAATCTGGATAGTAATATGATATATCCAATTATTTTGTGAGTTATTAATATTCTAAGTTTTTCAGATTTTATTTTGGGACTCGTTATTACTTGGAATTATGATTCGACGGGAGGTTTGTATTTACGAACGGTTTAAAATCATGATTTGTAGCAGAATTATTTATATGGTCTCATGCATATATTTAGAAAATTGTTATACACTAATTGGAAATAAGCATGATAATTAGTTTGAAAATTACACATATTTCGGTTGCATTTCTTTTTAAGTTCATTGAATCCTACACACATGAGAATTACTTATTGAGCTTTCCAACTCACCCAAATGTATACTACTCTTGCAGAGTAAAAGCGGGCGAGGGAGGTAGAAACAATTGTTTCTTTTTGGGGTCTATATATTTGTATAAAGAGTGAGAATGAAGATATCATCAGAGGTACATTTTGAGTTTGAAATGAGAAATTTTGTACTACAAACTTTAGTAGAAAGTGATAGAAATTTTGATGTATATAGTGGATTGTGTATATGTAGATAGTTATTCTGATGAATCATATTATACACGTGAGTTTGGGAGTTCAATTCCTTATTATGAGTTATGAAGAATGATTAGATGTTTATAATATGAGCTAAGTAATTGAATGAGAACTCACACCCTGAGACTCGGGAGTTTGAGTTTCGGGGCATGACAGCATGTCTACCTATCCTCTTTCTCTTGACATCCAACACTCTTTTCATCAAATTTCATTCCAAACCTACAATGTAGCTTTGACACCTCACCCTAAGAAGATAAGATACAAAAAATAAGCGCATTCGAGTAAATTTGAGAATAGCTCCATAATGTGATAATAAGGGAAAATCAATCAAAATGGTTTGGAGACATTCAAAAAAGACCAGACGGCACCAGTGGGAAGAACTGAGATTGAGATAGGGAGAAAGTTTGGAAACACATGCTTTAACCAAAGATATGGTTCTTGATAGGCTAGAATTGCATAAGAGGATTTGTTTTGCCGACCAAGAATAGTAGGATAAGGCACTGTGAAAGAAGAAGAATAGGCATTCTAGAAGCTTGACCAATAATCTAAAAAGCATTCCACATTGATTAGAAATAATCATATAAAAATGTGAAAGCACATCAAATAATTGTAATGAAATCTTGGCATCCAAGATAAGACGATTCTAGAATCAAATGATAAACTTACTCTTTGTTATTTTATCATCGCAATGAAAATCCGCGCTTAGCCATCTCCTGTCAAAATAAATTACAAATGGAAACAAAAATTTATAAGGCTACCATGATTGTGTTCACTTCATATAAGTTAACACTCCAATGTCAAAATGGAAAAATGAAACAAGAAATAGTAAAACCTACAAATTTTCTGTAGGAGAGCAGCATGAAAACAAGTTCCTGAAAATTGTACATGGAAACTTCATAAATTAAAAATATAATACAAGAGAATTCATAAGGATAATGTCCAAGACAGGATTGATGTGATTCCCTTACACATTTGTGGAGTTGTTGATAGGCTGTGCGAAGCTTGCATTTGTGAATTTATTATTTGAAATATCCCTGCAAGATTGAATTGATGACAATTAAAGTGAAATTATTAGACAGGAAATCGTCATTTTTTAAAAGCCATTTGGACTAACTAGTAAAATGATTACTATATAATGTTTATTAGTGAAACTGTAAAAAGCATCTCAACAAAATTGGAGATGCACTCAATAAGTGAATGTTTAAAAATGTAAGAGAGAGGGAATGGGAGAAACCATATTTGACAATTGGGGCTCTTATTGACTCCAAAATACTTTTCATCTATAAATATTGAAATAATTCAACAACATAATCACATAGAAGACCTTGCACGAGTACGTAGAAGATAGATGAGAAGAGAACAATATGGATTTTTGACGCCTGGTATAAAAGCTAGGATAGAATCATGACGCCATGGTTGCAGTACAGAACCCTAGCCAATCCAGCTATGGCCTCAACAATGTAAGAATTGGATAAAGAAGTTTGGCTTGAACTCTAGAAAGAAAACCTAATATCTGGATGCTCTCAGACTTTTTATAGATAAATACAAATATTTGATTAAAATAGGGAATACAAACAGCATCAGAGCCAGCCCCATCGGGTGTAAATGAGACAACGTAAGGAAACAAGGATCTATATAACAGTAACCTAGGGCTCACAATATAGCTCCTCTACAGACTCCTCCTTTCGCTAAAGAGTCTGTGATGCCATTAGCCGATCATGGCACCTGTGAGAGGAGATGTTCAAGGTGGATTAAGTTCTAAATCTGTTTAATGCTGCAAGAAAACCACCACGAACATCTTGCTTTCAAAGAAACCCAACCACTGCATTACAAGAATCCCCAATGTTGACATATGTTATTATGATAGGTGAGGATTCACCGTATCATATCATTAAGGATAGTTTGGTAATCTTACTTTATGAGTAATAAAAATTATAGAAATGGGAAATCAGCCCCCTAAACTTTTTCTACTCTTATTCTACTTTCTTCCTCTAGGTTTCACTTTCAACTTGGTATTAGAGTAGGAAGACAAGGCCTGCATTTTTTTTTGTAGTGTCCATGACGCTGACTGAATCCAATCCATAAACCCGGAAACGAAGGCGACCGGACATCCTCCACAGAGTAGCTGTTCTGATTGGACAAGCGGATATAAATGGGGAAGGGAAAATGGTTCGCAGGGTGTGGCATGAATAGTGCCACGTGAATAGTGCAAATTCAAGGGTAAGTGATTCTGAAGTTTTGAGAAAGGTTTTGGATTTTTTGGGATGACGTTTAGAGGCTTTTTCTCACCAGAGGTATTTTGTGAAAAAAATCAAACATTAAAAAATCTGATTGGTGCAATCTATCTAGGCTATTTTTCCAAGAAAAATTGATAGTGATTGATGAGTTTAAATATTTTAAAATTTCTTAAACTCATTTGGAAGCATTCTGTGAAGAATTGAAGTCGAAGTAATAATTTTTTCACCTCTTTAGGACTGTTCATGCAGGTTTTGAGTTTTTTGGGCTCCAAAACTTATAAGTTTGAGATTTATGAAATCTTTATAGATTCAAAAAATATTTAATGAAGATTCAAAAAGTATTTAAAGGATATTATTATCAATGGCGACTAAAGGGGGGGTCTAGAGCAACTGAAGTAATTTCCAAGGTATCTGGGAATCCAAATTCGATGCTTATCACAAGCAACTATTGTAATAACCCTAGTGTGCAGATCACAACTATAAAGTTGGATGACAATGATTCCTGGTGTGGTCTCAATCCTCGAAGATGTATATTGGCGAGAGAGGGAAGCTAGGGTACTTGAATGGTAGGGAGAAGGAACCTACTATTAATGATATGTCATATGAAAGATGTGCACAAGAAAATCTTATGGTGATGTCATGACTCCTCAATTTTATGCAATAACACATTAGTAGGTTTTTTTTATTCTTTCAGACAATAAAAGAGATTTGGGATAAAGTTACTAGAACTTATTCCCAACATCAGAACAGTGCAAGGGTTTATCAGTTGAGGTAAGAAATTACTACTCTTCGACAGGAGAAGAAGAGCTTAGCAATTTATTATTCCACGCTTCAGGGACTTTGGAAAAAATTAGATCATTATCAGGTCATATAGTGGGACACTAATAAAGATGGGGATAGACATCGATACGAGGTGGAGCAGAAAATGATTTTTGATTTCTTGGTTGGTTAGAACTCTGAGTTTGAGTTAACTAAAGTTCAGATTTTTTTTTTTGGGAGGGGGGTGGGGGATGAGCTTCCATTTTGGACCAAGTCTACTCTATGGTACAAGTGAGGAAAGATGCACAAAGGCTATGCAGCCCACTCCAATCAGTGATCATTTAGCCCGTGCTGCATCTTCTAGTGCTTGAGAATGAGGAAAAGGCAGTAGAAAGAGGAAAAATAAGAAAAAGAATTGAAAGAGGAAGAAGAGAAAAGAGAGAAAGAGGGATTAGAGAGATTGTGATTATGATTCACATCTCTTCTTTCTTTTATATATTGATACTAAAGTGGGGAATTACACATTTACCCTTATGTGTAGTAGATATGACTTTACACGTAATACACACACTATAATTAACATGAAATATCATAAATACTCCTATCAACAATTGCCCTCAAGATGGTGCATATATATATATATATATCATGCCCATCTTGCCTAACATTTCAAGTAACTGATCACTACTATTCAATGTTACCCGGTTTGTCAATTCGCTCAGTTCGAATTCGGGTTCGCAGTTCGCTGCTCTATAGTGAACCTGGTTCGCAATGGGTAGGATGATATAATTCGTTTTTCAGTTCGCTTAGGTTCTTTAGTTTGGTTCACTACTTAAACATGTAAAAAAATATATATTTTATATTATATTATTAAATTATATATATTTTTTAATCATATAAACAATATATGACAAATATTTATTTGAAAAATAATAAAAAATGCTTTTTTATGAACGGTTTGTGAACCAAAGTATAAATTTACCGAACCTAAAGAAAAATATCAGTGACTTTGACTAAAAAAATTGACAAACCAAGATTGTTTTCGCTCAATTTCACGAACTAATCTGAACCGAACCACAAAGTAGTTCGGGTCCGGTCGGTTCGCGGTTCCTGGTTTGCTATAGCATGTAGCGAACTTGGTAACCCTGCTACTAACAGCTTTCATAAGAAAATCAGCTAGTTGATCATTAGTCATTATATACGGAGTGCACACTTCACCTTTGATGATCCGTTTTCTGATAAAGTGACGATCTATCTCAATCTATTTGGTTCTATAGTGTAAAAGTGGATTATGAGCAATATTGATTGCTACCTTATTGTCATAGTACAAACTCATAGGTCCTTCAACAGGAAATCCAAATTCCTAAATGAGGATCTTTAACCACAGCAACTCACATATACCATATGCCATCGATCGGAATTTGCCTCTGCACTCAAGGAACCAACCATCGCTTGTTTTTTACTTCGCCATGGGACCAAATTACCTCCAACGAATGTGCAATAACCGGATGTAGACTTTCTGTCATCTTTAGCACCTGCCCAATCTGCATTTGTATAGGCCCCAATCCGTATATGCCCATATTTTCTTAATAAGATTCCCTACCTAGGGATGATTTGAGATATCTCAAAATCTTGTAAGTTGCCTCCAGTGTGTGGACTTGGGAGCATGCATAAACCTTCTCACTATGCTCACAACTTAAGCAATATCCGAACTTGTAAGAGAGATAGATTAGCCGCCCCACTAATCATTGAAAACTACCAACATCTTACAGAAGAATATCACCCACTTTGTGATTTTGTTCAATTGGGGTGTTAGCCGGTTTAGCCACAAACTTTCCAGTTTCACATAAGAGATCTAGGATATACTTTCTTTGAGATATAAATATGCCATCATGAGATCTAGCAACCTCTATTCCCTAAAAGTACTTAAGAAGACTTAGATCCTTATACTCAAACTCACTTGCTAGGAACTTCTTCAGTTGTTCAATCTCTATTGTGTTGCTCCCTGTCACAACTATATCATCTACATACACATTAGGACTCTAATATCATCCTTGGTACAACTAATGAATAAGGTATGAGTTGGTGTAGTTTGTGAGGTTATTGGGGTTAGAAGTTAGGGTTTGAGAGAGCAAGGAAGAAGAAGAAGGAGAATGAGATTAGGTTTAGGGAAAAAAAGTGAGAGAGATTAATGATCTCTTTCACAAACTTTATTATTTATATTCCACTAATGGTCTATTATTAGGATATAAGAGCTACCAATAGTAGACTCACAATACAATATATAAGAGATAACATAAAGAAAAGACCCATACGAATAAAGCCCATAATGCCGTATTCAACACTCCCCTTCAAGTTGGTGCATAGATATCACTCAAGCCCAACTTACCAACAATATTTCGGAACTGAGTACCACCAAGACCCTTAGTCAACACATGAGCTAGTTGATCTTCTAACTTCACAAACAGGGTGCAAATATACTCTGCTTTCAACTTCTCCTTGATGAAATGACGATGTACCTCAATATGTTTGGTTTTTTCATGCTACACCAGATTATGAGCAATAATAATAACGGCTTTTTTTTTTATCACAATATAAGCTCATGGGGCCTTTAGTAGGAAGCCCGATCTCATTCAGTAGTAATCGGAGCAAAGCAGTTCACACACACCGTGTGCAATCCTACATTCTGTTTCTTACTTCTCCATGTGACAAGGTTACCTCCAACCATGGTGCAATACCCGAAAGTAGAGTGTCTATTAGAGACCGAGCCAACCCAATCTGCGTCAGTGGAGGCTTCAACCCTTAAGTTCCCATTACAGGTATACAACAAACTCTTCCCAGGAGATGACTTTAAATAGTGGAGGATTCGATTCACTGCCTCCAGGTGCCCAATAGTTGGTGAATGTAGTATTGTCAGAACCAGACCAGACCAGCAAGTAGAACTGGTGGAACCGGGAACTAGACCATAACCGGTTACCCAAACCCTCAAAACCGGTATGAATTCAAAACCGATCGTTTTTCAGCGAACCGTGAGAACCAGCACCGGTTGAACCTGTAACAGTGGAACCGGCGACCGGTCACCATAACTGGCCGATTCCATGACCAAACCCAGATTATGTTGCCGTTATGTTTTTCCGGCCATTTTGGCCCGTCAAGTGCCTGAAAAAGTTCAAAAAATAAGGGTTTGGCTTCATTTAAGTATAAAAGGGAAAGAAATTAAATTAGATTTGGGGGTTTTTTACGAAAAGAAAGGGGAAAAAATTTTAAGGTTTGGAGAAGAAACTCAATAAGGGATTTCTTGCTACACTGTTCTTGAATTCGATTATCTTCTCAAACTCAAGAAGAGATTTCTTGCATTTGATTCTCACATTACAGCTGGATATACACTGTTCTTGCATTCAATTATCTTCTCAAACTCAAGAAGGGATATCTTTTTTGGAGGTGAGTTGATTTCAATTATCTTTGTTTTTTTAATCTATTGGTTTGAGATCCTAGAGTACTGGTTCTATCAAACCAGACATCATTAAAATGCCAAGAACTTCCTAGAGTGCTGGTCACCATCTCTGCTACAAATATACACTATCCTTGCATCATATAAATATGAGAAAGATTCTATATTAGCTTCCAAAATGCCAAGAACTTCCATATTAGCTGAAAACAGGTTCTTAGAACTTAAAAAGGTGTACAGGGCTTAAAAAAATAGGTATTTGAAGGGTTTACCAGCGAACCGGTTGAACCGGTTGGTTGAACAGATAGAACCGGGAACCGGTCCTCTGGCCGGTTCGGTTCTGAAAATAGTGGGTGAATGCATGAATTGGCTACTACACTGACAACATAAGCAATGTCTGGCCTGGTAAGAGATAGATAAATAAGCCTGCCAACAAGTCATTGGTACCTTCCAGCATCTGGCAGATGTTCCCCACTAGCATAACTAAGTTTATGATTAGGATCTATAGGTGTATCACATGGCTTACAACTCATCATGTCTGCCTCCTCCACTAGGTCAAGTACATCTTGCGCTGAGAGACAAATATGACATTCTTAGATCTGGCAACTTCAATTCCAAGGAAATACGTTAGAAGACCCAGATCTTTGATCTCAAATTCCTTTGTTAACTTGTCCTTCAGAGATTCCAACTCATCTAAATCATCACCTGTTACAACAATGTCATCCACATAAACAATCAAGATAGTTACTTTCTAGCACGACCGCTTGAGAAACAATGTGTGATCTACTTGACTTTGTCTGGAACCATTCTTAACCATAACATTACGAAAATGCTCAAACCATGCACTGGGGGACTACTGCAATCCATATAAAGCCTTCTTTAGTTCACACCTTCTCTTCATCTGAGGGGCATTTGAATCAGGAGGAGGTACCATATACACCTCTTCCTCTAAATCACTGTGAAGAAATGCATTCTTCACATCAAGCTGAAACAAGGGCTAGTCCTTATTAACTGCAAGAGAAAGGAGGACTTCCAATGAGTTCATTTTTGCATCTGGAGCAAACGTCTCCTGATAGTCTATGCCGTATGTCTGAGTATACCCCTTTGCAACCAAATGAGCTTTGTGTCTCTCAACTGAGTCATCCAAGTGGTGTTTTACTGTAAATACCCACCTATATCCAATCGGCCTCTTCCCTCTTGGTAGGTTGACCATATCCCAGGTACTATTTTTTCGAGTGCACACATCTCTTCTTCAATAAATTATATCCATTCTGCTTGAGAGAGTGCATCTGCTAAACTACGAGGGACAGACACAGAAGACAAATTCAAGACAAACGAGCGATACGAAGAAGACAAGGCATGGTAAGATACAACATTAGAGATAGGATGCTGAGTACATGTTCTAGTGCCTTTCATAAGGGCAATAAGAATTTCAGACTCAATAATTTCAGGACTAGAATGAACAACAATCTTACCTGGATCAGAAAAGGTCTCTTAGTGGGGCTCATGAGGTTCTTTCTGTCTTCTCTTGTATACCTGCAATTCTTTTACCAAGGGTTCATCCTCCCCCTTTCTACAATCACTGTTAGAGGAGAAAATAGAAATAGGAAGAGAAGAAGATATCTCTTCACTGATGCTCTCCCCCTGAAGAGATGTCTCATTGGTAGAAAAATACAAAGTAGACTAAAAACATGTGACATCCATAGATATTAAGGACCGAGGAGGAGGATGATAACATGTATACCCCTTCTGATGAGGAGCATACCCAAGAAAGATACATTGAAGAGCCTTAGGATCAAGCTTTGTGCGAGCAGAACGAGCAATATGCACAAAGCAAATACATCCAAAAATCTGTGGGGCCACTAGAAACAAAAGAGTAGAAGGGGATAACAGGGAAACAAGAGATTGGAACTCGAAAATTCAGGAAGGCATCCGATTGATTAAAAAAGCAGTAGTCAAAATGGTGTCAGACCAGAAATGTTTAGGCACATTCATAGCAAGCATAAGCAAACGAGTGACTTCAAACAGATGTCCGTTTTTTCGCTCAGTCACACCATTTTGTTGAGATGTTCCAGCACAAGAAAACTGACGAATGATACAATGAGAATCAAAAAATGTAGCTAAACTAACAGACATATATTTCCCCCCATTATCTGAACGAAGGATTTTAATTAAGGCATTAAACTGAGTGGCAATCATTGTATAAAACGAAGGAAAAACAGTGTCAACTTCACCCTTAGATTTCAACATATACACTCATATAGTACGAGAAAAATCATCCATAAAAGCAACAAAATACTTAAAACCACACGATGAAGTAACAGGGGATGGTCCCCACACACCAGAATACACGAGAAAAAATAGTGAATTGCATTTATTACCTCTATAGGGATATGAAGTTCGACAATGTTTTGCAAATTCGCAAGTTTCACACTAAAAAGAAGAAAGCACACTAGAAACAGATAAATGTGGAAACAAACACCTAAGAAGGGAAATGAAGGGGTGGTCAAAACGTCTGTGTCACCGATATAACCCTCTGTACTACTAATACATTGAACACCATGAAGTATCCGCTGGACGGATGAAGCAATTCGAGGCAAATGGTTGAGCATATACAGTCCTCGCTCCTCATGGCCCGTACCAATCGTCCTCTTTGTTTCCAAGTCTTGAAACACACAAGGAGAAGGAAAGAAAGTGACGCTACAGTTCAATGATTTAGTAATATGGCTAACGGATAAAAAATTCAAGGTAAACTTGGGAACATGAAGAACAGGAGAAATGGACATAGAGGGTGTAATATCAACACTCCCCTTACCCGCAATGGATGATAAAGTACCATCCGCAACTTTAACTTTGTGTCTACCATAATTTATGAAGTAAGATAAAAAAAAGGAAGACATACCAGTTATATGATCAGATGCTCCTGAATCAATGATCCAGGAACCACTGTGATCGGAAACAGATGCACTGAGAGTCAAGGCTGAGGTACCTGAGTAAGGGACTGAGGCAGCTCTGGCAATACTCGGTGTCTCTAAATGGGACATAAAATGGCAGAAGGCATCGACCTCATCTCGAGACTGGTGAGGGTTATCAGATGGAGGTATAGTAGTAGATACTGGGGTTGTGGATGTAACAAAGTTTGCACTCGAACCCCCTCCAAGTCTTTTGTCCCTATCTCCTTGTCCACCACTAGGACCTCATGGGGTGGACGACCATGTAAATCCCAATAAGTGTCTTTTGTATGACGTGTGCGCTCACAGTAGGAACATTTACGTTTGTCCCGATCATCAATAGAAGGTCCAGAAGATCCAAAATGACCACCTCTACCACGACCACCACTCCTGCCTCCCCGCTAGAATGAGGAGTCTAGTGCAAATCTATCAATAATAGGAGGGAGCATAACACTACGACAACGCTCCTCACGGTGTAAGTATGCATAGAACTCATTAGGGGGTGAGATCGGGTCTTTGCCAAGTATTTGAACCCTGACTTGTTCATAGTCCATATTCAGTCCTGCAAGTAGCTTAAACACCCGATTCTGTTCAACCAATTTTGTATAAGCAGCCGCATCCTTAGGGCACTTAGCCTGGAAGGTCTGATAGTGATCTAGCTCTTCCTAGAGACGGCGAAAAGTAGAATAGTAGGTGGGAATAAACATATCCTCCTGCTTGATTTGTGAGATACTCTGACGCAGCTCATAAACATGGGTTGTACCCTCTATCTTAGAATAGGTCTATGTCATGGCATCCCATATAGCTTTTGCGGAAGGAAGAAACAGGTAGGCCCTATTGATGCCTAACTACATAAAGAGAAGCCATGACATTACAACTGCATTCTCAACCTCCCACTTGGTATATGTTGGATCTGTAGACTTGAGAGTGAAGATAGTACCTTTTAAGTATCTCATCTTCCCCTTGCCTTTAACAAACAACATTGCAGATTGAGACCAAGCAATAAAATTTGTCTCATCTAACTTCACTGTAGTAATCTTGGAGGTTTGGGGCATCACTAGCACTAACCCCAATACTCCCACCACCCTGTACAAGGACACAAAATGACTGGCTAACCTCAGATTCATCCATCATGAATGTCACAAGGTTGTTTTACACAACTCAACAAGCTAAGTTCCACAACCCCAAAAAACACCCAAAAGTAACTTCATAATAGATAGAATAGTCAAAAACACAAAAAAAAAACAGCAACCCGACAACAACCCAACAGTGTTCAGGATAATAGAAATCTATGGAACAGCCTCCACTAGCCATATACCAATTTTCTAGTAACAAAAAAGGGTCCCAATAGTAAAAACAGCAATTATGGGGGTGAAAAACCTTCGTCAAGCATTCAATACTTCTCCGATCTTCACAAAACTTGTCTTAATCCGTCAATATTAATCATATGGATCAAACACAATAGGTTTGAGTCTCCAAAAAACTCCTAAATCAATTGCATAATCCAAAAAACTAGATCTGAACTTTTAAAAAATTTTGATGAAAACTCAGAAAAAAGTACATCTCCGGAACTCAGAAAATTCTCAAAATATAACCAAAAAATCTGAAAATCACAATTTATCACATGGAATCGAAAAAAATCTGACGCGTCAATCCGTACGGCTGACGTCAACATAACGTCATGCTGACATCAGCACTCATCTGAGTTCTTCCTGCCGAATTGTACTCCCTGGGTCTTCTTTTTGGCTTTGATACCAAGTTGGTTTAGGTTGTGAGGTTATTGGGGTTAGAAGTTAGGGTTTGAGAGAGAGGAAGAAAAAGGACAAGGAGATTAGGTTTAGGAAAAAATAGTGAGAGATTAATGATCTCTTTCACACACTTTATTATTTATATTCCACTAATGGTCTATTATTAGTAAATAGAGCTACTAATAGTAGACTCACAATACAGTATATAAGAGATAAATAAAGACAAGGCCCATAGGACAAAGCCTTATTCAATAGTATGATCATCCTGACTTTGTGCGTATCTACTCTTTTTTTTACTACCGCACTGAACCTTTCAAACCAAGCTCTGAGAGACTACTTTAAGCCATATAATGCCTACTTCAATTTGCAGACATTCTTTTCACCTCCTTCAAGGTGAAATCCTAGATGAGCCATATAAACTTCTTCCTTCAAAGTATCATGAAGGAAAACATTTTCTACTTCAAGTTGGTATAGTGGCCACGAATGATTAGCTGCCAATGATAAGATTATACGGATTGAATTCATCTTTGCTACAAGAGCAAATGTCTCCTAGTAGTCAATTCCATATGTCTGAGTGTATCCATTGACTACCAACTTTGCCTTATACTTTTTAACTGATCCATCTGCCTTGCACTTGATTGTGAACACCTATTTAAACCCCACATGTGTTTTTTCCTTGAAGAAGATCAACCATCTCTCAAGTATTATTTTTATCCAATGCAGTTATCTCTTCTATCATTGCTTCCCTCCACATTGGTTTTTTTAGAGTTTATTTACACCCCATAGGTGTTTTTCCTTAAAGAAGATCAACCCTCTCCCAAGTACTATTTTTATCTAGTGTAATTACATCTTCTATCATTGCTTCCCTCTACATTGGTTGTTTTAGAGCTTCAATGACAAATGATGGAACGGAAATGAATGATAGCGAAGACACAAACGACCTGTAAGAAGAAGACAATGCTTTGTACGATACAAAGTTAGCAACGGGTGCTGAGTACACGACTGCTTACCTTTCTTAAGAGCAATAGGAATATTAGATTCATCAATGGACACTGGAGAGGAAGGTGAGATCCGGCACACTAAGATTAAAAAGGGGGGTTCTTGCGTTGCAAGTGGTTCCTCATATTATTTTAGGCTAATACCTTACATCACAGTTAGTAAGGGGTGCGTCTACTCCTTCCCTTCCTGATACGGAATCCATTGGAAACTCGCGTCTTACATGGATCTGAGGAGATGATTTGGCCCAAGTCCATGTTCGCTTTGGCCCTTCTTTGGTAGACTTGAATCTCCCCCTGTTTTCTAACATTTTCCTCTTGAGAAGTAGTAACAAAGTCATCAAGAGCTAATGATGAGGGAGGAGGAACCAGAATCGACAACGGAATCCTTCTTTCTTCACACTCACTCTCCCCCTAAAGAGAGGAAAAATTTGAATAAACTCAAAGAATGTAGCATCCATGGAGATAAATTTCTTCTGTGAAAGAGGATGAAAACATTTGTATCCCTTATGAAGAGAAGAATACCCAAGCAAAATATACTTAAGAGTCTTAAGATCCAACTTAGTTCGGTGGGGACACAAGATATGTACATAACAAACACAACCAAACACCTTGGGGGAATAAGAAACAGAAAACTCCCAGGTTTTAAGAACTGAGAAGGGGACTGAAAGCGCAAACCACGAGATGGGAAGAGATTACTAAAACATAGTAGTTAAGACAGCTTCAGCCCAAAAAGACTTTGGAACATTACACTGAATAGAAGGGTGCAAGTTACCTCTAACAGATGACAGTTTTTTCTCTCAGCAACACCGTTATGTTGAGGGGTGTAAGGACAAGAGTATTTGTCACACCCCAAAATACCCCTAGAAGAAAGTGGAACTTTGGCACGTGACTTACTTATCTTAACCCATTTAAAGAGCATTAAAAGCATGCTAAAATGTGGACCTGAAAATTTCTTCATTAACGATAACCATTGATACTTCATGTATTCATAATTCAAGTCCACGACTAACTAAACATAATCCAAACTGAAATATAAATAATTCATGATCATCCATAATGAAATTCTGGTATAAATCCCTTTAAGAGATTAGATAAACATTCTACTCTGAAATCAATAGTAAGGATAACGGTCTAAATCCCTTCACTCTTCTTGATGATCATCTTCTGGTTCTTTAATATACTCTTCATCTTTCCACGATCCAGGTACACAAATATCCAATCTTGAACCTTCCGACAATAAAATTATCGGTTAAGTAACACAGTTACTCCGCATATATAATAACCCGTAATAAACAATATCATAAGCACTGACATGTATACACCTAGAAGTTCAAATAAACGCACATACATAAATCAGAGAACAAAAAACATGTTTTTCTTTTCTTTTCTTATTTTTCCTTCTTTTCTTACTTGTCTTACTTTTTCTAATTTTCTTACTTTTTCTTCCTTTCTTACTTTTCTTCATTTCTTACTTTTCTTTGATATCTTTCTTGAAGCCCGATAACCCTTGGAAACTTAACTTGAAGTCAGGCCCTAGCATCTTTTTTTTTTCTTACTTTTCTTTGAGATCTTTCTTGAAGCCAGATAACTACTACCTTTAGAAACTTATCTTGAAGCCAGGCACTATCATCTTTACTTTTCTTACTTTTTCTTATTTTTCTTTGATATCTTTCTTGAAGCAGATAACTAATACCCTTGGAAACTTAACTTGAAGTCAGGCACTAGCATCATTGTTACTTAGACTTGAAACCAGATATAACATACCATTGCATAACTTACACTTGAAGCCGGGCATATGAGGGTCTTCTTTGTGAGGGTCTTCTTTGTGAGTATCCGTCATCCAAACCCCACATTTGGATTTCTGGAGAAAACCTGCACCTCACTTTATTTTCCTCTATCTATGTTTACATCATTTTTTCCATGACCAGTCACCGGAAAATCCCCTGGATCAATAGAAATAGGTAAAGGAGAAAGAGACATCTCTTCAACACCAATAGTCTCCCCCTGAAGAGAAGTCACCTTCGCAGAATAAAAGGGGGTGGACTCAAAAAAGGTAACATCCATAAAAATAAAGCACCGGCCGGAAGGAAGATGAAAACACTTATACCCTTTTTGGCTCGGAGCATATCCCAAAAATAAACACTTGAGTGCCTTAGGATCAAGTTTGGTATGCGCCGATTTATCAATATGCACAAAACACGAACATCCAAAGATTTTGGGTGGAAGAGGAAACAAGGAAGGAGATGGAGACAGAACATCAATAAGACTTTTAAAACCCAAAATTCTAGTGGGCATGCGATTCATAAGATAGGAAGTAGGCTGAAGGGCATCGGACCAAAAATGTTTAGGAACGTTCATGCCAAACAAAAGAGTACGAGTGATTTCCAACAGGTGACGGTTCTTCCTTTCAGCAACACTATTTTGCTGGGGAGTACCAACACAAGTAGTTTGGTGGAGAATCCCGTGATCTCGGAAGTGGGAGACGAGAGTAGTAGACAAATACTTTCTACCATTGTCAAAACGAATGATCTTTAACTTAACATCAAACTGGGTTTCAAGTATTTTATGAAAAGATTGAAAAGCAGAGCAAACATCACTCTTCTGTTTCAACAAGTAAACCCACGTTACTCTAGAGAAACATCAACAAATGTAACAAAGTAACGAAATCCACAAGATGAAGTAATAGGAGCAAAACCCCGCACATCAGAATGAACAATGGAAAAAAAATTGAATTACTTCTATTACCATAAGCAGGATACGAAGATCGACATTGTTTTGCAAATTCACAAGTTTCACATTGAAGTTTAGACATAGAAACAGAAACAAAATACAGTGGAAATAGTTTTTTTAACATAAAAAAGGATGGGTTGCCCAAACGTCTATGCCACTGCAACAACTGTAAAATGTTGCAGTCACGACCACTACTATTATTAGGCCCATCACGAACTTGCTAAACAGGAGAAACCACTGGAGAGGAATTGTCCAACAAGTACAATCCCCTCTCCTCATAGTCTCTACCAATCATCCGCCTCGTCTCCAAGTCCTGAAAGACATAGTGAGGGAAAAAAATGACACTACAATTCAAGGACTTGGTTAGGTGACTCATAGACAAAAGGTTTAAAACAACATTAGGAACATGAAGAACAGATGATAAAGGCATAGATGAGGTAGAAAAGATGCTACCCTTACCAGCAATAGAAGAGTAAGACCCATCAGGAATTCTAACTTTGTCCCTACCAGAGCAAATATGATAGGAGGTAAACAAAGATGACATACTAGTCATGTGATTTAAGGCCCCTGAATCAATAATTCAAAGACGAGTAAACCTGGAGACAGCTGCACTGAAAGCCGAAGTTGATGTACCTGAGTGAGCAAACGAGGATGTGGAAGATGTACCCGGCTGCTCCAACAAGCCCATAAAATGACGAAATGTCTCTATCTCAGCACAGGAAAGGCTACGGCTGTCAGAAGATGACGATACACCAGATGTAAGAACGGGAGCTAGATCAGATACAACTGAGTGAGCGCTAGAGCCTCTACCACGACCACCACCTCTCTGCTGTGGGTGACCATATAGGTCCCAACAAGTCTCACGGGTGTGTCGAGTGCAACCACAGTGATCACACTTCATCCGATCTCTCTCATCACCGACGTTTCCTGACCTACCACCTCCCTTGCTTCCACGAAAGCTATCATGGCCGCCACGCTGTAACCATGAAGAAAGAGCAGACCGCTTTAGAGAAGAAGGTTGCATGTTATTCCGGCAACGCTCCTCCCTATGGAGAAAGGAATATGCCTTAGTGATGGACGGAAGGGGGTCCTTCCCCAAAATCTGAACATGAATTTGCTCATACTCGAGATTAAGACCAAGCAACAACTCATTGACCCTGTGTTCATCAACTTACTTCTTATACCCTATGACATCTTCAGTGCACTGTGTTGTATACATATGAAACATGTCAAATTCTTCACACAAACGGTGAAGAGTTGAGTAGTGAGTGGCCAGAGAAGTATCCCCATGTCTTAGTTGCCTAATACATTGGCCCAATTCATAAGCTCTAGCATGTGTGCCCCCCTCAGAGTAAGTCTGCTTCACAGCCTCCCATATCTTCTGGGCTGTGGATAGAAGGATATATCCATTGCTAAGATCCTGAATCATGGAGTGGAGAAGCCATGACATGATTGTGGCGTTCTCGGCTTGCCATTTCATGAAAGTAGGATCAGTAGCCGAAGGCTTCTTACTCTTGTCAATTAGGTACTCCACCTTACTCTTCCTTGTTATGAATAACATGGCCGACTGAGACCATGCAAGATAATTTACGGTAGTGATTTGAAGCTAGGGGAGTCACCATGTCCCAAATGCAAGTAACTATCATCAGAAAGCAGAGCCCGTGAAGACTGACTAACCTCAGAATCGCCCAACTTTTGTCACTTAAGGAATAATTTGCACAAATCCAGCCTCTGAACACACTTCTAACACGTACCATAGGGTTTCACAACCCAAAAAAAAACAAACACCAATGGTCCAACGACCAAGAAATACCTCAAAAGTAAGCGAACACTGCCTCAAACACCTTGAGGGCACCCAAACTTCATCATATAGCATTCATAATCCATCCAAACATCATCCATGAAGGTTAGAATGCGAAAAAGGCGAGAACAAACGTAAAAAAAGTGATCTACCGGAAAATATAGAGGAGAAAAATGCTCGCCGAAGCTCCAACGAGATTCTGATCGCCAAGAAACTGGTACCAAAAGGTCCGAAATTTTGAGGGGGATCTTTCACTTCCAATATCCCCAAGTTTAATCCCCCCCCCCCTACAAGGAGTATTTTCGACTGGTATGCAAGGCTGTTTTTCATAATTTGTTCCACAAAAAATTCTCAAAAAATCACTTAAAAATCTCCAATAAATCTCAAAAAAATCACCATAATTCTTCTAAATAGTAGATCTACCAAATCCAAAGAAAACAAACCACAAAAAGTTACCTTGGATGATGTCATACTGACGCCATCATGACGTTAGTCGTACGACTGCTGAAGTCAGCAGCCTTCGGCGTGTTTGTTCTTCTTCTTGCTCTTTTTTGTGCTTTAGGATGCTCTGATACCAAGTGGAATTCCTTAGGAATAAGTTTTAGGGTGTGACGGAGGAAGAAGAAGAGTAGAGAACTTGTCTTTCTCTCTCTATCATATTCTATTAATAAGGGTTATAAGTAAAGTTTCCCCTAATTACAAGAATACCCCTAATTACAAGAAAGCTTAATATTCTACATTTTTTTTTGAGGACTCTCTTTTGGCTATAAAAAAGAGGTTTTGGGGTTAGGGTTTGTTAAGTGAGTAAAAGGGTTGAGAGAACAAGAAGATTTGTGAGAGCGTTGAGGCTTTGGTTGGGTTTTGGTCTTCTTTATGTGGGTTCTTCTCCTCTCTTGTATTCTTTTCTTTTCTTAATGAAATATACTTTGATCGTTTCGACCGTGGACGTAGGCGAAATCTTGATTTGTGATTTGTGTTTTGTTTTGCTATTATTATTTTTCCATTGTTGTCGATTCTATTCATTAGGCGTTTCCGCACAACATTAGTGTCCCGTTCGAACGGAGGCAACACAATCAGCCCATAAAAGGATTTTTTTAAATTTTTTTATGGAATTAACATCTTGAGGAACGATTAGCATGGATGATGCAAAAGGGAGCATAAATACACCTCAAAAGGGTCTTGACTGCTGTGAGACCCGAAAAAGTAAAGGGATTACAATGCTTTGAAGGAAATGAAAGATCTCCCCCTTTCGAAAAGGGGTCTCTATTTACTATTAAATTTAGTATAGAGAAACCCAAATCATTAAGGGAAGGGACCTTCTAAAAAGGTCTTAAAGATTGATTAGACCAAAAAGGAAAGCATAAGACTATACAGAAAAGGGAAAATGAGTGCTCATCCTCACTTTTAATGGGGTCCCTCTATACCATTAGATTGGTTTAGAGAGATTCATCCAAGGAAAATGATGGGCTCTCAAAAATGGCTCTAGAGATGGACTAGAACCCAAAAGAAAGCTATTATAGTAAAGGAAACTACAATGCGATTACAATAGCAAAGGAAAGCAAAAAAAGGAAAGAAAAGAGAGTGAAAGAAGAAGAGAGTGAGGTGAAAACCTACGCTTCTCCTACGCTCTTTGATGCTCCAAGGGACAAGTCCTTGCACGAGATATGGCTCTGGGCTTCCTCCTTTAGGTATTCCTAGCTCTAAGGATGGTTTGGATTGGGAAGGCTTAGAGAAAAAGAGAGAAAATCTGGAGAGATTATGGTTTTTGGTGAGAGAAGAGAATGAATTAGGGTTATAGTCTAAGGATTTGGAAATAGGGTTTAAGGCTTGGAATGAGGAGTATTTATAGGTTTTTGGGATAGTTTGGAGATTATTAGGAATGTTTAGGTGAGGTCATAGGGAATCAGATGACCTAATTAGGGTTTAAAAACCTAAAAAGTGCAAACCTGCGAGGGGCAATGGAACGGGGTAAGGCACGTTCGAACGACCTTGCAATCGAGAATAGAATAAAACACCAAAAGGCAAAAACAGTAGCCAAGCTCGTTCGAACGAAGCCAAATCCATTCTAACGCCCTAAGGTGTTCGAAAAAAATTTGAAAGCGTTCGAACACAACTGTTCCTAGGAAAAAAGGTTTTAGAAAGGTCAAAAACAGTGGCTGCTAGCACTCAAATGGGGCTGAATCCATTTGAATGCCCTAAGGTTGTTCTAACGGAAACAGGCTCATTCGAACGAAAAAAGGATATTTAGAAAAAAATGATTTTTTTTGGCTGGGGTTGGGCCTGGGCTTGGATATGGATGTTTGGGCTATGAGAAAGGGAGCTTAGGCTAGGATTTAGTGCCTTGAAGCATTGAAAGAGGGGAGGAGAAGGGGTTGCAAAAATGGGGTGCTGACATACCCTTGTCAACAAAGGATGTCAACAAAGGCCCTATCCGGAAGAACAAGCCTTCTGATAATAAGAACAAACTAAAGTGTGATCATTGTGGGAAGACTCGACATACACAGGGGGTTTGTTGGGATCTACTTGGCAGACTGACAAAGTATAACCATTTCTTGCAGCATATAAATGCTCTTACTGGCTATTTTACAGCGACTATGACTCCTTCCTTGGGTACCTCTTCATCATATCTTCCTACAAGAAGCTCCTCATCTGCCTCAAACAACTTTTTACAGCTGATATTGATCATCTCCAGTGTTTTTTGAACTAATTGAAAGGTCTTTCTACCTCCACCTCTTTTTCGTAGTCAGGTACTCATGTATCTGCTAATTTTGTGTGTCATTCTTTATCTTGTCCAGCCTGCATTATTGATTCAGGTGCTTATGATAATATGGTGTCCTCAATTTTTTCTACTTATAGTCTATCTTCTAGAAGAGATAAGGTTAGGATTGATGATGGATCCCTTTCCTCTATCTCTAGGTAAGGAGATGTCAAGCTTACAAATAACTTATCTCTTTCGTTTGTTCTCCATGTTTCAAATTTATTGATAAACTTGTTATCCATTAGTAGTATTGCTAAAAATATTAACTGTTGTGTAACTTTTTTCATACCCGTGTGTCTTCCAAAACTTGGCGACAAGGGAAACAATTAGGAATGGTCGTGAAGCAGATGGTCTTTATCTCCTGGATGTTACTTCTTCTACTTTAGCATTACAGTCTAGTATTAGTCTTAGTAAGGGTAATAATGGAAGAGATGAGGGCCTCTATTTGTCCTTTGTTTCTTCGTGTCTTTACCTTCAGGATTCTAAAAGGCAATATCAGATCCTAAGTGGCGTGAGGCTATAATGGAAGAGATGAGGGCCTTAATCATGAATGGTACATGACAAATGATGAATTTACCCAAAGGAAAGGAGTTGGTTGGTTAGAAGTGGGTATTCAATGTAAAACACAAGGCTAATGAGTCGATTGAAAGATACAAGGCGAAATTGGTTGCTAAGGGATACACGGACATATGGGATAGACGACAGGAAACATTTGCTTCAATTGTAAACATGAACTCTATTAGAGTTATGTTATCTTAAGTTGCGAGATTGATTGGCCTTTAAATCAGTTGGATGTGAAGAATGTCTTCTTTCATGAAAATTTGTGGGAGGAAGTGTATATCTTCTCCACTAGGATTCAAGTTTCCCAACAATGAGGGAAATGTTTGTCGATTGAAATAGTCGATCTATGGTTTGAAACTGTCCCTCTGGGTTTGGTTCGAGAGGTTCATTCAAGTTGTGACAAGGATGTGTTACTCACAGAGTCATGTTGATCACACCCACTTTGTGAGATGTCATAGGTAATTGATTACAGCTTGAATAATCTGAGTCATCAAGCCATAAACCTGGGATTTTAACCCCATTCTTGATCAGGATTGAACCCGAGAAGGAATAGCGATAAATCGCAATTGGATGAGAGTTGCCACCTATTTAAATTCTGAGGGAAATAGGATCCCTGAGATGGTTGAATAAGGCATGGTCTAGAAATCAAACATTAGGCTAAGGGATTCATTTGAGTTAGGGGAAGTTGTTAGGCACCCCTAAACTCCCATCGTGAGGTGGTTACCAATTCCCTATATGCTTGAATTGAATCTATATGCTAAACATATGGTAAATTAACAAAAAATAAGATATGATAAGCATGTAGGATAGAAATAGACCAAGAGTTCTATCCTAGGGGAGCTGAAACCAAGAAGGGTTGCCTACGTATCCACTATTAGTTGAATCAAGCTACACGTAGTTTTAGGGAAAGGTTGATTTGATGGAGATTGATGGTTTGATAGTTTTAGCTCATATCTGGGAGCGATGAGGCAGTTTAAGCTCGTGCTGAGAAGTAGGACAGTTTAAGTTCGTGGTGAGAAGCGGTGTGAACAGTTTCGGCTCATATCCAGGAGCAGTAGAACAATTTTAAATCATGCCTAGGAGCGACAGGAATGGGGTATAGAACTGAGATTTGAAAAGGGGTTCGACTAGGGTAGGTTTGAACTGTGATCTGACTAGGGTTCAGCATAGGTTCGACTAGGATTGGCTAGATCGATTAAGGTTTGGTAGGGGTTCGATTAGGGTTGGCTAGGTCAGTTAAGGTTCGACAGGAGTTTGACTAGGGTTGGCTAAGGATCTAAGCAGAGATCAACTAAAGAGGGAGAGGAATTAGCGGGGTCCCCATTCGTCTCCACCTGAGTAGGAGCCTCTAGCCGTGTTGATCGCAGCCTAGAGAGCTCCTACCCAAAAGGGGAGGAGCTAGGTCTCCTACTCTAAGACTAAGCAGTTAAAGTAGTTAATAAAGCAACAAAAACTAGAATAAAGGACAAAGTTTAGAAATATTACTTGCCCAGATGACTGTTTTGCAGAAAAAAGGGACTTCCAAAAAAATTAAGTTTCATGACTTTCAAATCCTGAGAATTGATTTTCCCAGGAATTTCCAAGTTTTGGCAATTGATTTCCAAGAAAAAGGAATGTGATTTCGATGTGAGAAAAGGGTAAGTGGGCTTTGGGTCTTATAAGGAAGGAAAGAGAGGAGGTTTCTCCTCTCTTCCAATGTGGGACTATAAAACTGCATGAGCACAAGCATAACATCCTCCAAAATCTTTTGTAGAAAGTAGTAAGGAAGCCACCAGGACATCGAGATTTATCTCCACACATGCTTCCCAAAACTTAAGGCACTTCTTTCTCCACTGCCTCTCTAACTTGCGTCCCCCTTCTACATTTCTGTCAAAAGAAAGCCCATCCAAGCTCAATCTCCAAATCAATGACTCAGAATAGAGATTCAAGTAGTAATCCACATATGGAAACCCTTGGGAACTCCACTTAGCCCTTGACCAGGACTCTTTTTCCTCTTCAGTAATTGGACCCAGCTCCTCCTGGTCACAAGAGTTTATCTCCTCAAAAAGTTGACCCATATCACTACCAACCCTAGCAAAAACGTTTTTATTCAAAACCATCATCTGTAATTTTTTGTCTTCATTGTTTAGCGTCATGAGTCAAGAAAAGTTCATAGTCGATCAAAAAGATTCGTTGAGTCAATCATGTTGCTTGATGAAGTTTCCTAGTTGGTGACATAGTTACCAAACACCCGTATAGTACTCGTATAATAATTTTAGGCGGGGTCGCAGTTTAAAACTGTAATTTTGTTGTGTAAAGTGTTCTACCCGTATTGTTGTTTAATACGCAAATTACATATTAAACACATACAATATGCGAATATTTGTTGTTCTTTTACCGTGTTAAACGCATATTCCACAATAAATAAATTGTTATTAGTTAATATCATGATTTTTATTTATTTATAATTATTAATTATTTTTTAATTTTCCCATACTTTTGTCGTGTTTTTGCCATATTACACCCGTACTTCCCGAACAGATCATTGTCGTATTATACCCATACCCATACTTGGTAACTATGGTTGGTGGTGACGCGGCGATGACAAGTCTTCGCTAAAATCCCTACTCGAGAGTCATGTGATGAGCTCACATTGGAGGCTAATTGCGATTGAATCTAATACATTTGATCTGGTAACGGATTTATTTATTTATTTGATCAGTAAGAAAGATCAAGCAGTACATTAAATTAATAAGAAATAAGTACATGGCCAGGAAAGGGGATACAGTTGAAGATAAAAAGAAGTATGAAAATAGAGGAGCGAGGAAGATGGCTCGTCAACTTAATCATCAAGGAGGAGGAACACATTGGCTGGTTCACAGATCTCTTACAACATGAAAAAAAATGGCTCAGCGACAATGGTAGACTACTTGCCGTTAAACATGAAATGCAATGCAAGAGGGAAGTTCATTAAGGTATGTGAAATTTTCAGAGAAAATTAAGCAAATTCATAATCATCCCGAAGGTTCCAAAAAGGAGTGGATGGGGTAGTTTTGAATATGTTATCAGAAAGCATTTCCTACCCTATGAAAACCAAAATCCTCAGGTGTTCAAACCTCCAGGGCCTCCTAATCAGAATAAATCTCTTTGAATCTTGGAGAAAAGGACGATAGGCGACATTACCTCCATTGATGGGGTTGATTCGATAAAAGCTTATAATCAGGAAGGGGAAAACATGTTTAGGGAATGGCATTTGGCTATGGTATGTGATGTGGTACGAAAATATGAAATGGGCAGATAAGCATGGCTATTAGGGGGTTTCTTGGGGGCTGGTATCCCACTCAACTTAAATCTTTTGGCTATCGCAGTGCCCTGTTCTTTGGGAAGCTGGAAGCCAAGCTTTTAAAGCTCAGTCTCGATGGTTTGCAAAGGTGGTTCAGGGTTGTTTTACCATCCCTTGTTGGTGGCCAATGGCTACCTCTTTCACTGATGGACTTCTCATTTCCAGTAGAATGATACAGGTGAGTGGCCACCTTTGGATGAAGGACATCTTTAAGTTTATCAGATAGTGTTGTGGAAGTTTTGAAGATAATGATCAGAGATCCCTATCCCTTGCTAACCTCTCTTATGCTAGGATCAAAAAGAAGAAAGTTCAATAATATGGTAGTATATTTTTCCTTGACATTTATTGGAGCTCTGTCTTTTAATAGTTTAAAACTCAGATAAGGCACGGTTCAGAAGACCAATGCTGGAGGAATTTTAAAACAAAATGTTTCGAACCGGAAGACTTCTAAAATAAAGAATGCACACATTATCAAGAGACAGCCTAGCATTAATGCAAGAATTAATCAACTTTAATGGCACATCATATTTTGTACTAATTTCTAGCATGAGAATATACCAAAATGATGTTGTAAATTAAATTATCTACCAAAAGAGACATACACATTTGCTTTCTTTGAATCAGCAAGCCATCTAGGGAGTGATCCATTGAGCATATTTTCTGAAAGGTATCTGATAAAAAGTAATATTAATTCATTGTCATGATTGACTAAGCATCTAATACAATTACTTGATGAGTGACAAATTGACTTCACCGAAAAATAAACAATCGGTGAAGCTAGAAAAGAATCGAAGAAAATATTAGAAAGCAAGTCTCTTACATGTTACTTAGTTGTTGAGCGTTACTGAAGAATGGAATTTCACCAGTCAGGTTGTTGGAGCTCAAGTCCCTGCAAGAAACTACAGTTAGCAAGTGGGAAGGAATTTTTCAATAATCAAATTTCAAATTCCTTGATGGAATAACTTTTCAATCGATCATGCAGTCTAGAAAAGTAAATAAAAAGACAACCACAGGACAGAGGATCCAAAAGACCAACAATTCACTTAGAAAAAGCCTACTGGTTTCAAGTGAATAAAGACCGACAGAAGAATGAAATATGCCCTTAGATTCCACAAGACAAAGTCCTACTGTAGCCAATAAAACAATTCTGAAGATGAAATACACCCGTAGGTTCTGAAAGTTAAAGTTCTGTCTATAGCCAATAAAGTCAGGTTATATCAGTGCAGTCAAAAGGTCTAGGCGATGCATAAGCAGTTGGGGTTCCCTAGGTGATGCTTAGGAGATTAAAATTTATTTTATATAGTATATTTATAGAGATTTATGATATTTACATATTATTAAAAAAGAAATAGAAAATTAGAAACAAAGCATACATAGGACCATGCTGTCACCTCAAAATAAAATAGTATAGTTTGGAGAAAGGATGAGACTGATCCAGATGCGGAAACTGTAAACAAAATCTGTTTTGTCTAGAACAATTTGTTATAGAACATGTATTTGTTTATATAAATGTGAGCAGATATGGTGGAATAACGGACTGTAATTTACAAGCGGATTCCACTTGAAATTATGAGCACAGGGAAAAAAAGCTCACTCAAAAAACTCGGCGAGTCGACTCCTAACTCGGCCGAGTCGACTTGACCCTCGGGTCGACTCGTCCAAAAAACTCGATCTATCTCTTTTACCTGAGTAACTCCAGAAATAGACCAAACAACAGCCTACTGCAATGGAACTAGGCCAAGGTCACCCTTCAAAACAACGGCTCCTATTTTGTGTTGCATTGTGTGCACTCCAAAATGACTCCAAAACATGCTTCCACAGATCTGCCATTAACACAGTTTTACCCTTCCTTTTTTATTGTTAATACACATATATGTATAAGCTTAAACTACTAATAACATTTAAAAAATATCAAAAATTTCATAAAATACCAAAAAAATTAAAAAAATCCAAACAAAATACTTTGATAGATTTAATTGGAACTACATGTGGCTTGATTCCATTTAGGTGGATACGTAGGCATCCCTAATCCAGTCCAACTATCCTAAGTAGAACTTTAGGTTAGTTTCTTTACGATTTTTATTGCTATTTTATGTTTAGTGCCATTTTAAGTAGTTTTTATTTTAATTTAGAAATTTCTCATATGAGTTAGCTTGTTCCTATTATGGGTGAATGGATTTTTAGCATGTTTCTAATTCAATTGATGATTTGACAGCATTTTTCTATTTTAATGATGATTCCATAATAACATGTTCTAAATAAAAGTTATAACTTGGTTTCTAATTAGTCTGAGGTGGGTTTAGAGAGTGGATAACCAACTTTGGTGGGTTTCTAAGGGTGGCTAACACCTTCTCTTAGCACAACCAAATCTCTTACTCAAATCTCTATTGTAGACCATTGCCTTATTCATTGATAAATTTAGAGTTCTTTTTCTCCCCTCAAATTACAATAGGTAGCTACTCCATTTTTAGAGATTTTTCATTATTCCTTATTAGGGTTCTCCCAATTTGGAATGATGCTAAATCCAATGTCCATACATTTTTACAATTTTATAAATTAAAAAAAAATCTAACTTTATCTGGGTCTTAGAGATAACACCAGAGACACTAGCCTTAGGGACCTCTAGGCGACCTCGTCTTAATAAGTTCCCACTTGAACTCTGATTAGACCTAGGAGTCTTAGAGGTGAGGCAACACTCTGGCTACATTGATATATATTATAATTTATAACTAATAAAAGCACTCAACAACAAAACGACCTCCAATGTCCTTACCCTAAAACATGAGGATATCTGGGGAAGAACTAACAACCAAACATAAATGCTAACGATCCAATGTAATTAGTAATTATAGAAAAAGGCGAGAGTTCCGTATCCTAGAAAACTGGCTTACAGATGTGTTAGGGATTTGAATCGACCGATGTATCCAGGGATTGGACCAGAAATTGAACAATTCCGCAGTGTCCTGAGGCAACCCAATGATGTATGAGAGAATTAGAGATTGCATTAACAAGAAAATAACATAAAATAACACTTAATGAATAAATAAAAAGAATGGTGGAATACGCATTAGAACCCTCACAGTTTTCTCAAAGATGTCATTCTTGAAAGATTGGGGAAAGAGAAACCTTGCCCTCCTCTGCTGCTTCCAATTAAGTCACTGATGAACCTGGAGTAAGAAGGATGACGCAGCTGTAAACCGTGAGTTGGAAACCACAAAATCAAATCGATTTTTCCCATTAAAATTAGGAATAGGGTGACAGAAATTACAATCCGGAAAGATTTGACAAAGAGAAGGTGTTAGGGATAGGGCCTTCAAAATTGTTTCCGATCAGTGATCTGCAATAA
This sequence comes from Tetracentron sinense, assembly GCA_015143295.1. Taxonomy (NCBI): domain Eukaryota; kingdom Viridiplantae; phylum Streptophyta; class Magnoliopsida; order Trochodendrales; family Trochodendraceae; genus Tetracentron; species Tetracentron sinense. The sequence goes on along the minus strand of CM026567.1, from coordinate 25,537,207 downwards.
CCACAACTCCAACGCAAATGGTTAGATCCTTCTTCGAAATGGTACTATACAAACACTTCACCAACATGCTTACAAGGACTTGAGCTGTTTCCAGTTCCCTATGAATTCTGGTATCGGACCAGTGAAGTTGTTCCCCTCAATATGTCTGCAAAAGGAAATTCATGCTTCATAAAATAGCGTTCTAAAGTGGGGGTGATGGGATAATGGGAACCTCCACTTACAAATATGTTAAGTTCTTAAGATCTGCAAAACTTGGAGGCAATCCTCCCACGAATTCATTGTCAAACAGCGACCTGCAACCGTTTGAGGCATTACAATTGAAGAATACTAAATCTCTTTCTTTTTTTCTTTTTTTCGGGAAGACTTACAGTTCCTTAAGATTTCCCAGGTTTCCGAGTCGCTGAGGAAGGACTCCGGAGAGGTTATTAGCCGATAAATGCCTAGGGACATGCAAATGGGAAAGGAAAATTTGGAAGGCTGAGAAGAAGAAGTGGAGCATCTAAACAAAAGCGTAGGAATTGGTGTATAGAGAGAGGCCATACAGAAATACAAGGGTGGAGATGTTCCCCAGTTCATCAGGGACTGTGCCAGATAATAGGTTCCTCGATAAGACCCTACAAAGAAGAAAGCAGACATTGTTATTTGGAAAGCTAATGAAAGCAGGAACATGAAGAAAAGAAGAGATGGTGCTTTACTTACAGGTATCGTAGAGACGGCAAGGCTCCCAAGGCTGCTGGTATTGAGCCATTTAGCATGTTCTCGGAGAGATCTCTATGGCGGGAAGAAAATAAAACAACGTCAGTTAAAGGAAGCAGAAGCCCGATAAAACTCATCCATAACTCGCTTTCTCAGTTTTAATGCTGACAAATAGAAATTCGGACTACAATGAAGCTGAGCATGATCTCATATAGGAAATTCGGACAGCAAAACATATGTTCTGTGTTTTTAAAAATTAATAATAAAATTTTTGAAAATCAATATGTTACCTCTACTTTTTAAAACAAAAATAGAAAATACGCACCTACCACCACCCAACCAGGGGCGGAGCCAGGAATTTTTCGTTGGGGCAGGGCAGCCGAAATATATGTATAAAAAATTTGGGTAGTTGTTTTTATTGAGAATTTTTTTCCGGTAATGTCCTTGAGGTCGCCACGTGTCCTAATTGATACCCTTAACTGTGGTTAAGATTCACCCACCTATCCCTGATTTTTTAAGAAATATGAATTTTTTTTTTAAACCCTAATTAAATTCACTAAATCCTAAGGTTAAAACAAATTTAATATTTTTTTTCTAAAAACCAAAGATAAGTAGGTGAATCCTAAGAGTGAGTGAATTTTAACCATAGTTCTGTCAATAGTAGGGCTGTCAATGGATCGGATCATGATCCGGATCCGATCCGATTAGCCGGACTTTGGACCCTATATGTAATACGTCGGATCGGATTCAGATCGGATTAGTGAAATTCGATTATAATCGGATCGGATCGGATCTGGATTTAGGGTGATCCGATCCGATTATATTAACTTTTTAAATTCATTTTAAATATATTTAATAGATTTTTTTATAAATAAAGTATTAATTTTAAAAAAATTAACATTAATTTGAATTAATTAAGGTAATATTAGATTTTTATATTATTAAAATATGGTTTTTTTTAATTAACCTTAATCAGATCGGATCGGATTCATATCTTAAAAATATTATCGAATTCGAATCGATTAATTTATGATCCGGCGGATCTCGGATCGGATTCGGATCTGTCGGATTCTTAATGGGATCGGATTCGGATTTGTCGGATTCTTAATGGGATCAGATTCGGATTTAAGTAGATCCGGTCCGAATCCAACCCGTTGACAGCCCTAGTCAATAGGGACATGTGGCGACCTAAACGGCATAAATGGACTCCATTGGAGAGCCCACGGTATATATGACAAAAAGAATTTGAGGGACCACCATATATATAAAACAAAATATTTGAGAGGGCAAGTATACTTAAAAAAAATTAAGGGCCCACTACTTCATATCAAAACATAAGGAATTACAAAATTTTTGGCACTACCACCTCCACTACCCACGCACAACCACCACCACCACCTCCATCACCCACCCACCACCACCACCCACTACACACCTCCACACCACCACCACACCACACCACATCACCAACCACCACCAAACCACAACCACCACCATCCACTACGCACACTACACTACCATCACCCACTATGCACACTACACCACTCATCGCACTAAACCACCACCCACCATCACCACACTACACCCACCACCACCACACTACACCCACCACTACTACCACTATGGATTGGAATTATTTAATCATATTTACCAAATACATTTTTTTGTTCTTTTTTTAAAAAAAATAAGTAAATGTTAATAATGTCAAATGTGTTTCTTACTTAAAAATTTTGAAAATAGAAAAGGGACGTATTCTTCTCCCATTGTATTTGGTTTTGCCAAAACCGGTTACGCCCATGAGGTGGCCACATGTCTCTTTTGACACCTCTTAACTATGGTTAAGATTCACTCACTCCTAAGGTTCACCCATCAATTCTTTGTTTTTAGAAAAAATAATAATTTTTTTTATTAACTGTGGTTAAAATTTACCAACTCCTAAGGTTAATTTTTAAAAAATATTTTTTCTAGAAACCAAAGATAGGTGGCTGAACCCTAGGGGTAAGTGAAACTTAACCACAATTAAGGGATGTAAAAAGGAACATGCGGTGATCATAGGGGAGTAACCGGTTTTGCCCAAAACCGGTTACAACTGGAGAAGATCACCGGTCAATAGATAATCGTTTCCGTTTTTAAAAACAAAAAATAAAAAGAGAATACAGAAGTGAATCCAAACGTCCTGCATTTCTCAAAAACAAATTTTGTGTGGGGCCATCATTTGTTTTGGAAGCGTCTAACACTAATCTTTTGTTTTTTTAGTTGAAATGATACCATGTAACTAACACACTCTAAACACACAAAGCTAGACATAAGGTTGCCGTTAAAACCCCCTTGTTTTATTATCTAAAAACAAATTGTCGGGAATAGTGTTAATGTGTTATTTTTTTTTAAATGACTGTTATTTATATACAGTGCCCCCAAACTCGTTTAGAAAGGAAAAATGAGAAGTTTTAGATAACTCAAAAGGAGGAATGCTAGCCCTACTCATCCTCCGCTTTCAAGTGGTGAAAGTAGAGTTTGACTGAGTAGGAGTAGCACTCCTCACTCAAAAGTACCGAATAAGTCACAAATAAGTCACAAGTGAAAAAAAACAAAATCTTCTCAAGGCGTTTGTAAAAGGAAAGAGACATGACATGACAAGAGACTTGGTCACAGCAGTCAATTACGATTGAACTCTCTTCGAGTTCAATCGGACCCACAAGTTAACAAGTGTCTTTAATTTTTATCAACTGTGATTAAGCTTTTCTAACTCTTAAAGGCTCAACAATCTAACCATGATTTCAAGAAAAAAAATATTAATTTTTTAAAACTTTGGTGAAGAAATTTTAACCCTTAGAGTTAATATTTCTTTTTTCTAAAAACCAAGGTTAGATTGTTGAACCGTAAAGGTTAGTGAATCTTAACCACAGTTAATAAGGGTTAAAAAGAATACATGTTGACCTGTGGATGCGATTGAAAGATAAACCCATTACTCAAGAAAAAAAAAGTCACGGGGCTACGCCCCAAACACCCAAACCCATTATTTTCTTGATACATGTATTCGCCCCCCCCCCCCCCCCCCCCCCGAAGGAAAATTTCCTGGCTCCACCCCTGACCGTGTTCGCTCATGTGATGCAATCTCTTGACCTCTATGACTATCTTTCATTTTGAGCTTTTTAGTCGAATGTGATTAGGCCGCAACGCCTTAGTTTGTAGTGGTTAGTTGATTTGAGAGTCAAGCGCTCAACTTAGAAGAGAGCTAAACAATATGGGCCTATCAACCGTTACATCATCACTTGATGGAATGGATCCTTGAAGCCCAGATGAAGAATATACACAATACTACCACTATCACAAACCAACTGCTGTTTGTTTTGGGTTTATAATTTAGAGAAATGTTAGCTCAACGCAAAGTCTCAAACTTCCAAAATCTCACTGTAATAGTTACAAGCACCGCTACTTTTTCTTATCTTTTGAACCTATATTAAACAATTTGTTTTCTTAACTTGTTGAAGGGGTAGCAATCCCAAGCGCTGCACCCATGATGTTAGTTTGAAAAAAAATTGACTTTTGCATCCAGTTCTCCAAAGGCCCTCTCAATTAACTTCTAACTGTACTTGTACTTGCGCATCTAACCTATAAATTTTTCAATATTTTTGTTTTAAACAAAATTATACCATATTTTTAGAAATGAATGTTGCATTAAAGTTTACAATGGAAGGCTAAAAAATTAACAGTCATTCTTAAAATAGCATGCTAAAAAAATAAGGGTGACGCTTGGCACACCTAGCATTCGATGATTGTACAATACACCATTAAATTCAATAAATTTTATTCACCAAAACAAGATTATCTATAAATTTTGTAATTGCACATCAAACTTCAAACATAATAATTGAAAAAAGTAAATCATCGTATAGAAAACATTGCTACCTAACTCTCAATCCATACCAACAATCCAATTAGTATACCACATGTTTGATTTATTAGTTATGATCATCTCATAGCAATATTTTTGAGCTAAGTACTATTTAAGAGGTGAGCATTAACCTATAGTGCAAGCATAACATGGATGTGTGCAATAGTTTCAGCATCATTAATCCATTTTTTCTATTTCTATCCATTTCATTGGATGAAAATTATAAAACCTCAAATAATAAAAAATTGTAAAATAAAAACTAAATTCCCAGCACCAATTGATTTAATAGAGAATACAAAAGCATTTGAAAAATCTCGTTAATAAGATCCTCTACTTTGAAACTTGTCATCTCTTTTGAAAGGAAGAGAGGTGGTGGTGAATGACTGAGGCATATCATGCTTTACTTACAACAATTGCAGAGACGGCAAGGCTCCCAAGTCTGTTGGTATTGCACCATTTAGAAAGTTCATAGAGAGATCGCTATGGCAAGAAGAAAAGAAAACAGTGAAACACCATGTGACCACCAACAAACAATATCAGTTAAAGGAAGCAGAAGAATGATAAAACTCAACCATAACTCACGAACTTATCCGGGCCATTACTATTCTTTTTAAAGAAAAAAAAAACATTGTTTGGGCCATGAATAGATAGGGTAAATGAGGATAGTTTTTTTAACTCTACCAAAAGAAATTCGGAATATAAAGCAAAGGAGAATGCTAGGCATGCTCTCGTTATCCATACTCTCACCTATTTTGCAAAAGGTTTGTCCTGGTGGTAGTGTGTCTCTCCCTTTGGGGATAGGTTTTGAGATTGAATCTCGAGGAGTACGATGATTGTAATATCTACCCTCTGCTAAGTTTCAAATGCTAGGCATTAACCCACTAACCTAGAACAATACTAACACAATTAACTGGGGTTGCATCGTAATTGTATGACTTGTACCAAAAGAAAACTCACCTATTTTAAATAATAAGAGAAACGCTATCCCCAGTCACATATTTCGAAGTTCTCTTGGTGGTAGCGACAAGTATCACTACTTTTACCTATTACCTTGAGAACTGGTATAAAGTATAAACCATCAATTCTTTCTTTGAAAATTTTGTTTTTTAAATCCTAATGAAGGGCTAGCAATGCCACATATTGCACCTACCTGAGAGTTTGGAAAAATTTTGAATTGTGCAACTAGGGTAGCACTTTTCAAATAATAAAATAAATTACTTTCTATGGTCCCATCGTTTGTTTATTATTTAAAATGGAGATCATGCTCAGGTGATGCATGTCTGGGTTTTGACTTATAATTTAGACAAATGCTAGTTGAAGGCAAAACTTTTGTTGTGGTAGCCACAGATATCACTACTTTTCCTTACTATAACACCCGTATAACCATAAATTTCCCCCTTTTGAATAATTTGTCTTCTTAACTTGTTGAAGGGTTGACAATGTCAGGTGTTACACCCACAAAGAGGGTTGGGAAAAAGAATTGAATTTTGCGAATGGTCCTATAAAATTTATATACAAGTGCAATGCCCTCTCAATTGTAACTATACATGTGCACCTAATCTATGAATTTCTCTTTATTTTTGTTTTTAAAAAAATTTATACCCTATTTTTTTGAGACCAATGTTGCATTAAAATTTACAAAGGAAAGCTAAAAAAGTTAGCTGACAATGGTTCCTAAAATAAAATGCTGAAAAAATAAGGGTGGCACTTGGCACAACCAATATTTGATGAGTATACACCATTAAATTGTATGCACATATTAAAATAAAAAGATTATTTAAAAGTTTTGTAACAACACATTAAACTTCACACATTCATCTAATAAAAAACATAGTTACCTAACTCTCAATCCATTGTCCAATTAGAGTACTGCATGTTTGATTTATTGGTTATGATCATCTCATAACAATATTTATGGGCTAGGTACTATTTAAGAGGGTGGTCATTAATGGGATGTGTGCAATAATTTCAGCATCATTAATTAATTTTTTCTATTTCTAACCATCTCATTGGCTGAAACGAAAAACTTAATATATAATCATAAATTGCAAGACAAAAATTGAATTCCCAGCACCAATTGATTAAAAATAGAGAACGCAAAAGCATTTGAAAAGTATCATTAATAGGTTCATCTACTTTGAAATTTGCCCTCTTTTCAAAAGAAGAGAGGTGATGATGAATGCTTGATAACGGGAGAGATATAATGGCATGAGACAATTGGTCAATTGAGAAGAAGTTGGTTGAAGAAAGGGTTAGGATTGGGGTGCACAAATAAGAGGTCAAAAATTTTCAAAATAGAATATTTTTTTTGGAGGGTAATCATCAAATGTTGGGGGTGAAAAATGAACAAAAAACAGCAAAATGAAGAAAGTTAAAAGATGAAGTGTGAGGAAGAGGAACACAACTCAACTACAATTATGGGCTATTGTGAAAAGCCCTACAACCCTATACTGAATCGTTACGTCTGCAAAAGTGATATCTTCGTAAAAATCGTCATTCAGTGACACGTCACTTTCGTAGGTGTGGTAGATGTGGAATGGTTTTATGTAATTTTTGCTGTAGCCTAAGTCGATCTTGTGGAAGACTGCCATCACAACTTATATTCTCTCCCTCAATTAGGGTATGAGAAATGCTAGCCCCAATAGTGTCAGCCCTTAATTGCGTCATTTATGGGAAGAATCAAACTAATTTTTGATGGGACCAAATCCAAAGTGTTTGACTCTGCCTATAAATGGGGCGATTAATGGTTGACACAATTGAAGTTAGCACTTCCCATTATTGTATTTACTAATTGTTATGTCGATTCGGCTTTGTAAACTAAGAAAACTGGTGGGAGTAATTGATCTTATCTTAGTTGGTTACAAGCGGAGGAAATTAGAATGAAGAAAGAACTATTGTCATTGCTTCTCTGATTACTGAAGCATGTTTGATAAAGTTAGGATATGCTGGTTGTTGGTTTCTAAAGAGCACTTCCATGAAGATAATCACGAGTTGAGGAATATTAGTTATATTCTCCCAATTCAAAAAGAATTTTGTACTCTCATTGAAGTGAAACGACTTATTGTTTGTGTGAGCATAGATTTTCCTACCCGCCCTAACATAATGGTTTGACTTGAGAGTCGTCACCTATTCATTATAAGGGATAGGTCCCAGATGATTGTTTGTTTGGATAAGACAAAATGGTCTATCATAGTTAGGGTAAGCGGTTCGATTAAGTCCCGGGAAAGGTGTTAAGCACCCCAGGACCCCCCGTTTTATAACGGTTACCTACTCCCTAAACTTAAGCCAATTATAATCTCAAAGTTTAATTAAAATGTCCAAGTGTTTAAAAGAATACTAATCCAAGAAATATAGAAAGCTAGATTGATAGGATCGAACCTGGATAGGGTTGCCTACGTACTCATATTGGGGTAAGATCAGACTGAGCGTAGTTCTGGCACATGAGCCCTTGTTAAGGCTAAGGGGAGTGTGTGTGTCTGCATAAGTTGTCAAGGGTCTAGCTTTGGGGCTAGGGTTTAGTTGACCGGGTTAGTCAAGTGCACAAGGGTGAGTCTAACCGCAGTTAGGAAGGTTTTAACCATGGTTAGGATCTAACCAGAGTTAAGAAAGTTTGCAAGGCATCTTTTTGGGTTTTTTGCATTTTTCATATTTTATGGTATTTTATAAGATTTTAAGGATATTTACAAGTTAACCATGGTTAAAATCAAACAAGGTTGAGTTAACCATAGTTAGGGACCAATTATAGTCAAGAAGAGACTAGCAAGTCAATGTTTTTGGTATTTTTTGAGTTTTTATATTTTTTTTGGGATTTTTATGACTTTATGTGTATTTGCAAGTGGGATAAGCTTAACTAGGGTTAAAAGCTAACCGGGGTTGAACTAACCCCAGTTAGAAGTCTGGTTAGGGTCAAAGTTGGGCCTAGCATGTGGCAGGACCTCAGTGGGCTTCAGGTTGGGCCTGGGACTGATGCAAAGCTTTTGTTCCAGCAAATAGGGAATGACGCTATTTGGTTTACCGCCATTCCCAATACAGTTGATATTGGGAATGTCGGTAAAATAAATGGCGCCATTCCTGTTTTACAGGAACAACAACTTTGCCAACAAAGATGGAGCTCAAGGGTGAAGCCACGTGGGCTGGTGGGCCCAAGGGAAAACTAAGGATGATGACACGTGTCCTAGGTCGGGTTTTGGGCCCTGGGCTTGGTCCATGATTAGGCCCACAGGGCCATAAAGCTACTGGTTAGAGATAGCAGGATGTCGGTAATGGGATTACCAACATTCTGCACAGGTTTCATTTCATGCCCTATTACCCATAGTTAAGCTAATCCCTAAAGCTTGGAAAGCTTAGGAATGATAGAGGAGTGTCCCATGAATCCAAAACATGCACTGGATTGGCCTAGGGCCTCACCATGAGTGAGATACAACCTTTGCAACAAAAATGTCCAGAATAGCGGTAGTTATTCTACCGCCATTACTATTTTTTTACAAAAACAAAAAATTGCTATGGGGTCTGTTCCAGGGTGCAACTAGGGGGTTCCTCATGAGCTGAGGACCCCCCAAAAGACTGGTGGAGGTGGGAGGACGGCCTATGCATGTGTGTGTAAGTGTGGTGGGTCATGGGGGCTCCACTTCTAATCGAAGAGGCAGGGAATCCTCCCTATTCAGATTCTACTGAGCTACACCCCCTGGAAATGGACTAGGGGTTTACAAATGCTCCAAGAAAGAAAATGGAGGGGTAGGGATGGTCCCTACCCTGTTGGACTACAAGAGGCAAGCTAGCAGTGGCGGTGGTGGCTGTTGTCCACGGTGGTGCTGTACTCCAGGGATTGGAATTCCAATGTATATAAGGGGCAAGTGGTCTGAAGGTGTGTAGGGGACTTCCGAATTATTCAGAGGTTCCCCTCGGTGGTTTTGGCATGAGTTTGGTAGTGGAGTGGGGTGTTGGTTTTATAAGCAGTGGATTGGGGGATATGGATGGAATAACGACGGGATCGAGGTGGTGTTGCAGCCGCCTAGAGTGGGGCTCTGAAGGTGGTCAGGCACGTGGGGGAAGCACGATAGAGGTCTGGAAGGTTGGTGGTGTAGGGGGTAGCTGCAGGTGCTGCGAACACGCAAGTTCAGACATGGCGGTAGATTATCTACCGCCACTCAAAACTTAGGCAAAAATTGAATGTCGGTAGAGTGACTACCGACATTCTGAGATTTTAAATTTTGAAGGGCCAGGGCCCCTTGCAAGGCTTGGCTTGAGTTCTTGGGCCCATGCTCGGGCCTAGCTTGGCTTGGTTATGGGTTTTAGGCCCTAAGGGCTTGGACTTAGGCCTAGGGCATACTAGGGTTAGGCTAAGGCTACCTAAGGTTTAAGCTAGGGTTTAGGCTTAACTGTGGTTGAGGGTTTACCTAGGGTTTAGATTAGGGTTGTCCTAGGGTTTAGGTGAGGTTGACCTAAGGTTAGGTTGAACTAACCATGGTTAAGTTAATTAACCATGGTCAAAGGGGGGGTGTAAAAATGGGGAGCTAACAGTTTTATCCGACTACTTTTTGAAACCGATTAAGGCAATAACTTTCTCCCATTTTTTTTTAAAGCTGTTACTTTCATGGCTTAAAAAGGCAACAAGTGAGAGTATGAAACTATACAAATGGGGCTAGCATTCTTCTTAACTATTTTTTTTGTTAGTATTTGCACATGCTGATGAAAAAAGAAGGTTGTGGCACAAGGAATTATTGATTAATTACATGTACTCTGGTGAGTTCATTGTACTCAGGAAAGTACGTATGGGCCCTTTCAGGAAGTTTTCGTCAAGTTCACTATTCATCATAGCCAATGAGTCACTAACACCTTGTAAAATTTACAATGCTATAATAAATATGCATGTCATTTATGGTATTTACCCCTACCTAGATAACAAAGACGTAAACATGCAATACAAAATTTAGGAAATAATTATGATAATGTAGACTAGGCTTCGATACCTAGGACCCTACACCCCTATGGGTACCCTTGGATCCCTTTTTCTTCGATATTCGTGTGAATTTCGTTAGAAGAGGGCAACGGATTTGTGTGACTTTCCCACTTCAACAGGAATCCGAGAAAAAAGAAAATGATCCAACATGCACCCTTGGGATCTAGCTAGGGCCTTAATTGTTGGACCCTAGTCTATAACATCATATTCATATACATTGATTGTGGTATATCTGTAAAAATACCCATGAGACAAATTCAAACCTTCATAAATTGTACTTTTACTGGCATATCATGTGTAGTGTTGGGGGCACATGACATCTGTGTGCGAACTTACACACAAAATGGATTTCTTTTGAGTTTGTCTTGTGTGTCACATACTCACAATTGATGTATGTGGTATGTCAGCACCCAATTTTTACACCCCCCTTAACCTTGGTTAATCAACTTAACCATGGTTAGTCCATCCCAAACCCTAGGTCAACCTCACCTAAACCCTAGGTCAACCATAGGTCCGAACCATAGGTAAAACTTAACCATAGTTAACCTATGCCCAGTCCCTAGCTCAAACCCTAGGTAGCCCTTAGTCTAAACCCTAGGTAGCCCTAGCATAACCCTAGTTCTAAGTGGACCCAAGTCCTTAGGGCCTAAAACCAGTAGCCAAACCAAACTGGGCCTAAACATGGTCCCAAGACCTCTAAACCAACCCTGCAGGGGGGGCCTGACCCTTTTAATTTGAATTTTTAGAATGTCGGTAGATTATCTACCAACATTCTCAAAGCTTTGTATTTGAGAATGGCGGTAGATAATCTACCACCACCCCTATTTTGCGTGTTTGCAGCACCTGCAGCCACCCCTTGCACCACCTACTCCTTCTAGACTACCATACCACCCTCCATGCTTCTGATCATCTCCTCAGAGCCCCTCCACGCGCCTGAGACCACCACCCAAACCATGTCCTAATTCCCTTTTGGTCCCCATCTTCTTCCCCTATAAAACCAGACCCCCACACTGCCAAACTCATGCCCAAAGCCCTGTAGGGAACCCTTGGTAAGATTCTGAAGCTCCCAGCACCCTTAGATCTCCTATTTTCCCTCAAAAATCCAAAGTTCTAGCACCTGTAGCAGTGCACCACCGCCCTCTGTAGAGCAAACCAGCAGGGTAGGGACCTCCCCTACCCCTTTTTACCTTTTTATTTTTGAGCATATCGTAAACCCCTGGTCATTTCCAGGGGGTGTAGCTCAGTAGAATCCGAATAGGGGAGGGGTTCCCTGCCTCCTCCATAGGAAGTGGAACCCCCATGAATCACCACACTCACACACACGTGCACAACCCTCCATCACCCTCCACCAACTTTCTGGGGATCGCTAGTCCATGGGGAATCCCTTGGATGCGTCGTGGAACAGCCCCATAGCTGTTTGTTTCTTTTTTTGAGAAATCCAGTAATGGTGGTAGAATAACTACCGCCATTCTGGATGTTGTCTGTTGCAGAGGTTGTAGGTTGTACATGGTGAGGCCTTGGTCCATTCCAGGGCCCATTTTGGATTCCTTAGACTCTTCTCCATCTTCCCTAAGCATTTAATGCTGGTGGGGGTAGCCTAACTATGGTTAATACGGGCAAAACTAAAACTTGTACAGAGTGTCGATAAACTCATTACCGACATTCTGTATATTTTTGAACTAGTATCATCAGGCCTCTTGTGGGCCTAATGTGGACCAAGCCCAGGGCCCACACTGGGCCCAAGACACATGGCAATACACCTAAACATTTACTTGGACTCCTTGAGCCCCTGGGTGTCATCCATGAGCCTCCCTATTCCAGACCAAGTCGTTGTTCCTGTAAAACCAAGAATGGTGGCACTTGATTTATTGACATTCCCCAATTGCACATATGGGAGAATGACAGTAAATCAATTACCGCTATTCCCTGTGATACTTGAACAGAGGTCTGGCCCAAGGCCCAGATCTAACTTGAGGCCTACTGAAGCACTGTGATGCTTGCCAAACCCTGACCTTGCTTTTTTTACTGGGGTTAGTTCAACCCCATTTAACTTTTAACCCTAGTTAACTTCCCTACTTGGGAAAACTCACATAAAATCAAAAAAATATAAAAACTCAAGAAGACCAAAAATAAGTGACTTGTAGTTTTTACCTTAGCCATTTAGCCTTTAACCATGGTTAACTCAACCATAGGTTAGTTAACCACGGTTAACTTGATAAAATCACATAAAATGTAAAAATCCAAAAAAAACATGAAAAATCCAAAATCTCAAAAAATGACTTGCTTGACCTTTCTTAATTATGGTTAGTCCCTAAACACAGTTACACTCCTCTAACCGTGGTTAGACTCACCCTTGAGCACTTGACCTCCTCGGTCAACCAAACCCTAGCCCTCCGGGCTAGACCCTTGACCACTCTATGCACACACAACACTACCCCTAGCCTTGGCACGAGCTCATGTGCCAGAACTACGCTCGGTCTGATCTCACCCCGGTGAGTACGTAAGCAACCCTACTCGGATTTGACCCTAGCCATCTAACTTTCTATATTTCTTGGATTAGCATTCTTTTAAACACTTGGAGGTTTTAATTAAACTTTGAGATTATAATTGGCTTAAGTTTAGGGAGTAGGTAACCGTTATAAAACGAGGGTCCTGGGTTGCCTAGCACCTTCCTCAGGGCTTAATCGAACCGTTTGCCCTAACTCCAATAGATCATTTTCCCTTATCCAAACCAACGATTACTCGGGATCTATCCCAAAGAATGAATATGTGGTGACTCTCAGTCAAACCATAATTGTGAGAGTGGGTGGAAAATTCCCATGCTCACATGGCACACTATCATCAAGGACACACAACATCTGTGTGCTGACTTGCACACAAAAAAGGGACTCTAGAACTAGGCTTGGATCCCTTAGTTGCACGTATGAGCTTCATCAATATGAATATATGGTTTTCCCATTATCCATGATGTTAGTAATACCCATTTTAGTTTTCCAATGATTTTACACATGGTCTGGTGAAACACCATCAACATAACTAACATAGATGAGCAAATAAAAAGATGTGATAGAATAACATATATAAAAAGAGAAGAAAAATGATAGAAAAGCTTACATATTAAAGAGTCGCGACAGATTTTTTAATGAGGCAGGTATCAAACCGTGAAGTTTATTGTCAGATAGGCTACTGAAAGGCAATGCAAAAAGATAAGAAAGTGTTATCCTCTCTTGTCATTATTTATGGGACAAATGCATGTGAATTTCAGATTTATCCTTGTGCCATGTAAAAACATGGGAATATAGAGACTTCCTCGATGTCATAATAATTTGAAAATATGTTCCTTCAAAGAAAAATATTTACATGTAGTTTATACTAAGGTTGCACTCAAACCAAGTTGCCTCGTCAACTCAACTCTTCTCGTACGAGCCACGCTCAAGCTGGTATTTTGGGTACAAATGAGTCAAGCCAAGCTTTTATTTGAACTTGAATGTTTAAACAAGCCGATCTCGAGCCAAATTAATCTTATTTGATTCGGATTAGCTCGAAGCTCGGCATGTTTAGGGCTCAATTCTTCTTGAGCTCAGCTCGGCTCAATATATATATATATAAGGAGAGGTACCAATGAGTCATGCTCATTAAAGCTTGTAATGAGTGGTCCCTCTAGAAAGATGACATATGGCATATATTTTTTTTAATCCGACCTTTGGATGTTAAGTTGGGTTCATTGGAGACATGTGTCAAAAAATCAGTCCAATTGGACATGCTAGAACAGTCTGATTAGACCCTAGTTTGCAGCATTAACTCCTTAGGGTTCACTAGACCCTACCTAGGATATAGAAATGGATGATCTTCCCTTCTTCGATCAAATGGTCTACCAATGTCTGATCAAGCTAATTTTTTGTCACATGTCTCTTGAGTAACATGTCTTGACATCCAGCAGTGAGAGTATGAAACAACTTGCCATGTGTCACATTATTAGGGATTGTTCATTACAAGCTTCAATGAACATGGCTCATTAGAATGATACTATATATATATATAGGGAATGATACTAATGAGTCATGCTCATTAAAGCTTTTAATGAGCTGTCCTTCTAGCTAGCAAGATGACATGTAGCAATCTTTTTTTAAATCCAACTGTGAGAGACACGTGTCAAAAAATCAGTCTGATCGGACATGTTTAAACCGTTCGATTAGACCCAAGTTTATAAGCATTACCCTTAGGATTCACAGAACTTATCTAGGTAATAGAAATAACTAATCTTCTTATATTCAATCGGACGGTCTATAAATATCAGATCGAACTTATTTTTTTGCCACGTGTCTCTTAGTAGACCCGTCTTGACATCCAACGATTAGATATTAGAGCAACCCGGCATGCGTCACGTTATTAGGGACCACTCATTAAAGACTTTAATGAGCATGACTCATTAGAAAGCTACTCTATATACATAAATATATATGTATATTTTTTTTGCTAATGCTGTTTATATACCTTGTCATTTGAATGTTTATCTTCAAATTTAAAATTAAGAAAGAAAATGAAATTAAAATCAAGCTAAGAGAATGGAATAGAACAAAATTTCTTACAGCAATTGTAGGAATGTAAGATTTGCCACTTCTGTAGGAATTACACCCTTCAAATTGTGACCCTGAAAATTACTGCCACTCAAAGTAATGTCAAAAAATTAGAATTTCATAAATTCAAATAAGGACAACATCAATATACAAATAGCAATGTTTTAATTTTTCCTTCCATACGTGGAGGTGTGTGTAAGTGTTACTTACACCCATCTATTGTGCAATAAATTATAACTTATAAGTAGAACGAAATTTGGCAACAATGATTTTTGTAGACCAAAGCCACAAAGAGCTATTAATGTCATGCTACACATAAGGAAAAGTGTCAAATATGCACACTTTTAAGTTAAAATAGTGTATTGAACAACACTTTTCTTAATCTCTAAACATCACATCGGTTGTTTTTATTCCCCGGTTCGTTCTATAAGTAGAAGCCTGGTAAAAAATGAGATACATCATTTAACCTACGACCTGTTACGTTTTAGTGTTTAAGACTTAAGGTTTAACTAAAGCCAATTATATATGTCGTAATCCAAAACTATTTCAAAAATGCTGGTTTGACTCAAATATTCTAAAATGCTTGACCCAATTATCATCTATGGTAAATAACCATTATCGGCTTCCAATAATAGTATAAGTGTTCAATTATACCTCCGACAAAAATTTCTAGTATCAGTGTTCATATATTTTTACCAAAAGTCAGTAAATTCAAAACTAGATATGAAACACACATATACCCACCAAGTTATCTTTAAATTTGTCATCTTCTATAATGAGTTCAAAGTTTATATGCTCTTCTATTCTTTTATTTTTAATTGTGCATTATTCCAAGCATTTTGGTTAGGAGTGTATTGAGGCCAAAGCTCTAGCTCAAAAATCAAGGCTTGAAGCTCGGCTCAAACGAAATGTGTTGACTTGAGCCGAGATTAATTCATTAAAAATATAATTATATTATTAATATTACTACTAGTATAAGTGATATTTATTATTATTATTTAATTAATATATATTATACTATTGAACCTGAGCCGAGTGAAATCAAACTAGGCTTGACTTGAGCTCGGCTTGAACTTTATTTCAAGCTCAAATAAAATTTTGGATCAGCTCGATCAAGCCAAAAACTTTAGCTTGAACTCGGTATTAGGGAAATATTATGTTAGGGAAATAATGATGTAATATCTATGAGATACACAAGATATCATAGACAATATTGAATTAGCATCAATCAAGGATTTGATTAGATTAGGTTTCTATCTTGAGATCAATGTAATCTCTATATAAACACTATTAGTGGTCCTTGTAGTCATCGAAAATTATTCTCAATAAATCTCTTCTTTACATGGTATCAGAGCAGGCGATCCACCGCCTATTTTGATTTTTTTCTATTATGCTTTTCCAGTGAGTGGTGCCGCCACCACCTGCCGGTTGTGAAACCTTTGATTTTGATTTTTAATAAAAACTCTACTATCATCTTCTATACCTTTACAACCCCAGTTCTCATACTCATACTCATGCCTCACGGTCTCTCATTTTCTTTTAATTTATTGAAACTTCTCCAACGAGAATTTTTTCTTTAAATCTCCGGTCATACTTCATGTGCTTTGGAAGAAGATCATGACAGTTTGATCTAGTAGGCCACTGGCTCCGACAGACTCAAGAATGAGTGGGATGCGACAGAGATGTACTTCATAGTCTGACGGTGACCACCAAGTACAAAACTATTCGTCAACAAATTATCAAAGAAGATCAAGGGTGAGGAGTACTCGACTTGTGGTAAACACATGAAAATCTCGATCCTCATGTATTTGAGGGGGGAGTATTAGGGAAATAATGATGTAATATTTATGAGTTACACAAAATTTCATAGACAATATTGAATTAGCATCAATCAAGGATTTAATTAGATTATGTTTCTATCTTGAGGTCAATGTAATCTCTATATAAACCCTATTAGAGGTCATTGTAGTCATCAAAGATTATTCTCAATAAATCTTTTCTCTACACTCGGTTTGATCAAGCTGACCCAAACCGAGCCAAAATAACTAGGTAAACTTGAGTACACCCCTAATTTTGGTCATTTTTCCATGGAGCAAGTGAGTGAGATTGTCTAGACTAGAATATCTGAACGAGAATTAACTTTAAAGATGTCAATCCGAAAAATATTGGAAACTATTGCTTTTATTTTCGGTTAAAAAAAACTAAACATCTCTCAATAAAGAAATTTTTAGTATTACATAATATGAAGTATTTTAAACTATTTACTTTTAATCCTTTATTGTCTAACATGATTGAATATATGCCATTTTGTTCAGTTTACACTGTACTACATTTAGGATAAACTACTTTCACAACAGATAAGAGAAACATACAGGTATGACACATGACAATCCGTGGAATTGCTATATCCACAATCACACCGAATTACCGACTCCGAACACGAATCGCTCGTGAAATCTTGGTCCCTCTTCATCTTCATTTTCCGAGCAATGGTATTAAGCACTTCCACTGTCACATAATTATACAAGCACGTACGAAACACACACGAGGGCATATGTTAGAATTATAAACTGATGGGTTAATGGATTGGAAAGCCGAGAAATACTCAAAGATCTTAAGAATAGGAAGAGTTGAAATTTTTTCAGAAAACAACATCATTGATGCCCTGTTAATAGCTATAATAATCATTATTAGCCCATCTAAAAGAAGTAGATTTGAGAGTTTCAACATAATCATTCCTCTCATATTTCTAAGTATTTAGAAAGAGTTCATAACACAACTCACATTGCGGTGCATGGTGCATAGCGTCATAAAAGCATGGAGCAATATTTTGAAAATAAATAAATAAAAAATAAAGCATAACAACTAATTTTGCTACCTTTATTTTGAGGCAATAATCCGTTTTGAGAAGGATGAGTACTCTTGTTCTCTAAAGCAGTAATGGGTTCATGATTCAATGCCAAAAGAAGGAGCAATAAAAAGAAAGACACTAATAGCCTCCTCCATGAATACATAAGTTCTTCTTCCATCTCTCTCTCTATCTCCTGAGTATAAGCTTTCCCTATATAGCCTCCTTCAAAGGAGGGTGGATGAGCAACAGCCCTTGTTGTAGAACAGGCAGGCTTTGGTCTACTCCCATAAAGATAATTTCTCGCATCAAGTCAATGGTTAAATTTTTTTTTTTTAAACCGCAGTGAAAAAAAAATGATTTGATACCAAAAGTTGTTTCTTATTGAAGTGGATCTGGAGCCCAATAGCCTACCTGGAGCTGCTCTTCCTTGAAATAGCTAGAACCAGAGATCTAATGATGCTAAACTTAAAACTTTAGCTGCCGCATGATTTCAACAAAAAATAGGCGACGTTCAGTTTCATAAGCGCGGAAAGCATTGGTCGGGTTCTCTTGATAATTCAAGTAAGAGTTTTGATTAGAGTACTTCTAACCTAACCACCCCGATCAAATTTCAACAGAAAGAGAAATGAAATAGAAATAAAGTTAAAGTAAAACTAGCACGTGTCAATTTGCAGTTGGATAGTCAGTTTAGAAGAGACCCGGGTCGTCCGTTTTGCATTTTCCTTCAACTAATTGACTAGAATTTCCAACTTTCGGTGCAAATCTACAAGCTAAGTCTTTTCCAGTCTCGGCCCACCGATTGAATTATCGGATCCATGCATTTATTTTCAATGTTGTCATGTCGTAGGGGATTTGATTCCTTCTTACACATTTTAATGAGGGAATGAAATCCTCTACTGTGTTTGTGTGTGTGTGTGAGTGTTTGAGTTTATCCAAAAACCAAAATCCTCCACGGTTGTAAGCGGACTTGGTCCGGTTACCCTGAGGTTGACATGTCCCTTTCACAGGGGCAGAGCCAGGAATTTTTCTTTGCCGGGGGGAGATGAGTTTTGACTGAATTTTGGGGGCTCGGGGCGTAGCTCCCGAATTTATTTTTCTTGGGCAATGGGTCTAGGAGAGCTATTATTTAAATAAAATTAATTTTTTTTATATATATTATATATAAAGAAAATTATTCTCTTTGGTGGACTTCATGGGCCTCTACAGCCGCCATGTGTCCCTTTTTAAAACCCACTAACTTTGGTTAAGATTCACTCACCCTAGAGTTCACCCACCTATCCTTGGTTTTTAGACAAAAATATTAAATTTTTTTTTAACTAGGGTAAAATTTTTACTGGGAACTAAGGACAGGTGGGTGAACCCTAGGGGTGAATGAATCTTAACCACAATTAAGGGATGTCAAAAGGGACACGTGGCGACGTAAGAGGGTAATCAAACCCCCCCAGTCCCCTAGAGGATTTCCTTCGTATAATGGGAAGGGCTGGATTTTTACATATCAGGTATTAGGTTTTGCCTAATTTGTAAATACATTGTTATGTATTACAGATTTGCAAATTAACTCAACATTTTTCATCAGTTTGAGAAAGAACCTCAACCCTTACTTCCATTGGAAATTCGTTTAGAACCGTTAATAAAATAACTTTTATGCCCTTAAGATATTTCATAACCTCACAAAACCCCTTTAACTACCCTTGAATTATGATTAATAAGTTTTAACCTCAACCCTTACTTCCCTGGGAGAGCCTTTAAAGGGCTGTGTGAGAGTCTTTGAAGGGTTGTGTATTCTTGGTTCTTCTTCTCTCTTGTAATCTTCTCTTTTATAAGTCGAGGTATATTTGGATCGTTTTGACTATGGATGTAGTACTATGGTTGGTGAACCACTTATATCTTGTTTTGTGTATGAATTATGGTTTTCATACTTGTTTGATTTGTCATAGCATCCATTCGTAGTATTTGTTAGAGGATTCCATGCATTATAATTTGGTATAAGAGCTCTGAGGTTCCGGCCAGAATTTGAGATTCGAGGCTCAAGGTTTGAGGTTGCGAAGATTATGAAATTGTTGAAACTGGTGTTCAAGGTGGAGATGATTGAAGGGTCAAGACTTGCAAATCTGGTGGAGTTTGCACAAGATTGGTGAAAGAAAATTGTTCTTGATTGATTTGATAGAATTCAAGTCAACATGAATAATATTGGGAATTCTTTTGAATTCTATATTGGGTAAAATTCTATTTTGGGTGTAGCTTTATTATGTAGGAGTTATTTTTTGGGATTAGAACTTAGGGATATCCTAATTTGTTTGAAATTAGAATTTGAGCAATTCCTAATTGGTAAGAGATTTTTTTGGGTAATTCCTAATTGGTTTTGGAATTAGAATTTGGGAAATCCTTATTGATTTAGGAATTGTTTTGTGCTTATAAATAGGCCTTGGGTGGAGGCTTATTAGAGATAACCAAAAACCAAGAGGAAGAGAATAAGATAAGGATGTGAGGTGAGGGGTACTGTCTCCATAGAGAGTGAGGTTGCTCTCATGGAGAGCCCTAGTGTATCTCTTGGCAAGAAGAGCATGCTCTCGGCTTATCTCGATGTGCTCTTAATATGGGAGACTGCTGGTTCGGTGTGTTCTCAATGTGGAAAAGTATAGGTTTATCTTTTATACCTAAAAGGATTCGAGATTATGTTCGGTGGCATTCCATTCACGCGGATATTGATGTTTTGTGAAGAATAGGTCAAATTTGGATTGAAAGAGTGAACAAAAATTATGGGTTGTGTGAGAGCCTTATAAGGGTTGTGTGAGAGTCTTTGAATTTGTGGATTCTTGCTTCTTCTTCTCTTGTAATCTTCTATTTTATAAGTGAAGACATATCTGGATTTGGATTTCGACTGTGGATGTAGCCCTATGGTGGGTGAACCACATATATCTTGTGTTGTGTATGAATTATAGTTTTCATACTTGTTTGATTTGTCATAGCATCCATTCGTATTATTTGTTAGAGGCGTCCGCGCACTATACCCCCCCCCCCCTTTTCCAATCTATGTGGGCCAAAAGATTTGTATTCCTTGTCAAGACTTTTGCTCACCCCTTTCAATTATAATGTTATATCGTGCTCCTCTTTTTCTTACCTACTAATGTTTGTCGGGGTTTTAAATGAAATAGGCCCAACTATTGATAAACCTTAAAAATAGATTCTGACTTTTGTGAGCATGGGTTTTTTCCTACCCATTTTCACATTATATGATTTGACTAAGAGTCGCCACCTATTCATTCTAAGGGATAGGTCCTGAGATTTGGATAAGGTCTTATGGTCTATCAGAATTAAGGTAAGTGGTTCGATTAAGTCCCGGGAAAGGTGTTAGGCACCCTAGGACCCCCATTTTACAATGGTTACCTACTCCCTAAATTTAAGCCAATTTTAATCTCAATATTAATTAAAATGCCTAAGTGTTTAATCAAATATTAATCCAAGAAAAAAAAAAGCTAGATGGTTAGGGTCGAACCCGAGTAGGGTTTCCTACGTACTCACAAAGTGAGATCAGACCGAGCGTAGTTCTGACACATGAGCCCGTGCCAAGGCTAAGGGGTGTGTGTGTGTGCATAGGGTGGTCAAAGCTCTAGCCCGGAGACTAGGGTTTAGTTGACCGGGTTGGTCAGGTGCAAAGTCAGTCTAACCGCGGTTAGAAAGGTGTGAACCATAGTTAGGGACTAACCAAGGTTAAGAAGTCCTGACAAGCATTTTTTTTATTTTTTTATATTTTTATGATTTTTTTGGGATTTTTTGGATAAAGCCTAAGCTTGGGTGATCGGACTAAGATTAAATTTAACATTCAGTTAAGATTTGCGATTTGGCTAGGAGAGTCCTAGATTGCACGCACGGCCTTGAAATGGAGTGGTGGTGAGGGCCTCACCTTCTTCATTGAAGGATATTTATATGTGCAAGTGTGGTATCATGCATATTAGTAGCATGCCCCCATCTCTAAAACAGTGTGTGCGTTATGTGCATGTGTGTTGTGTGTGAGATACTTACTAATAGTTAGTATGTGTGTGTGAGTGGGAGATGCTTAAAAAAACAAACAGTGTATATGTTGTGTGTGTTAGACATCTAATGTGGCAGGTATATATATTGTTTGTGTGTTGATACATACTAACAACTTACAACAAATGTATGCGAGTATGGATGTTGATACCTACTAACATCAAGTGTGTGGGTTGTGCATTGTGTGTGAGATGATTACTAATAGTAAGTGAGTGTGTGAAATGCGTGTGAGTGGGAGATGATTACTAACAACAAGTGAATGTGTGAGATATGTATGAGTATGAGATGCTTACACTATATAAAAAAAAAATGTATATTGTGTGTGTTAGACACCTAATACGGAAAATATGTGCATTGTGTGTGTGTTAATAATACATACCAATAGCAAGTGTATGCGTGTGTTTGGTACGTACTAACATCAAGTGTGTGGATTTGGGTGTCGTGTGTGAGATACCTATTAATCAGCAAGTGAGTGTGTGGGATGCTTACTGTTATTTTTGGAAATAAATAAATAAATAATAAAAAATGTGTTGTGCCACACTTGCTACCACTTCTATAAGGCAGTGTGTGTATGATATGTGTGTTAGACACGCATGATCTTATCATCTAAGAAAACAGCCTGCTCGTGTTGTGTGTGCATGTGATACACACTAACTGCATGTAAAATGGTATACACTTGTGGTGTGTGATTAGAGATGATGGATGTGATGATCCCAGGGACTTGCATGCATGAACTTAAATAGAATGAAAAATGAAGTGAGACATGCAATAGGAAGACCAAAAAAACAGTGGGACGATGCCTTTAATTCTCTGGCCGCAGGGTCCTTTTGTATTGTTACCACAACACAAAAGGGCCCTTGGCTATACGAAACACATCAAAGGGCTCTTTGTAAGCTGAAGGATAATGCCAATGGAAGAGGACCTACCCTGGATTTCTTTTCAATCAAACTCCAAAGAATTGTAAAACCTCAGGAGGGTCGGGCTTTAGCGGTCCTTAGGCTCAAAGCCACCTACTCACAAAGCCAAATGCACCTCCTTCCTTGGTGGAGAAAAATATACTCACTCGAAATCATTCACAGAACTCTCAGTCCTCCCCCATTTCCCTTTCTCTAGACCTTGGCCAAGGTATTTATAAGTCTCAAGAGGGTTGTGGCATAGTTGGTAAATAAAAGGTGGTAGGTGAAAGGGAGGAGTGTGATAGGGAGGTCAACTTGATGATTACAGGGGGCTTCAGGCGCTGCATTGCAGGCTGTTTAAATTTCAAAATTTTATACTAAAAGAGATATGGGGACTTGGGTCTAAACCCACCGGTCATGGACCATGGGCCAAGGATTTGGATCTTGGATTTTAGCTCATGGCTCGTGGGCCTTGGGCCATGGGTCCCGGGCCAAAGGCTTGGGTTTTGGACTTGGGCCAAAGCTTGGGTCTAGGTACTTGGGCCCTTGAAGTTTTAACAAGGTTTGGCCTTAGTCCTAAGCAATAAAAAACATGGGCTTTGGGCCGGGATTGTCACATGAGCTCAAGGTTAGACCTAGAGTTAAGGCAAGCTAACCATGGTTAAGTATATTAACCGTGGTTAAAACGAGGTGTAAAAATTGGGTGCTTACAACTTTTCAAATAGGCTTCCACACGTGTGTGTCTCATACACATGCAAATTACTTAAGCTTTGGGACAAAAATACCCCTTAACTCCGCGCAAGAGAGAAGACATTGATTCTCTTGCTTTCACGTTCTCTATTCACCGGCTTCGTTTGTTCGGAATCCCATTCATTTTTTTGCTCGTTTGGCTCGATTCACCTGTTCTAGAGGTAAGTGTTTCTCAATATAAATTATCATCTCTTAGCAATACATTATCAACCTACATTAGAAGGTTATCGTCATTTTATCGGTTGAATCCAACACCATCTCTTCATTTAGTTTTTTTTTTTTTTTTTTGTTGAAGGTGTTTTTGTTGCATTGGTTTTGTTAGATTTCTTTCTCTGGTCAGCCATTTTTGTAATTCACTACAAAATTAAAGAGTTTTAGCGGCGGTTCCAAACTACCGCTAAAGGTCAGTGAACCACCGCTAAAAGATACAACAGCAGTTTAACAAATTGTCGGTGAAACCCTTGTCGAAAAAGGGTGTAGCGGTGATTAATAAACACTGCCGTTGAAGGTCTTTGTATGCCTTTTATCGGCAGTTAATAAAGGGCTGTACCGTCAATTTGTGATAACCTATAGCAGCTGTTTTAAGCTACCACTTAAGGTCAAAAATAATAATAATAAATTATTAATTAAATCAAATGTTTTGCCGCGATTTTAAACTGCCGCTTAGATTAATTAAATATTATTTTTATTTAATTTAGTGGTGGCTCAAAACTGTCGCTAATGATATTTTAATTATTATTAATTAGTAATAATACATATATTTAGCGGCGGTGAAAAACCATCGTTGAAGGCCTTGAATTAAATTATTTTAAATTTTGAATATTAATTTTTTTTTTGTTCCTGTATCATTTGTACCTGTAAATAGTATATAATGTTGTCTATAAAACTGAAATAGTCAATCTCATAAAAGGAACAATATATATACATTCCCATTAAATGTTTATAATAAAAAAAATATGAAAATCCTATCAAGAAAGGGTGCCCTGAGGAATCCTGTCCAAAGTTCGACAAGTGTGATCTACTGACTTCCTCCTACAAAAACACGAATACACAATTTAGTATTAGAATATAAAAATGCTAAACTATTTGAAGTTGGACTGAATTATAATAAAATTATTGTAAATAAAAAACTTAACTTAGACCTATGCATAGATAACTAGCGTGGACACTTTTTTCATCATTGTCTATTTTGAAGATTTTTTGTTAATGTATCCTAACTTTTAGAATTATTTGAGTTCAGTTTAGCCCTCATGTACCAAATTTGGGCAACGGGGATCTCTCGTTTGCAAAAACAGTTCAGCCTAAACCTAATAGTGATCTTCAAATCATAATCAGGACTCAATTTTTTATGCGGTCTCTTCTAACACGTGTATTTCAATATAACCTAAGTGCATGTAAGAATTGGTTTTGAGGTATTTGGTGCTTGTTTGCCCGATTTGGGCGACGAGGAGCCCGAATTTCCTCTTTGCAAAAAAAGTTCAGCTTAAAGTTAGAAAGAGCACCTCAAATCCCAACCGAGACTCTGTTTTTGATGTGGTATCTTCTAACAGGTGTATTTTAATATAACCTAAGTGTGAGAATTTGTTTTAAGGTATTTAGAGTCCGTTTGCCTGATTTGGGCGATGAGGAGCCTTAATTTTCTCTTTTGCAGTGCGCCTCAAATCCTAATTGGGACTCTGTTTTTTTATGCGGTCTCTCTAATACATGTATTTTAACATACCATATGTGTGGAATTTGGATTCAAGGTATTCGGAGCACGTTTGCCCAATTTGGGCGACGAAGAGCTCGAATTTCCTCTTAGGCAAAAATAGTTCAGCCCGATTAATTATGCTTAACTAGAGTTAAGGGAGGCTCTACAAGCCGCCATGTGTCTCTTTAAACACCTACTAACAATGGTTATATTCACTCAATTACTACCTGAAGAGTTGCTGAAAACGACGGCCAAAAACCGTAGTTTTTTGGAATTTACGACTGTTATTAGGCATCGTGTAGTCTCCAGACGTAGTTTACTATAAATGTTGGCCCATAGCAGTCGTTCTTTTGTCGGGAAAAACGACGGCCCTTAGCCGGCGTAAATATAAATGACGGTTAATGGCCGTCATTGATTGTGTCATTTAAAAACAAATTATAATATTATAAAACGACGTTCAAAGGCCGTCGTTTTTGACGAAAAATATTTTTAAAAAATAATAATTTTCTCCCACCCTGTCATTTACCTGCAAATTCCCATCACATCTCAACTTTATTCTATGCACAATACAATACAATACATATTAAAAATTGAATTCATTTTCTCTACATAATCAGGTTCAGAAAAGCAAATAATTCATTTCTAGGAAATTTAATCGACAGACGTGGAGGTAAATAGGAAGGCCTCCAAAAGCTTCATTTCCACAACTGTCGTTTAGCCTCAAGTCCTCGACTAGCACAAATATACATGACAAGGAGCCTCTCGTGAACTACTCCTAAAAGCCCAGAGCTTCCCTCTTGGATCACCCAATTTGACAAGCAGGTCCCATCCTCTTCAAGTTCAGACTGATACTTCTTAGTAAGCCTGACATTTTCTACATCAAGTTCAGCTACCAAACCGTTCTTCACAAAACCTTTTAACTTACGTAAAGCTTTTGAAAACTCGCTTTTGAAAACTCGTTCAACTCTTTAACCACTGCTGCCATTGGAATAAGGTAGTTGTAGACCTCTAGCTTCAACCCAGATTTTCTAAAGTCAATCACAATTTGATCACACCTCAATAATCTCTATCTGCCTGACAGAATGAAAATTAAAGTATCCATCACGACAAAAATGAACAACTGACTAAATTACAGTAAAAAGGCATAAAGATTAAAGAGCAGACAACTTGTAAAATATTAATTTAAAAATGCATAGAAGCATAAGCTTACCATCATCTTCCACGCAAGATACCCAGTTGGACCTCCTTTGTGACGCATCCATGGTAATGATGGTGGGTAGTATGGGCCATATGCATTCTTCTCATGTAAGAAAATAAACAAATAAATTACTTTTTTTCTTGGGATCAATTACTTGAAGTGTACAAATCCAACAGTCAAAGGATTCAGTCACAAGGTGGTAGTACAACAGACTCCAGACATTTATTGTATAGAAATGCACAGCTAGGATTTAGTCACCAAACCAAAGATGAAGTCATAAGGAGTAGGCAATGCTCACAGTACAGAAAGCTGGAAAGAAGAAAGCAAAAAAGAGATGTATGACATGGGTTTTCTCACTCATTCCCATAATTTGCAAGATGTGGACAACACATAGCAAATGTTCTCCCCTAAAAAATAAAATAAAATAATTGAAGAAGGGGATTGGAGACACTGAATCTTTCTTTGCTTCTTTTTCTAAAAAAAAAAAACTTAAATACAAAACCCTTTAAAACTTCTCAATCTTCCATCGGACTACTCTTAACACAAATTGTATGTTTTCCCAACACAACTGAACTCGAGGAGAGTTCAATTGCACCTAAAGGTCAACACATGTCATGTTAACCCCTATTAGGGTCCGTTATTTTGCTAATACTTACAAACTCGACACTTTGCAAGTCTTGTTACGTTAAGTTCCGGACTTTACAACTCTAGTTATTTGGAAAATTTAATGTTCTTTTGATCCCAAGAAATTCTAAATGAATTTGCAAAAATTTGAATTCCTACCATCATAAGACTTTCAAGTCCCACCATTTTCCAAGAGACTTGAAATCTCTCATTTTACAGCTTATGAAGTCTCGTCGGAATTGTAATCCTGAGAAATGGGAAGCAAAAGAACAACCCTAAAAATTGATAAATCCAAGAATCACAAATTCTCACCTATAATTCCCACAAAAAAGATGGGCCTTGAAGAAAAAAATCATCTGTAGGAAAGCATATAGTTAATTATGTTCTGCAAGTGTATACTGTATAGGAAAATCAAGAAGATGTAGCAAGACATAGAGTACTTCCACGATATAAGTAAAATGGTCCACCTATGAAACTCATCGAAGGTGGGTTTTATTCAAGAATGTAAATTTTTCAAGGAAAAAAGTAAATGCAACAATTAAAAAAAATAGATTCAACCAATCCAAAATGGCAATCTTACAAAAAAATCTCAGTGAAGACTTTACGGATAACATACTTCTCAAGGAACTCCCAAAAAGAAGTTAGTTCCACCCGATTTCAAAGTGAAGCTCATGTTTTAATTAGTTTATTTTCGTACTTAATTAGATTCCTGTAGGTAAGGATTTAGTGTTCCCCTTGCTAAATGATGAACATTAGATTATTGAAAAAAAAAAAAAGGACTCCCATTAGGGTATAGTTTACATGAATGCTAGATATGGTCGTCTAACATACAAGCGATGTTGCAAAGCCAAAGCTCATTGGTACTACTAACTACAAGAGTATTCCTACAGTCATGGCCATAGAAGCAATAGAGAAACCTTTGCAATATATTGCAATTTTGGATACTCTTCTTTGAGAGACATAGTCCAAACAGCCCTGGAGAAAGCCAAAGTGGTAAGAGAAGGCATGAAAGATGGAAGGGCTAATACGAATTGCTTACCAAAGTATCGGTTCCAGGGTTTAGTATCCACATAACCATAGGTTGATTATGCTTAGCCTAATTAAAGGGACTTTACAAGGCTCCATGTGTCCCTTTTAACACTCACTAATTGTAGTTAAAAGTCACTCGCCCTTAGGGTTCATCCATCTAACCTGTTTTTTAGATTTTACAAACAAATATTAACCTTAGGTTGATGAAGTTTAACTCCAGTTAAAGGGGATAAATGGGACACGTAGTGACCTATAGAAGACCCATTAAAAAAAGGTTAAAAATGTCATTTCAGGAAAAAAAATTTAACATTGTTAACTAACTTTTGGATGAAAGGATGAATTTGCAAAAGTTAGTGGGGGGCATAATATAAAATCACAAAACATAAGGAGATATTTACCAATAGCTGAAAATATAGGGGTTTTTTCACAAAAGAAAGCCAATAATACACAAAGACATAGAATCTTCTCTAGTTCGTGCTTAAGGGAAGATCATCAGCACCCAGTGGGAAGGCATCACATACAATTGTGTACACTTTCCAAGGTCTTGTTTTCCATGCATATGCACAAGCTATGTGGCTCCTTCCCATTGGGTGTAGGCGGTCTCCTCGCCAACCCAAACTGGAGAAGATCCTAAGTCATAAACAAAAAAAAAGCATGTTGCACTGGACATACATACTCATATCCAGGCAGATGTGCATATGAGAGTACCATCATGGGTGGAGCCACATGGGCCAGGGAGGCCGAAGCCCCTTGTAATTTGGGGGGAAAAAAGGTTAATTACATATAAGAACCTCTCTTATGGCACCATGACATATAAGTGCCTTCTTTTAAACAATTGCCTTAAGTAGACCTGACAATCAAAATAGTGGACAAAGAAAGACCTACCGTCTAATTCAGTAAACACTCGTTGATAAAATCACTTTAAATGACAAAACCACCCCTCATATAACCACGAGTGAAACTTGGCAGCAATGCCTTTTGTAGCCCCAGGCTACAAAGGCTAATGATTTTTAGACATGTTAAACATATATGCCACTAGGCGCCACCTAGGATGAAATAAACGGTAACGGCAAGAAATCCCGTTTGGAGAAATTCAAGAAAAGCTGCCGGAGTTATTTATACGAAAGTTAGAGGAGAGAGAAAATGAGGTCCAAATCTCAGACCTATTGATATCTGTATAATATTTTGAAATTCCTGCTCTGAAATCATTTATTATTTCAGCTACCTTTTCTAAACGGAGCGTTACCCTTGTATAATCCTAGGTGGCACCTAGTGACACAGTCATCGACATGTATAAAAATCATTGGCCTTTTGTAGCCTGGGACTACAAAAGGCATTGCTGCTAAGTTTCACTCTATAACCACTATGTTCGTTCTCTTCTACGAAGCCCTAATGCTATGTTTGGTTGCCGAGAAAATAGATGAAAATATGGAAAAGAAAAGAAAATTTTGAATTTCTAATACAATTCTTAGTTGAGTCTTATCCAATTTTCTTTTCTTTTCCATATTTTCATTTATTTTCTTGGCAACCAAACATAGGGTAAAGGTACCTGTCGGATCAGCATGGCGAGAAACTCTCCCTACTCTCTTGGATCGGCATGGTGGCATTAAAGTTGGGGAGTTCATCAGACTTGAGCATAGACGCTCGTCTTTTCTTATTAGTATCAGATCAAGAACGTGAAGTAGAACTAACTTGATTTCCCTTCTCACCTTCTCGACCAAGATTTCTCCGACCTCGACTACTTACAGGCCTTCCGTGTTGAAGGCTTCGATAAGTCCGACAATTGTATCTTTCGTATCGCCGGAAAGTTCTTTCTATGTCTCTTTTTCTAACCCATAAATTCTTCTTAATTCTCTCGTCGTCGTCTTCTTTTTGGGGGTTAAAATTCGAGCTCATGTATGTTTATATGGATAGATAATATTTTGAGAAATGCTAGCCCTAATCTCAGTCAAACTTTACTCTCAGTCTCCACCAATCACTTGTCCATTCTTGATGAGAGAGTGCTTTAACAACCATAACTGATTTGAAAATGGATAGGTGGTTGGTGGAGGCTGAGAGTAGAGTTTGACTGAGAGTAGGGAAAGCACGCCTCTAATATTTTTGACATGTTTCTAGATCATCTATTTAGTTGTTAGAGAGATTAAGGAGATTCTCAGTATGTAGTGAGTTATTATTATTATTTTTGAATTCTTTGTTAGGAACCTGCGTTCTAGGATCTTCTCATCGATGAGTTAAAGCCCCTTTTGATTGCATGACCACTAGGTTAAACTTCAAACTCTAGGATGATAAAGCTCCTTTCATTCCCAATCTAAGATGATAAGCAAATAAAAAAATATGTTTATACTGAAATTTTAGGTTTTTAAATTCTAGGTGGTCCATTCTTTTTCTTATCACTGTTTTTCAATCCTTTGTATTTTGTGAATCTTGATCTGATCTGAAATGATTACGGATCTTGATCTGATCCTAAGAAGAAGACCCTCTTTAGCATATTAACTGAAATGTGGACAATAGAAAATCTTCAAAAATATATAATTCAAATAGCAGAAATTCATGCAAGAAACAGAAACCCCATGAGATAGAAAAAAGAAATATTTCACAATCATTGCCTCAATATAAGAACAAAGCTCCCAAATTTTCAGAGGGATAAAATATTAGAATAATCCCAAAAAAAATCAAAAGAATTTGATCTATCTGCTACTACTCCAGCGGACTAGGATTTGGTTTGGTCCTCGCCAGACGAAATTCGTATGGCCCTCGTCCTACAAGTCGACATGTGTTCATTTGAATACTCCTTAACTGTGGTTAAGATTCACTAACCCTTAGGTTCAACCATGTAACCTTGGGTTTTAGGAAAAAAATATTTAAAAAATTAACCACAGGAGTTAAAAATATCTTAACTAGTGTTAAACAGCAGTTAAAGGGATAGTGAGTGGGCCAAACGATTTTGGTCTGGCACTCCAAACCAAAAACAATCCCTTCTCCAGTAGCCCCTACAGAATATAGGTTTTTTTGTCATTTCAAAATATTTCACTTGAGAACGTCCTTTTCCTTCAAGGCTCCGTTTGTTTACATGTAAAATATGGGAAAACAAATGAATTCCGAGGAGAATGTTATTGGCCGGTGTTTGTTTTTAATGAAAATGTATTCTAAGGAAATTGTTTTCCTGAAAATTAACAATATTTCAGGAAAATGACTGACAGTATAAAATCTGGTAAGTCATTTTCTGGAAAACTAGGGAAAAGTATCTGGAAAATTATTGGGGAGAGCTCTCATCTCATATTAGAAGGTTTGCTCGATTATATCAGAATTTTGAACGCAGATTCATCTCTTGAATCAAAATCTCTTCGAACATTTCCCGTTTCTTAATCAAATTCGAAGGTTTAGTTTTCTAATCTGAATCTGAAATTCTCTTTCAAAAAATTATCAATGATTTTTTTTTTATATTTCAATTTATTCTGGTTTTCCTTCTCTTCAGTTTGATTTTGAAAATATCTTTTGTTTCTGGATTATTATCTATTAATTGTTTTACTATTCTGATCTACATTCGTTATGATTGAAATTTGTTTAAAACTATGATGATTTTTAGCGTCTGGATTATCAACTATGAGTGTTTCCTCCTTATTTACGAATCTAGGGTTTATGAACAGTTCGTTTGTGTTAATATGATTGCTTAGTTTTTTCAAATCAGAATGTGATGCTAGGAAACTAGGTTGGATTTTTCTTTGTTTCTTTTCCCATTTAGATTCTAAAGTTTGATTTGTATGTTCTCTGTATTAGTTCTAAAACGATTAGCTTATCTGAATCTGGAAAAGATTAGCTTTGGGTAGAACTATCTGAATCTGGAAAATCCACTAACTATGTTTAAAATGACTTATCAGATTTTGTCATTTAAGTGAAAAACCCATTGATAGTTAACGGAATTAGACGGTAGGTCCATCTTTCTCCATTATTTTGAAATCTGGTTAAGGCAACTGTTTAAAAGGAGGCACTTATATGCCATTGTGCCATAAGAGAGGTTCGTATATGTAATTAACCCAAAAGAAAAATTCATAATGATATTTTTTTCTCATTTTACCCTTTGCTATGTTTGGTAGCCGAGAAAATTGATGAAAACATAGAAAAGGAAAGAAAATTTTGGATTTTTAATACAATTTTTAGTTGTGTTTTGTCTAATTTTCTTTTCTTTTCCATGTTTTTACTTATTTTCTCGAGAACCAAACATAGGGTTAGAGGAAACACGTACGTACCGTGTGTTTGTTGGGTCTAACCTTGCGTGTGAGTTAATTGATTAGAGTTCAACCAAAAACAAGAAAGCTCAACCAAAAAAAAAAAACATAAACGTCCAAGCCGCCACTTGTTTTTTTTAACGCCCACTAGCTATGTTTAAAATTCACTCACTTTTAGGGTTTATCCATCTAACCTTAGTTTTTAGAGAAGAAAATAACCTTAGATTGATTATGCTTAACCACAATTAAAGGGGCTCTACAAGCCGCCATGTGTCCCTTTTAACACCCACTAACTATGGTTAAGATACACTCACCCCTAGGATTCATCAATCTAACCTTGGTTTTAAGAAAATAAATAAAAAAAAATATTAATCTTAGGTTAATTATGTTTAACCATAGTTAAAGGATCTCTATAATTAATCTGCCACTTGTCCCTTTTAACACACACTAACTATGGTTATGATTAACTCACCCCTAGGGTTCATCCATCTAACATTGGTTTTTAGAAAAAAAAAAAAACTTAAGTTGATTACGCTTAACCACAATTAAAGGGGGCTCTGCAAGCCGCCATGTGTCCTCTTTAACACCCACTAAATGTGGTTAAGATTCACTCACCCAAGATACCATGTTTTTTTTAAAAAAAAAACCTTAGGTTGATTATGTTTAACCATAATTAAAAGGGGCTCTACAAGCTGCCACGTGTTCCCTTTCTAACTATGGTTAAGATTCACTTACCCCTAGGATTTATCCATCTAACCTTGGTTTTATGAAAAAATAGAAAAATAATAACCTTAGGTTAATTATATTTAACCACAGTTAAAGTGTCTCTATTAACCGCCACGTTTCCCTTTTAATAGCCAATAACTTGGTTAAGATTCACTCACCCCTAGACTCCATCTTCTAACATTGGTTTATAGAAAATAAATATATTTTTTTAACCTAAAGTTGATACCATTAACCTTAGTCTTGGAAATATATATTAACCTTAAGTTGATACTATTAACCTTGGTTACTAAACCCAATTATCATTTATTTTATTGTATTAGTTGACTTTGTCTTTAAGAAAGATAATTTAGACATTTTAAAATATTTAATTGATGACATCATGAAAGTCCATCCATGTAAGTATCAGCAAACTAATGGAAATGAGTATCTACAATCAAAGTTGAGGGGAGGACAGTGTAATTTCAGAAATAAGAGGGAAGATTTATAAAATTTCACCAAACCTCATGAAAGGTGAGTGTAATCTACTCATTTCAAAAACAAGAGGGGAGGGGAGGGGAGGTTTCTGAAACCAAACCTGAGAGCGGGTACTAGTGTAATTTGCCCAAAAGTATATTACAAAATTGATCTCTCTTTAACTACAAAAGTGTCATCATCATAGCGTAAAAATGGGAGCTGCACTTCAACGCCTCCGGCTCAAAGTTTGTTTTTAAAAGGATTCGAAAAGCATTTGAATCTCATGTTGTAAAGCACAGTCCTGATCTCAGAAAAGCCAAATCCTAGATACACTCTAAACCCTACTGCAAATAGGAAACCGAGTCTTAATCAGAAACTAGGCGTAAAAGTCATTAATTATCAACAGGGACATGGTTGTCAAAGGAAGATGGACAAGAAACTGGTTTGCATCACATTGAGCAAGATGCCCGTTTGTCCAACAGGGACACATCTGTTTCTGCTTTGGAGGAAACCTATGAAACTGATTGCCAAGTTTCCTCTTGCTACTTGGTTTGAAGGTTTTTTTTAGTGACGTACTATGTAACCGTCGCTACAACAGAATTAAAGAATGTTCTATAAGCCGCGTGTCCCTTTTAACACCCACTACTAGTGGTTGATATTCACTCACCCCTAGGGTTCATGCATCTAATCTTGGATTTTAGGAAAAAAATATTAACCATAGGTTGATTATACTTAGCCTAATTAAAGGGACTTTACAAGCAGTCATGTGTCCCTTTTAACACTCATTAACTGTAGTTAAAAGTCACTCGGCCTTAGGGTTCATCCATCTAACCTGTTTTTTAGATTTTACAAACAAATATTAACCCTAAGTTGATGAAGTTTAACTCCAGTTAAAGGGGATAAATGGGACACGTAGTGACCTATAGAGGACCCATTAAAAAAAGGTTTAAAATGTCATTTTAGGAAAAAAAATTTATCATTGTTAACTAACTTTTGGATGAAAGGATGAATTTGCAAAAGTTAGTGGGGGGCATAATATAAAATCACAAAACATAAGGAGATATTTACAAATAGCTGAAAATATAAGGGTTTTTTTCACAAAAGAAAGTCAATAATGCACAAAGACATAGGATCTTCTCCGGTTCGTGCTGAAGGGAAGATCGCCAGCACCCAGTGGGAAGGCATCACATACAGTTGTGTACACTTTTTAAGGTATTGGTTTGCATGCATGCACACAAGCTATGTGGTGCCTTCCCATTAGGTACAGGCGGTCTCCTCGCCAGCCCAAACTGGAGAAGATCCTAAGTCATAAACAAAAGAAAGGCATGTTGCACTGGACATACATACTCATATCCAGGCAGATGTGCATGTGAGAGTACCATCAGGGGCGGAGCCACATGGGGCCAGGGGTGGCTGAAGCCCCCATGTAATTTGGGAAAAAAAAAAGGTTAATTACATATAAGAACCTCTCTTATATAAGTACCTTCTTTTAAACAATTGCCTTAAGTAGACCTGACTATCAAAATAGTGGACAAAGAAAGATCTACCGGCTAATTCAGCAAACACTCATTAATAAAGTCACTTTAAATGACAAAACCACCCCCATATAACCACTATGTTCCATCTCTTCTTATAAGAAGCCCTAGTACCTCTCGGATCAGCATGGCGAGAAACTCTCCCTACTCTCTCGGATCAGCATTAAAGTTGGAAAGTTCATCGGATCGAGAACGTGAAGTATAACTAGCTTGATTGCCCTTCTCACCTTCTCGACCAAGATTTCTCCGACCTCGACTACTCACGGGCCTTCCGCTGTGTTTTGACTAATTTTCTTTTCTTTTCCATGTTTTCACTAATTTTCTAACAACCAAACATAAGGTTAGTTTAAATGTTATTCCTTGGGAGTATTCAGGTCTCAAAATGAATTGTTTGAAAGTGCATGAAGTGATAACTTGGGAAAGACTTTTTAAGATTACAGTTCTGCTGATTTATTGCTTATGAATATAGAAAAGTTCTACTGATTTATTTATTGCTTATGAATCTGGAAAATTGCAGTGTTTGTCATTAGCCATGGCAAACAACAGTGCAGGGTCAAGGCTAGCCAATCTACAATGAAATTAATATTTCAAATGTGAAACTTGTTCAAGTAAGTTGTCCAGGTCATTGCATCTTTCTCTATTTGCAAGAACATAGAAATATATTAAGTTGTTCAGGTAAACTTGTTCAAATAAGTTGTCCAGAGGGATCAAGATGAACCCGTTCAAGATGAGCCAGTTCAACATGAATGGCCTGGCTTGCCTTCCAAGTTGATCAAGTTGAGCCAGTTCAACATACATTGACATAATCTATCTCTGAAATGATTACAGATCTTGATCTGATCCTAAAAAGAAGACCCTCTTTAGCAGGTTAATTGAAATGTGGACAATAGAAAATCTTCAAAATTATATAATTCAAATAGCAGAAATTCATGCAAGAAACAGAAACCCCATGAGATAGAAAAAAGAAATATTTCACAATAATTGCCTCGATATAAGAACAAAGCTCCCAAATTTTCAGAGGGATAAAATATTAGGATAGTCCCAAAAAAAAATCAAAAGAGATTGATCTGCTACTACTCCAGCGGATTAGGATTTGGTTTGGTCCTCGCCAGACCAAATTCGTATGGCCCTCGTCCTACAAGCCGACACGTGTCCATTTGAACACTCTTTAACTGTGGTTAAGATTCACTAACCCTTAGGATTCAACCATCTAACCTTGGATTTTAGGAAAAAAATATTTTAAAAATTAACCACAGGAGTTAAAAATATCTTAACTAGTGTTAAACAGCAGTTAAAGGGACTGTGAGTGGGCCAGACGGTTTTGGTCTGGCACTCCAAACCAAATCCAATCCCTTCTCTAGCAGCCCCTACAGAATATAGGTTGTTTTTGTCATTTCAAAATATTTCACTTGGGAACGTCCTTTTCCTTTAATGCTCCGTTTGTTTTGATGTAAAATAGAGGAAAACAAAAGAATTCCACGGAAAATATCATTTTTGGTGTGTATTTTCTATAGGACAATTGACATTTTCCATGAATTTCATTTGTTTTCCCCTATTTTACATCAAAACAAACGGAGCATAAGAAGAAATCATTTGGGGGGCGTTTTTGTCATTTATGTGAAAAACCTATTGATGCATCTTTGTCCATTATTTTGAAAACTAGGCCTGGTTAAGGCAATTGTTTAAAAGAAGGCACTTATATATCATTGTGCCATAAGAGAGGTTCTTATATGTAATTAACGCAAAAAAAAAAAATTCTTAATGATATTTTTTTCTCATTTACCCTTATGCTCTGTTTGTTTTGAAGTAAAATAGAGGAAAACAAATGAATTTCGCGGAAAATATCAGTTGTCCTAAAGAAAGTACATTTGAAAAATGATATTTTCCGTGGAATTCATTTGTTTTTCCCTATTTTACCTCAAAACAAATGGAGCATTAGAGAAAACACGTACTACCGTGTGTGTTGGCCTAACCATGTGCGTGAGTTAGTTAAGTCATTAGAGTTCAAACAAAAAAAGAAAGCTCAACCAAAATAAAAAAATAATAAGGGTCCATGCCACCACGTGCTCTTTTTAACACCCTAACTATGATTAAGATTCACTCACTCTTATGGTTTATCCATCTAACCTTACGGCTTTTAGTGAAAAAAATAACCTTAGGTTGATTATGTTTAACCACAATTAAAGCGGCTCTATAAGCCACCAAGTGTCCCTTTTAACACCCACTAACTATAGTTAAGATACACTCACCCCTAGGATTCTTCAATCTAACCTTGGTTTTAATAAAATAAAATAAAAAATGTTAATCTTAGGTTAATTATATTTAACCACAGTTAAAGGATCTCTATAATTAAGCCGCCACTTGTCCCTTTTAACACACACTAACTATAGTTATGATTCACTCACCCCTAAGGTTCATCCATCTAACATTGGTTTTTAGAAAGAAAAAAAAACTTAAATTGATTATGCCTAACCACAATTAAAGGGGGCTCTACAGGCCGCCACTTGTCCCCTTTAACACCCACTAATTATGGTTAAGATTCACTCACCCCTAGGATTCATCCATACAACCTTGGTTTTTTTTTTAAAAAAAAAACCTTAAGTTAATTATGTTTAACCATAATTAAAAGGGGCTCGACAAGCTGCCACTTGTTCCCTTTCTAACTATGGTTAAGATTCACTCACCCCTAAGATTTATCCATCTAACCTTGGTTTTATGAAAAAATAGAAAAATAATAACCTTAGGTTAATTATATTTAACCACAGTTAAAGTGTCTCTATAAGCCGCCACGTTTCCCTTTTAATACCCACTAACTATGGTTAAGATTCACTCACCCCTAGAGTCCATCTTCTGACATTGGTTTTTAGAAAAAAAAAAAAAAAAAAATTTACCTTAAGTTGATACCGTTAACCTTAGTTTTGGAAATATATATTAACCTTAAGTTGACACTATTAACCTTGGTTACCAAACCATGTCTTTAAGAAGGATAATTTAGACATTTTAAAATATTTAAATGAAGACTAACAAAAGGAGTATGTACAACCAAAGTTGAGGGGAGGACCAAGTAATTTCATAAAGAAGAGGGAAGATTTCTAAAATTTCACCAAACCTCATGAAAAGTGAGTGCAATTAAGGGGAGGACAATGTAATGTTCTACTCATTTAAGAAACAAGAGGGGAGGGGAGGGGAGGTTTCTGAAACCAAACCTCAGAGGGGGTACTAGTGTAATTTACCTTAAAGTATATTACAAAATTGCTCTCTCTCTCTGTGACTACAAAAGTGTCATCACCGTAATGTAAAAATAGGAGCTCTTCAACGCCTCCGGCTCAAAATTAGTCTCTAAAAGAGTTGGAAAAGCCTTTGAATATTATGTTGTAAAGCACAGTCCCGATCTCAGAAAAGTCAAATCCTAGATACACTCTAAACCCTACTCCAAAAAGGAAACCGAGTCTTAATCAGAAACTAGGCGTAAAAGTCATTAAATATCAACAGGGACATGGTTGTCAAAGGAAGATGGACAACAAACTGTGTTGCATCACATGGAGCAAGATGCCCGTTTCTCCAACAGGGACATGTCTGTTTCTGCTTTGGAGGAAACCTATAAAACCGATTGCCAAGTTCCCTCTTGCTACCTGGTTTGAAAGTTTTTTTTAGTGACGTACTATATAACCGTCGCTACAACACTGTTATAGTGACCAATAAGATTTTTAATATATAGTGACGGAATGATATCCGTCTGTAATGCTTGAATACAATCGATCTGCTATAGCTATCGCCATAGTAAAACATTCCCCATAGGAAAAGCCAGAAAGCTGGATTCGCAGCTGACTGATGAGGGTCGCTTCTTCTTCTGAAAGAGGCGGCTTGAGCGTGGGAAACGGGTGAGCTGCTCTTTTTTCCCCGAAGTTGAACATGTTTAAATGCCTAGAGGTTCGCTCGAACAATGGGTTGTAAGGCTTGATCAGAGACGGAAGTCTTCCCCTTGCTACTATTTTTTATATATGGCGACAGAAATATTCCCGTCTCTAACAATGAAATAAATTAATGAACAACTTTAGTTACCACTCATACACCCGGTTGCATCTATTTAGTATTTATAATGGCCTCCGATTGCCTTTGGCCAAGCCAGAAAGGGCTCTCCGGGTTCCATACATTGTGCGATAGTTGGCATCAAAATGGGAGAAGTCATTTCATTTTCTACCCATAATTTCTTCTCCCCATTTGATATCTCTCATCCTTATTCTCACCTACTTATCGCCACATGTCTTATTATGGATGGAGAAGTCAAAATCATGGGCCCCATGATTTTGACTTCTCCACCACCTGTCACCTATTCTATGGAACCCCGAGACAAGCCCTTTTTGGCTTTGCCAGAGACAATCCAAGGCCATTTATAATATATTCAATCACAATCATAAGGATCCTCGATGGGTTCAAATTCTCAACTTCTAATCCTACTCTTACACCTAGTTGTATAATTGTAAGAATGTTGAAGTGTGTACTCGAACAACTTTCTCTATTCATTTAGTTCATGTATGCGTATGCTTTGAATCATATATATGTCATTCAAGAATTATTGTGTGACAAGCATTTACTCTTGTCTGTAAATAATTCTTGAATTGTCCTTGTGAACAATTTCAGAATAGTTAGTCGCTCGTGTTTAATCCAGTTTGAGGAAAATTTTGACGGTCCTCATTTTTCTCTAGGTACATATTTAGATAACGTGACATGTTTCCCACTAGTCTAAGTTGCCACACTCCAAGTTTTAGATTTTTTCGAATCTCAAGGCATTATGTCATAGCAGATAAAATGTGGTCAAAATAGCATTTATTCTTTTCTTTTCAAGTACACAAACCATAGTATCTTATAGAGTCAAAACCAAAATATAAATCTCCAATTAAAATATTTACAATTAATATCTAAAGTTTCTAAATACTGTACATCCTATAATCTAATAGGATCCAAAACAAGAGACCGGTATACCTTCCAAAATCCAAAACAAGAACCTTAAACACAAACTATCTCCGC
Organism: Tetracentron sinense; assembly: GCA_015143295.1. Taxonomy (NCBI): domain Eukaryota; kingdom Viridiplantae; phylum Streptophyta; class Magnoliopsida; order Trochodendrales; family Trochodendraceae; genus Tetracentron; species Tetracentron sinense. The sequence continues at coordinate 25,497,042 of CM026567.1, read as the reverse complement.
TACCACATCTTACTCTGCAAAATAAGAGATGGAAAGAATGAGTTCACAACTAAGCAAATAAAAATCATATTTAATAGGGTTCATAACGAATTAAAACATAGGATCAAATAATCTTGTATGTTATTAAATAATTAAAGATATAAGAAAGATATCAATTCAAATGAGAATTAGAAAAGATGTGCAAAAGGATAAAAAATAATTGTACATACAAAATGATAAAAATAATTGGACACTAATGACCAGGCTACCATATGCTAAAGGGCATAGAATACCGAGTGCCACCCCTCACTACTATTGTAGATAGAGGTCACTGATGCAAATGTAAAGCACGGTTCCCAGGTGGAAACTGCTCCTTGAATCGTGGAGTATGGAGACTTATTTGGCTGTTACAATTCTTACCTATTGGTTTCAAAATTCTATTGCTAAATTGTTGTTAATTCTTTCCTAATTTGTTTCCATAAGATTCTGTTGCTGTGTTGGTAATTCTTTCCTAGTTTACTTCCTGAATTATAGCATCATATGTAATCCTTTAAAAGTGGTAGTGATGGAGGAAAAAGGCAGTTGCTGATTTTTGCTGAATGATGAATTTGAGAATGGAGAGATTCCATTGACAGAGACTCTGTTTTGAATTTTTTCCCTCTTGGAAGTCGACGTGAGGTTGGCTCTGGAGGTTTGCACCAATTTTGGTATCAGAGCAAGGTTTCCTTTCCTCAAGGAATTCAGTGTCTCATGCCTGTAACCTGCAGTGGTAATTCTTACAATATGTCGAATAACCAAAACCCAAACACTGACCTACCCCAGCTACAAGCACAAATCACCCAACTCGCATCTGTCTTGGAACAGATTAATCTTAGGTTGGATGCAATGGATGAACATCGAACTTGAGATGAGTTTGGACCTCACAATAGGAGGGTGTGTGGGCCTGCTCCGGAAGATGAAGTAGACGGTAATGAAGGGGACGAAGAGGATGAAGAATACAGGGAGAGGAACAGGGGATTCGGTGATCGTGGAGCTCGCTTTGAGCGGAATGGCCGTGAATTTCCCAGGGGACGAGGAGGGTGTGACTCAACCATCACTCTCTTGATGAACTAACCAAGGGGATGAAGGTAGATGTCCCAGATTTTTTTGGGAAGCTGGACCCCAATGCTTTTGAAGATTGGTTGACAGCCATTGAGGATTATTTTGATTGGTTCTCTATGTCTGAGGATAGAAAAGTTCGTTATGTCCGTATGAAATTAAAAGGACATGCACGAGCTTGGTGGGGTGGTGTGGAAGAACAATTACGTCGTACTCGACGTGCGCCAGTGTCTAATTGGGAGGAAATGAAGGATCGGCTGAAGGAGAAATATTTGCCTATTGACTATGAGCAGATGATGTTTGAAGAGATGCTGCAACTGAGGCAAGGACGTTGACTGTCGACCAATAAACAGACCGCTTCCATGAATTGACTGTCCGCAGCAAAGTGGTGGAAAACGAGCAACAAACTCTAGCTCGTTACCGCATGGGCTTATGAAATGAGCTGCGAAAAGAGATGCTGATCGCATGACTCCTCAACGTTGACGAAGCTTATCAATTGGCCTTACGAGTCGAAAAGCAACTGGGGCTCTCGAGCGGGAGACGAATGGCATCTACAGATCCTAGGCAGGAACACACACCAACCCAATTTTTCCAGAAACCACCTTTGCCCACTGATCAGGGTAGAAACACCGTAACCAACGGGGGTTGGGGCTGATGGCCAGGACCACGCCTCACGAAGCGGAGGTCCTGAGTTCGATTCCCTGCTCTCATTGGCCACCCTCCGGATTTATCCCGACTTTCCTGGTGCGTGTGGAGAGAGGGCTCTGCACGTGCCCAGGGGAACTAGTCGGGTGCTCTAAGAGGCCCGGATACCCTCATCACCAAAAAAAAAAAGGGTAGAAACGCCGTGGTGGGAGACCAAAGAGGAAAGGCCAAGCTTACGGGCGACGGACCACAATGCTACAAGTGTAAGAGGTTTGGACACTTTGCTGTAGTGTGTCCTACGAGAGAAAAAAAAATTGGCATTTGTGTGTGAAAAAGAAATTAGAATGCTTGATGCAGGTGAGGGAGTTGTGGAAGAGGAAGATGAAGAAAGTGATGGCGAAGATGTAGAGCACTTGGGAGCAACCAACCTACCCAGTTGTGTGATCCATCGAGTTTTGACTGGCACTAAGAAAAAGGTCCAAGGTGAATCTGATTGGAGGTGCACCAATATTTTTCATACCCGTATGGAGCATGGTGGTTGTGCGCTAAATGTCATCATTGACAACGGGAGTGGAATGAACGTAATTTCTGGTGATGCGGTTGAGCGTTTGGGTTTGATAGTTGAAAAACACCCCACTCCTTATCGAGTAAGGAGTGGGAAAAACTTTACGGATGAGGCCTGGTGTGATGTGGTTCCCATGACCGTTTGTCACTTGTTATTGGGTCGACCTTGGCTCTATGACAGGAAGGTGTTGTATGATGGGTATGCCAATTCTTATTCCTTTAAAATTAATGGCAAGAAATTCGTTTTAGACCCTTTGCAGACTTCTGAATTTGAAGCACAACCAAAACAAAAAAGAGAAGAAGTTGTTCCAGTGCTAACCGTTCGGCTTTTCACTCAAGCTCTAAAAGAAGAACAACTAGTGTTGTTGGTGGTGAACCGAGAGGCTAAACAGGATGATGGTATCATCCCCAAGGAATTTATGAAGATGCTAGAGAGATTCCAGGAAATCATGCCCGATGAGATGCCGAAGCAGCTACCGCCAATGCGAGAGGTGCAACATGCCATTGATCTAATCCCAAGATCTTCTCTGCCGAACCTACCGCATTACCGTATGAGCCCCGCGGAAAATGAGGAAATTAACCGACAAATTCAGCAGTTGCTTGACAGTGGTTTCATCTGAGAAAGTCTTAGCCCTTGTGCCATAACAGTTCTACTTACACCTAAGAAGGATAATACTTGAAGGATGTGCATTGATAGCCGAGCAATTAACAAAATAACGGTGAAGTACCGATTTCCTATCCCCCGTTTTACGACATGCTAGATTTATTGAGTGGCGCATCCATCTTTACAAAAATTGATCTTCGTAGAAGGTATCATCAAATTCGAATCCTTCCCGGGGATGAGTGGAAGACGGCATTCAAGACAAAAGATGGCTTATTTGAGTGGTTGGTCATGCCTTTTGGGCTAACCAACGCGCCAAGCACATTTATGCGTGTTATGACGCAAGCACTCAAACCTTTCTTGGGCAAATTCGTAGTCATCTATTTTGATGATATTTTGATTTTTAGCCATTGTTTGCAGGACCATTCAGACCATGTGCAGTAGGTCCTAGAGACGTTAAAAAGAGAACGGCTTTATGTGAATCGTGGCAAGTGCTCCTTTAGAAGAATCGGGTGTATTTTCTGGGGTTTATTATCTCAGACTAGGGGGTTGGAGCCAATCCTACCAAGGTTCAAGCAATTAAAAGTTGGCTTGCTCCTCGTAATTTTTCTGAAGTGCACATCTTCCACAGGCTAGCCAGCTTTTATCAGCGTTTCATACGGAATTTCAGTACCATCATGGCCCCCATTACCGAGTGTTTGAAGTCCAAAAATTTTATGTGGACTGCAGCTGCTGATAAAGCATTCACTGAGATCAAAACAAAAATGGGAGAAGCTCCGGTTCTGAAGCTACCGGATTTTTCCAAAGTATTTGAAGTTGCATGTGATGCATCGCATGTAGGTGTGGGAGGAGTCCTCAGCCAAGAAGGTCATCCTATCGCCTTCTATAGCGAGAAGCTCAATGAGGCACGTCGGCGGTATTCGGCATATATATGATATGAAATTTTATGCTTTGATTCAAACTCTTAAACATTGGCGCCCTTATTTGATTCATAGAGAATTCATTCTTTATACTGATCATGATTCATTAAAGCATTTGAATGCTCAAAGTAAGTTGAATGCAAGGCATGCTCGATGGACGGATTACCTACAGCAATTCGACTTCGTCATCAAGCATAAGTCCGGCACTGAGAATATAGTAGCTGACGCCTTAACCAAGCGGCCACACTTGCTGGTGGTATCTTCAGTTAATATTGTGGGGTTCGACAGCCTTAAGCAACACTATTCTACAGATGAAGACTTTAGCAGTATTTGGAGTAAGCTCACAAATGGCACGGACGCAGCTCAGAATGCATTTTCAATCAAAGATAGCTTTTTATTCCACGGCACTCGACTATGCATTCCGTGTGAATTCTTCAGAGAACTTGTTATTTCAGAGCTTCATGGAGGGGGCTTAGCGGGACATTTCGATTTTGATAAGACATTTGCTATAGTCTCCGATCAGTTCTTTTGGCCTCGACTATGTCACGACATGCATAAAGTGGTGGCTCGTTGTCGGATTTGTCAAATAAATAAAGGCACTAAATAGCAAGCGGGTCTTTATACCCCCTTCCGATTCCGGATAAGCCTTGGCAGCACATTAGTATGGATTTTGTGCTTGGGTTGCCCAAGACACTACAACAGCATGATTCCATCATGGTGATTGTGGATCGCTTTTCGAAAATGGCTCATTTTATTCCTTGCCACAGGACTTATGATGCTTCCAAAACAGCGGCACTATTTTTACAAGAAGTGATTCAACTGCATGGTGTTCCAACCACCATAGTGTCCGACAGGGATGTTAAGTTCATGAGTTATTTTTGGAAGACTTTGTGGGCAAAAATGGGGACGAAACTACTGTTTTCCAGTGCGATTCATCCTCAAACCGATGGCCAAACCGAAGTGACCAATCGGAGCTTGGGAAACTTATTGAGGTGTTTAGTAGCAGACCATGCGGCAAGTTGGGACTTCGTATTGCCACAGGCAGAGTTTGCTTTCAATAACTCTGTTAATCGCTCCACTGGTTGCACACCATTTGAAGTGGTCTATGGTTTTCGCCCTCACACTCCGTTGGACCTCCACTCTTTGACATTGCCTACTAGAACAAGCGCAGCTTCGCTGGATTTTTCTAGTTACATGAAGGACATCCATGAAGAAGTCAAGCGGCGTCTATCCCTCAACACGGAAGCATATACAACCTTTGCAAATACTAAGCATATACAACCTTATCCGCCTAAGGCCTGAACGTTTTCCTCCTGGGAGTTTCCCCAAACTACATGCTCGGCGTGCAGGACCTTTTAAGGTGGCCAAGAGGTTGGGTCCTAATGCCTATGTCATTGAGTTACCTGATGGCTACGATACAGCCCTGTTTTCAACATTGAAGATCTCACTCAGTTTCATGGTTCGGAGGAACAAGTACCAGCAGCCACGGATCTACCTGCACAACAAGATGCAATTATTCGTGTCCCTAAAAATATAGCCCCGAGAGATGAAATTGCGTCTATACTCGATCTAGTTTGTTACTACTCGGCGTGGAGGATATTACAAGTTTTTAGTACAATGGTAAAATCGTCCTCCATCTGATTCCGTTTGGCTACAAGCTTCGGAGCTCAAGCGACTTGACCCCGACTTATTTACTGACTATGTTTATCAAAACTTGCCGGAGTCAAGTTCTTCCGAGTGGCCAGCAATTGATGCAACTGTAGAGCACGGTTCCCAGGCGGAAACTGCTCCTTCAATCATGGAGGATGGAGACTTATTCGGCTGTTACAATTCTTACCTATTGGTTTCAAAATTCTGTTGCTAAGTTGTTGTTAATTCTTTCCTAATTTGTTTCCGTAAGATTCTGTTGCTATGTTGGTAATTCTTCCTTAGTTTACTTCCTGAATTATAGCATCATATGTAATCCTTTAAAAGTGGTAGTGATGGAGGAAAAAGGCAGTTGCCGATTTTTGCTGAATGATGAATTTGAGAATGGAGAGATTCCATTGACAGAGAGACTCTGTTTTGAATTTTTTCCCTCTTGGAAGTCGATGTGAGGTTGGCTTTGGAGGTTTCACCAGTCACTTAACCTCATTGATCAAATGAGGTCCACTTATACCACTTGGCCAAGGGTTCACTGATTGCCTATACGTATGGTATTCTTTTCACTTAAGTCATTAAATCATCATTCACACATATACACATATATATCACATGAAATTCTTTTTGATCGCTCTTCACTATTCAAATCATATCTTACATTCATATTCAAATCTCATTTAAATTTAAATATTCACTCTATCAATAATTTAAAGAGAAATCTAATTAGCACATTTCAAAAGCTTTCTCTAATTTAAAGAAACCTATGAGTTCCTCTCTATTCGATGATGAGATGAGATGAGATAAGATAATAGAGAGTTAACTCTCTTAATGTCCACGTGTGGGTTTCACCATCACCCAACACATAACTTTAATTCTTCCAAATTCTATTTTAACCCCTCTTTTTAACTTTATTATTCTTAAGCCCTTAATTTAAAGAATACTAATAATTAATCCTTAATTTAAAAAATACATATAATTAACCCCTTAATTACTAATTAATTAATTAATTTTTTCTTTCTAACTCTTCTCTACATTAGACTAATCAATTTTGTTACTGTTGAAAATTTTAAATTCCGCTTCGATTGACCAATATTGTGATCTGAAGTCATTTCTTAGGGTCTCTCAGGGTCACCTCTATCCCATATGAATGTATTCTTAAATCTCACATACTTAAATATTTTAAATATCTTTATACCTAATAACACACATTATGTGATAATTAAAAGTCAGGTCATTACATAAGTCTTGTACCTGAAGAACCATGAGGAGACGCTATCAAAATTTTCTTCAAATGGATCAAACGACTTGAGCTATTGACTCTTGGAGATTTTGTATTCCTCAATGGGATAGATACACTTCACCTATTAGAGAAGAATTGAAGGAATAAAGAATGCATTTCATGAGTTTTGTATCTTTTGTTTAAGTGTCACCAGCATAGCTACCTGGGGATTTCATGGACAAGAGTTGAATTAGTTTAAACATGTCGAGCCCTGCACGCTTCTTGGTCTTTGCATTTAATAACTCAAGAATTCAATAGAAGGATCAAATGTTCGTGTTAAAAATGTAGTTTGTAATGATGTGTATTTGCCTTCATATGATTCCTGAATTGTCTGTGTCAGAGATGGACTTTGCTTCTTTTTTATACTAGTTTTTCAAAATACTAGGATCGGCTTTGATTAAATCTTTCCTTTTCAGTGTCATTTCCATATCTTAACTCGTGGAATACACTATCGACAAAAGTTGAGTTTCATTAAACAGACTAAGTCCTGCGTATTTAGCAGGTCTCAAATGATTCTTATACTTTGCATTCGAGAATTCAGAGTATAATGGAAAGATTATGTTCATGTAAGAAATGTAGAAACATATATCTTAAATATCGATCACTAGTAAAAGAGCATTTGATAGTTGATGGATTTCTAACGGGGTATGGCAACAACATTTGATTTTTTCATGGGGAATTACCACAAGGTACGGGCCCTACTATCGAGCATCACAAAGATGAACCACATGGAGTTGATGACATGCACAAAATGTTGCACGGGGCATTTAAAATGGGAAATACCGATAGTGGGACCAGTGACACAAGAGGGGCCTAATGCTGAAGTAGAAATATTACAAGTTAGTAGAAGATGTCGATCAAGAACTATACCCGAGGTGCACGAAATCAATAAACTTTCTTTCATGATTCGATTATTTCACATAAAGTGTCTGAATGGATGCAACGACAATTTATTCACCGTGTTGCTTGACTTACTTAAGGAGATACTTCCTGAAGGTGAAACTTTGCCTAACTCCTTCTATCACACTAAAAAAATCATTGGGGGTCTAAGCCTTGAGTACAACAAAATTGATGCATGTCATGCCCTAACGGCATGGCTCGAGCTCGGCTTAATTTATTAAAAAAATATGTTTAGATAAAAATAATAATATTTTATATTATTCATATATATTATAATGATATTTATAAATAATATTTTATTTTTTATATAATATTTAAGCCGAGCTGAGCTCAAGCCAAATCAAGTCGACCCAAATCAAACAGGCCTTGGCTTGAGTTTGGCTTAAACACATTTTAAGCTTGAAAACTTAGCTCAACTTGGCTCAATCAAGCCAAAATTTCTAACTTGAGCTTGGTTTGATCGAGCCGAACGAGCTAAGCAATTGAGCTAGCTCAGCTTATGTGCACCCCTACTTGTACTTGATAAATCTTCTGACGTGCTGAAAGGACAATGGTTGTTTGTAATCGGGCTACAACAATCATTATTACTAAGTTACACTCTAACTGAGTGTGAACATAGCAACAATGAAATGCCCTCTAGACACATAAGAAAATGTGTCAGATTTACAGTTGAAATGCACTTTTATATAATGTTGAATAATTATAAAAAGCTTGGACGTGACACATTTTGTGATGTATTGAGACTAGAGAGTTGTATTGCTTGGCATATTGCTCCAAGTATGAAGTAATTACACCAACTAGAAGTGCCAAGACCCATTCAATGACAAATTCTAAAAAATAAACTAAACAAACATCTTATATTCTTGAGTGAGTGATGCCTGTTTGTACATATAAATACAATGGCTGCAAAAAAAAGTCCAGTGTGTGAATGGTTAAGATCATCCCATCACGTAGAAATCTTAAAGCAGGGCAGGTATTCAGGTATATGAACCTTTTTTTACATTTACTATTTAACATATCAGTTTATGTTAACTGAGATCAGGGAGAAGCTTGCTTGGTGAAGAATGGTATGTAGTCTCTTCCTCACTTTGGAAGGACATGGAGGAATCGAGCAATAGCCCTTCCATTGATATGCTTCTATGTATCTGACTGTCCTGAGAGAAGCTTGAGATGTGTGTCTGGCTGTCCTGTGAGGGCTTCTCAAAGGCCTTAAACCTCAAGTCCTCATTCCTTGAAGTGCGCTTGACGAGTGGTGCTTGGACTGGAATTTGGCCTTCAAGCATGCTCACTACGGCAGACATGGCAGGCCTGAGAGTAGGTGACGAGTTGGTGCATAAGAGAGCCATGTTCAGCATCCTCGTTGCCTCTTCTTGGGAGAAGTTTGACCCGAGGCTGGGATCAACAAGTTCTAGGAGATTTCCCTGCTCTTGTAGGTAATAGGCCTGAATGGTCATTTCCAACCAATAATTGCTAATAAGAGACGTATTTAGAGAATAAATATACAGGAAAAAAATGAGGGGAGAATAAAAAATGCTAATGATTGGCATCGATATAATTTTCATTCAGATCATATTTTGAGTTTCGAATACCAGTGTTAATAAGTCATCGAACTGAGTTTTGCTTTGCGTTACCTGTGTAGACATGACACGACATAGATATGGATAATTTGGTATTGGAACTGCCTCAAAAAAATGGCTTACCCAAATTTCATAAAAAATGTTTCAAATCAGGAACAGAATCATTGAAATACTTTTACATTTAATGCATGTGTCCCTGTGCCTCAAGATCTGGAGATTCACCCCGAAATATTTGTATGACTAAGGATAATTTACTCATTTCTAAAGTATAATTAGTTCATAGCGTGTAGGATTCTTAAAATCATACTTCATAGCTTATAAAATTCAATAATGCTTAATTACCCAATCAAGAAGATAAACAAACTCCCCCTTCGGCCTATAGTTTGTGTTGCTCTTCCCACTGACAATCTCTAATGCGACAATTCCAAAGCTGTAAACATCTGCTTTGTCGGTCAAGTAACCCCTCATTGCGTATTCAGGAGCCATGTATCCTCTTAAAAAAAGGAAAAAAATTTATGGTCAGACATATAGCATAAGAACAGTAAGTTGTGAGCCATTGTCAAGTGCAGCACTTTAATAGAAACATTAACAAAGCAAAGCATCACTATAGAAGATTAAATGCATGGTTCAAAAACCCAAAAACTCAACTCGACTCGAAAATTTGCTGGGTTGAGTAACTCGGAAAACTCGAAAAAAATTCGACTCGATCCAACTCGGAATATATATGTAATAACTTGAAAAACTTGGGTTAAAAGAACTCAAAGTAAGCTGGTTTAAAACCTCAAACCTATAAACTAGGTTTAACATAACCCATAGTAGGTTCTTTTTGTAGACCCAAAAAAATATGATGCAAAACTAGTATGACGTTCGAGTTTAGGTTTTAAAAAAATGATAAAAATACTCTTCTGTGACTCGACTTAGTCCGGCGAGTCGAAAAACTCAGTTTGACTCGATCAAGTCACTCGAGTAACTTGGAAAATAGTGCGTCCTTCGAGTTTTGAGGCGACTCGACTCGAAATTCAGTCGAGTCGAGTAACCCGGCCAAGTTACTCGGGTGACTCGCTGGGTTTTTGAACTATGATTATATGTAAAAATCACATTCTGGCTTCCTCCAAAGGGTGAAATCAACTAAATCTGAGGGAAATTTTCTGAATAAATTTGGAATCCACACACAATACTGTTGCGAATGGGATGGAGTGCACCCAAGTCTGATCTCTTTAACAGCATTCATGCCACTAGCATTGACAGCTCCGAGCACATTATGAAGTGCAGGTCTTTCTTTGTTGCCTCTTCAGGTCATTGCAAATGACATTGTGGATAATAATGGCTAAAACACAGATGGAAGCAAATGAATAGGAATTCTCAAACAAAGTAACTTCTCTTGGATGAATAGATAAAATTCTTGAGAGCTTGAAAAATCCAAATACAGAAGCACTTGAGAAATATGCGAGTTGCTTTCATTTATGGGTAACTGCTTGGGACTCATTCGATCCTTTCCAAATAGCAAAAAGATCTCCCCAAATTGACACATTCTACTGGTTCTCGTGGAGTGCCCTGGGTGATCTCTTTGAGAGTTTTATGCCCCCTTGACACCTTGTTTTCAGTAATAACTTCTCCTACAGAACATTGAAGTCGTCCTTCCTTGACCATGAGGAAAACATGCCGCTCCTATAATTTTATGGGTAAACCACCCGTAAATTCCCTTTAGCTTATCAGTGAAACAGCATATAAATCAGTTTTCCAATTCAAGAAACGGAGATAACACATCCAATTACGGAAGTATTAATAACTTCTTGTTGATGGTCTCTTCAACCCATAGTAACAAAAGTTTTGCTTTTTCAATTAAAAAAAGCAAATAATTCATGACTTTTTCGTCAAATGATTAAATTGCGAATTATTCACGTTTTTTTTTTAAATGTGGCAAATTTCGTCAATTAAAAATGGAATATTCACAACTTTTTGAAAAATTCTACAATAAATATCTATTATATAAATTACATTTCTATATATATATATATACCAACTTTCCCAATATTTCAAGTTTTTTTTTGAATTTTTCCTAGCCAAATAATTTTCAAACTTTAACTACGTGACTATGCTTCAACCTTGTACTGATGAAGAAGTTAAATCATCTTCTCATATAGACAAAGAAAGGATAATGAAAGGTAAGAAAGGTTATATTTAATTTTTGTTTATTACCCAAAAATAAAGGTTTATGCATGTTATTGTGGCTCAATCTAACCAATATAATATTCCCTGAATCATTCACCAATTTTCAGGGTTCACACAATTTATGCTGCCTCTTTTTTTTTCTTTTAGAAAAAAAATCTGACACATAATCAGTGTTTAAAAAATCACCGAAACCGTTATGTATCGCCCGATACGTAACGATTTTGGTTGCCCCGTTACCCGATACCGTACCTTTACACTGTTTTTCTGAAAAAAATACGTATCGCTCGAAACCGTTACGTATTGGGCGATACACTCGATACGTAACGGTTTCGGTCGTAGGACTCGTTCTCAATTTTAACGTTATAAATGGTTCTGAAAATCCTTAAACTCATTCTAAAACTTCATCTTTGTTTCCTCTCTTCTTTTCTACCTATTCATATCATTTTTTCCTAAAACCATTTTGTTTTTTGTTGATTAACAACTTGATTTGGGGTTTGATTCATAAAGGAATCCAAGGCAAGTTCTTCATTTCGGGTATGTTTCAACCCTCAACCCATCTAATTTCCTTATTTCTAAATTTTGAGCTTCATATTGGCTTTAGAAGTATCTTGTTACTCATTTATTACATGTTTTTTTTAATTTTTATTGGGATTTTTTGGCTTTTTTTAAGCAAAAAAGAAAAAAAAATTTAAAAAAAAGGTGGAAACCATTACTAACGGCATTACGTATCGGTTTCGGCCATTTCCAAAACCATGTTTTTAAACCTTGCACATAATGATAATGACTGCCTACTTGCATCATCATTCTTATTTTGAACTAGCAAGTGACCACAATCACATGCTTAGTGAGTTTGATATCTACATGGAATTTCACTTTTATGGTTTTTTCTCTATTGTAAGCTCTTTCGTTATTGTGTGTTGGTGGGCCTCAATCATTAAGCCCATAAACACTATTATGAATGCGGCTAAGTCATTAAAGCCCAGAGTTTTATGTACTACTAGCATACTGTCTAGAGTCCTGGATAACATTATAAGAATGATGTATGGCCCTTGTATTACTATTTAATAATATAAAAGGGAGGGAGAGAGAGCGGCGGAGGACATCAGAGAAAAGGAGCGAGAGAGAGAAGATCCAGACCGACATTCTTTATTCTTCCTCGTTCCCCGACAATTCTTCTTATTCACTTTATCTTCTTTCACCTAGAAAACCAGTAGGTTAGTCCAATATTTCAACTATTGGTTAAAGACTGGGACATGTAAAAAAGATCCAAACTCGAGGTTGTGATGGGAAAAACTGTCTACCTGCGCTACCTTGGACTAAATCCTTATACTCTCTAATTATGAATGTCTCTTACCTATTAGTTAAGTATGCCAAATAGTATAATATTAGTCACAATATTGTAAGTAATATAAAATAGGCGTATCTATATTTCTCAAATAATAAAAAGCCTAGCTAAATAGTTCAAAACATCACAGTGCGGAAGAAGCAAAGAGAGAAGGAAAGTAAGAAACACTTCACACAGTTCCGGCGATTTCTTGTGCTTGAATATGGAGTTGTGTACTTCTCTTCCATCAAGTGTAGCTAAACCACACAAAAGTCAGATATCGTTGCGCACTGAGATCCGTATCAAGTAGGACTTGGTTGCCTTTCGTCTCTGCTGAACAATTGTCAACCTCGAAAATCTTCATGGAGGTAAGATTGAATCCTGGCTAGCCCCAAGAACAAATCTTGCCATCTTGTGGACAATCAAAAACCATTACTCCCGTACCTATCCTCAAAAAACCTAAGAAGATGAAGTCTACTCATTTTTAGGCTTTAATATTGTTGGTGGAAAACAATGTGAAATCAAAACAATGCAACGTTGAACAGTGCTAACCTCATTCTCCAAACCCAAATTAGTGCGTATTAAAACTTAAACGATGGAAGTAAGGGTTTACAAATAAGCGCACGGGAACACTGGCGTTGATTTCCATGTATTCATATATTACGCAAATCAAAATGGTTTCCTTCATACAACATCCATCAAGCTTCACAAAAGATCGTGTGTTCGGAGGGCAGTATATCCATGCCTTATTTCATGTACGAATTCGCGGTTCCGCTTGGATTGGGAGGAGAGCTGAGTAACTGCAACAAAACTTGCCCCATCTGACAGTATTACCATAAGATCAAGCACTATGGTAAAAACTTGGAATCAAAGTTAAAAAATGAAAATATAAAAATTGCAACTTCGAGAGCGGTAGAGGAACAATTTTTTCATGTCTTGTCCCATTTATCTTGGTTATGCATGCTATTGGATCCAACAACCCTGTAACTTGCAAGGTTGCAATTTTTATTGCCCAGTCGGGTTAAGATAATTGACATCGACACAAACAAGAGTCCATTTTGGTCAGGTGACAAACTGAGAAAATTTAAAGAAACCTAAATATAAAAAAAACTGCATATCATAATTACCTGAAACGGCCCAATACCCGCCTTACCTATCTATTGAGGGTCAAGGGTGGTTGCAGCTTTAATTGTCCTAAACTAAAGTAGACCTGTTTGGCAATTCTAGGACCTACTAAGTTCTGCAAAGCAGGAAGAAAAACAGGAGTAATTTTGTAAGTATAAAACATAATCAAACAAAATAGTTAATCCTTTTCATTCAGTTTACCAAGTTGGAAAAACACAAAAAAGCCATAATTCTCTCTGCACTACCGCCAAAGACTATCTAGAAAAAATATAAAAAAAATGAGCTTGGGTAAATATATGCACAGTACGGCTTAAGCGTTTCTACAATTGCCAAAGTAGGAAATTTCTGCCAAGGAATTCAAACGTTTTCCACTGATTGAAAGAGAAACCCAGGGAGTTACATTTTTAAAATGATTAGGGCTTATTTACGTATGATCACGTGTAAATGCATTCATCGATGGTGGAAATTTAATGAAATTAAGGATGATTTTGGGTATATAGGATGTAGGTGAACTGAAACAAACACACAAATGTGGTTTGCCACATGAATCCTGCACGAATTTTGTTCAACTTTAAAAGCCAGGACTTCGGTTCCCCCCCCCCCCCCCCCCTCGCGGGTTCTTTTAGAGCATTCGAGTAGCACCGTGCACGAATTCACTCTTTCTTGCTGGAGCCATCAATGGTGTGCACTGAATATGTCCAAACCATCTCAGTCACTCTTTAATTATCATCTAATGGAACCAATTCCTAGATTCTCTCGAAGCACCATTTCTGCTTCGTATCCTCATCTCAACATCATC